>CM067845.1:430441388-431641388 GCA_034509565.1 Triticum monococcum
TATAAGATGATCTCTCACTAAATTATCAAGAAGTGTTCTCCCTGAGTATGCAACGTTGCCAAAGTTCATTGTGCCCAGACACCACATGATGATCGGGTGTGATAAGCTCTACGTCCATCTAGAACAGGTGCAAGCCAGTTTTTGCACACACAGAATACTCAGGTTAAACTTGACGAGCCTAGCATATGCAGATATGGCCTCGGAACACGGAGACCGAAAGGTCGAGCGTGAATCATATAGTAGATATGATCAACATAGCGATGTTCACCATTGAAAACTACTCCATCTCACGTGATGATCGGTTATGGTTTAGTTGATTTGGATCACGTGATCACTTAGAGGATTAGAGGGATGTCTATCTAAGTGGGAGTTCTTAAGTAATTTGATTAATTGAACTTAAACTTATCATGAACTTAGTACCTGATAGTATCTTGCTTGTTTATGTTGATTGTAGATAGATGGCTCGTGCTGTTGTTCCGTTGAATTTTAATGCGTTCCTTGAGAAAGCAAAGTTGAAAGATGATGGTAGCAATTACACGGACTGGGTCCGTAACTTGAGGATTATCCCCATTGCTGCTTAGAAGAATTACGTCCTGGAAGCACCGCTGGGTGCCAGGCCCACTGCTGGAGCAACACCAGATGTTATGAACGTCTGGCAGAGCAAAGCTGATGACTACTCGATAGTTCAGTGTGCCATGCTTTACGGCTTAGAATCGGGACTTCAACGATGTTTTGAACGTCATGGAGCATATGAGACGTTCCAGGAGTTGAAGTTAATATTTCAAGCAAATGCCCGGATTGAGAGATATGAAGTCTCCAATAAATTCTATAGCTGCAAGATGGAGGAGAACAGTTCTGTCAGTGAGCATATACTCAAAATGTCTGGGTATAATAATCACTTGATTCAGATGGGAGTTAATCTTCCAGATGATTGCGTCATTGACAGAATTCTCCGATCACTGCCACCAAGCTACAAGAGCTTCGTGATGAACTATAATATGCAAGGGATGAACAAGACTATTCCCGAGCTCTTCGCAATGCTGAAAGCTGCGGAGGTAGAAATCAAAAAGGAGCATCAAGTGTTGATGGTCAGCAAGACCACTAGTTTCAAGAAAAAGGGCAAAGGGAAGAAGAAGGGGAACTTCAAGAAGAATGGCAAGCAAGTTGCTGCTCAAGAGAAGAAACCCAAGTCTGGACCTAAGCCTGAAACTGAGTGCTTCTACTGCAAGCAGACTGGTCACTGGAAGCGGAACTACCCCAAGTATTTCGCGGATAAGAAGGATGGCAAGGTGAACAAAGGTATATGTGATATACATGTTATTGATGTGTACCTTACTAGAGCTCGCAGTAGCACCTGGGTATTTGATACTGGTTCTGTTGCTAATATTTGCAACTCAAAACAGGGACTACGGATTAAGCGAACACTGGCAAAGGACGAGGTGACGATGCGCGTAGGAAACGGTTCCAAAGTCGATGTGATTGCAGTCGGCACGCTACCTCTACATCTACCTTCGGGATTAATATTAGACCTAAATAATTGTTATTTGGTGCCAGCGTTGAGCATGAACATTATATCTGGATCTTGTTTGATGCGAGATGGTTATTCATTTAAATCAGAGAATAATGGTTGTTCTATTTATATGAGTAATATCTTTTATGGTCATGCACCTTGAGAAGTGGTCTATTTTTGATGAATCTCGATAGTAGTAACACACATATTCATAATGTTGAAACCAAAAGATGCAGAGTTGATAATGACAGTGCAACTTATTTGTGGCACTGCCATTTAGGTCATATCGGTATAAAGCGCATGAAGAAACTCCATACTGATGGACTTTTTGAACCACTTATTTATGAATCACTTGGTACTTGCGAACCGTGCCTCATGGACAAGATGACTAAAACACCGTTCTCCGGTACTATGGAGAGAGCAACAGATTTATTGGAAATCATACATACTGATGTATGTGGTCCGATGAATATTGAGG
Source organism: Triticum monococcum (assembly GCA_034509565.1). NCBI lineage: Eukaryota > Viridiplantae > Streptophyta > Magnoliopsida > Poales > Poaceae > Triticum > Triticum monococcum. Next base: position 430,443,377 of record CM067845.1, read on the forward strand.
CTCGTTGCGGATATCGTTATTTTCTCACCTTCACAGATGACTTAAGCAGATATGGGTATATCTACTTAATGAAACATAAGTCTGAAACATTTGAAAAGTTCAAAGAATTTCAGAGTGAAGTTGAAAATCATCGTAACAAGAAAATAAAGTTTCTACGATCTGATCGTGGAGGAGAATATTTGAGTTACGAGTTTGGTGTACATTTGAAAAATTGTGGAATAGTTTTGCAACTCACGCCACCCGGAACACCACAGCGTAATGGTGTGTCCGAACGTCGTAATCGTACTTTACTAGATATGGTACGATCTATGATGTCTCTTACTGATTTACCACTATCGTTTTGGGGTTATGCTTTAGAGACGGCCGCATTCACGTTAAATAGGGCACCATCAAAATCCTTTGAGACGACGCCTTATGAACTATGGTTTGGCAAGAAACCAAAGTTGTCGTTTCTTAAAATTTGGGGCTGCGATGCTTATGTGAAAAAGCTTCAACCTGATAAGCTTGAACCCAAATCGGAGAAATGTGTCTTCATAGGATACCCAAAGGAGACTGTTGGGTACACCTTCTATCACAGATCCGAAGGCAAGATATTTGTTGCTAAGAATGGACCCTTTCTAGAGAAGGAGTTTCTCTCGAAAGAAGTGAGTGGGAGGAAAGTAGAACTTGACGAGGTAACTGTACCTGCTCCCTTATTGGAAAATAGTACATCATAGAAAACTATTTCTGCGACATCTATACCAATTAGTGAGGAAGCTAATGATGATGATCATGAAACTTCAGAACAAGATACTACTAAACCTCGTAGATCAACCAGAGTGAGATCCGCACCAGAGTGGTACGGTAATCCAGTTCTGGAAATCATGCTACTAGATCATGATGAACCTACGAACTATGAAGAAGCGATGGTGAGCCCAGATTCCACAGAGTGGCTTGAAGCCATGAAATCTGAGATGGGATCCATGTATGAGAACAAAGTTTGGACTTTGGTTGACTTGCCCGATGATCGGCAAGCAATTGAGAATAAATGGATCTTCAAGAAGAAGACTGACGCTGACGGTAATGTTACTGTCTACAAAGCTCGACTTGTCGCAAAAGGTTTTCGACAAGTTCAAGGGGTTGACTACGATGAGACCTTTTCACCCGTAGTGATGCTTAAGTCTGTCCGAATCATGTTAGCAATTGCCGCGTTTTATGATTATGAAATTTGGCAAATGGATGTCAAAACTGCATTCCTGAATGGATTTCTGGAAGAAGAGTTGTATATGATGCAACCGGAAGGTTTTGTCGAAACAAAGGGAGCTAACAAAGTGTGCAAGCTCCAGCGATCCATTTATGGACTGGTGCAAGCCTCTCGCAGTTGGAATAAACGCTTTGATAGTGTGATTAAAGCATTTGGTTTTATACAGACTTTTGGAGAAGCCTGTATTTACAAGAAAGTGAGTGGGAGCTCTGTAGCATTTCTGATATTATATGTGGATGACATATTACTGATTGGAAATGACATAGAATTTCTGGATAGCATAAAGGGATACTTGAATAAGAGTTTTTCAATGAAAGACCTCGGTGAATCTGCTTACATATTAGGCATAAAGATCTATAGAGATAGATCAAGACGCTTAATTGGACTTTCACGAAGCACATACCTTGACAAGATTTTGAAGAAGTTCAAAATGGATCAAGCAAAGAAAGGGTTCTTGCCTGTGTTACAAGGTGTGAAGTTGAGTCAGACTCAATGCCCGACCACTGCAGAAGATAGAGAGAAAATGAAAGATGTTCCCTATGCTTCAGTCATAGGCTCTATCATGTATGCAATGCTGTGTACCAGACTTGATGTGTGCCTTGCTATAAGTTTAGCAGGGACATACCAAACTAATCCAGGAGTGGATCACTGGACAGCGGTCAAGAACATCCTGAAATACCTGAAAAGGACTAAGGATATGTTTCTCGTATATGGAGGTGACAAAGAGCTCACCGTAAGAGGTTACGTTGATGCAAGCTTTGACACTGATCCGGACGATTCTAAATCGCAAACCGGATACGTGGTTGTATTAAACGGTGGAGCTGTCAGTTGGTGCAGTTCTAAACGAAGCGTCGTAGCAGGATCTACATGTGAAGCGGAGTACATAGCTGCTTTGGAAGCAGTGAACGAAGGAGTCTGGATGAAGGAGTTCATATCTAATCTAGGTGTTATACCTAGTGCATCGGGTCCAATGAAAATCTTTTGTGACAATACTGGTGCAATTGCCTTGGCAAAGGAATCCAGATTTCACAAGAGGGCCAAGCACATCAAGAGACGCTTCAATTCCATCCGGGATCTAGTCCAGGTGGGAGACATAGAGATTTGCAAGATACATACGGATCTGAATGTTGCAGACCCGTTGACTAAGCCTCTTCCACGAGCAAAACATGATCAGCACCAAGGCTCCATGGGTGTTAGAATCATTACTGTGTAATCTAGATTATTGACTCTCGTGCAAGTGGGATACTGAAGGAAATATGCCCTAGAGGCAATAATAAAGTTATTATTTATTTCCTTATATCATGATAAATGTTTATTATTCATGCTAGAATTGTATTAACCGGAAACATAATACATGTGTGAATACATAGACAAACTTAGTGTCACTAGTATGCCTCTAGTTGACTAGCTCGTTAATCAAAGATGGTTATGTTTCCTAACCATAAACAAAGTGTTGTTATTTGATTAACGAGGTCACATCATTAGTTGAATGATCTGATTGACATGACCCATTCCATTAGCTTAGCACCCGATCGTTTAGTATGTTGCTATTGCTTTCTTCATGACTTATACATGTTCCTATTACTATGAGATTATGCAACTCCCGTTTACCGGAGGAACACTTTGTGTGCTACCAAACGTCACAACGTAACTGGGTGATTATAAAGGAGCTCTACAGGTGTCTCCAAAGGTAGATGTTGGGTTGGCGTATTTCGAGATTAGGATTTGTCACTCCGATTGTCGGAGAGGTATCTCTGGGCCCTCTCGGTAATGCACATCACATAAGCCTTGCAAGAATTGCAACTAATGAGTTAGTTGCGGGATGATGTATTACAGAACGAGTAAAGAGACTTGCCGGTAACGAGATTGAACTAGGTATTGGATACCGACGATCGAATCTCGGGCAAGTAACATACCGATGACAAAGGGAACAACGTATGTTGTTATGCGGTCTAACCGATAAAGATCTTCGTAGAATATGTAGGAGCCAATATGGGCATCCAGGTCCCGCTATTGGTTATTGACCGGAGACGTGTCTCGGTCATGTCTACATTGTTCTCGAACCGTAGGGTCCGCACGCTTAACGTTATGATGACAGTTATTATGAGTTTATGCATTTTGATGTACCGAAGTTAGTTCGGAGTCCTGGATGTGATCACGGACATGACGAGGAGTCTCGAAATGGTCGAGACATAAAGATTGATATATTGGACGGCTATATTCGGACACCGGAAGTGTTCCGGGTGATTTCAGAGAAAACTGGAGTACCGGAAGGGTTACCGGAACCCTCCGGGGAAGTAATGGGCCTTATTGGGCCTTAGGGGAGAGAGAGGGCTGCGGCCTAGGAGGTGGCGCCCCCCACATGGGGAGTCCGAATTGGACTAGGGAGGGGGGCGCGGCCCCTCTTTCCCTCTCCCTCTCCCCCTCTTTCCTTCCCCCTTAGGGTTTCCTAATTGGATAAGGAAAGGGGAGTCCTACTCCCACTAGGAGGAGGACTCCCCCTCCCCTTGGCGCGCTCCATAGGGCCGGCCGGCCTCCCCCTTGCTCCTTTATATACGGGGGCAGGGGGGCACCCTAGGACACACAAGTTGATCTTTGAGATCGTTCCTTAGCCGTGTGCGGTGCCCCCTGCCACCATATTCCACCTCGATCATATCGTTGTAGTGCTTAGGCGAAGCCCTGCGTCGGTAGAACATCAAGATCGTTACCACGCGGTCGTGCTGACGGAACTCCTCCCCGAAGCTTTGCTGGATCGAAGCCCGGGGATCGTCATCGAGCTGTACGTGTGCTAAGAACTCGGAGGTGCCGGAGTAACGGTGCTTGGATCGGTCGGACCGGGAAGAAGACGTACGACTACTTCCTCTATGTTGTGTCAATGCTTCCGTTGTGATCTACAAGGGTACGTAGATCATGCTCTCCCCGTCGTTGCTATGCATCACTATGATCTTGCGTGTGCGGAGGAATTTTTTTGAAATTACTACGTTCCCCAACAGAGTTACTGCGGTAAAATCCCGCCCCGACTGCCCGCGCACCGTTTTGGGCCTAGCCCAACAACGCGTCGCGCTTATGTGTGGCGCAGGCCCAGGGGCTCCTGTCGGTGTACAAACGTAGGGGCTCTCCTTTTGACCCCTTTACTTGTGCATGGGCAGTCAGAGCCATGCGCCGCGGCCATGCTAAGAAGGGCAGAGGAGGGAAGCCGGAGAGAAGCCGAAGCACAAGACAACCAAGGCGACGCCAAGACCAGAAGTGCAGGAAGGTGAGGTGGACTCCCTCAGCAAGATCCTTGCCGAGGCGCCCCCCATAGCCCTGGCAAGAGCCTTGCCGGGGCAACTTGCCCAACGCCAGCAAAGCGAGCCACCCTTGAGGCCAAAGGTTCCAAACGCCGTCAACAACTACGTGGGACCAAGGCTCGGGAGGCGCCTCTGCGGTGGCATGCAAATCTTCGTCAAGATCATAAACATATGAGTTAGAATGAGGACTAGAAGACGGCGACCCTCGACAAGATCCTAGCCAAGGAAATCCACAAGACCCCTGGCAAGACCCTTGCCGGGGATGACAACAACGCCACGACAAGACCCTTGCCGGGTCCCCCGGCAAGACCCTTGCCGAAGACGCCGGCAGGGCCACTACCAGGCCCGCACCAGCCAAGAGTCCACCGCCGTTCGCATGCAGCTGCCAGCCCAACCAGCTGGGCAGGCACCTGCGTGGCAACATGCAGCTTCTAGGCCAAATTACCAAGCACCTGCGTGGCGGCATGCAAATCTTCATGAAGGCCCTACCACCGCGCCACCTTACCTGCTTACCTGCCTACATGGCGCCGCATGCATCGCTAGCCTGGGCGCGTGTCGAAGTGAGGCGGAGCGGCGACGGACGGGCCGGGCCTCGTTCCCGTCCCTGATAAAGTTAATGGACACCTACGTAGCGCATTTGATGCACTTTGTCCTGTAATGCTGTGCGATAAGCTCGCGCACTATAGGCCATTCCACCTCCTGTGTGCCACTATGGCAACCCTTTTTCCTATAAAAGGAGGCCCGAGGTGACCAGGAGAAGGATTCGGCTTTTTGGAACGGCACATCCACCGTAGCTGGTTCAAGAAGCTCAAGAACACTCAATACATCCACCAAAGTAGGACTAGGGTTTTATGCATCCTCGCGGCCCGAACCTTGGTAAACAATCCGTGTGCTAGCTCCTAAACCTGCTCTCCTCACGACCCTGCGCCCGCTGACCGTAGAGGGGATCCCAGTGATCCCATAGGTGTCGTTCCCACCGAAAACTAGTGAAATCTATGACCCTGGGTCTATTTTCCATCATATAAGTTTCCAATCTACTTTACTTTGCAATCTTTACTTTCAATCTATATCATAAAAATACCAAAAATATTTATCTTATCATTATTATCTCTATCAGATCTTACTCTCGTAATTGACCGTGAAGGGATTGACAACCCCTTTATCGCGTTGGTTGCGAGGTTCTTATTTTTTTGTGTAGGTACGAGGGACTTGCGTGTGGCCTCCTACTGGATTGATACCTTGGTTCTCAAAAACCGAGGGAAATACTTACGCTAGTTTGTTGCATCACCCTTTCCTCTTCATGGGAAAACCAACACAGTGCTCAAGAGGTAGCAATAAGGATTTCTGGCGCCGTTATCGGGGAGTCTACGCACAAGTGAAGACATACCAAGTACCCATCACAAGCTCTTATCCCTCGCATTACATTATTTGCCATTTGCCTCTCGTTTTCCTCTCCCTCATTTCACCCTTGCCGTTTTATTCGCCCTCTTCTCTGTTCGCCTCTTTTTCCTTCCTGCCTTCTATGTCATCGTTCTTTTTGCAATTTTTTGCATTCATGTGTGAAACTGGGGAGGTTATCGTTGATAAGGATAATAATATGGAAAACTTTGATGCTATTGGTGATCCTCTTGAAAATTCTACTATTTTACACACTAAAAGGTTTCATATGGGTAGCGGTAATATTATTGGGACTGGAGCTATTCAAGATTTCTTTATTTGTGCCGGTGCTTTGCCCACCATGAGCGGATCTATCCTTCATAAAACTAGTAGTCTCGCGGATGTTATATCTTTGCTCATAGTTGAACTTGAAAGACAATTTTTACATATGCATCCTTCCATACAAAGGATTTTCCTAGAATTTTCTAATATTGAGCATTCTTCTGTTAAGCGAGCAGCAACCATCTTTTTAGCTCATGAGTTCAGATTTATAATAAAAGAAGCCAATGAAATTTTTGCGCATTATAGGGTGGATGCTGGCCGTCCTCCCATAGAAGCAATCCTTTTTTATCAAGAAGACATTATGCATTTACGATCTTTAGATCATGTTGCTTTTAATGAAAACATTAGAAAAAAAGGTTCCTACTGATGTTCTTGTTAATAGGATCTTTGAACTTAATGATAACTTTGCTAGCCAGAACAATGGGCTAGGTTTTTCCCTTGAACAAAGGCTCATGACTTTTTGCCAAAAGAATGCTTATAGTGATGAATTGGTTGTGCAATATGAGGGGCCAAAGGAGGAACCAACACCTCCCGAGCTTGATCTTGGGGACTTTTGTCCCATTAAATTTAGCCCTTTTGATTACTTTTGCTTGCCACAAAGAAAGCTTGTTGCTGAATGTAGGGAGTATTAGATGAGTTTTCGTGATTTACCTTATCATTATCATGGTAATACCTAGATCTATCCTTGCTATTTTGTTGAATTTGCTTATGATCCCACATGTAATTATTATGAGAGAGGAAAATATGATTGTAGAAATTTTCATGTTACTAAATTACCTCTCGTTATGTTGAGATTGCTATTGTTTCTTTCTGCTTCCTTGCATATGCTAGTTTTTGCTTGCTATGATAATTTGTTTGCCTATAAGATGCCTATGCATGGGAAGTATGTTAGACTTAGGTGTGATTGTCACATTTTTCAATATGCTCTCTTTGTGCTTCAATTCTTGTCTTCCATGTGAGCATCATTGAAATTATGAATGCCTAGCTAGGGGCGTTAAAAGATAGCGCTTGTTGGGAGGCAACCCAATTATGTTTTTGTTTCTTGCTTTTTGATTCTGTTTAGTAATAAATAATTCATGTAGCCTCTGTTTAGATGTGGTTTTAGGCTTTTAATTAGTTTTTGTGCGAAGTAGAACCTTTGGGAAGACTTGGGGAAAGTCTTTGTGATCTTGCTGTAAAAAACAGACACTTTAGCGCTCACGAGATTTGCTGCCATTTTTTTTACTGGAGAGTGATACTTAGTTAATTCGTTTTGCAGATGATTAATAGAAAAATTACTCATGTAAAGAAATTTATTTTGGAATTTTTGGGGTTACATAAGTATTCAAAACCTACAGATTACTACAGACTATTCTGTTTTTGACAGATTCTGTTTTCCGTGTGTTGTTTGCTTATTTTGATGAATTTATGGCTAGTAATAGATTTTATGAACCATAGAAAAGTTAGAAAAGAGTAGGTTTAACACCAATATAAATAAAGAATGAGTTCATTACAGTACCTTGAAGTGGTGGTTTGTTTTCTTTTACTAACGGAGCTCACAAGATTTTCTTTTAAGTTTTGTTTTGTGAAGTTTTCAAGTTTTGGGTAAAGATTTGATGGATTATGGAACAAGGAGTGGCAAGAGCCTAAGCTTGGGGATGCCCAAGGCACCCCAAGGTAAAATCCAAGGACAACCAAAAGCCAAAGCTTGGGGATGCCCCGGAAGGCATCCCCTCTTTCGTCTTCGTCCATCAGTAACTTTACTTGAAGCTATATTTTTATTTGCCACATGATATGTGTTTTGCTTGGAGCGTCTTGTATGATTTGAGTCTTTGCTTTTTAGTTTACCACAATCATCCTTGTTGTACACACCTTTTGGGAGAGACACACATGAATTGGAATTTATTAGAATATCAAATCATGCATCTAAGAATTCAGAGAAGAATCAAAGATTGTTCATAGATAATCTTGATCATAAACCCACAATTCATCGGATCTCGACAAACACACCGCAAAAGAATTGCATCGAATAGATCTCCAAGAACATCGAGGAGAACTTTGTATTGTGATCCAAAGAGAGAGAGAAGAAGCCATCTAGCTAATAACTATGGACCCGAAGGTCTGTGGTAAACTACTCATACATCATCGGAGAGGCTATGGTGTTGATGTAGAAGCCCTCCGTGATCGAATCCCCCTTCGGCAAATCGCCGGAAAAGGCCCCAAGATGGGATCTCACGGGTGCAGAAGGGTGCGGCGGTGGAAAAGTGTTTCCGTGGCTCCCCTGGATGTTTTCAGGGTATAAGAGTATATATAGGCGAAAGAAGTTGGTCGGTGGAGCTACGAGGGGCCCACGAGGGTGGGGGCGCGCCTACCTCCCTAGGCGCGCCTCCCTACCTCGTGGCAGCCTCATTGCTTCCTGGACCTCCACTCCAAGTCTCCTGGATTGCGTTTATTCAAAAAAAAGATCCTCGCGAAGGTTTCGTTCCGTTTGGATTCCGTTTGATATTCCTTTTCTGCGAAACACTGAAATGGCAAAAAACAACAACTTTCACTGGGCCTCTGGTTAATAGGTTAGTCACAAAAATAATATAAAAGTGCATATTAAAGCCCATTAAACATCCAAAACAGATATTATAATAGGATAGAACAATAAAAAATTATAGATACCTTGGAGACGTATCAGCATCCCCAAGCTTAATTCCTGCTCGTCCTCGAGTAGGTAAATGATAAAAACAGAATTTTTGATGTGGAATGCTACCTAACATAATTTCCAATGTAATTCTATTTATTGTGGCATGAATGTTTAGATCCAAAAGATTCAAGACAAAAGTTTAATATTGACATAAAAATAATAATACTTCAAGCATACTAATAAAAAACATGTCTTCTCAAAATAACATGGCCAAAGAAAGTTATCCCTACAAAATCATATAGTCTGGCTATGCTCTATCTTCATCACACAAAATATTAAATCATGCACAACCCCGATGACAAGCCAAGCAATTGTTTCATATTTTTTATGTTCTCAAACATTTTCAACTTTCACGCAATACATGAGCGTGAGCCATGGACATAGCACTATAGGTGGAATAGAATGGTGGTTGTGGAGAAGACAAAAAGGAGAAGATAGTCTCACATCAACTAGGCGTATCAACAGGCTATGGAGATGACCATCAACAGATATCAATGTGAGTGAGTAGGCATTGCCATGCAACGGATGCGCTAGAGCTATAAGTCTATGAAAGCTCAACAAAAGAAACTAAGTGGGTGTGCATCCAACTTGCTTGCTCACGAAGGCCTAAGGCATTTTGAGGAAGCCCATCATTGGAATATACAAGCCAAGTTCTATAATGAAAAATTTCCACTAGTATATGAAAGTGACAAAATAAGAGACTCTCTATCCTGAAGATCATGGTGCGACTTTGAAGCACAAGTGTGGAAAAAGGATGGTACCATTACCCCTTCTCTCTTTTTCTCTCATTTTTTTATTTGGGCCTTCTCTCTCTTTTTTACGGCCTCTTTTTTTTGCGCCTGGAGTCTCATCCTGACTTGTGGGGCAATCATATCTCCATCATCCTTTCCTCACATGGGACAATGCTCTAATAATGAAAATCATCACACTTTTATTTACTTACAACTCTAGAATTACAACTCGATACTTAGAACAAAATATGACTCTATGTGAATGCCTCCGGCGGTGTACCGGGATGTGCAATGAATCAAGAGTGACATGTATAAAAGAATTATGAACGTGGCTTTGCCACAAATACGATGTCAACTACATGATCATGCAAAGCAATATGACAATGATGTAGCATGTCATGATAAACAGAATGGTGGAAAGTTGCATGGAAATATATCTCGGAATGGCTATGGAAATGCCATAATAGGTAGGTATGGTGGCTGTTTTGAGGAAGGTATATGGTGGGTTTATGATACCGGCGAAAGGTGCACGGTATTAGAGAGTCTAGCAATGGTGGAAGGGTGAGAGTGCGTATAATCAATGGACTCAACATTAGTCATAAAGAACTCACATACTTACTGCAAAAATCTATTAGTTATCGAAACAAAGTACTACGCACATGCTCATAGGGGTATAGATTGGTAGGAAAAGACCATCACTCGTCCTCGACCGCCACTCATAAGGAAGACAATCAATAAATAAATCATGCTCCGACTTCAACACATAACGGTTCACCATACGTGCATGTTACGGGAATCACAAACTTTAACACAGCTATCTCTCAAATCCACAACTACTCAACTAGCATGAATCTAGTATCACCATCTTCATATCTCAAAACAATCATAAGGAATCAAACTTCTCATAGTATTCAATGCACTCTATATGAAAGTTCTTATTATACCCATCTTGGATGCCCATCATATCAGGGCTAATTTTATAGCCAAAGAAAATTACCATGTTGTTCTGAAAGACTCTCAAAATAATATAGGTGAAGCATGAGAGATCAATAATTTCTATAAAATAAAACCACCACCGTGCTCTAAAAAGATATAAGTGAAGCACTAGAGCAAAATTATCTAGCCCAAAAGGTATAAGTGAAGCACATAGAGTATTCTAATAAATTCTGATTCATGTGTGTCTCTCCAAAAGGTGTGTGAAGCAAGGATGATTGTGTAAACTAAAAAAAGCAAAGACTCAAATCATACAAGACGCTCCAAGCAAAACACATATCATGTGGTGAATAAAAATATAGCCTCAAGTAAAGTTACCGATAGACGAAGACGAAAGAGGGGATGCCTTCCGGGGCATCCCCAAGCTTAGGCTTTTGGTTGTCCTTGAATTTTACCTTGGGGTGCCTTGGGAATGCCCAAGCTTAGGCTCTTGCCACTCCTTGTTCCAAAATCCATCAAATCCTTACCCAAAAACTTGAAAACTTCACAACACAAAACTCAACAGAAAATCTCATGAGCTCCATTAGTAAAAGAAAACAAACCACCACTTCAAGGAACTGTAATGAACTCATTCTTTATTTATATTGGTGTTAAACCTAATGTATTCCAACTTCTCTATGGTTCATACCCCTGATACTAGCCATAGATTCATCAAAATAAGCAAACAACACACGAAAAATAGAAAATGTCAAAAACAGAACAATCTGTAGCAATCTGGATAGTTCGAATACTTCGGTTACTCCAAAAATTCTGTAAAATTAGGACAACCAGGAAAATTTGTATAATGATCTACTGTAGTTGGAATCAGTATTTTATCGCTCTCTGGTAAAAAAATAAAATTATTCTCGTGAGTGCATACTTTCTGTTTTTATCAGCAAGATCAAACAACAATCACCCAAGAAGATCCTAAAGGCTTTACTTGGCACAAACACTAATTAAAACATAAAAAACACAATCATAACATAGGCTAGATGATTTATTTATTACTAAACAGGAACAAAAATCAAGGAACAAAAACAAAATTGGGTTGCCTCCTAACAAGCGCTATCGTTTAAGGCCCCTAGCTAGGCATAAAAAACAAGAATAGATCTAGGTATTGTCATCTTTGGTATGCAATCCATAAGTGGCTCTCATAATAGATTCATAAGGTAATTTAATTTCCTTCCTAGGAAAGTGTTCTGTGCCTTTCCTTAATGGAAATTGGAATCTAATATTTCCTTCTTTCATATCAATAATTACACCAATCATTCTAAGGAAATGTCTACCAAGAATAATAGGACATGTAGGATTGCAATCTATATCAAGAACAATGAAATATGTGGGCACATAATTCCTATTTGCAACAATAATAACATCATTAATCCTTCCCATAGGTTTCTTAATGGTGGAATCCGCAAGATGCAAATTTAAAGAACAATCATCAAATTCACGGAAACCTAACACATTACACAAAGTTTTTGGAATTGTGGAAACACTAGCACCCAATTCACATAAGGCATAGCATTCATGATCATTAATCTTAATTTTAATAGTAGGTTCCCACTCACATAAGGCAAGCAGTTACTGCAACTCGGTGTGACCGAAAAGTTCAAATCGGTTGCACCGAGATTGAAAACCTAGATCGACTTAGTGATCTCGGTATGACCGAAATAGGTGAATCGGTCAGACCGAAACGCACAAAGAAGTTTTGGAAGTTTAAGTCTATGACGAATCGGGGACTCCGAGTGCTCCTCACACAGAGTGGTTCGAATCTGACTTGATCAAATTTTGTGATGTAGCATGAATAGAGTTTGAGACGAGAAAAACATAGATAGCTAGAGAAGGTTCTTAGGCTTTCTTGTCCATCCACTTGGCAAGAGAAAAAGAAACTAATCAATCAAAACAACAAGTGGATGTCCTTGAATGAGTAAATTATGCAACCAACATGCTCACACAATAAAATGGCAACTGAAATATGTGGCAAAGCATGCACAACCAATTCTAGCATCTATCAAGCAATTGGCGATGACTAGGTCATCTGTATATGACTATATTGACTTAGGAGTCAAATGAGAACATTTGATCATAGGTCATACTCATCATTTAAGCACAAGTGGGGTTACCACTTTTACATAAAGCGTTGTTGTTTTCACACCATTAGAGTTGCTTTAGCTCAATTCTTAGAGTAAAGCTCCCCCTAGATGTGAGATTCCCCCTAAGAGAGATGAACTAACCTTAGGTTTTGTCGATGATGACTCACTACAAAAAAAGACACATCCGTGACATTTTGGGCTGAATGATTTTTTTTTCTGTCATACATATGACACTTCTATCACGATAATTGTGAAAAAACCCGGTATCATCATAGATGTGGTGGGCTCCTACTTCTATGACAAAAAATCATGACAGAAAATGGGCTTATCGTCCTAGGCGGGCCGGAGACGCAGCTGCATGACATTCTTTGGGCCGTCCATGACAGAAAAAACCATGGTAGAAGCGAGGTGGAGGAAAATTTCAAGGAGTTCCCGGTTACGGTGGGAGGTCGGGGCCGAGCGATGCGCGTTTCTCTCGTACACGTACGCGCGTGTGTGCGAGGCGTTGGTGTTGGAAATATGCCCTAGAGGCAATAATAAAATGGTTATTATTATATTTCCTTATCCATGATAATTTTCTATTGTTCATGCTATAATTGTGTTATCCGAAAATCATAATACATGTGTGAATATATAGACCACAACATGTCCCTAGTAAGCCTCTAGTTGACTAGCTCGTTGATTAATAGATGGTTACGGTTTCCTGACCATGGACATTGGATGTCATTGATAACGGGATCACATCATTAGGAGAATGATGTGATGGACAAGACCCAATCCTAAGCATAGCACAAGATCGTGTAGTTCGTTTGCTAGAGCTTTTCTAAGTGTCAAGTATCATTTCCTTAGACCATGAGATTGTGCAACTCCCGGATACCATAGGAGTGCTTTGGGTGTGCCAAACGTCACAACATAACTGGGTGGCTATAAAGGTACACTACAGGTATCTCCGAAAGTGTTTGTTGGGTTGGCATGAATCGAGACTGGGATTGTCACTCCGTATGACGGAGAGGTATCTCTGGGCCCACTCGGTAATGCATCATCATAATGAGCTTAGTGTGACTAAATAGTTGGTCATGGGATGATGTGTTACGGAACAAGTAAAGTGACTTGCCGGTAACGAGATTGAACAAGGTATTGGGATACCGACGATCGAATCTCGGGCAAGTAACGTACCGATTGACAAAGGGAATTGAATACGGGATTGATTGAATCCTTGACATCGTGGTTCATCCGATGAGATCATCGTGGAACATGTGGGAGCCAACATGGGTATCCAGATCCCGCTGTTGGTTATTGACCGGAGAGTCGTCTCGGTCATGTCTGCATGTCTCCCGAACCCGTAGGGTCTACACACTTAAGGTTCGGTGACGCTAGGGTTGTAGAGATATTAGTATGCGGTAACCCAAAAGTTGTTTGGAGTCCCGGATGAGATCCCGCACATCACGAGGAGTTCCGGAATGGTTAGGAGGTGAAGACTTATATATAGGAAGTCCAGTTTCGGCCATCGGGAAAGTTTCGGGGGTAATCGGTATTGTACCGGGACCACCGGAAGGGTCCCGGGGGTCCATCGAGTGTGGCCACCTATCCCGGAGGGCCCCATGGGCTGAAGTGGGAGGGGAACCAGCCCCTGGTGGGCTGGTGCGCCCCCCATGGGCCTCCCCCTGCGCCTAGGGTTGGAAACCCTAGGGGTAGGGGGCGCCCCAGTTGGCTTGGGGGGCAAGTTCCCCTTGGCCCCCCCTTGGTGATCCAATCTCCTAGGGCCGGCGCCCCCCCTAGGGGCCCTATATATAGTGGGGGGGGGAGGGAAGCCGCACCAAGTCCCTGGCCCCTCCCTCTCACCTCGTAACACCTCTCTCTCTCTCTCTCTCTCGTTGGAGCTTGGCGAAGCCCTGCCGAGATCACCGCTGCTTCCACCACCACGCCGTCGTGCTGCTGGATCTCCATCAACCTCTCCTTCCCCTTGCTGGATCAAGAAGGAGGAGACGTTTTCCCAACCGTACGTGTGTTGAACGCGGAGGTGCCGTCCGTTCGGCACTTGGTCATCGGTGATTTGGATCACGACGAGTACGACTCCATCAACCCCGTTCTCTTGAACGCTTCCGCTCGCGATCTACAAGGGTATGCAGATGCACTCCCCTTTCCCTCGTTGCTAGATGACTCCATAGTTTGATCTTGATGATGCGTAGAAAATTTTAAAATTCTGCTACATTCCCCAACAGTGGCATCATGAGCTAGGTCTATGCGTAGTTTCTATGCACGAGTAGAACACAAGTTGTTGTGGGCGTTGATTTTGTCAATTTACTTGCCGTTACTAGTCTTATCTTGATTCGTCGGCATCGTGGGATGAAGCGGCCCGGACCGACCTTACACGTACGCTTACATGAGACTGGTTCCACCGACTGACATGCACTAGTTGCATAAGGTGGCTAGCGGGTGTCTGTCTCTCCCACTTTAGTGGAATCGGATTCGATGAAAAGGGTCCTTGTGAAGGGTAAATAGAAATTGGATATCACGTTTTGGTTTTGGCGTAGGTAAGAAACGTTCTTGCTAGAAACCTATAGCAGCCATGTAAAAACTTGCAACAACAATTAGAGGACGTCTAACTTGTTTTTGCAGCATGTGCCATGTGATGTGATATGGCCAAAAGGATGTGATGAATGATATATGTGATGTATGAGATTGATCATGTTCTTGTAATAGGAATCACGACTTGCATGTCGATGAGTATGACAACCGGCAGGAGCCATAGGAGTTGTCTTAATTTATTTATGACCTTTGTGTCAACATAAACGTCATGTAATTACTTTACTTTATTGCTAAACCGTTAACCATAGTAGTAGAAGTAATAGATGACGAGACAACTTCATGAAGACACGATGATGGAGATCATGGTGTCATGCCAGTGACGATGATGATCATGGCGCCCCGAAGATGGAGATCAAAAGGAGCAAATGATATTGGCCATATCATGTCACTATTTGATTGCATGTGATGTTTATCATGTTTTTGCTTCTTATTTGCTTAGAACGATGATAGTAAATAATATGATCCCTCACAATAATTTAAAGAAAGTGTTTCCCCTAACTGTGCACCGTTGCTAAGGTCCGTTGTTCCGAAGCACCACGTGATGATCGGGTGTGATAGGTTCTAACATTCGCATACAACGGGTGTAAGCCAGATTTACACACGCAATACACTTAGGTTGACTTGATGAGCCTAGCATGTACAGACATGGCCTCTAAACACGGAAGACCGAAAGGTCGAACATTAGTCGTATAGGAGATACGATCAACATGAAGATGTTCACCAATGATGACTAGTCCGTCTCACGTGATGATCGGACACGGCCTAGTTGAATCGGATCATGTATCACTTAGATGACTAGAGGGATGCCTATCTGAGTGGGAGTTCATTGAATAATTTGATTAGATGAACTTAATTATCATGAACTTAGTCTAAAATCTTTACAATATGTCTTGTAGATCAAATGGACCACGCTAATGTTGTCCTCAACTTCAACGCGTTCCTAGAGAAAACCAAGCTGAAAGACAATGGTAGAAACTATACGGACTGGGTCCGGAACTTGAGGATCATCCTCATAGCTGCCAAGAAAGCATATGTCCTTGAAGCACCGCTAGGTGAAGCACCACCCCCAGCAAACAAAGACGTTATGAATGCTTGGCAGTCCCATGTTGATGATTACTCCCTGGTTCAGTGCGGCATGCTTTACAGCTTAGAACTGAGGCTCCAGAAGCGTTTTGAGCAACACGGAGCATATGAGATGTTCCAAGAGCTGAAAATGGTTTTCCAAGCTCATGCCCGGGTCGAGAGATATGAAGTCTCCGACAAGTTCTACAGTTGTAAGATGGAGGAGAATAGTTCTGTCAGCGAGCACATACTCAAAATGTCTGGGTTGCACAATCGCTTGTCTCAGCTGGGAGTTAATCTCCCGGATGATGCGGTCGTTGACAGAATCCTTCAGTCGCTCACTCCTAGCTACAAGAGCTTTGTGATGAACTTCAATATCCAGGGGATGGAAAAGACCATTCCTGAGGTATATTCGATGCTGAAATCAGCAAAGGTGGAAATCAAAAAGGAACATCAAGTGTTGATGGTGAATAAAACCACTAAGTTCAAGAAAGGCAAGGGTAAAAAGAACTTCAAGAAGGACGGCAAGGGAGTTGCCGCGCCCGGTAAGCAAGCTGCCGGGAAGAAGCCAAAGAATGGACCCAAGCCCGATACTGAGTGTTTTTATTGCAAGGTAAGTGGTCACTGGAAGCGGAACTACCCCAAGTACTTAGCGGACAAGAAGGCCGGCAACACCAAAGGTATATGTGATATACATGTTATTGATGTGTACCTTACTAGTACTCGTAGTAGCTCCTGGGTATTTGATACCAGTGCGGTTGCTCATATTTGTAACTCAAAACAGGATTTGCGGAATAAGCGGAGACTGGTGAAGGACGAGGTGACGATGCGCGTCGGGAATGGTTCCAAGGTCGATGTGATCGCCGTCGGCACGCTACCTCTACATTTACCTATGGGATTAGTTTTAAACCTCAATAATTGTTATTTAGTGCCAGCTTTGAGCATGAACATTGTATCAGGATCTCATTTAATACGAGATGGCTACTCATTTAAATCCGAGAATAATGGTTGTTCTATTTATATGAGAGATATGTTTTATGGTCATGCCCCGCTGGTCAATGGTTTATTCTTATTTAATCTCGTGTTACACATATTCATAGTGTGGATACCAAAAGATGTAAGGTTGATAATGATAGTCCCACATACTTGTGGCACTGCCGCCTTGGTCACATTGGTGTCAAACTCATGAAGAAACTCCATGCAGATGGACTTTTGGAGTCTCTTGATTATGAATCATTTGACACGTGCGAACCATGCCTCATGGGCAAAATGACCAAGACTTCGCTCTCCGGAACAATGGAGCGAGCAACGAACTTGCTGGAAATCATACATACTGATGTGTGCGGTCCAATGAGTGTTGAGGCTCGCAGTGGCTATCGTTATGTTCTCACCCTCACCGATGACTTGAGTAGATATGGGTATGTCTACTTAATGAAACACAAGTCTGAGACCTTTGAAAAGTTCAAGGAATTTCAGAGTGAGGTTGACAATCAACGTGACAGGAAAATCAAGTTCTTGCGATCAGATCATGGGGGAGAATACTTGAGTCACGAATTTGGCACGCACTTAAGGAAATGTGGAATAGTTTCACAAATCACGTTGTCTAGAACACCTCAGCGTAATGGTGTGTCCGAACGTCGTAATCGCACTCTATTGGATATGGTGCGATCTATGATGTCTCTTACCGATCTACCGCTGTCATTTTGAGGCTATGCTTTAGAGACTGTCACATTCACTTTAAATAGGGCTCCGTCGAAATCCGTTGAGACGACACTGTATGAATTATGGTTTGGGAAGAAACCTAAGCTGTCGTTTCTAAAAGTTTGGGGATGCGATGCTTATGTGAAGAAACTTCAACCTGAAAAGCTCGAACCCAAATCGGAAAAATGCGTCTTCATAGGATACCCTAAAGAAACTATTGGGTACACCTTCTACCTCAGATCCGAAGGCAAGATCTTTGTTGCCAAGAATGGATCCTTTCTAGAGAAAGAGTTTCTCTCGAAAGAAGTAAGTGGGAGGAAAGTAGAACTGGATGAAGTATTGCCTCTTGAACAGGAGAGTGGCGCAGCTCAAGAAAATGTTCCTGAGGTGCCTGCACCGACTAGAGAGGAAGTTAATGATGATGATCATGAAACTTCAGATCAAGTTGCTACTGAACTTCATAGGTCCACAAGGACACGTTCCGCACCAGAGTGGTACGGCAACCCTGTCCTGGAAATCATGTTGTTAGACAATGGCGAACCTTCGAACTATGAGGAAGCGATGGCGGGCCTAGATTCCAACAAATGGCTGGAAGCCATGAAATCCGAGATAGGATCCATGTATGAAAACGAAGTATGGACTTTGACTGACTTGCCCGATGATCGGCGAGCCATAGAAAATAAATGGATCTTTAAGAAGAAGACAAATGCGGATGGTAATGTGACCATCTATAAAGCTCGGCTTGTCGCTAAGGGTTATCGACAAGTTCAAGGGGTTGACTACGATGAGACTTTCTCACCCGTAGTGAAGCTGAAATCTGTCCGAATCATGTTAGCAATCGCCGCATTCTATGATTATGAGATATGGCAAATGGACGTCAAAAAGGCATTCCTTAATGGTTTCCTTAAGGAAGAATTGTATATGATGCAGCCGAAGGTTTTGTCGATCCTAAGAATGCTGATAAGGTGTGCAAGCTCCAACGCTCGATCTATGGGCTGGTGCAAGCATCTCGGAGTTGGAACATTCGTTTTGATGAGATGATCAAAGCGTTTGGGTTTACGCAGACTTATGGAGAAGCTTGCGTTTACAAGAAAGTGAGTGGGAGCTCTGTAGCATTTCTCATATTTTATGTGGATGACATACTATTGATGGGAAATGATATCGAATTCTTGGAAAGCATAAAGGCCTACTTGAACAAGTGTTTTTCAATGCAGGATCTTGGAGAAGCTGCTTACATATTAGGCATCAAGATCTATAGAGATAGATCAAGACACCTCATTGGTCTTTCACACAGTACGTACCTTGACAAGATATTGAAAAAGTTCAATATGGATCAGTCAAAGAAGGGGTTCTTGCCTGTGTTGCAGGGTACGATATTGAGCACGGCTCAATGCCCGACCACGGCATAAGATAGAGAAAAGATGAGTGTCGTCCCCTATGCCTCGGTCATAGGGTCTATCATGTATGCTATGCTGTGTACTAGACCTGATGTAAACCTTGCCGTAAGTTTGGTAGGAAGGTACCAAAGTAATCCCGGCATTGAACACTGGACAGCGATCAAGAACGTCCTGAAGTACCTGAAAAGGACTAAGGATATGTTTCTCGTTTATGGAGGTGATGAAGAGCTCGTCTTAAAGGGTTACGTTGATGCTAGCTTCGACACAGATCTAGATGACTCCAAGTCAAAAACCGGATACATGTATATTTTGAATGGTGGGGCAGTCAGCTGGTGCAATTGCAAGCAAAGCATTGTGGCGGGATCTACATGTGAACTGGAGTACATGGCAGCCTCGGAGGCAGCACAAGAAGCAATCTGGGTGAAGGAGTTCATTACCGACCTAGAAGTTATTCCCAATGCGTCAGGCCCGATGACTCTCTTCTGTGACAACACTGGAGCTATTGCCCTTGCCAAGGAGCCCAGGTTTCACAGGAAGACCAGGCATATCAAGCGTCGCTTCAACTCCATTCGTGAAAATGTTCAAAATGGAGACATAGATATTTGTAAAGTGCATACGGACCTAAATCTCGCAGACCCGTTGACTAAACCTCTCCGTCGAGCAAAACATGATCAACACCAGAACTCTATGGGTGTTCGATTCATCACAATGTAAGTAGATTATTGACTCTAGTGCAAGTGGGAAACTGTTGGAAATATGCCCTAGAGGCAATAATAAAATGGTTATTATTATATTTCCTTGTCCATGATAATTGTCTATTGTTCATGCTATAATTGTGTTATCCGGAAATCGTAATACATGTGTGAATATATAGACCACAACATGTCCCTAGTAAGCCTCTAGTTGACTAGCTCGTTGATCAATAGATGGTTACGGTTTCCTAACCATGGAAATTGGATGTCATTGATAACGGGATCACATCATTAGGAGAATGATGTGATGGACAAGACCCAATCCTAAGCATAGCACAAGATCGTGTAGTTCGTTTGCTAGAGCTTTTATAAGTGTCAAGTATCATTTCCTTAGACCATGAGATTGTGCAACTCCCGGATACCGTAGGAGTGCTTTGGGTGTGCCAAACGTCACAACGTAACTGGGTGGCTATAAAGGTACACTACAGGTATCTCCGAAAGTGTTTGTAGGGTTGGCATGAATGGAGACTGGGATTTGTAACTCCGTATGACGGAGAGGTATCTCTGGGCCCACTCGGTAATGCATCATCATAATGAGCTTAGTGTGACTAAATAGTTGGTCATGGGATGATGTGTTACAGAACGACTAAAGTGACTTGCCGGTAATGAGATTGAACAAGGTATTGGGACACCGACGATCGAATCTCGGGCAAGTAATGTACCGATTGACAAAGGGAATTGAATACGGGATTGATTGAATCCTTGACATCGTGGTCCATCCGATGAGGTCATCGTGGAACATGTGGGAGTCAACATGGGTATCCAGATCCCGCTGTTGGTTATTGACTGGAGAGTCGTCTCGGTCATGTCTGCATGTCTCCCGAACCCGTAGGGTCTACACACTTAAGGTTCGGTGACGCTAGGGTTGTAGAGATATTAGTATGCGGTAACCCGAAAGTTGTTAGGAGTCCCAGATGAGATCCCTGATGTCACGAGGAGTTCTGGAATGATCCAGAGGTGAAGATTTATATATAGGAAGTCCAGTTTCGGCCATCAGGAAAGTTTCGGGGGTAATCGGTATTGTACCGGGACCACCGGAAGGGTCCCGGGGGTCCACCGGGTGGGGCCACCTATCCCGGAGGGCCCCATGGGCTGAAGTGGGACGGGAACCATCCCCTGGTGGGCTGGTGCACCCCCCATGGGCCTCCCCCTGCGCCTAGGGTTGGAAACCCTAGGGGTGGGGGGCACCCCTGAAAGTGCAACTATCCCTGGGTGGTTTTGGTAATTCCTAACAACATATAGCTCATTGAGCTAACATTATTCCAAGATTAATATTTCAGGAAAAGCTCAATGAATGGCATGACATGGATGAGGAAAGTGGATCCCTCAAAATTCTAAGGACAAAAAGTTTGGCTCAAGCTTGAAGCTCAAGACTCAACATTTTATATTTTAGTGATCCAAGATCACATTGAGTCTATAGGAAAAGCCAATACTATCAAGGAGGGATGAGGTGTTGCTTAATGGCTTGCTTGCTCAAAATGCTTAGTGATATGCTCCAAAATCCTCAACTACCTTCCCACATCCACATATGACCTAAATCAAAAGTCAAACTCGGCCCCACCAATTCTTTCTATCCGGCGCCACCGAGTATCAAATGTCATAGCCACTGCCACAAACCCTAGGCAAATCAGTTTCATCGATAGGGATCTCGGTCTCACCGAGATGGGATTGTAATCTCTCTGTTTCCCTTCATAACGTTTCGGTCTTACCGAAATGAGCGATCGGTCCCACCGAGATTGCAATGTAAACTCTGTGTTTCCCTTTTGTAACATTTCGGTCTCACCGAGATGAGGGAATCGGTCCCACCGAGTTTACCAGACCAACTCTCTGGTTAGCTTATTACGAAAATCGGTCCCACCGAGTTTGTGTAATCGGTCACACCGAGATTACGTTATGCCCTAAGCCTAACCATATCGGTCCTACCGAGTTGCATCTCAGTCCCACCGAAAATCCTAACGGTCACTAGGTTTGCTGAATCGGTCCGACCGAGTTTAACCATTCGGTCCCAGCGAGTTTGGCAAATTGTGAGTAACGGTTAGATTTTGTGTGGAGGCTATATATACCCCTCCACCCACTCTTCATTCATGGAGAGAGCCATCAGAACATACCTGCACTTCCAATTCACTCTTCCATCTGAGAGAGAACCACCTACACTTGTGTTGAGGTCAAGATATATATTCCATTCCAACCATATGAATCTTGATCTCTAGCCTTCCCCTAGATGCTTTCCACTCAAATCTTCTTTCCACCAAATCCAAATCCTGTGAGAGAGAGTTGAGTGTTGGGGAGACTATCATTTTAAGCACAAGAGCAAGGAGTTCATCATCAACACACCATTTGTTACTTCTTGGAGAGTGGTGTCTCCTAGATTGGCTAGGTGTCACTTGGGAGCCTCCGACAAGATTGTGGAGTTGAACCAAGGAGTTTGTAAGGGCAAGGAGATCGCCTACTTCGTGAAGATTTACTGCTAGTGAGGCAAATCCTTCGTGGGCGACGACCGTGATGGAATAGACAAGGTTGCTTCTTCGTGGACCCTTCATGGGTGGAGCCCTCCGTGGACTCGCGCAACCGTTACCCTCCGTGGGTTGAAGTCTCCATCAACGTGGATGTACGATAGCACCACCTATCGGAACCACGACAAAAACATTCGTGTCTCCAATTGCGTTTGAATCCTCCAAACCCTTCCCTTTACATTCTTGCAAGTTGTATGCTTTACTTTCCGCTGCTCATATACTCTTTTGCATGCTTGCTTGAATTGTGTGGAGATTGCTTGACTTGTGCTAAGATAGCTAAAATCTGCCAAGAACTAAAATTGGGAAAAGGCTAGATTTTTATTTGGTCAAGTAGTCTAATCACCCCCCTCTAGACATACTTTCGATCCTACAAGTGGTATCAGAGCTTTGGTCTCCATTTGCTTTGATTTCCATAGCTTTTGGTGGTCATAGCCTTGGTTTCACAACCTAGGAGAGTATGGTGTCTAGCGAGGGAAATTATCGCCGTAGAGGTCCTTACTTTGAAGGCACTAATTTTGCTAGTTGGAAGCATAAGATGAAAATGCATATTCTTGGACATAACCCCGCCATTTGGGCTATTATGTGTATTGGCTTGCAAGGTGAATTCTTTGATGGGAAAGAACCGAATCGTGAAGCTACCGCGGAAGAGTTGAAGATGCTGCAATACAACGATCAAGCTTGTGATATCCTCTTCAACGGATTGTGCCCCGAAGAATTCAACAAAATCAGCCGTCTTGAGAATGCAAAGGAAATTTGGGATACTTTGATTGATATGCACGAAGGTACCGAATCTGTCAAGGAATCCAAATTGGATGTGCTTTAAAGTCAACTTGACAAGTTCAAAATGAAGGATGGTGAAGGTGTCGCTGAAATGTACTCTAGGCTTGCTCTTATCACAAATGAGATTGCCGGCTTAGGGAGTGAAGAGATGACTGATAGATTCATCATCAAGAAGATCCTAAGAGCCTTGGATGGAAAATATGATACCGTGTGCACATTGATCCAAATGATGCACAATTACAAAGATCTCAAGCCAACGGAGGTCATCGGAAGAATTGTTGCTCATGAGATGTCACTCAAGGATAAAGAGGAACTTCACAACAAATCAAGTGGGGCTTACAAAGCCTCATGTGAAGCCCCCACATCATCGAGTGAGAAACAAACCTTCAATGAAGAATTGAGCTTAATGGTGAAGAACTTCAACAAGTTCTACAAGAGTAGAAGCAAAGAGAGAAGCTCCAAGTCAAGGTCCTACAATGACAAAAGATCTTTTAGTCGAAAGCGAAACTGCTACAATTGTGGAAGGCCGAACACTATTCCAATGAGTGTACGCCCCCCTACAAGACAAGAGAAGATTCTCCCAAGAGAAGAAGTAGAAGAGAAGAATCACCATCTAAAGAAAGAAGGAGTAGAGATGATCGTTATGAACGAAGACCCTCACGGAGAAGCAAGGATTCGGAAAGAAAGGACAAGTCATCAAGGAGCTACACAAAATGAAGACATAAAGCTCATGTTGGTGAATGGGTATCCGGCTCCAACTCCGACAACCACTCCGAGAGAAGCTATCACTCCGACTCCGAATATACTCAAGTTGAAGGTGTTGCCGGTCTAGCACTTGTGACAACCAACTCCTACGACATATTTGACTCACCAAATGAAGGAGTTGGAACATGCTTCATGGCTAAAGGCCCAAAGGTATCACACCCCGAGTATGTTGATTTCAATAGTGATGAAGATGACTTGTTAGGTGATGATGATTTACTTGTTGACAACTCTAGTGATGAATACTATGATGAAACATCAATTAATCATGCTAATCAAGATAAAATGAATGAAAATGATAAGGAGAAGATTGAGTCTCTAACTAAAGAACTAAAAACTCTTAAGTTAGCTCATGAAACTATCTTAGGAGATCATCGAGAACTTTTAAGGACTCATGAGAAATTACGCTTCGAAAAGCTAAACCTTGAGCAAGAGCATGAGTTCTTAAAATCAATCAATGATGATCTTCGTAAGAAAAGTTCTGCTTACATTGCCAAGCGTTTACTCTTATCCACTTACATGCGTCAAGTCAAGTCTAGTAACAAGTAGAAGAAAGATTCTTCCTCTAGTAGTAACAATAATCATGCTAAATCCAATATTGTTGCGTCTAGTAGTTCTCTTGATTCTACTAATGATTCTCTTAGCCAAGTTACACTTGAGCAAGAAAATAGCTTATTGAAGGTGTTTACAAGAGCCTTGCCAGAAGTAAGCAATTCGAGGAAATTGTACGCAAGCAAGGAAGGCACCGGAAGAATCAAGTTGTTGGTTTTGAATGAAAGTTCAATGCCAATGGAGTTGAGTGGGAAGAAGATCAATACCCCAAGACGAAGTTTGTTCCTCAACAAGAGAAGTATGATCCTACTTCTCTCAAAGGGACACAAGCTCAAGATGATCTTCCACCACAAGACCACAAGCAAAAAGGCAAGGACAAGCTTCAAGAGGAAATTGATGCATTTGAAGAAGCTCCTAAGGCCTTGGTTAAGTGGGTTCCCAAGACTACTTCAAGTTCCACTTCATCAAGTACAACTACAACACCGAGGATTCCCATCAAGATGGTGTGGATCCCGAAGAAGAAGAACTAGAGAGTTCTTGAGGGTGACTCCGCCAACATACTTCACTCTTATCATCTTGGCAAGAAAAAGTGCAATCAACTTCCACATCTTGCACTAGTTCAAGGAGTCACAAACCCTCTTGTTGGTAAGACAAGGGACAAGGTAACCTAAAAGTCTTCATAGACATCATCTTGTGTGTGCATCACTCTATGTCTATGGATATCCTTGTTTGTTCCTTGTGGGACTAACCCGTGTAGGTATTGAAAGTGCAACTCACTCCAATGGATAGCTCCAAATGATCTACATCAACATTGAGCATCCACATCTTCAACATCTACATGAAGTCATCACCGACAAAACCCAATGTTAGTTCATCCCTCTTAGGGGGGATCTCACATCTAGGGGGAGCTTTACTCTAAGAATTGAGCTAAAGCAACTCTAATGGTGTGAACACTGTCGGATTTCGGGTTCCGGCAGACCCTTAAGGTTCGAACACTGGGGTGCGCACGGAAATCACGTCCTCAACCTCCCCGTCTCGCAAAGATCTAAACTACTAAGGGAATCACACAAGAGACACAAGGTTTATACTGGTTCGGGCCACCATTGTGGTGTAATACCCTACTCCAGTGTGTGTCGGATGGATTGCCTCTTGGGGCTGACGATGATGAACAATACAAGGAAGAACAGCCTCGCGAGGGTCTGTTCTTGGCTGGGGCGATGAACTGCTAGGAGGAGTCCAGTCGCCCTTCTCTCTCTCTCTCTCTCTCTCTCTCTCTCTGATTTTCGATCCTGACCTACCAACTGATCGAACCCCCTTGCTATGTGGGTGGCTCGTCCTATTTATAGGGGCCCTGGTCCTCTTCCCAAATATCGAGTGGGAAGGGAGCCAACAATGGCGGGCTAATTTGAAGGGGGACAACAAGTACTCTTATCCTGACTAAAGGTGGTCTTCGCCTGCAAAAGACTCTGCGGTGACGCCGTGCTGGGCTCCATGGTGACCTTTGTCTTGTAGTCCGCTTGGTCCTGGTCTTGTTGCAACGAAACGGCAACCTTTGCCTGATGCCTCGGTACTCCGCGGCTGCGCTTGCCCCCTTTGCACCAAAGAGGAAAGGAGGACGCTGCGCGCTGGCGCCCGCCTGGCGCCCTCGATCGTCATGGCTTACGTCACGGGCACCTCACGAGGCACCCCGCCTTGATATCTCCGTCTCCTCATGAGCCAGCCTGAGGAGGCTGCGCCTGAGGATGCGCCGTGTCGTACGCCTCGCGACGCTTGGCCCCTCACGAGGGTCTTGAGTCTTGTGCTTGATGAAGATGGGCCACGTTGGGCCCCCATTCGAGCCACGCCGCAGGCCGCAGGCAGGCAAGTCTGGGGACCCCCGTTCCCAGAACACCGACAAACACAACAATGCTTTATGTAAAAGTGGTAACCCCACTTGTGCTTAAATGATGAGTATGACCTATGATCAAATGTTCTCATTTGACTTGTAAGTCAATATACTCATATATAGACGACCTAGTCATCGCCAATTGTTTGATAGATGCTAGAATTGGTTGTGCATGCTTTGCCACATATTTCAATTGCCATTTTATTGTGTGAGCATATTGATTGCATATTTTACTCATTCGAGGACATCCACTTGTTGTTTTGATTGATTGGTTTTCTTTTCTTTTGCCAAGTGGATGGACAAGAATGCCTAAGAACCCTCTCTAGCTATCTATGCTTTTCTTGTCTCAAACTCTATTCATGCTACATCACAAAATTTATCAAGTCAGATTCGAACCACTCTGTGTGAGGAGCACTCGGAGTCCCCGATTCTTCATAGACTTAAACTTCCAAAACTTCTTTGTGCGTTTCGGTCTGACCAATTCATCCATTTTGGTCATACCGAGATCACTAAGTCGATCTAGGATTTCAATGTCGGTGCAACCGATTTGAACCTTTTGGTCACACCGAGTTTCAGTAACTGCTTGCAGTTATGAATCTCGGTGCCACTGAGTTGTTCCACTCGGTCACACCGACAGGGTCGGGCTATATATACTCACGGGAAAATTTTGGAAGTTTCTCCAAAACCCCTTCACCCGCGCATAGCTCGCTCTGCCTCCTGGGTCTCCGGATCGTCCTCCTCGTCGCCAGCCGCCTCCTGTCGCTGGTCTCCGCCGCCGTCAACGGAATTCTTCCCCGCCTTTGCTGCCGTAGCGATTTCATCGCCGAACTAGGGTATGGACTCGATCATAGTGCTATCCCCGTCCGATTCCTAGCACATTGTGTTCATTATGATTCTTACCACGATTGAAACGATCTTATCCAGTCAAAACACTCCGTAGAATTGAAAATTTAGGGTTAGGTTTCCGCCGAAACCATCTCGGACCCACCGAGTTGTGGAACTTCGTACCACCGATTCGGCTCAAGCCATTGCACATGTAATTTTTGGTCTGACTGAGAATTGCAAATCGGTGTGACCAAGTTCAGGACTTTGTGAAACCCTAGCAGTCTCGGTACCACCGAACTGTGACTCGGTCTGACCGAGTTCACTAGTTTAGGTTCCAACAGCTGCTTCGGTATCACCGAGTTTACAAATCGGTTGATCCGAAATGCTTTTTGTGGAAAACTAAAACTAAGTTTTTGACTCATTCTTTTGCAAAAACCTCTGCATTTTGTGATGCTCATCCACTCTATCTCATCTATATCTATTCACAGGGTCTGCTATCAGTGTTTGCAATATGTCTGATCAGAGTGACAGCCAGAACAGATCAGGAGAGACTCAGGACTGAGGAAATGGAGAGAGACAGACCCATATGCTACAAGAAGAAGAACTGTTGTTGATTACAGGTTCCACACAAAGGAACAGCATGACTTCTATGAGACAATCTTGTTGGACAAGAAGCCTATAGTGTGTGAAATGAGGTGGGTCGACTGGAAGTATATCAAGGAAAATGAGGAACACTATCCTGGTGTGTTTGACAGCTTTAGTGCTTGTGGAGTTGCAGACTTTGTTGGGCAGAAGCTCACAAAGTGGAATGAGGAGCTCATAATGCAATTCTACTCCACAGCACACTTCTATCCAGATGGCAGGATAGTATGGATGTCTGAAGGTACAAGGTACCACTCAACTATTGAGGAATGGGCAAATCTGATCAATTCTCCTAAGGAAGAAGAAGATGACTTGGATGTCTATGCCAAGAAGAAGATGGATCACAACTCTATGGCAAACATGTACAAGGAGATTCCTGAAGATGATCTTGAGACTCACCAGTTTGGGTCAGTAAAACACTTGCTGTTAGGGCTGCCTACAATCAATTGGATCCTTAGGCACACTCTCTTGCCCAAGTCTGGTGATCACAGAATGAACAGAGGCCATGCAATTAACTTGCTACATATATTTGATGTGCCACAGAAGTTCAAGGTCATGAGCCTTATAGTTGAGACTATCAAGAAGACTGCAACTGACCAGAAAAGAAGTTGTGGATATGCCCCACAGATCCAGGAGTTGATAAACTCAAAGATGGGCACAGGCACATACTTGTTGGATAAGGAACACTTGCGTATCTATCCTGACTTTGAGGACAATCAAGTTGTGATGAATGAGAATGAACCATCATCAGTACAACCTCAAGAGAAGAAGGAGAAAGCAAAGAAAGAGAAGGCTGCCAAGATGCCAACTCAAGAGGAGGCATCTGAGTACTTTTTGAAAAGCAAGCAAGACCATCTTGGTTATTTGATAGCATCAACTCTGAGGATTGAGAAGGGGTTGGCCTGTTGGGAAACGTAGTAATTTCGAAAATTTTCCTACGCACACGCAAGATCATGGTGATGCATAGCAACGAGAGGGAGAGTATTGTCTACGTACCAACGCAGACCGACTGCGGAAGCGATCTCACAATGTAGAGGAAGTAGTCGTACGTCTTCTTCCCGATCCGACCGATCCAAGCACCGTTACTCCGACACCTCCGAGTTCTTAGCACACGTTCAGCTCGATGACGATCCTCGGTCTCCGATCCAGCAAAGCGTCGAGGAAGAGTTCCGTCAGCACAACGGCGTGGTGACGATCTTGATGTACTACCGACGCAGGGCTTCGCCTAAGCTCTACAACGATATGACCGAGGTGGAATTTGGTGGCAGGGGGCACCGCACACGGCTAAGGAACGATCAACAATGATCAACTTGTGTGTCTATGGGGTGCCCCCTGCCCCCATATATAAAGGAGCAGGGGGAGGGGTTCGGCCGGCTTGGGAGAGAGGCGCAGGGGGAGTCCCACTCCTACCGGGAGTAGGACTCCCCCCAATCCTATTCCTAATAGGACTCCTCATGGAGAAGACAGAAGAGAGGGGGGCCGGCCCCTTCTCCTAGTCCTAATAGGAGTAGGGAAGGGGGGGAGGCGCGCAGCCCTTGTGGGCAGCCCCTTTTCACTTTTCCACTAAGGCCCAATAGGCCCATTTGCCTCCCGGGGGGTTCCGGTAACCCTCCCGGTATTCCGGTAAAATCCCGATTTCACCCGGAACACTTCCGGTGTCCAAACATAGGCTTCCAATATATCAATCTTTACGTCTCGACCATTTTGAGACTCCTCGTCACGTCCGTGATCACATCTGGGACTCCGAACAACCTTCGGTACATCAAAATGCATAAACTCATAATAACTGTCATCGTAACGTTAAGCGTGCGGACCCTACGGTTCGAGAACAATGTAGACATGACCGAGACATGTCTCCGGTCAATAACCAATAGCGGGACCTGGATGCCCATATTGGCTCCTACATATTCTACGAAGATCTTTATCGGTCAGACCGCATAACAACATACGTTGTTCCCTTTGTCATCGGTATGTTACTTGCCCGAGATTCGATCGTCGGTATCCAATACCTAGTTCAATCTCGTTACTGGCAAGTCTCTTTACTCGTTCCGTAATACATCATCTCATAACTAACATCTTAGTTATTATGCTTGCAAGGCTTATGTGATGTGTATTACCGAGAGGGCCCAGAGATACCTCTCCGACAATCGGAGTGACAAACCCTAATCTCGAAATACGCCAACCCAACATCCACCATTGGAGACACCTGTAGTACTCCTTTATAATCACCCAGTTACGTTGTGACGTTTGGTAGTACCCAAAGTGTTCCTCCGGTAAACAGGAGCTGCATAATCTCATAGTTATAGGAACATGTATAAGTCATGAAGAAAGCAATAGCAACATACTAAACGATCGGGTGCTAAGCTAATGGAATGGGTCATGTCAATCAGATCATTCAACTAATGATGTGACCTCGTTAATCAAATAACAACTCTTTGTTCATGGTTAGGAAACATAACCATCTTTGATTAACGAGCTAGTCAAGTAGAGGCATACTAGTGACACTCTGTTGGTCTATGTATTCACACATGTATTATGTTTCCGGTTAATACAATTCTAGCATGAATAATAAACATTTATCATGATATAAGGAAATAAATAATAACTTTATTATTGCCTCTAGGGCATATTTCCTTCAGTCTCCCACTTGCACTAGAGTCAATAATCTAGATTACACAGTAATGATTCTAACACCCATGGAGCCTTGGTGCTGATCATGTTTTGCTCGTGGAAGAGGCTTAGTCAACGGGTCTGCAACATTCAGATCCGTATGTATCTTGCAAATCTCTATGTCTCCCACCTGGACTAAATCCCTGATGGAGTTGAAGCGTCTCTTGATGTGTTTGGTCCTCTTGTGAAATCTGGATTCCTTTGCCAAAGCAATTGCACCAGTATTGTCACAAAAGATTTTCATTGGACCCGATGCACTAGGTATGACACCTAGATTGGATATGAACTCCTTCATCCAGACTCCTTCGTTCGCTGCTTCCGAAGCAGCTATGTACTCCGCTTCACGTGTAGATCCCGCTACGACGCTTTGTTTAGAACTGCACCAACTGACAGCTCCACCGTTTAAAGTAAACACGTATCCGGTTTGCGATTTAGAATCGTCCGGATCAGTGTCAAAGCTTGCATCAATGTAACCTCTTACGGTGAGCTCTTTGTCACCTCCATATACGAGAAACATATCCTTAGTCCTTTTCAGGTATTTCAGGATGTTCTTGACCGCTGTCCAGTGATCCACTCCTGGATTACTTTGGTACCTCCCTGCTAAACTTATAGCAAGGCACACATCAGGTCTGGTACACAGCATTGCATACATGATAGAGCCTATGGCTGAAGCATAGGGAACATCTTTCATTTTCTCTCTATCTTCTGCAGTGGTCGGGCATTGAGTCTGACTCAACTTCACACCTTGTAACACAGGCAAGAACCCTTTCTTTGCTTGATCCATTTTGAACTTCTTCAAAATCTTGTCAAGGTATGTGCTTTGTGAAAGTCCAATTAAGCGTCTTGATCTATCTCTATAGATCTTTATGCCTAATATGTAAGCAGCTTCCTCGAGGTCTTTCATCGAAAAACTTTTATTCAAGTATCCCTTTATGCTATCCAGAAATTCTATATCATTTCCAATCAGCAATATGTCATCCACATATAATATCAGAAATGCTACAGAGCTCCCACTCACTTTCTTGTAAATACAGGCTTCTCCGAAAGTCTGTATAAAGCCAAATGCTTTGATCACACTATCAAAGCGTTTATTCCAACTCCGAGATGCTTGCACCAGTCCATAAATGGATCGCTGGAGTTTGCACACTTTGTTAGCTTCCTTTGGATCGACAAAACCTTCTGGTTGCATCATATACAACTCTTCTTCCAGAAATCCATTCAGGAATGCAGTTTTGACATCCATTTGCCATATTTCATAATCATAAAATGCGGCAATTGCTAACATGATTCTGACGGATTTAAGCATCGCTACGGGTGAGAAGGTCTCATCGTAGTCAACCCCTTGAACTTGTCGAAAACCTTTTGCGACAAGTCGAGCTTTATAGACAGTAATATTACCGTTAGCGTCAGTCTTTTTCTTGAAGATCCATTTATTCTCAATTGCTTGCCGATCATCGGGCAAGTCAACCAAAGTCCATACTTTGTTCTCATACACGGATCCCATCTCAGATTTCATGGCCTCAAGCCACTTTGCGGAATCTGGGCTCACCATCGCTTCTTCATAGTTCGTAGGTTCATCATGATCTAGTAGCATGACTTCCAGAACTGGATTACCGTACCACTCTGGTGCGGATCTCACTCTGGTTGATCTACGTGGTTCAGTACTATCTTGCCCTGAAGTTTCATGATCATCATCATTAGCTTCCTCACTAATTGGTATAGGTGTCGCAGAAACAGTTTTCTGTGATGTACTATTTTGCAATAAGGGAGCAGGTACAGTTACCTCGTCAAGTTCTACTTTCCTCCCACTCACTTCTTTCGAGAGAAACTCCTTCTCTAGAAATGATCCATTCTTAGCAACGAATGTCTTGCCTTCGGATCTGTGATAGAAGGTATACCCAACAGTTTCCTTTGGGTATCCTATGAAGACACATTTCTCCGCTTTGGGTTCGAGCTTATCAGGTTGAAGCTTTTTCACATAAGCATCGCAGCCCCAAACTTTAAGAAACGACAACTTTGGTTTCTTTCCAAACCATAGTTCATAAGGCGTCGTCTCAACGGATTTTGATGGTGCCCTATTTAACGTGAATGCGGCCGTCTCTAAAGCATAACCCCAAAACGATAGCGGTAAATCAGTAAGAGACATCATAGATCGCACCATATCTAGTAAAGTACGATTACGACGTTCGGACACACCATTACGCTGTGGTGTTCCGGGTGGCGTGAGTTGCGAAACTATTCCACAATTTTTCAAATGTATACCAAACTCGTAACTCAAATATTCTCCTCCACGATCAGATCGTAGAAACTTTATTTTCTTGTTACGATGATTTTCAACTTCACTCTGAAATTCCTTGAACTTTTCAAAAGTTTCAGACTTATGTTTCATTAAGTAGATATACCCATATCTGCTTAAATCATCTATGAAGGTGAGAAAATAACGATATCCGCCACGAGCCTCAATATTCATCGGACCACATACATCGGTATGTATGATTTCCAATAAATCTGTTGCTCTCTCCATAGTACCGGAGAACGGTGTTTTAGTCATCTTGCCTATGAGGCACGGTTCGCAAGTACCAAGTGATTCATAATCAAGTGGTTCCAAAAGCCCATCAGTATGGAGTTTCTTCATGCGCTTTACACCGATATGACCTAAACGGCAGTGCCACAAATAAGTTGCACTATCATTATCAACTCTGCATCTTTTGGCTTCTACATTATGAATATG
Source organism: Triticum monococcum (assembly GCA_034509565.1). Lineage (NCBI taxonomy): Eukaryota > Viridiplantae > Streptophyta > Magnoliopsida > Poales > Poaceae > Triticum > Triticum monococcum. The sequence goes on from CM067845.1 coordinate 430,476,957, forward strand.
TGTATCACTACTATCGAGATTCAATAAGAATAGACCACTCTTCAAGGGTGCATGACCATAAAAGATATTACTCATATAAATAGAACAACCATTATTCTCTGATTTAAATGAATAACCGTCTCGCATCAAACAAGATCCAGATATAATGTTCATGCTCAACGCTGGCACCAAATAACAATTATTTAGGTCTAATATTAATCCCGAAGGTAGATGTAGAGGTAGCGTGCCGACCGCGATCACATCGACTTTGGAACCGTTTCCCACGCGCATCGTCACCTCGTCCTTTGCTAGCGTCTGCTTATTCCGTAGTCCCTGTTTCGAGTTGCAAATATTAGCAACAGAACCAGAATCAAATACCCAGGTGCTACTGCGAGCTCTAGTAAGGTACACATCAATAACATGTATATCACATATACCTTTGTTCACCTTGCCATCCTTCTTATCCGCCAAATACTTGGGGCAGTTCCGCTTCCAGTGACCAGTCTGCTTGCAGTAGAAGCACTCAGTTTCAGGCTTAGGTCCAGACTTGGGTTTCTTCTCCTGAGCAGCAACTTGCTTGCTGTTCTTCTTGAAGTTTCCCTTCTTCTTCCCTTTGCCCTTTTTCTTGAAACTAGTGGTTTTGCTAACCATCAACACTTGATGCTCCTTCTTGATTTCTACCTCCGCAGCTTTCAGCATCGCGAAGAGCTCGGGAATAGTCTTGTTCATCCCTTGCATATTATAGTTCATCACGAAGCTCTTGTAGCTTGGTGGCAGTGATTGGAGAATTCTGTCAATGACGCAATCATCTGTCAAAATTCTAAGGACAAAAAGTTTGGCTCAAGCTTGAAGCTCAAGACTCTACATTTTATATTTTAGTGATCCAAGATCACATTGAGTCTATAGGAAAAACCAATACTATCAAGGAGGGATGAGGTGTTGCTTAATGGCTTGCTTGCTCAAAATGCTTAGTGATATGCTCCAAAATCCTCAACTACCTTCCCACATCCACATATGACCTAAACCAAAAGTCAAACTCGGCCCCACCGAATCTTTCTATCCGGCGCCACCGAGTTTGAAATGTCATAGCCACTGCCACAAACCCTAGGCAAATCAGTTTCACCGATAGGGATCTCGGTCTCACTGAGATGGGATTGTAATCTCTCTATTTCCCTTCGTAACGTTTCGGTCGAGATGAGTGATCAGTCCCACCGAGATTGCAATGTAAACTCTCTGTTTCCCTTTTGTAACATTTCGGTCTCACCGAGATGAGCGAATCGGTCCCACCGAGTTTACCAGACCAACTCTCTGGTTAGCTTATTACCAAAATCGGTCCCATCGAGTTTGTGTAATTGGTCACACCGAGATTACGTTATGCCCTAACCCTAACCATATCGGTCCTACCGAGTTGCATCTCAGTCCCACCGAAAATCCTAACGGTCACTAGGTTTGCTGAATCGGTCCGACCGAGTTTAAGCATTCGGTCCCACCGAGTTTGGCAAATTGTGTGTAACGGTTAGATTTTGTGTGGAGGCTATATATACCCCTCCAGCCACTCTTCATTCGTGGAGAGAGCCATCAGAACATACCTGCACTTCCAATTCACATTTTCTGAGAGAGAACCACCTACACTTGTGTTGAGGTCAAGATATATATTCCATTCCAACCATATGAATCTTGATCTCTAGCCTTCCCCTAGTTGCTTTCCACTCAAATCTTCTTTCCACTAAATCCAAATCCTGTGAGAGAGAGTTGATGTTGGGGAGACTATCATTTGAAGCACAAGAGCAAGGAGTTCATCATCAACACACCATTTGTTACTTCTTGGAGAGTGGTGTCTCCTAGATTGGCTAGGTGTCACTTGGGAGCCTCCGACAAGATTGTGGAGTTGAACCAAGGAGTTTGTAAGGGCAAGGAGATCGCCTACTTCGTGAAGATCTACCGCTAGTGAGGCAAGTCCTTCATGGGCGACGGCCGTGATGGAATAGACAAGGTTGCTTCTTCGTGGACCCTTCGTGGGTGGAGCCCTCCGTGGACTCGCGCAACCGTTACCCTCCGTGGGTTGAAGTCTCCATCAACATGGATGTATGATAGCACCACCTATCGGAACCACGACAAAAACATTCGTGTCTCCAATTGCGTTTGAATCCTCCAAACCCTTCCCTTTACATTCTTGCAAGTTGCATGCTTTACTTTCCGCTGCTCATATACTCTTTTGCATGCTTGCCTGAATTGTGTGGAGATTGCTTGACTTGTGCTAAGATAGCTAAAATCTGCCAAGAACTAAAATTGGGAAAAGGCTAGATTTTTATTTGGTCAAGTAGTCTAATCACCCCCCTCTAGACATACTTTCGATCCTACAGCCCCACTTGGCTTGGGGGGCAAGTTCCCCTTGGCCGCCGCCCCCCTTGGAGATCCAATCTCCTAGGGTCGGCGCCCCCCTAGGGGCCCTATATATAGTGGGAGGGAGGGAGGGCAGCCGCACCAAGTCCCTGGCCCCTCCCTCTCTCCTTGTAACACCTCTCTCTCTCATTGGAGCTTGGCGAAGCCCTGCCGAGATCACCGCTGCTTCCACCACCACGCCGTCGTGCTGCTGGATCTCCATCAACCTCTCCTTCCCCTTGCTGGATCAAGAAGGAGGAGATGTTTTCCCAACCGTACGTGTGTTGAACGCGGAGGTGCCGTCCGTTCGGCACTTGGTCATCGGTGATTTGGATCTCGACGAGTACGACTCCATCAACCCTGTTCTCTTGAACGCTCCCGCTCGCGATCTACAAGGGTATGTAGATGCACTCCCCTTTCCCTCGTTGCTAGATGAGTCCATATATTGATCTTGATGATGCGTAGAAAATTTAAAATTCTACTACGTTCCCCAACAGTTGGCTCTAACTGAACCCGAGCAAGGCATTGGGCTCTAACTGAACCCGAGCGATTGCACTACAGGCTATGTGTTACTGAACCCGAGCGATCGATCGATGGCTGTTAACTGAACCCGATCGAGTGATTACTTTGCTACTGCTGCTAACTGAAGCCGATCGATGCTGCCTCTGGACTAACAGTGAGCGTTGCCGGGGGGGGGGGGGGTTGGATGAACAGTTCCCGGTGGGGTGGTTGAAACAGGACCCCGTGGTGTTGCCTCTGGATGAACAGGACCCCGATCGATCGAGTCGGTTGGGGCTGGATGAACAGGACCCCGTGGAGGGCTGGATGTACAGGACCACCCATTGGAGGGCTGGATGAACAGTAGACGGTGGAGGGCTGGATGTACAGGACCACCCCGTGGAGGGCTGGATGAACAATAGACGGTGGAGGGCTGGATGAACAGTAGCCCGTGGAGGGGTGGTTGAACAGGAGCCCGTGGAGAGGGCTGGTTGAACAGTAGCCGGTGGAGTAGCGCGCGGTGGAGGCTGGATGAACAGGAGCCCGTGGATGAACAGTCGCAGGTGGAGGCTGGAGGAGGTCGACGGTGGATGAACAGTAGCTTGTGGAGGCTGGAGGGGGTCGACGGTGGAGATGAACAGTATCCCGTGGAGTCCCGTTTTGCGGTATGCCACACCCCTCCCGATGAACAGGACCCCCGTTTCGACCGTAGCGCTCCAACACAAGTCCGTTTCATCCATTTAGCGGTACGCCACACCCCTCCCGATCAACAAGACCCCCGTTTCGACCGTAGGAGGTCCGTTTCCTCCGTTTTGCGGTACGCCAGACCCCTCCCGATCAACAGGATCCCGTTTCGAACGTGGCCGGTCGAACACAAGGCCGTTTCCTCCGTTCTGTAGTACGCCAGGCCTCGTTTCCATCGCCAGTTCCATCCAAGCCCTCCTGATGAACACGACGCATTCCGTTGCCTCCCCATGAACACGACGCATTTCGTTGCCTCCCCATGAACACGATGCATTCCGTTGCCTCCCCATGAACACGATGACGATGCTGTTTCTCCGTTCCGACGCAGCCATGTACACGAGCCCTGGCCGTACATATGCGCGAATAGGCGTTCGAGACCCCGCCCGTATGTACACATACGTGGCCATATTTTCTTTCTTGCACCCTGGCCGCTGTACGTATGTGTACATGCTACATGCGCGCCTCTACTACGACACGTGCGTGCATCTACATCGACCAGTATATATGTACGTACACGTTCGCGACCAGAATGACAACGCTGCGTATGCTTCGACTAGGTGGGTCCCGATTGTCAGGCACTTCCTTGCCTGCGAAGATATAGCTGGTGGGTCCCAGCAGTTAGGGGGCGAATCGTTTTTTTGCCCGGACGCACTTCCTTGCGTGTGAAGATGTAGCTGGTGGGTCCTAGCAGTCGGGGAGAAACGCCTTTTTCGCGGAATATAGTGGCCTGTCCGGTGGGTCCCAGCTGTCAGGTGGAGGAATCATTATTTTCCGCATAATAAGGAGGCACTTCCTTACTGCGGCCGTGGACCCAGCTGCCAGCCTCTCCACGTACAGTCCACGTCCGATGGAAGTCATTCCTTGACCATGTTGACCACGCCGCGCCGAGAGCACCAGGGCGGTGGACGACGGTGAGGCCTAGGAAGGGGACGACACGGAGGCAGGGAAGACTCGGTAGTTGTTTCCCACGCGGAGGGGAGTACGACTGTACGAGGCTTTACTGGTTCGTCTGCCGTCGCTGGAGAATAACAGCAGGTGCGGGTGAGTAGAGGGATGGCTAGGCCAGCGATGGGAGTACGGTCGGGCGGTGAGGCCTGCGCGGCAGCACAGCCGGCCGCGAGAAGGAGGGAGCAGGCAGTCTCGCCGGCGCTTGTTTGAGCGGCTGGAGCAGGAAGAGCAGAGATCGAAGAAGCACGACGGCCGTTGGATGGACATCCAACAGCCAGTGCTTGTGCGTCAACCTTTTTTAGGAAAGCCTCAAATCTGTGGAAAACAACATACAACCCATCTGCCATTATTTCTAATAATTTATAGCCCAATTGCTAATTCTTAAGTTTTTTTGGAGCCCATATTCTTTTTGTTAGCATTACAGCCCATATTGTGGCAACGGTTAAAAAATTATACGAAATTTTGCATATTTCGGTGCGGTCTGAACTGTTTTTAATCCCGAAACTTCGACTCACATTCAAACTGATTTTAAAAATAAATGTATATCAATATAAAATCCAAAAAATTCACCAGGCATAAAAATTAATGTAATTTAAAACCTTGAAATGAAAAAAAGATATTTGAAACTAATTGCCGGTTAGATGTGTTTTAAAAATGTACAACCCATTTCTCATTACTGATGGGCCATTTTCTCGGCCAGCCGAATGAAAGCTCTCCTCGTCTTGAAAGATTTGCTGCCCAATAGGCCTGACAAAGCGACTTACTTGGCAAATCACAAAAAAACTGGGCTCTGGCCGTGGTTCCAGCTGTCAGCCTCTCCACATACAGTACTCTTCTAATGGAAGTCGTTCCTTGACCATGTTGACCACGCCGCGTGGAGAGCACCACGGCGGTGGACGACGGCGAGTCCTAGGAAGGGGACGACGCGGCAGTGGAAGCCCGCGCGGAGAGGACTACGAGGGTTCACTGGTTCGGCTACGGTGTGAGGCTGCCGTCGCCGCAGGGCCTGGCCAGCGGTGGGAATAGTAGGGGGCGGTGAGGCCTCTGCGGCAGCACAGCCGGCCACGGGAGGCAGGAGCATGCGGCACGACTGGCGCTGCTTTGGGCGACTAGAGCAAGAAGCCAGAGGTTGAAGAAGCACTACGGCCGTTGGATGGACATCGTACAGTCACTGGAGCTAGAATCGTACATATTGACTAAGTTGACAAAGCCCTTTGTCCCCGTCAACTTAGTAGGCCCACAAGTCAGCCTCCCGGCAAGGTGGGTCCCAGCTAGCCGGGGGAGTATTCATTTTTTTTGTGCGTAATAAGGAGGCACTTCCGGTGGGTCCGAGCTGACAGCGGGGGGGGGGACGTTTTTTTCACGAAATACGGTGGCCCGTCCGGTGGGTCCCAGAAGTCAGGGGGAAAGATTTTTTCGCAAAATACTAGTGGCCCGTCCGGTGGGTCCCCGCTGTCAGGTGGAGGAATAATTATTTTGCATGTAATAAGAAGGCACTTCCTTGCTGCGGTTGTGGACCCAGCTGTTAGCCTCTCCATGTATAGTCCATGTCCGATGGAAGCCATTCCTTGACCACGTTGACCACGCCGTGCCGAGAGCACCAGGGCGATGGACGACGGCGAGGCCAGGAAGGGGATGACGCGAGAGTGGATGCCCACGCGTAGAGGAGTACGAGGGTTCACTGGTTCGCTGCGGTGTGAGGCTGCCATCGCCGCAGAATAACAGGGGGTGTGGGTGAGTAGAGGGATGGCCTAGCCAGCGGTGGGAGTAGTAGGGGGCGGTGAGGCCTCCGCCACATCGCGGCCGACCACGGGAGGCAGGAGCACGAGGCACGACCGGCGCTGGTTTGGGCGGCTGGAGCAAGACGACCAGAGGTTGAAGAAGCACTACGGCCGTTGGATGGACATCGTACGGTCACTGGAGCTAGAATCGTGCATATTGACTAAGTTGACAAAGCCCTCCGTCCCCGTCAACTTAGTAGGCCCACAAGTCAGTCTGCCACTAAGGTGGGTCCCAGCTAGCAGGGGGTATTCATTTTTTTGTGCGTAATAAGGAGGCACTTCCGGTGGGTCCGAGATGATAGCAGGGGAATGTTTTTTTTGCGAAATACGGTGGCCCGTCAGGTGGGTCCCAGCAGTCAGGGGAAAACGTTTTTTTCACGATATACTAGTGGGCATCCGGTGGGTCCCTACTGTGAGGTGGAGGAATAATTATTTTCTGCGTAATAAGGAGGCACTTCCTTGCGGCAGCCGTGGACCCAGCTGTCAGCCTCTCCACGTACAGTATTCTTCCGATGGAATTTGGTCGTTGACCACATTGACCACGCCGTGCCAACAGCACCACAGCGGTGGACGACGGCGAGGCCTAGGAAGGGGATGACGAGGAGCCGAGGAAGACGCGGCAGTGGATGCCCACGTGGAGAGGAGTACGAGGGTTCACTGGTTCGGTTGCGCTGCCGTCGCCGCAGAATAACAGGGGGTGTGGGTGAGTGGAGTGGAGGGATGGCCTGGCCAGCGGTGGGAGTAGTATGGGGGCAATGAGGCCTCCGCGGCAGCACAGCCGACCACGGGAGGCAGGAGCAGGCGGCACGTCCGGCGCTGCTTTGGGCGGCTGGAGCAAGAAGACCAGAGGTTGAAGAAGCACTACGGCCGTTGGATGGACATCGTACGGTCAGTCGAGCTAGAATCGTGCATATTGACTAAGTTGACAAAGCCCTTCGTCCCTGTCAACTTAGTAGGCCCACTATACTAGGTCCCAGCTAGCAGGGGGAGTATTCATTTTTTTGTGCGTAATAAGGAGGCACTTCCTTGCGTGCGAAGATATAGTTGGTGGGTCCGAGCTATCAGCGGCGGTAACATTTTTTCGCGAAATACAGAGGCCGTTTCGGTGGGTCCCAGATGTCAAGTGGAGGAAATCATTATTTTGCGCGTAGTAAGGAGGCATTTCCTTGTGTGCGGTCGTGGACCCAGCTGTCAGCCTCTCCATGTACAGTCCACTTCAGATGCATGTTGGTCATTGACCACGCTGACCACGCCACGCCGAGAGCACCAGGGTGGTGGACGACGGCGAGGCCTAGGAAGGGAACGACACGGAGGCAAGGAAGATTTGGCCGTTGTTTTTGTTTCCCACGCGGAGGGGAGTACGACTGTACGAGGGTTTACTGGTTCGTCTGCCGTCGCCGGAGAATAACAGCAGGTGTGGGTGGGTAGAGGGATGGCTAGGACAGCGATGGGAGTACGGTGGGGCGGTGAGGCCTGCGCGGCAGAACAGCCGGCCGCGGGGAGGAGGGAGCAGGCAGTCCCGCCGGCGCTTGTTTGAGCGGCTGGAGCAGGAATAGCAGAGATTGAAGAAGCACGACGACCGTTGGATGGACATCCAACAGTATACAGGCCATCTGTGGAAAGCCTCAAATCTATGGAAAAAAGCATACAACCCATCTGCCATTATTTCAAATAATTTACAGCCCATCTGGCATTATTTCTAATAATTTACAGCCCATTTGCTAATTCTTACGGGTTTTTTTGGAGCCCATATTCTTTATGTTAGCATTACAGCCCATATTGTGGCCACGGTTAAAAAATTATACGAAATTTTGCATATGTCGGTGCGGTCTGAACTATTTTTAATCTCGAAATTTCGAGTCACATTCAGACTGATTTTAAAAATAAATGTATATCAATATAAAATCCAATAAATTGTCCATGCATAAAAATCAATGCAATTTAAAATCTCGAAATGAAAAAAAGATATTTGAAAATAATTGCCAGTTTGATGTGCTTTAAAAATGTACATCTCATTTCTCATTACTGATAGGCCATTTTCTCGGCCAGCCGAATGAAGCTCTCCTCGTCTTGAAAGATTTGCAGCCCAGCAGGCCTAATAAAGCGACTTACTTGACAAATCACAAAAGAACTAGGCTAGCCATTTTCAGAAAGAAAAAAAACTACTGGGCTGGTCTGTGGTAAACATAAAAGAAAAGGTTGTCTAGAGAGGCCAGAGTGTCCCGCACAGCCCAGTTGACACCCTGCTTCCGTCTCAAAAACAAATTAGATAAATGCCACTCCAATTATGGTGATTCATAAAAATGCCACTGCAATTTCCAAACTTTGAAAAATGCCACTATAATTTGTGCAAACTTTGAAAAATGCCACTGCAATTTGCAAAATTTGAAAAACGCCACTCCAAACTTCGAAAAATGCCACTAGAACTGGCATGAAATGGCATTTTTCAAAGTTTGGAAATTGCAGTGGCATTTCTCGGATACACCAGATTTGGAGTGGCATTTATCAAATTAACCCAAAACAAAAATAACTCGGCGAGCTGCTGGGTCCCTAGTGTCAGCCGCTCATTGTGCAATTCTCTCTTTTATTGACTACGTTGACAATGGCATGGGACCCAGATGTCAGAAATCCACTAGGAGGAGCCAATTTTTTATTGGCTTCAAATAAGGAGGCACTTGCTTGCGTACTACCATGACCTTGGCGGGTCCCTACTGTCATCCTCTCCACGTACAGTACCAGTTAGTCGTGCTTCAAAACTAATCGGCACGCCATTAAAAAAATAAAGGTCGATAACTAATGCGGCACCTCGGACCAACGCGGCCAGATTGAATTTTGCACGAGAAATTACACACCATGTTTCGTTGACATGTGGTCCCGTTCCAACATATCAGTGAGATGACGACGAGTAGTAGGAGTATTTACGAACAGACGTGTAGGCCAGGGCGCCTCTTCGTGAACCGTGGCAAACTCGCAACCGTCCACCGACTCTTCGCCTTTCCCTCACGATTTGGAACTGCTGTCGCATGCTCTTCCTCTCCCTCCTCCATTTTCCTTCAGCCCTTCACCCTTTCTTCTGCCATTGTTCGATCGTCTTCTCCATGGAGGGAACATGCCGGAAATGACCGCGTTATTCTTGCCCCGATCTGAAAGATGACATGGTGGAGGAACTCATTGATCGGTGTGACATCATCACCTTGGCTAGCATGGCAGGTTCGTTCAAGCCCATTCTCGACTCAACTAATAACATCATTACAAAGAACCCAAGAGTCAAGGAGCGGTTTGATCTCCCCTGTCTTCTTCGCCGTGACCCTGATGACTGGCGCCGGCACGACGGAGGCCTCGCCCTGTGCCAGTTGATGCCGCTTGATAATGATATGTATGATGTTAAGATGCCATTGCTCGAGGGAAAGGCTTGGGCGGGCGCAAATGGAGATTGGATTGTTTACATTGGGTCCAACTGTGAGTGGGAACTTGTGAATGTGTACACTCATCACTGGGTTCCACTCCCAAAAATCTCAGCACACTGCCCAGAGGTTGAGCACACCGGTAATGTACGTGCGTTCAAATACGATCATGGTGACTGTCTTCTACAGAAGACAGCAATTTGTCGAGTTCCCAACCGCTCTTGGAATTACAACAACTATGAAGTTGTTGCTATCTTCGACAAGCTTGTTGCCATCCTTAGTGGTTTGACTCGATGGACATTGCTCAAAAATTAGTTTCTGTGCACGAATGAGTATTGTGGTGCAATTCAATATGAGGGCCTTGTGTTTGCTGCCACCACTCGTGGCACTCTTTTTGCATGGTATCCTCGTAGTTTCGGTACGTTTGTCTTCCACCGTAATAATAATTGTTTCATCCACATGCATGCGGGTTAGCAAGTTTCCCTTTACTAATTAACCTTCTTCTTGTGTTTCCAAGGTCCTGTGAACATCCCACCACCTATACTTGAAAATTTTATAACCAAGGGGGAGATGCCGATGGTGATGATCACGAGCAGCGCCCATATACTCTATGGCGCCTGGCAACTAATTCCGATGGATCACCTCTTCTTGTGTGTATACAACCCACTGATGATGTTACTGCTAAGGAAGTAGGTGTCTCCCATGGTCGCACTCTCCGGACCTATTCCAACACCCATTGCATGGTATTCGGGATGGATACTAGTGTGCTAGCGCCAACTCCTTCTCCCTGGCACATAATTGATAGTCTTGGAGAAAACTTGCTCTTCCTTGGACAAAACTATCCGATGATGGTGAAAGGCGATCCAGCTGTTGTTGACACATTTATGAGAAGCAACTGTGTCTATACCTCGGACATTTGGGTGGTTCCCTACCCTGGTACTGATATAGTAGGCCGCTTCAGCCTGGATGATCAGTCCTGCGTTGGTCTCCAGATCAACAACAGATGGCCTGTCCCAGAGAATCACTTGTGGTTCAAAGCAAGCGTTTCCAGCACCGCGGAATGGTTGAGTTGAAGTTCATTTCATGGCTTGTTATTTGTTGTGTGGTGAAAACTTTAGTATTTATAATGTATCCTCGTTGTCGATGTGGGTTGATGACCTGTTGTATGTAATAAAATGATATGCCTATGATAAACTTACTAAATTTATGAATGGCTTCCGAGTCGCTTCTCTAAATTTGTACTAGCTTCACATGCTTCGCGCGTCGGGCGGTTGTTTTTACTGTAGCCATATGTTAATGTGTTCGTTGTACGTAACCAGCACCTCGAATCCTCGATACTAGTATACTATATAAGGAGTAAGTAGTAGGAGTAGTAGGGTGGCATGGGCCAGAACAAGCATTCACGTCCAGGAGTACGGCACACGCCACCACCACGACATCCATCAGACACCATATTATTTCTTGGAGTCTGTGCTAGAGCAATCTCTTCAACCTTGTCATTTCTCTAACTTCAGCCATCGCGCAGCGGGCGAGGTGGGGGTATGCCGATTGTCGGTTTCCTTAACTGCGGTCCCACTTGTAGGGCCAACTCCAAGGCACGACCCCAAATGCACCTCCATTTTGCACGAACTCCAACGATAATTTTGACTAGAAAAGCAAGACCAAAGAAAACAAGAACCACAAGAATACATTTTACTACTCTTGTAAGTTGGATTAGTGCCTTCTCGATGCATTCATTGTTGATCTGCGGAGGCTCGATCTTGCGTGCTTCTTTCTTCTTCGAGTGTAAAGAAGTAGACGTTGCTTCCTCGCATCTAGTCTCATATCTAGCCTCTATTCTAGTAGGAGTATCAACAAGTGCACTAATCTCATCCGAGAGCAGATCCGAAGATTTGGTCGGGTTCTTCCTCCTTTTGCCGACACGTGGGACATCCAGCATCCAGGTCGTGTCATGAAAGAAAATAGAATGGTAGTTGAAGCCACGAGATGTGCATCTTGGGTTAAACTGTAAATATAATCTTACTAATCTTGAGTAACTCCAAAAGCGGCCACCGAAGATCTTTATTGGATTTGTTTTTCATCACCAGCATGTCGAGGTGAAAGATGTGCAGGTTCAGTGGGTCCTCTTGCGTTTTCACTGACATGTGTGGCTGCATGTGAGCAAACAGATGATGGGCTCCGCGCGTCCGCTGGCTGGCTGAGAAGAGAGATAGAGGAGGGCTGAGCATGGACTGCAGGAAATTTGTTCTACGTACCTTGATATAGTGGGGTGGCATGGGCCATAACTTAGTAGCATTCACGTCTAGCAGTACGGCACACGCCACCCACACGAGTCCCATCCAACACCAATTTTCTTGGAGTCCATGCTACAGCCATCTCTTCTCCCTCCTGTTTTCTCAGCCATCACACGGTGGGCGGGGTGGGGGTTTGCCGATAGTCAGTTTGCTCAACTGCGGTCCCACTTGTAAGTGAAAATGCAACACCGCACGCATTCCTGCTTGAGCGGCGGGCCGGACCAACCGTGTGGGGGTGCGATGCGAACACGGTAGCCTTTTCCTTTTGAACTCGTAACTTGTAAAATTTGGTTCGGCTCCATGGCGCGACCGATAGATAGAAAATAACGATTTTGCCTAGAGTAATGAGAAGTTTGGTTCTGGCGCCGTTCATGCATGGAGTACGTACAAAAATTATGAAGTTGATGTGAAAGGTAAGATAATTACTGTAGTGTCATATACTACTACATGGATTTGATAGAAAGATAAAAATACATACGGATCCGTCAACGTTCAACGACATCCTCATGCCCTAGTGCGCCAGGTCACCAACCGACGTGTGAGGAGCAGCGGCGTTGGCGGCGAGCTCAACGTGCTTCTGAACAGTGCCGTCCAAGGTTGCCCTGCGCTCCAAGAAGGCCAGCATCCTATCGTCCTCCTCTTGCATGTAGTAGTCCTTGTGGATGATTTGCGCGTAGACGTGGGTGATTATGTCGATGGTGTCTTGCTGCGCCAGGCGCTGCGCGGCGAGCACGACCTCGAGGTGGACATTCTCCGGCACGACAGCGGGCAGTCGGAGGGCCACCAGTGCGTCGAAGAGGTTGTTACCATAGTGGCCGTTGAGGGTGGCGGGCATCACAGAGCCTGGGCGCGTCGGCTGGAGGCTTACTTCAAAGTCGTCGGCAAGCTTCTTGACGACGGTGAACTTGTCGAGGAAAACGACGAGGACCTCGTCGAACAAGAAGACGAAGCTGTCGTCCAAGCGGCCCCTCACCCTGGCGGCCTCAAGCAATACTACCTGGAGACGTTCCTTGGTGCCGGGCCGCATGCCGGCGTCATGGACCATCTGGCACAGCCGGCTGATGCTCGCACTCATCGCCTCCATGGGTCTAGCGTAGCTTCTAGTCAACTGATCTTGCGATTCGAGTGATCACTCAGCCCTTGGTTAGCATGCGTAGGTGCGTAGGATTTCGTACTACTCCTCGGCCCTCTACTGCACCTGCCTTTGGCTGTATGATAGGTGGGCCAGCCACCCCCTGGGGCTACGTGTCATTCACCCAAAGGCAGTTGCCGTAAGTCAATGAAGTTGCGTCCCCCTCCGTGTCGGTGCAGTATAGTCATCTCACCGGACCTCTAGTTGGGGCCAAACGAGAGAAGTTTGATGTTTACTGGTTTATTGGTCCCCTTTGCATTTTGCGCCAAGTTTTGACCTTTGATTTAACTATTAAATGTTAATGCATGTAAACAAAAATGTTGCGTAAGTCACCTTACGAAAACCAAATAATCCAAAATACTCAGGCACACTGCATTAACTCCCTCATTGTTTCTTATTTCATGACATATCAACCAATGAGAGATGTGGGCCGTGCATGTTTTCAATGACTTGAGACTACCAAACATGACATGCAGTGTTTAGTTCATTGCATGTAATCCTGTTAGTACTCTAGTTAGGAGTAGCGAAAAAACATTAAGTTCTCTCACCAATAGGAATAAAACACCATGTATTTATTTACAGAGGGAGTAGTACATTTTTTGGTGACATGCATTACTAGATATTGCTAGTCAAATACTAAAATCCAGATGGACGTGGTAGTACTCCTAAATCCAGACGGTGGTGCTACTAGTACTAGTAGTAGTACTACCAATGTAGTAGTAGGAGTACTAGCACTGTTGTTGTGGGTTTGTCACGGCAGATGTCCTCGTGAAAGGACTTAGTCGTGGAGCCATCGCAATGGGTTAGCTTGAAGGGGTTAAGCCAGATAAGGGGACACGGGAGTTTATACTAGTTCGGCCCCTTCGATGAAGGTAAAAGCCTATGTCTAGTTGTGATTGGTATTGCTAGGGTTTCGAAGGCCAGGGAGCGAATCCGCTTTGTCTGGCTCTCGAGTTGTTGTTGTCTATCTCTAAACCGCGGCCGGGTCGTCCCTTTATATACATAGGTCGAGGCGCGCCGGGCAATAGAGTCCCGAAGCCGGTTTATAAACGTATCCGGTTCGGCCTCTCTCTTTCTATCTTACTATACAAGTTACATGACTAGGCCGGTTACATTTACAGACTGTAACCCGCCTTTGGGTCCTCCGTAAAGCGCCATCATCTTTACATCTTCATGGGCTTCTAATCTTCGGAGAGTCAACGCGGCTACCTAAGGCCGGTTTACCTCCAGTAGTAACATCCCCAGCATTAGGCCCCAGATTGGTTTGAACTTGTTCATGTCAATCTTCCACACTTTAGAAAAAATCTTCTCTCTTATCTTCATTTTTGATCTTGTAAACCGCCGTAACGTCATGCTTCAAAATTATGATAAACCGCCCTGACGTCATCCATCCGTTGATGTCAGATATTTCCTTCATTTAATATATATCCAGTCATTGAGACGACACCTTTATTAACTTATCCATTTTTTAGGCTCCTCGATTCCCGTATTTGCCATTTTATCACTTCGCCTTATAAATAGGACCGAGGGGTCATTTTCACCGTTTCCCCCCGTTCCTCTTCGCGTCGTCTTCCTCGCGCCGCTCAGCCTCTGGAGCTCCGCCGCCACCATCGACCGTCATCTCTGCTCCGACCTTGGCCGCAGCATCGCCCTGAATGTACCAGAATACTGCGGCGCCCTTCCGCTTCCTCACCAGCTCCGGTAAGTTCTCTGCTTTTTTCACCATAGATCTGTTCTAGGGTTTCAACATTCTTCGCAGTTCTTCCGAAGTTCATCAGTGCTATTCTTCCCTGTTCTTCCTTTAATAGATGGACACTTCATGCTTGATGCATCTCTTGTTGTAGCTTACCTACCATGGTCATCACAAAATCCTTATGCGCAAAGAACTGATCTAGTCTGTCACAAATTGCTTCAGTTCTGCACCCCTTCAAGATCCAATTATTTTTGCTTTTCTGTCTTATCTTTAGATCCGAAAGTTTAATACATCACTGTGAGATCTGTTTCTATGTTCCCGTGAGATCCATTTCTCCTCGCACCAATATAAACGGTTTAACATTGTATAAATAGTCTATGCCATTAGCCCTCTGACAAACCGGAAGAGCATGTTACCTTTATAATTATGCTCCAATTTAACAGTGTCTAATCAACCCTGTGCTAGCATTACCTTTCTCTCTTACTATACTAGTCTCTGGTTTGTACCATTTATCAAATCAGCATGTTTCTTGCTCCCTTGCCTCTTGTGTATAATCATGCATAATTTATAAACCGGCCTTTCATTTTCAGTTTGTTTGCTTTGCAATGGCCAAACAATTCACTGCCTGCAACTGGGCTCGTTCCCAGGTTACTGAGGCTCAATTGAATGAGATGGTTAGCATCGGCTCTCTGCCAAAGAAAACCGAGATCAAATGGCGAGTTCCAGGAACAGAGAATCCTCCAACCCCTAGACAAGGCGAGGTGATAATCTTTGTCGACCATATAGGCCATGCTTTCAAACCGCCAGGGTCAAAATTTTATCGAGATGTGCTTGCCAGCTTCCAACTGCATCCACAAGATATTGGTCCCAACTCAGTCTCCAACTTATGCAATTTCCATGTCTTCTATGAAGTCTATTTACAAGAAGAACCAACTGCGGAATTGTTCCGGGATTTCTTTCACTTAAACCGGCGCACATAGTTTGTGAATGGCCCGAACACAGAGCTTGGTGCTGTCTCGATTCAAAAGCGGAAAGAAGTGGAATTTCCTCATGCCAAACACCATAGCCACCCAAAGGAATGGAACCAAACATGGTTCTATTGCAGAGACACTTCGCCTGAGGATGAAAATCCCCTCCCCGACTTCCGTGATCATAGATTATCCAATACTCACCCAATGCCACAACGCCTGAGCTCTTCAGAAAGGGCAAAGTACGCTCCTCAAATCACCAAGCTCCGGGCCTTTATGGCAAACGGTTTAACAGGTGTGGATTTTGTGCGCTGTTGGATATCCTGGAGTATCTTGCCGCTAAGCCGTCGTCCCGGTTTAATGTGCGAATATACCGGTGAAGTTGATGATCCTCAATGCCATGAAAACATCCAATTATCTGAGGAAGAAGTTATTGAAGGTGTAAAGAAAATTCTGAATGAATCGGAACTGGTCGGTAGTCAAACCGGTCTGAGTCCCTTCTATACCAAGAACAAACTGCCTACTGTAAGCATTACACTTCCTCTTCATCTCTAATACCTTTAACCTATACAAGCTGTAACCCTTCTTCTTTATATATATATAGGGTGATGACCCTTTCTGGAAACGGAAATCCATAGACATAGCGACAAAGCCAACTGGAGACAAAGTGGTCAAACCAAAGCCGTAAAACGGACGTCAAAACGGAAAACGGCTGACCGGATTAATATGGAACTTGATGATGATACTGATGACCCAGAAGTTGAGGTAGAACTTGACTCACTTGGCTCTCTTTTTATGCATCTTGTTAACAATGATCTTCCTCAGGAGGAGGCAGAAGCTAGTCAGGCTGATGACGTAGAGGTAATTACCCTTTCCTCCGATTCAGATTCTATGCCAACACAAAAAACTCGCCAAGCAATCCGGAAAGTAAGCTTTTCTCATCCTCTTGCTCATTTGGATCCAACATTTATTTTAAAGACTCAACAACATGAAGCTCGCCGGAAAACCCAGCACAGTGGCCAACAGGTCACCTCTACCGGTTTACCTGATACTCCGATTCGGAAGCGCCGGTCTGAGGTCTCTCCTACTTCTGACCATTCTTACCCCAAGGCAGGTTATTTCAGACAGCCTCTTAATCCGTCCGATTCAAATTATCAGGTGACACCTCCTTCCTCTTCTGGTGAATCAACAACAACTCAACTCCCCCCTTTGTAAACTGTGGCCGGGTGTCGGCGTTCTGGGAACGGGGGTCCCCTGACTTGCCTGCCTACGGCCTGCGGCGTGGCTCAAAGGGGGGCCCAGCACGGCCCATCTTCACCAACACAAGCTCAAGACCCTCGCAAGGGGCCAAGCCTCGCGGGGCGGACGACACGGAGCTTCCTCAGGCACGGCCTCGTCAGGCTGGCTCGCGAGGAGGTGGAGGGATCAAGGCGGGGTACGTCACGAGGTGCCCGTGACGCAAGCCATGACGACTCAGGGCACCAGGCGGGTGCTAGCTCGCGCAGCGTCCTCCTTTCCACTTTGGTGCAAAGGGGGCAAGCGCAGCCGTGGAGTACCGAGGCATCAGGCAAAGGTTGCCATTTCGGCGCAATGAGACCAAGACCAGGAGGACTACGAGACGGAGGTCACCATGGAGCCCAAGACGGCGTCATCACCAGAGCTTTGCGCAGGCGAAGACTACTTTTGTCAGGGTAGCTGATACTTGCTGTCCCCCTTCAAATTAGCCCGCCATTGTTGGCTCCCTTCCCACTCGATATTTGGGAAGAGGACCAGAGCCTCTATAAATAGGACTAGCCACCCACATGGCAAAAGGGGGTCGGCTGGTTGGAAGCAGAGAGAGAGAGAGAGAGAGAGAGAGAGAGAGAGGCGACTGAACTCCTCCCAGCAGTTCATCGCCTCAGCCAAGAACAGACCCTCGCGAGGTTGTTCTTCCTTGTATTGTTCATCATCATCAGCCCAAGAGGCAATCCACACACCACACACTGGAGTAGGGTATTACACCACAACGGTGGCCCAAACCAGTATAAACCCTGTGTCCCTCGTGTTGTTCTTTCGATAGTTTAGATCCTAGCAAGGCGGAGGGGTGCAGGTAGGTAGGAGGCGAAATCTCCACGCGCACCCCGGTGTTCGAACCTCAAGGGTCTGTCGGAACCCGTAATCCGACATTTGGCGCGCCAGGTAGGGGTGCGCCGGAATTCGTCTTCCATCACCCCGTTCTCCTCCGACCATCGCGCCCATGTCTGACGCTCGTCGGGCCCACGCGGAGCGCCGGGCCGCCCTTGCTTCCCGCGTCACCCAGACGGCTCCTGTCGATGGGCGTCCTCGCCGCTCCCCATCACCTGCCGTCAACGCCGCCATCGGCCCGGCGGGGGACGAACAGCAAGCATCGTCTCAGCATCCATCCGTGCGCCAAGACGGCCACACCGCAACTCCCTCGCTCGCCCCAGCTGGATCTTCGTCCCGCGTGCTCCAGGCGCCCATGGAGGCTCGGGCTGCACTCATCACGGCAAACGAGCTCCTGCGCTACCATCCCGTCGACGACGTCTACAAAGAATGGCTCGACCACGTCGCCGAGCTCGTCCGCGCTGCAGGGGGCTCTTCCGCGCCGTCCGTTCCGCTGCACCGCACCCCGCCCCGCGCGGGCGAAGAGGCTCCGGCGGCACCCCGGCCGCCTCCTCCTCAAGAAGACGCCATGGCCCCAAGGCGCGTGGCCCCTGGGCGGAACCCGCTCCGTCAGGTGCCAGCGCAGCAAGAATAGAGCTACCAAGAAGTCCCTTGCCCGCCAGAAGCTGCCCAGGCCTCCCTGCTCCAGCACGTCGCGACCATCCTCCTGCTCCAGCGCGTGGGGACATGCAAGACCAGGCTCTCCATCACCCAAGGCCTCCCGTGGCCACAGCAGGCAGCCGCGCCTACACCATCGAACTACGCAGCGTCGCGTGGCCCGGCAAGTTCAAATCAGACCTGCCTCCTCGCTACGACGGCACGGCCGACCCTGCGGAGTTCCTCCAGCTTTACGAGCTGGGCATCGAAGCTGCCAACGGAGACGAGAAGGTCATGGCGAACTGGTTTCCCATGGCGCTCAAGGACGGGGCCTGCACCTGGCTCCTGAACCTGGCTCCAGGCACAATCTCCTCCTAGGAAGAGATGCGCACCCGCTTCATCGCCAATTTCCAAGGTACTCGCGACCGGCCACCCGCCATGAGCGACATGCGCCGCATCAAGCAACAACCCGGGGAGACCCTGCAGAAGTACATCCAGCACTTCAACAACGCATGCCTCAAGATCCCCAAGGTGACTGAGGAGGCCATCATCTCAGCTTTCTCCGACGGCGTGCGCGACGTCAAGATGAAGGAGGAGCTCGCGATGCATGAAGACCTGTGCACTTCCTTGGAGCTGTTCAACTTGGCAAACAAGTGTGCCAGGGCTGAGGAGGGGCATCTCTCCCTCCTCGAGCTGCCTGCCGCAGACCCAGAAGAGAAGAAGCTCAAGGCCAAGGATGTGAATCGCAAGGGGGTGTCACATCCCGAGTTATGGTATGACCTAGGTTAGCCTTTCGTGCTTGCATCATGTTTAAACTCCATTTAAATTTGAAATGGGGATTTGTGAAACCCTCAGAATCAGTTCTGAAAATAACCCAAATTAAAAGTGCTCCAAAAGGGTCCAAGAAAATGTTCATGTCTCTCTCTGAAAATATTGGTGAGAGGTAAAATACAAACCAATATTTTTAGGAGCTCATAAACATTTATTTTGGCCATTTGGAATTAATGCATAATTATTTGCATTGGATTTATATTTGTTATATATTCAAATATACTCCAATAATTCTGATTTTTAATGTGGGGCTTTGGAATAATCCAATTAGTTCCTACAATAATTTTCAGAAGCATATAAAATGGTTTAGTATTTTTATTAAATCAAAACAAATGTCAGAAAAATAGAAGAGGAAACAGAAAAGGGAGAGAGACCTACCTGGGCCACTTACCAGATCGGCCCAGCAGCTCGGCCCAGCTGACTGGCCGACGCTAGCCATCGTCTCCACCGCGCCAGGAGGATGGCGCGCGTGTGCCTGACGCGCGCGAGCACGCGCGGCCACATCCTGCTTCCTCGCTCGCCGCTGGAGGCACCTGACGACGCCACACATCCCCCTTGGCCCTCTCTCACTTCCCCCAGCTCTCTCCTCTCCTCTCCCTCGCTTTCTCGCTCACGGTCGAGCGCTGTTGTCGCCGCCGTTCGCCATTGCCACGGCCACCGCCTCCCCCTCGCCCTCTCTTCGAGTCCAGGAGCTCCGCCTCCTCCCTCTGAAGCTCTCCGCCGAGCCACGCAAGCCGGGACGCCCCGTGGAGCCGTCATCGCCGTCTTCTCCACCCCCGGCCGCCCGAGATTGCCGGCGCCCGTCCGTCATCTCCGACGCGTCCCCGAGCCCGCTTACCATCCCTGCAGCTCCGTGGTGAGCCGTTGACCCGGTTCCCCCTTGCCCCGTCGTCCCTCGCGTCCTCTAGCGCTAGCGCCGCCGTGACCGAACCTCACCGCCGCACAGCCATGTCGCCGCCATTGTCTCGGCCCGCCTCTGCCCAAACCGAGCACCCCATCGTGCTCCTAGTGCCACGAGGGTGCCGCGGAACCCCTTGGGTGGCCTCCCCATGCCCTGCAGCCCGTTTACGCCTGGAGCCGAACTCCGGCCGCCGCCTCGAGCCTGATTCCGGTGAGCTCCGGCCGTCCCTGCCTCTTCCACTTGCCCCAGAAGACGCGGACAAGCTCTGGCTCCTCGCTCGTGGCCTCCACCGCTCAAATGGTCACCGGAGGACCAAATCTGAGGCCCTCCGCCGCGTTCTGCCTCGCCGGCGGCTAAACGCCGGCGGGCTGACCGTGTTTGACCCCCCCCCCCCCAATTGACCAGTTTAACCCGTATGGGTCTTTGACATGTGGGGCCCGGTCCTGTTAATTTTTAGTTAGGATTAGTTTAGCAACTAATTAAACCCTGATTAACTAACTAGGTCACTGACGCGTGGGCCCAAACCCATTAGCTAAATAAGTTTAGGTTTAATTTAATTTAGGATTAGCCACAGACACTGACGTGTGGACCCCACACATCAGGTTTGACCTGGTCAGCCGCCTTTGACCTGCTGACACAATGCTGTTGTCATGCTGGTGCAATATATCTTTTCTGGAATTAAAATAAATCAGGAAATTCCAGAAATTGATATAAACTTCAAAAATTCATAGAAATTCAACCGTAGCTCAGATTGAAATAATTTATATATGAAAAATTATCAGAAAAATTCAATCTATCCATCTGTACCATTTTCGTGCATGACAAACCAACCTATACATGCTGTATATGTGAAAACACACTTATGGCATATTTAAGAGCTTATTTTGGAGTTGCATTTGAACCCTTGGTTCAAATGGACTTCATTCAATTTGAATACTAGTTGCATTAGCTCAAACAACATCACATCTTCATGCCATGTTCATGCATCATAATGTTGCATATGCCTGTGTTTGATTTCCGACACCGTTCCTTCTCGATAGGTCCTGCTCCGGAAAGTGTTCGAGAGTACCTATCAGTGGAGCAGTGCCCCTCTGTTGATCTACCAAGCAAGCAACCCCCCCCTTGTTCATTCCGATACAATCCCACTCTCTCGCCCCTGCTCTCATTTATTGCATTAGGACAACAACGATTCAACTGCTACTTTATGTTGCGGTAGTTGAACCCATTCCTCTACATGACCTGTCATTGCCATAGTAAATAGTTAAAACTCACTAGCATGTGTAGGAATTGATTGAGCCATGTTGTGTTCCTACCATGCCATGCCTGCTATTGCTTAGAGTTGTGTCAGGTCTGATTCATCGGGAATGAATTGGAGTGTTATGATATGTTCTGGTGCTGAGAGTTAAGCGTGTGAACACGATTTGGTAAAGGTAGCGGTGAGAGGCCATGTAGGAGTACATGGTGGGTTGTCTCATTGGGACCGTCCCTAAGAACTGAGTTCAGTGTAAGTTGTCCAATGACTAGCTACTACCATACATTGGGCTCCAGGCGCTCTAAGCTCTCTCGACTTATTAACCGCCTTGAGCTCTGTCCAGGAGTTGCAAATAGTTTCTGGTGTTTGTAGGTAGTGCTATTTTTCTACCGAGTGGCACCCGGCAGGGTGGGCTCGGGACAGACTAGGCACACGTGGCCCGGTGTATCGAGTGGCACCCGGATGGTGGGCTCAGGAACCCTGTACACATCGTTTGGGGCCGTGAGCGAAACCTCGGCCGGATCTCCTTGCGGATGGAACCCGAATAGGCGATAAACCTGGACTAGAGTCTTGTGTGGTTAGTTAGGTCGTGGCCGACACCCTCGCCAGGCTTCCGCTTGAAGGTTGCCGAGATACATGACGGTTATATGGTGATAAGTGGTGAGAGTGTGTGTGACGAAGTACACCCCTGCAGGGTTATCATGATCTATTCGAATAGCCGTGTCCTCGGTTATGGACTTCTTGGATGCTTACGTGGTACATAGACAACTTAAAGTGGATACTCTAAAATGCTCAAGATAAGTGTGAGTGCTATGGATGGCCTTCTCGTAGGAGAGACGAGAATGAGTCCATAGTAGTGTATTGATGTGGTGATTAGTGGACTCGTGTGCGCTGCCTCATCTCAAAGAAGTTTCTCGTTGTCCTAGAACAGGATAGCCACTGAGTCAAAGCTGGCTTGCTGCAACTAAACCCCACATTACCTTCTTGATACAAATGCATATATGATAGGATCAGATGTAAGTCTTGCTGAGTACCTTTGTACTCACATTTGCTTTATTTATGTTTTGCAGATGAGACATCTGTCTTACTAGTGGTTCCGCTTGGACTTCGACGAATAGCTTGTTACCTCAGCTACGATCTTGTACCCTTGGGAGGGTCTTGTAGATAGTCAGGCTTCTCAGCCCTTTTCTTTTGTAGTTGTCTGTACTCAGACATGTAATGCTTCCGTTGCTTGCATGCTCTGAATGATGGGTCATGTGACCCATGTTTGTATTTATGCTATGTGGCTCTTTTGGGCCTTTGTCTATATGAGTTTGCTTTATGTTGTGATGCCATATTGTACAACACATACTTGCATGTTATGCGTACGTGTAACGTGTATTGCTATGTGTGGGATCCGACAATCTAGTTGTTTACCCTTGGCAGCCTATCATATGGGGAAATGTAGTCTAGTGCTTTCTGAGCGATAGTAGTCCACTATAGCCCAGTTCACCGGAGTCCTGCTAGCCCAACACTACTGCTCAGGACGCTTGACTAGCCGGCATGTGTTTCACTTTGTTTCTGTGTCTGTCCCTTCGGGGAAATGTCACGCGGTGACGACCGGAGTCCTGCCTAGCCTGCTACAGCCCGGGTTCCCCGGAGTCCTGTCAGCCCAGTGCTACAGCCCGGATTCACACGCTGCTGACCGACACGCTCGATGTGAATCATGTATGCCCGTTCCCATAGGTTAGGGCCGCTTTGGATTCACGACTAGCCATGCCGGCCCGGGTTCTTTGTCATATGGATGCTAGCGACACTATCATATACGTGAGCCAAAAGGCGCAAACGGTCCCGGGCCAGGTAAGGTGGCACCCGTGGGAATACCGTGCGTGTGACCGCAAAGTGATATGATGTGTTACATGCTAGATCGGTGTGACTTAGGATCGGGGTCCCGACAGGGGGCTGCAGTGCTCGTGATAGAACCAGGCACCAAGCGGGGCAGAGATCAGCCTAAACCTCCCAAGGGCAGTCGGTACTGCGTGTACGATGACCTCCACACCCACAACACCAACGAATGCCAAGAACTCCGAGCCGTGCATGAAGGAAGGATCGGCCGTCGCCCCGACCACGGTGACCGGGGCTACGGTCGAGGAGGAGGAAGGAACGCAGGACGCTGGGAAGACCGTGGGCCACGCCAGGGGTGGCGCGACCAACCTCGCGAGGATTGCTGGCAAGATCTGCCTCGCGAGGGAGGTTGGAGGGATCAGCCTCGCGAGGATCGCCCGCAAGGCAACGCAGGCCTCCCACTGCTGCCGCCGTAGCCAAGGAGAAATGAGGACTGCCATCAGGACGAGGAGGCTGGGGGCTTCCAGGAGCCGCGCGCGATCGCCTGCATCCTAGGCGGAGCTCAAGCCCCAGCCTCTCAGCGCATCTTCAAGCAGTTCGCCCGCAAAGTGAACGCAGTCCTCCCCAGACTCGAAGCCACACGCCCTCTCAGGTGGTCGGCATGCGTCATCACATTCAGCTCAGCAGATCAGCTCAAGTGTGCGGCAACAGCCGGAGTCCTCCCGATGCTTTGTTCCCCAATCATCAGCAACGTGGTGGTCACCAAGACCCTCATCGATGGTGGGGCAGGGCTCAACATCCTGTCCGTGGAGACATTCAACAACCTCCAAGTGCCCTACAGCCAGCTCCAGCCAACCAAGCCTTTCTCCGGTATCACCGACGGCTCCACGGTCCCGATTGGGCAGGTTCGCCTCCCTGTCACCTTCGGGGCATGCGACAACTACCGCACCGAACTCATCGACTTCGACGTCGCTCACATTCGCCTGCCATACAACGCCATCCTTGGGTACCCAGCGCTGGCCAAGTTCATGGCCATAACTCACCACGGCTACAACGTCCTCAAGATGCCAGGAAGCGGCAGAGTCATCACGGTGCCCTGTGAAGAGAAGGACACGGTGTGTTCCCTGGAGCGAGCTTTTCAGGCCGCATCACTGGAAGACCCGAATCGTGGAAGCAGGAGGCCTCCCGAGATCGCCCCTAAGAAGACATCGTCCGGCCTAGCCCCTCAGGAGGCAGGCCCCTCTGGGCCCGTGCCTGCCCAGGGGGAACCTCCTTCCATCGCATAGGAAAGCGCGCCCAGCGCCCTCCTCAGGCAAGGCTCGGGGGCTCTCCCCTGGAGGGCCACCGACCTAGCTACGGTCACGAGGGAGGCGCTTGGGCACCACATGGAGGCATGTTTCGAAGCACGTTTCCCTCAAGAAGGAGCAAGGCAAGGAGATCCAGACCCATAGGAGTTCGTCAGAAAGGCCATTCAGGAGCTACAGGAGTCAAGAGTCATGAGAGGCGCCCGCCGCCTACCAGCTGTGGCTCCCCATCCAGGCGAGGATGACGGGTTGCGCATCTGCATCGACGTACCAGGGCTCAACCGAGTCGCCTCCCTGGAGCGCCTCTAGCACTCGCGAGTGGGGCACTTCGGAGGTCCACCCCACAGCTACGTTCGCATGCCTTACAAATTGCCGAGCGCGGCTGACACGTGCCAGCGCCTCATTAGGGGCACCACAGAGGCACAAGAGGCCAGGCGCTCCGCAGCCTTGGCGGAGATGGAGATGGTCCGTGAGGAACCGCCAGCGCCTCCGGAGCCTCCCGAGGCCCCTGGGCCTGGGGGCTCATGAGGATCGGCTTCTGCAGCCCACCGAGCCGGCTACACCAACACCCCTTCATATTTAGCGTCATCAGGTGATATATTTCAAGTTTCATTTCCAGCTGGGAGCGCCCCCAGGGCTGCATTATTCCCAGGCCGCGTGGGTCCGTCCCTGCGGCGTGTATCCCTTTTATTTCACGTCAATTAGCTTACCTTATTGGGGGCGCCCCTCGGGCTGCATGATCCCCAAGCCGCTCGGGCCAGGCCCAGCGGCATGTATCCCATTTGCGTTCATTTCCGGTTATGCGTTAGAACCACCATGCTTGATTATTTGATGCCGGTCCACGGCACCTCTTCTTATCCATGCCGACCACTTGCACGTTAAAGGGTGGGTACCTGAGCATCGCGACTCAGGGCTCTTACTGGCTCTCCAGCCCTCACCCTCTGGCCTTGACCACGGCATCGCGACCTGGCATACCAGCGACGGCTGAGACCAGCTCGAGGGCCGGGACCCGAGGACGTAGAGTGCAGGCATCTAACCAAATTTGCAGGGACACATCGCAAGCTAAGGCCCAGTGCCAGGCGCAACCCGCCTAGAGGTAGGGCCCTGTGAGTCCCGCGCTGGCTAATGGGTGCCCAGATACACCTCGCCAGGCCCTACCGTGCCAGCCACGTGTCAGGGCGGGGCTGTACACGCCCCGGGGGCTCCTCCCGGAGGGGGGCCCCCTCCCACGTACAGTGGAAGCACCATGCTCCGCGCTGGCTGACGACACTGCCGAGGAGCGGCTATGCCCGTGCACATACGGAAGCGCTATGCTCCGCGCTGGTGAAAAACAATTGAGGGTGGCCCCCGGGCCGCATCAATCTCAGGGAGCCCAGAGCTCAGTGTCTAGCCTCATCGTAACGCCTCCCCTCGGGAGTGCCGCGCGAGGGGGCTGGGCACGGGGGCTGCGCCCGGGTCACACCCAGACGCACGCCGCCCAGCCAGGCCCCCCCGGGCCTGGTTCGTCGCGCGCCTCTCCCCGAGCGGAGCCAAGGTATGAAGGCCGTTTGGGCGTCAAGGGGGACTCCTGAGCATCGCGACTCAGGAGCCTAACTGGTCACGTAGCCCCTCACTCCTTGGTCCCATCCTGGTTTACGGTCGGGGCTATTGCTGGGTGAGGTACGCGCGGGGCTGGGCTCTGCAGATGTAGAACGGTGGATCCACTCACATCATGCCTCCCTACTTGCTGTTCGTGCGCCAAGGGGGACTCCTAAGCATCTTGACTCAGGAGCCTAACTTGTCACGTAGCGCCTCACTCCTTGGTCCCGTCCTGCTTTCCGGTCGGGACTATTGCTGGGTGAGGTACGCGCGGGGCCGGGCTCTGCCGGCGTAGAACATAAGCAAGTAGGAAGGAAAAGCGCAAATTTCAAGGAATTGAAAAGCAAATATTACAGTCCACACTATTATCCCAATACCAAACGCAAGTTTTAAACGCCTCCCCGAGGCATGATACATGTGCAGGAATTCAAAGCAGGACAGGAGTCACGATGGAGTCACTTGGCGGTGGGGGAGCAGCACGGAGTGGGTTCGCCTCACGGAGCAGCGGGGTTGGCAGCGCCTTGCTCCGGCTTGGTGCTGAAGGCCCGAAACTTCCCCAGTAGAGCCTTCGCGCGACCCTTCACGGCCTCAGCAGCAGCAGCGGCACGCTCGCCGCTTGCTGGCTCCAGCAGGCTGTCGAGGTCGACGCCGGGATCGCGAAGGTAGATGTGGGTGAGGACCCGCGTTAGCGCTGCAGAAGACAGGAAACGTGCCTCAGCCTCGGCCGTGGGGCCAAGGCCAAGGGCGACATCTTCAAGAGCATGAACCAGGAAGGGAAGCAGCTTGGTGGGACCGTCCTCGATGCCAGCCAGCGGGCTCTCTAGGTCGCTGTCGTAAAGCGTCCTCAGCGAGGAGCGAGCCCTCGCCTCCAACTCCATGAAGGCCACGCGGTCCTCGGCAAGAACCCGGGCCTTGTCGTCCAGCTCGGCCTTCCTCGCCCCCAACTCCTGCTCCAGCGCGCCTAGGCGGTCGCGGCGCTTCTTGAGCTTGGCCTCCCGGCCCTCGACGGCCGCCTCGCGAGCCTTCACGCCTTCTTCCTGCTCTTGGTGAAGGCGAACCTCTTTTGCAAGCTGATCCCGCAAGCCTTGCAGCTCGTCCTCCAGCACCTTGCAGCGACCACGGACATCGACCACCTCCCCCAGGGCTGCGTCACGAGCAGCCTTCGCCTCAAGGACGGCCTGCTTCTCCTCATCGCATGCCGTCGAGGCCGAGACCAGCGCCGCCCGAATCGAAGCATCGGAGCGGACCCATCCTGAAGCCAACTCTAAACGCCCAGCCACCAAGCGGGGGTCGGCGCCAAGAAGATCCTGCCGCAGTCGATCCAGCTCAGCAATAGCACGATCCAGAACGGCAGAAGGAGTCGGAGAGACAACAGCCGGTGGAGTAGGAGGAGAAGGCGGTAGTGCGGCCGCAACATCCTGAGGCGGAGTCTGCCGCGCCCTGACAGCTGTAGTGGCGGCGGCAGGTGAGATCACCTCGGGAGCCACTTGGGCCATGGGGGCTGAGCTCGCCCCAGCCGGCTCAGCCAGGCCTCGCGAGGACGACCGGGCAGGAGAAGCCTGTGCGCAGCGGTCACCCTCCTTCAGGGGCGCTGCCACGGATGGAACCTCAGGAGCCCCCTTCGACTTCTTTGCTGCGGGCGCCAACCTATCCAAGGGATGCGAACGTCAAGCCTTAGAAGCAGAGCAAGAAATAAAGACAAGAATCGAACACTTACGGGTCATCGCCAGTGAGCTCAAGCAGCCTTCGGCCAAATTTGAAGCCTGAAAGCCGGCTGGAAGGGTCAACCTCGGGAAGCTTGGAGGCGGAAGGTGCGTCTGCAGCCGGCCCCGGGGCCGGGGCAGACCCGCGGGGGATCAGCCCGGTCCTGTCCTTCTTCGGGATCGGGGGCGGGCCCCCGCCGTCCTGCTCGTCGTCATCTTCGCCGTCCTGCTCGTCATCATCTTCATCGTCATCACTCGAAGAGACGCGGAGAACATGGGACCCGCGCCGGGGGAAGCGAGCCCTCAACTCTCCATCGGTCGCCTCGGAGTCAGGCCCTTCCTCCTCTTTGCTGGAGTCGTCGGAGGGCATAGCCACCGGTCCCTCGGGAGCCTCCAGGGGCACGGGCCCTTCCCCGTTGAAGACGGGCATGGACTTCACTACCCGTTCCCAGTCGTCGCGGAGGAACAAGGGCGTAGGAGCGCCCTCCAACCTCGCCACATTGCCCCCGACCAGAGATTGGAGGACCGCAGCCAGGTCTCCGTCGGCCCAGGCCGCGGGGCTCGGACAGGGCCCCCACATTGGAGGCGAGTACTGCCGAAGCGGGGCCAGTTGGTGCTCCAGGAACTCCCTCAGCAGCGACGCGTCGGTCAGCTTCGCCGCCGCCATGTCGGTCGGCCTCAGATCCGCGTCCATCTTCTCCAGCACCATCTTCGCATGGGGATCCGTGAGCTCCACTCGACCCCAGTTGCTGGAGCTCGTGGGCTGCTCCGTGGGCAAGATCAGCCGAGGGTGGATGCGCTCAGCATCCACCAAGATCCACTTGCTCCTGAAGCCCTCAATCCTCTTCCCAGGGTTCGAGATGGCAATGGCGCCACCATACGCGACGAAGCTCGCGCACGAGGAAGCAGGACCGCGAGAGTTCTGGAGGTAGAAGTAGTGGCGCAGCAAGGCCATTGAGGGCTGCACCCCAACGTGGGCCTCGCAATAATAAGCAAAGATTCCGAGGAGAAGGACGGAGTTGGGATGGAGTTGCAGAGCCTGTAGCTTTTAATGGCGGAGGACAGAGAAGAAGAACTCGGAGAAGGGAGGCACCAGGCCAGCAAAAATGGCACTTACGAAGAGCGGATAAAAGGTGCTCCTCTGATCCTCAGGGGTGGCGGAGCCGGCCTTGAACACCTTCGCCCCATCGATGCCTCTGTTGGAAATATGCCCTAGAGGCAATAATAAAAGCATTATTATTATATTTCCTTGTTCATGATAATTGTCTTTATTTATGCTATAATTGTGTTATCCGGAAATCGTAATACATGTGTGAATAACAGACACCAACATGTCCCTAGTAAGCCTCTAGTTGACTAGCTCGTTAATCAACAGATAGTCATGGTTTCCTGGCTATGGACATAAGATGTCATTGATAACGAGATCACATCGTTAGGAGAATGATGTGATGGACAAGACCCAATCCTAAACATAGCATAAAGATCGTATAGTTCGTTTGCTAGAGTTTTGCAATGTCAAGTATCTTTTCCATAGACCATGAGATCGTGTAACTCCCGGATACCGTAGGAGTGCTTTGGGTGTACCAAACGTCAGAACGTAACTGGGTGACTATAAAGGTAGACTACGGGTATCTCCGAAAGTGTCTGTTGGGTTGACACGGATCAAGACTGGGTTTTGTCACTCCGTATGACGGAGAGGTATCACTGGGCCCACTCAGTAATGCATCATCATAATGAGCTCAAAGTGACAAAGTGTTTGGTCATGGGATCATGCATTATGGTACGAGTAAAGTGACTTGCCGGTAACGAGATTGAACGAGGTATTGGGATACCGACGATCGAATCTCGGGCAAGTAATATATCAATTGACAAAGGGAATTGCATACGGGGTTGATTGAATCCTCGACATCGTGGTTCATCCGATGAGATCATCATGGAGCATGTGGGAGCCAACATGGGTATCCAGATCCCGCTGTTGGTTATTGAACGAAGAGTCGTCTCGGTCATGTCTACATGTCTCCTGAACCTGTAGGGTCTACACACTTAAGGTTCGGTGACGCTAGGGTTGTGAAGATATGTATATGCAGTAACCCGAATGTTGTTCGGAGTCCCGGATGAGATCCGGGACGTCACGAGGAGTTCCGGAATGGTCCGGAGGTAAAGAATTATATATAGGAAGTGCTGTTTCGGCCATCGGGACAAGTTTCGGGGTTACCGGTATTGTACCGGGACCAGCGGAAGGGTCCCGGGGGTCCACCGGGTGGGGCCACCTATCCCGGAGCGCCCCATGGGCTGAAGTGGGAAGGGACCCAGCCCTTAGTGGGCTGGGGCGCCACCCCTAAGGGGCCCATGCGCCTAGGCTTAGGGGAAACCCTAAAGGGGGGCGCCCCCTTGCCTTGGGGGGCAAGCCCCCCACCCTTGGCCGCCGCCCCCCCTAGGAGATCCATCTCCTAGGGCCGGCACCCCCCTATATATAGTAGGGGAGAGGAGGGACTTGAGGCTACGGCTTTTGGTGCTTCCCTCTCTCCCTATTACATCTCTCTCTTGCGTAGTATAGGCGAAGCCCTGCTACTGTGACGCCCTGCATCCACCACCACGCCGTCGTGCTGCTGGATCATCATCAACCTCTCCTCCCCCCTTGCTGGATCAAGAAGGAGGAGACGTCTCCCGTCCCGTACGTGTGTTGAACGCGGAGGTTCCGTCCGTTCGGCACTCGGTCATCGGTGATTTGGATCACGTCGTGTTCGACTACATCATCCCCGTTCGTTGAACGCTTCCGCACGCGATCTACAAAGGTATTTAGATGCATCTCATGACTCGTTGCTAGATGAACTCCTAGATGGATCTTGGTGAAATGAGTAGGAAAATTTTTGTTTTCTGCAACGTTCCCCAATAGTGGCATCATGAGCTAGGTCTATGCGTAGTTCTTCTTGCGCGAGTAGAACACAATTTGTTGTGGGCGTGGATTTGTCAACTTTCTTGCCGCTACTAGTCTTTTCTTGCTTCAGCGGTATTGTGGGATGAAGCGGCCCGGACCAACCTTACACGTACGCTTACGTGAGACCGGTTCCACTGACTAACATGCACTAGTTGCATAAGGTGGCTGGCGGGTGTCTGTCTCTCCTACTTTAGTTGGAGCGGATTCGATGAACAGGGTCCTTATGAAGGGTAAATAGAAGTTGACAAATCACGTTGTGGCTTTCACGTAGGTAAGAAAACGTTCTTGCTAGAACCCTAATTCAGCCACGTAAAACTTGCAACAACAATTAGAGGGCGTCTAACTTGTTTTTGCAGCAAGTGGTCTGTGATATGATATGGCCAAAGTTGTGATGAATGATGAATGATCTATATGTGATGTACGAGATGTTCATGCTATTGTAATAGGAATCACGACTTGCATGTCGATGAGTATGACAACCGGTAGGAGCCATAGGAGTTGTCTTTATTCTTTTATATGACCTGCATGTCATTGAGAAACGCCATGTAAATTACTTTACTTCATTGCTAAACGCGTTGGCCATAGTAGTAGAAGTAATAGTTGGCGAGCAACTTCATGGAGACACGATGATGGAGATCATGATAATGGAGATCATGGTGTCAAGCCGGTGACAAGATGATCATGGAGCCCCAAGATGGAGATCAAAGGAGCTATGTGATATTGGCCATATCATGTCACGTTTATTATTTGATTGCATGTGATGTTTATCATGTTTTGCATCTTGTTTACTTAGAACGACGGTAGTAAATAAGATGATCCCTCATAACAATTTCAAGAAGTGTTCTCCCCTAACTGTGCACCGTTGCTAAAGTTCGTCATTTCGAAGCACCACGTGATGATCGGGTGTGATAGATTCTTACGTTCACATACAACGGGTGTAAGACAGTTTTACACATGAAAAACACTTAGGGTTAACTTGACGAGCCTAGCATGTGCATAGACATGGCCTCGGAACACAGAAGACCGAAAGGTCGAGCATGAGTCGTATAGAAGATGCGATCAACATGAAGATGTTCACCGACGTTGACTAGTCCGTCTCACGTGATGATCGGACACGGCCTAGTTAACTCGGATCATGTAATACTTAGATGACTAGAGGGATGTCTAATCTAAGTGGGAGTTCATTATATAATTTGATTAGATGAACTTTATTATCATGAACATTAGTCTAAAATATTTTACAATATGTCTTGTAGATCAAATGGCCCACGTAGTCCTCAACTTCAACGCGTTCCTAGAGAAAACCAAGCTGAAAGACGATGGCAGCAACTATACGGACTGGGTCCGGAACCTGAGGATCATCCTCATAGCTGCCAAGAAAGATTACGTCCTACAAGCACCACTAGGTGAAGCTCCCGTCCCACAGAACCAAGACGTTATGAACGCTTGGCAGACACGTGTTGACGACTACTCCCTCGTTCAGTGTGGCATGCTTTACAGTTTAGAACTGGGGCTCCAAAAGCGTTTTGAGAGACATGGAGCATATGAGATGTTCGAAGAGCTGAAAATGGTTTTCCAAGCTCATGCCCGGGTCGAGAGATATGAGGTCTCCGACAAGTTCTTCAGCTGTAAGATGGAGGAAAACAGTTCTGTCAGTGAGCACATACTCACTATGTCTGGATTACATAACCGCTTGACTCAGCTGGGAGTTAATCTCCCGGATGATGCGGTCAATGGCAGAATCCTCCAGTCGCTTCCACCAAGCTACAAGAGCTTTGTGATGAACTTCAACATGCAGGGGATGCAAAAGACCATTCCTGAGTTATTTTCAATGCTGAAATCAGCGGAGGTAGAAGTCAGAAAGGAACATCAAGTGTTGATGGTCAATAAAACCACTAAGTTCAAGAAAGGCAAGGGTAAAAAGAACTTCAAGAAGGACGGCAAGGAAGTTGCCGCGCCCGGCAAGCAAGCTGCCGGGAAGAAGCCAAAGAATGGACCCAAGCCCGAGACTGAGTGCTTTTATTGCAAGGGAAGCGGTCACTGGAAGCGGAACTACCCCAAATACTTAGCAGACAAGAAGGCCGGCAAAACAAAAGGTATATGTGATATACATGTAATTGATGTGTACCTTACCAGTAATCGCAGTAGCTCTTGGGTATTTGATACCGGTGCAGTTGCTCACATTTGTAACTCACAGCAGGAACTACGGAATAGGCGGAGACTGGCAAAGGACGAGGTGACGATGCGCGTCGGGAATGGTTCCAAAGTCGATGTGATCGCCGTCGGCACGCTACCTCTTCATTTACCTACGGGATTAGTTTTAAACCTCAATAATTGTTATTTAGTACCAGCTTTGAGCATGAACATTGTATCGGGATCTCGTTTAATACGAGATGGCTACTCATATAAATCCGAGAATAATGGTTGTTCTATTTATATGAGAGATATGTTTTATGGTCATGCTCCTATGGTGAATGGTTTATTCTTTATGAATCTCGAACGTAATGCTACACATGTTCATAGTGTGAGTACTAAAAGATGTAAGGTTGATAATGATAGTCCCACATACTTGTGGCACTGCCGCCTTGGTCACATAGGTGTCGAACGCATGAAGAAGCTCCATGCGGATGGACTTTTAGAGTCTCTTGATTATGAATCATTTGACACGTGCGAACCATGCCTTATGGGTAAAATGACCAAGTGTCGGGGTAAATAGCTATGGGTAGCCCAGCCGGCTTCCCCTAGCCCCTCAGAAAAAATTATGAGCCCATCCGGCTCATAAGAAGACTCAAGATTTGGGCCGCCTCTCCCCAGCCGGCTACCTTCCTGGCCGGCTTCGGGGGCGGCCCGCCCTTTCACCCTCCTGAAGAAGGCTGTGGAGGGCCGGCTACGGCAAGGCCGGCTACCGCGGGGCCGGCTACGGCAAGGCCGGCTACCGCGGGGCCGGCTACAGCGAGGCCGGCTACTGCTAAGCCGGCTCCCATAAATTAGTCAACGCCGTACCCGCAATGTACGCGTCCACTCCACAATGATGAAGCAGGGCGTGGCTACAGTCGAGCCTGCCATCCCCAAAACCCGGAGCACGCCTGGTACAGCGCGTCGTGCGGGCAGCTGCGGCCCGCCCGGCGCGGCACTGTAGCCACGGCGGCTCTGACGACGTCCACGACGGGTCACCAGCGTGGCCCCCGAGGCGGTGGGCCCCTTCGGGCAGAGAGATGCCGAAGGCGGCCGCACCTCCTCTCAAGCCGGCAAGATAGAGGGCCGGCTTCACGCAGCCGGCCTGCCGCCCTCCTCGAAGGAGACGCCCATTAAGGAGACAAGATGCGGCGGGGCTACAGTGATCGCCCGCCAGGGCGGCGTTACTGTAGCCACGCTTACCCCGACCAAGCCTGCGTCAACGGCACGAAGTAACAGTAACCAGCTGCCGACCAGGCCCAGGCTGGTGGGGCCGGCCTGTCGACCCAGGAGCCGGCAGCCGGCGGGACCCACCAGCCGGCGGGCCCCAGAAGCCGGCGGAGAAGCCGGCGAGCTTAGTCACAGACAGCTGGGCCCTGCGCCCAGTCGGATTACGATTGTACCCCCGGGGGGTAGGCCTATATAAACCCCCCGGTGCACCCATGCAAAGGGTTGGACTCTCATTCTAGACCTAGACACATACAAGGAGAGGAAGCAAGCTGAGCCGAGCCCTTCTTCCTCCTTCCACCCAAAACAGCTCAAGGAGCATTGTAGCTACTTGTCCACATAGTAACCATGCGGAGACCCCGCAGAGCAGCAGTAGGGGTATTATCTCCCCGGAGAGCCCTGAAGCTGGGTAAGATTCGCCGGCGTGCATGTCTTCGCCTCATCCCGTTTCCAGGCACCGGCGACGTTCTATTGGCCCCCGCAATGATAAGCCACCCGTTGGCATATGTCGCTCCTACCACCCGACATTTGGCGCCCACCGTGGGGCCAGGTGCACCGTCGTCCGGAGACCTGTTCTGGACAGGAACCCTTTTCCTTCCTCGCGAGCGTAGCTAGCCTGGCTTGCCCGATGGCGCTTGCCACGACGCGCTGCATGGCTTTGCCAACGTCTGCGCGGCTAGCTGCCTCGCCGACCTCCTCAGCCAGCTCCACGTCTCCAGCGAGCCCGCTGCGGATTTGGAGTCGGTTGGCTCCACCGACCCGATGCCCGTCGACTCCGACGCGGCATCCTACGATACCTTCCCCACCAACGTCACGATCTACAACGACCCGCTCCCTCCGGCTGGCGATCGCGATTCTGACGCCCCCGAGGTGATGGTTATCGGCCTCGACGGCCCGACTGATGAGGGCACCCGCGACGCCCCACGCGCGGCTGCCCAAGACTTGTCCGCCCCCCTTCCGGCCGACACCAGCGACGAAGTTCTGCAGGCACGCCGCCTCGCCCTCCTCGCGGAGGGCCGGCGGCTGGCCTCCGTAAGACGCCTCACCGAGGCCTACCAGCGCGAAGCTGACCGCGCCGCCTTCGGCACGCCGGCTCCGGCTGGCCCTAGCCAGGCCGGCGTTGTCAGGCAACGCGGCGCCGTCATCGCCGACACGCTTGGAGTGGATCGCCCGGTCTACGCCACCCCGCTCGGGAACCTGCGCGCCGTCCAGGCGGCCGTAGACGAGCTGGACGGCTTGGAAGCCGAAGACCTCCCCCACATGACGCGGCGCATCCAGCAACTAATCGATGCAGCCGCACGACGGCACGAAGCCGACGCCTGCGCGGGGAGCCCTCCCCCGCGCCGCGAACACGACGCGATTTCTCGGTCGCCGACTACCAGCAACACCCACGCGCGGTGCGAGAAAGAGCCGGCTTCCAGCCGAAGCCGGACCCAAATCTCCATCGAATGAGACGCGGACGGCCGCCCCCGAGCCATGGAATGGCGGGGCACCCCGCCTCCGCCTCGAGCTTGCGGAGAGAGATATCCTACCCCGCCTCCAGTGGCTCACCCGACCCTCAGCGGCCGGCTTGGTCACCGCGAGGGAGTCGGCGAAAACGACGCCCGCCACCGGATCGACCGCCTGGCCCGATCCCTGGCGCTAGAAGAAGACGATGTTGGCCCGCCTTGCTTTGGCCCCCGCATCCGCGACGAGCCCTTCCCCACAGGGTTCTCGCTCCCAAGAGACACACCCAAGTACAACGGCTCGGTGAAGCCGGAAGACTGGCTGACCGACTACTCCACAGCCGTCAGCATCGCCAATGGCAACCGGCGCGTTGCCGTGAAGTACGTGCCCCTCATGCTGCAAGGCACGGCACGGACTTGGCTTAACAGCCTCAAGCCCCTCAGCATCAACAGCTGGGTGGATTTCACTGAGGCCTTCGTTCGCAACTTCACCAGCACCTACAAACGGGCTGGCAAGCCCAGACAGCTCTCCCTGTGCGTACAGGGCCCAGCCGAGTCCACTCACGACTACCTCACGCGTTGGGCCGAGCTCCGCAATTCCTGCGAGGGGGTGCACGAGGTGCAAGCCATCGAATACTTCACTGCCGGGTGCTGAGAGGGCACCCTCCTCAAACACAAGCTTCTCTGCGATGAGCCGACTACCCTCAACGAGCTCCTGAACATCGCCGACAAGTACGCCACCGCCGACTCCTCAATGAAGACCGAGCTTCCGGGTGGACGCATCCGGAAAAGTGCTCAATCCGGCGCCCCAAGCGCCGGCTGGAGACGGCGGCCGACGCCAACACCAGAAAGATCAAAAGCGCAAGGGCCCTGCGCCGCCTCCCGCCAGCCGGCAGGTGGCCACGGTCGAAGACGCGCCGCCTGAAGGGCGGCCCGCACCCAAGAAGCCCAAGGGCGGCCGGCCGGCTTGGCAGCCGACCTTCTCCTACGAGCAAACCCTTGATGCCCCGTGCAAGTTCCACAGTGGCGCGAAGCCGTCCAACCACACGACCCGCAAATGCAACTGGCTCGCCCGAATCTCGAAGGGCGAAGGGCTCACGCCGACTCCGCCTGCCGGCCCACCGCCGCCCAAAGCCGCCCGGCCCGCGGTCGACGCTGTGCAGGACGAGTTCCCCGATGAGCAAGCATCTTATGTCGTCTTCACAAGCCAGCCCGAAGACCGGCGCAGCAAGCGCCGAGAGCAACAAGAAGTCAATGTGGCCGCCACCAGCCCAGCTGGCCACATGCACTGGTCGGAGAAACCCATCAGTTGGAGCCGGGCCGACCACCCAGAGGTGATGCCGTCCCCAGGCTCCTACGCATTGGTCCTGGAGGCCACCCTTGCAACAGATACGCGCGCCGCACGCTTCTCCCGCGTGCTGATCGACGGCGGAAGCAGCATCAACATCCTGTACCGCGACACCATGGAGAAGCTGGGCGTCAAGGCAAAGCAGCTCGCGCCGACTCAAACGGTGTTCCACGGCATCGTACCCGGTTTGTCCTGTGCCCCCATCGGCAAGATCAAGATCGATGTACTCTTTGGGGGCAAGGACCATTTCCGCCGGGAAGCAATCTGGTTCGACGTGGTGGACCTGGAAAGCCCTTACCATGCCTTGCTTGGCCGACCCGCCTTGGCCAAGTTCATGGCGGTCCCCCACTATGCTTACCTCAAGATGAAGATACCGAGCTCCAAGGGTGTCATCACCATTGTCGGCGACTACAAGAAGTCCACCGACTGTGCCGCGGCCAGCAGCCGGCTGGCCGAATCCCTCGTGATCGCTGCAGAGAAGAAGACGCTGGACCGGGTCGTGGCCCTGGCCAGCAAGCAGCTAAGCCAACCTGCCGACTCCAAGGAGTATGATGCCCAAGGATCTTTCCAGCCGGCCAAGGAGACCAAGAAGATACAGCTCGACCCCGAGCACCCCGAGAGGTTTGCCGTCATTGGGGCGAGCCTGGATAGCAAATAGGAAAGCGAGCTCGTCGATTTCCTCCGTGAGAATCGGGATATCTTTGCATGCTCCCCCAAGGACATGCCGGGTGTTCCGAAGGATTTCGCCGAGCACAAATTGCACGTGCGGGAGGATGCTAAACCAGTCAAGCAGCCCCTCCGCCGACTGTCAGAAGAGAAGAGAAGGATCGTAGGGGAGGAGATAGCCCTGCTTCTTGCAGCCGGCTTCATCATGGAAGTTTTCTTCCCCGAGTGGCTCGCGAACCCGGTTCTCGTGCTGAAAAAGAATAACAAGTGGCGCATGTGTATAGATTACACAAGCCTCAACAAAGCCTGCCCAAAAGATCCCTTCGCTCTGCCCATGATTGATCAAGTGATAGACTCCACAGCCGGATGCGAGCTGTTGAGCTTTTTGGATGCCTACTCGGGATACCACCAGATCAAGCTGAACCCGGACGACCAACTGAAGACCGCCTTCATCACGCCGTTTGGAGCCTTCTGCTACCTGACTATGACGTTCGGCTTGAGGAATGCCGGCGCCACTTTTCAGCGTTGCATGCAGAAGTGCCTCCTCACGCAGCTCGGCAAGAACGCCCACGTTTACGTGGATGATGTTGTGGTGAAGACGGAGAAGCGTGGCACTCTGCTGGAAGACTTGAAGGAGACATTCGAGAACCTGCGCCGGTTCCGGATCAAGCTCAACCCGGAGAAATGCGTGTTCGGAGTGCTAGCCGGCCAGCTCCTAGGCTTTCTGGTCTCCGAACGCGGCATAGAGTGCAACCCTGTGAAGATCAAGGCCATCGAGAGGATGGCGGTCCCAACCAAGCTCAGAGAGATTCAGAAGTTCACCGGGTTCCTGGCCTCTCTGAACCGCTTCATCAGCCGGCTTGGAGAAAAAGCTCTCCCCCTCTACCGCCTCATGAAGAAGAGCACTCACTTTGAGTGGAATGACCAGGCCGACCAAGCTTTCCACGAGCTGAAGAAAATGCTGTCCACGCCGCCTGTCTTGGCGGCACCGACTGAGAAGGAGCCCATGCTCCTATATATTGCCGCCACTAGCCGGGTGGTCAGCACCGTCATTGTGGTCGAACGCCCCGAAGAAGGCCGAGCCCAGGCGGTCCAGAGGCCGGTTTATTACCTGAGCGAGGTGCTGTCCGCCTCAAAGCAAAATTACCCGCACTATCAGAAGATGTGCTATGGCGTGTACTTCGCCGCCAAGAAGCTGAAGCCATACTTTCAAGAGCATCCCATCACGGTCGTATGCACTGCCCCGCTAGCCGAGATCATAGGCAGCCGGGATGCATCCGGCCGGGTGGCTAAATGGGCCATCGAGCTGGCCCCCTACACGATCTTCTACCAACCCCGCACCGCCATCAAGACGCAAGCGCTGGCTGACTTCCTTGTCGACTGGGCCGAGACCCAGTACTTACCGCCAGCGCCCGACTCCACCCATTGGCGCATGCACTTTGACGGATCAAAGATGCGCACCGGCCTGGGAGCCGGCGTCGTCCTTACCTCTCCAAAGGGCGACAAGCTCAGATACACGCTGCAGATCCACTTCGCCGCCTCCAACAACGTAGCCGAGTACGAAGCGCTCATACACTGGCTCCGTCTTGCCAAGGAATTTGGCATCCGCCGGATCCTGTGCTATGGCGACTCAGATTTGGTGGTGCAGCAGTATTCTGGCGACTGGGATGCCAAGGACGCGAACATGGCGAGCTACCGCTTCCTAGTGCAGCAAATCAGCGGATACTTTGATGGGTGTGAATTCCTTCATGTACCGCAAGCCGACAACGAGCCAGCAGATGCTCTGGCCCGAATAGGCTCCACGCGCCAAGCAATACCAGCCGGCGTCGCCCTACAGCGCCTCCTCAAGCCATCAATCAAGCCGTCTCCGGAATCCGACTCCATCTTCGTGCCGCCTAACCCCGAGGAGGCCGGGTCCGGCTCAAAGAATCAAGCAGCCGGCCCGGGGACTTCAATATTTGGCTCGGGGACTGCAGTACCCGGCTCGGGGACTGCCGCACCCGGCCCGGGAACTGCGGTAGCCGGCCCGGGGACTGCGGTAGCCGGCCCGAGGACTTCTTCAGCACAGCAAGCGGTGGCCGACTCTAGCACTGCACTACCCAGCCCGCCCACCCTGGTGGCTGTGGCCACATTGGTGGCAGAGGAAGTCGCCGCCCCATCATGGGCCCAAACCATCCGTAACTTTTTGGTGA
The DNA here is from genome assembly GCA_034509565.1 of Triticum monococcum. Taxonomy (NCBI): domain Eukaryota; kingdom Viridiplantae; phylum Streptophyta; class Magnoliopsida; order Poales; family Poaceae; genus Triticum; species Triticum monococcum. The sequence continues at coordinate 430,516,924 of CM067845.1, forward strand.
ACCATGACCTGCCAGCTGACAAAAACGAAGCAAGACAAGTCCAGCGCCGGGCTGGAGCATACACAATCGTCAACAGAGAGCTTGTCAAGCGCAGCGCCACCGGAGTCTTGCAGCGATGCGTCGAGCAGGAGAAAGGCATCGCGATCCTCAGGGATATACACCAAGGAGAGTGCGGCCACCACGCCGCATCAAGATCACTTGTCGCCAAAGCCTTCCGCCACGGTTTCTTCTGGCCGACTGCTTTGGACGAGGCCAAAGAGCTAGTCAAACACTGCAAAGGCTGCTAGCTTTTTAGCTCGCAGCAACACATGCCGGCTTCAGCACTCAAGACCATTCCCATCACCTGGCCCTTCGCCGTCTGGGGATTGGATATGGTGGGCCCATTCAAGATGGCGCGCGGCGACATGACACATTTGCTCGTCGCCGTCGACAAATTCACCAAGTGGATTGATGCGAAGCCAATCAAGAAGCTGAATGGGCCGACTGCAGTGACTTTCATTGCAGATATAACAACCCGGTACGGCGTACCGCACAGCATCATCACCGACAACGGCACGAACTTTGCCAAAGGTGCCTTGGCACGGTTCTGCGCTGCGCAAGGTATCCGGCTGGACCTTGCGTCAGTCGCCCACCCGCAGTCAAACGGCCAAGTGGAGCGAGCAAATGGCCTCATTTTGTCCGGCATCAAGCCTCGACTGGTCGTACCTCTGGAGCGTTCAGCCGGCTGCTGGCTCGATGAGCTGCCGGCTGTCCTATGGAGTCTGCGCACTACTCCCAACAGATCAACCGGCTTCACTCCCTTCTTCCTTGTATATGGTGCCGAGGCGGTCATCCCAACAGATATCGAGTTCGACTCGCCTCGGGTAACCATGTACACGGAAGCGGAAGCCAAAGAAGCACGAGAAGACGGCGTCGACCTGCTAGAAGAGGCCCGGCTGTTAGCCCTCAGCCGGTCTGCCATCTACCAGCAGGGTTTGCGCCGCTACCATAGCCGGAGGGTCCGACCAAGATCCCTCCAGGAGGGCAACCTTGTGCTCCGGCTGATCCAGCGAATAGCCGGCCAGCACAAGCTCGCAGCCCCCTGGGAAGGCCCCTTCATCATCGGCAGAGCCTTGGGCAACGACGCCTACTACCTCATCGACGCGCAGAAGCCGAAGGCACGCAAGAGAGACGACTCCGGCAAGGAGTCAGAGCGACCATGGAACGCAAATCTCCTTCGGAAGTTTTACAGTTAAAATGCAGTATGTGTTATGCCCACTTTTGTATTAAGTACGAAACAGTAGGCTCCCCGAGAAAGACTCGGGGACTGCCACCCTTTATTTTATGAATGAAAGTTATCATGCGTATGATATTACCTATTCATTTACTTTGTCCGGTACCGGGTCCGACGAGTCAGCCCGGGGACTGGCCGACTAGAGTTATATTAGGAGCCCTACCCGCAGCCAGACAAGTAATGTGCCGACACCCAGGCTTGGCTCTTGCCGAAATCGCAGCTCGAAGAACCGACTGCCCGGCTGGCAAGAGCCACAAGCCGTAAAGGGTGCGCACATGAAAAACGGCTAGGGACCAAACAGGCTCGCATATATAACAAAAGCCGGCTGACTGCCTCCCGCCGACCGACTACCAGAGTAGCCGGCCGGCCGGCTTACATTCAGTCTGCTTCAAATCCAAGAAAGCTCAAGTACTTGCCTTCCCAAAGAGGCAAGGCGGCAAAGGAAAGAGCCTAAGGACAAAAAAGTACACTTGAATGAACGCCAACACATGCATATATTAATATTTACACAAAAGGCCTCCAGAGAGGTCGACATCCAACATTGTTCGATACACCCCCAGTGGGTGGAATTGCAGAAACTTAAAATTGTCCGAAAAAGTAAAACAGGGACAAAAGGAACGGCAGATCAAGCCGGTGGGGTCGCAGACGAGCCGGGCTGGACGGTAGGAGCAGTCGCGCCGGCTGGAGGAGCGGCCGGCTGGCCAACCTTGGCTTGATCATCATCTCTGGCAGAGGGCGCGCTCCCGCGTGGCTCGTTGCTGGAGGCACGGTCGGCTGGGGGACGGTCGGCCGTCTCACCAATCGGCTCGGCGTCTTCGCCCTCCTCCTCCTCGTCGTCCTCGCCCTCGTCGCTGGAGGCGATCTCTTCGGCCGAGTCCTCGCTGTCCGCCAGGTTCAGCCCGAACCATTCCTCCGGCTGGGCGGCGCCATCGTCGTTGAGCTCCGGTGCGAAGATGCTGGTGTCGGTGCACTCGGCGATCGTCGAGGCGCGTTGCACGATCGCCGGCCGCACCTCCTCCAGCTCCGCGTCGGCTTCCGACCGCCACGTCCGCAGCAGGTCCAGGCTTAGCCCTGGGTACCATGCGCGGACGAACTCCAGCGCGCGCCCGGCTCCAAGACGGGCCGCGGACGCCTTCCAGGCCTCGAAGCGGCCGACTGCGACTTCGAGCCAGTCGGCCGTCCGGCTTGGGTGCGGGGAATTGTCTGGCCGGGCCAGAGCGCGGCCAGCATCGTCGCCCCGGCACTTTGGAGCCGGCGGAGCAGCCGGTGGGCCGGCTGCAGCCGCGCCTGGACGGCGATGAGCTGCTCCGACAACGTCCGATTCGCGTCCGGCGGAATCACAACCCCGGCCTGACGGTGCTCCTCGCGGTAGGCTTCGATGGCTTGGGCGGCGAGGACGGATTGACTGGGAAAGTACTTTGCGCAAAATAGCAAACACATGTCAAAACAAAGCCGCAGGCGGCCGGCGGATGGAAGAAGAGCAAGAAGGGCGGCCTACCATCGATAAGATCCTCGATCCGGCCGAAGCCTTCTTCCAGCGCCTGGCGCGTCTCAGCCCAGCTCGCCTCCCTGGCCTCGAACTCCGCCTTCAGGGTAGCCTCGCCATCCTGCGCCTTTTGTAGGGCCGCCTTGTGGCTCTCCTCTTGGTCGGCCAGCTTCGTCGCCAGGCGGTCGCGCTCTTGAACCAAGTCAGCATACTCGGCGTCCTTGGCGCGAAGAGCGGCCTGCACCTCGCCGAGTTCCCTCCGCAGGTCGGCGTTGGCCTCTGCACGAGCAAAAGATAAAGAGAAAAAGTCAGCAAAGGAAAAGTCGTCGAGTAAGATCCGACCCGACTGCGCTGCAGTCGGCCCGGATCTCGGGGACTACACCCAGTGGGTGCGCTGTCGCGCCCCCACGAGAAACAAATAAGGACAAAACACTTACGCCGGCTGCTGGCGAGGTCTTCGGTCCTCCGGCTCAGCTCCCGAGCCTGGGAGTTGAAGGCGGCAGCACGAGAATTATGATAATCCTAAGAGATCAGAAATAACAGTCAAAGATGGTCATCGAGTAAGATCCGACCCGACTGCGTTGCAGTCGGCCCGGATCTCGGGGACTACACCCAGTGGGTGCGCTAGCGTGCCCCCACGGAAAAAATTCAAAGGACCAAAATGGTCAATGAGTGAAGACTTACCCGGATTGCAGACCGTGTCGATAGAAACTCCTGAGTAAATTGCCTCAGGAGGCCGGCCTATGCCTGCAGCCGGCTCCGAACCTCTTGAGCCGTGATGTTCAGCTCGCCGCTCCCTCCGCTAGGAGTCCATCCGGACGTGGCGGAGCTGGCCGCCTCCAAGGCGTCTGCCATCTGCTCAGCCCCCACGGCTCGGCGCGTGTCCGGCGGGGCCGTGCCCCCTCCGGCCCGCCGGCCCGCCGCCAGGTCGATCTCAAGGCGGGCTCCGGACTCGGGCACGGCCCGGGCCGGCTCCTCCGGCACCGCCGACGATTGGCCGCCTTCGCCTGCTCCGGCTGGCGCTACCGGCGACGTCCTCTCGACGGAAATCTCGAAGACTTCGTCCCTCTGCACCGGCGGCTGCTCGGGGATAATCTCCTCCGCCGTGGGCAGAGGGATGTCCGGATCCAAAGTTTGGAGGGGGATGGCGAGTAGCGGAGGCTGGCTACGCGCGCCTTCCGCCTCCGTCTCCGCGGCCGCCCGCTCCGACGGAGTCTCGGTCGCCGCGCTCGCTCGCCCCGGCGCCGTCTGGGCGGCCTCCCGCTCGGCCGCCTCCCGCTCGGCCGCCTCCCTCTCTCGACGCGCCTCGCGAGCGTTGCGCTCCGTGGCTGCGTCAAGTTCAGCGCGGGGGTCCACTCGGCGGGACCCTGAGGATCCGGCACTCGGCCCGACCACGGAGCCGGCTGGGCCTCGCTCGAGGGAGAGCGGCGCCCTGCTCAGAAAATCAGAAAAGCGTTCAAGAAAAGGAAGACTTCAGAATAACAAGCACGTAGGTGGCTTCTAGGCTTACGCAGAAACTGAGGGGGGCTTCTTCACCGCCTTCCGAAAGCGGGCCGCCTTCGCCGCCGCCTCCTTGCGCTTCGTGGCCGCGGCGGAGGCCTTCGGCTTCTTCGGCCGGCTTCCGAAGAGCGGGAACGCGGCCCGGCGTTTCCCCTTTCCACCACCGGTAGTCGGCCCGGCAGACGAGCCCGCGCCGCGGCGGTCGGTTGCCGGCTGGTGGCGCGGGATTTCTTCGGCTTCGAAATCATCCGGCCAGTCGTCGAAACTGGCCGAGAGCCCCATGCCGCCGAGCTCGGCGGCGTCCCCCGTGGCGGCGTCCTCCATGGCGACTGCGGAAAGGTCCGGGTCGTCGAGGTCGTCCACCGTGCGGTCCGGGGCATACTTGCGATCAACTCCAGCCGCCCCGGTTGGCGGTGGGAGGAGAGGATTCTGATGAAGAGAGAAAAGAGAAGAGCCGCCTGGTCAGAAGCCGGCTGACTAAACCGGCAGACGACGAGAAGAAAGACTTACCACAGGCGGAGGATGGGCGCGGGAGTACGGCGCCTTGCCGAACTGCCACTCGTCGGTGAGCTTCAGGTTGGCGATGTAGTTCGCCATCAGAGCCACCTCGGCATGGGGATCTCCCATGTGCTCAGCCGGCAAGGGTCGAACCGGCCACTCATCTGGCACATCATGTGCGGCTGGCTTTGGAGGGGCAGAATCCGGCGCTCGACGAAGGCGGTTACCAGGTCGGATGCGCGCAGGCCTTCCGACTGGATCATCACCCGAAGCCGGGCGATGGAGGCATTCCCAGCCGGAGACAAGGACTTCGACCTGTAGCCCCAAGTCCGCCGCCTCCCAGCCGGCGGGCCGGCTATGTAAGCCGGCAGATTGACGTAATCGCCGTGCGGGGCGACGTTCTTGACGTAGAAGTAGGATTTCTGCCAAAGCTTGATAGACTGGATCAGAGGAATGTGGGGGAAGTGGTTGTCGTAGCTTGCCCTTTTCATCGCGATGAAGGCGCCGCAGGGAGCCGGCACGCCGGAGGAGACGGTGCCGAGCTTGTTCTGGAACAGCTCCGCCCAGAGCTCCAGCGTCGGCAGCACCCCCAAGAATCCTTCGCAGAGCGAGACGAAGGCCGAGAGCTGCAGCACTGAGTTGGGCGTGACGTGGTGTGGTTGGAGGTTGTAGAATTCGAGGAAAGAGCGCATGAAGCTGCTCGCCGGGAAGCCGAAGCCACGGAGGAAGTGCGCGCGGAAGACGACGCGCTCGCCTTCCTCCGGCGCCGGCGAGACCTCCTTCGTGGGCGCCAGACGCACCTGCACGAGGTTGGTGGCGGGCAGGCGCCGGGTCTGGCAGAGGAATTCAATATGGTCCTCGTGGACATTGGACCCATCCCACAAGCTCGACAGAGCCAGAGACATGGCGACGAGGGTGGGCTACGGCGCGAAACTGCGTCGGGCGCGAAGAAGAAGAAGAAGAAGAAGAGGAAGAAGAGGAGCAGGAGGGACGGGGAGCGGGGGAGCGAACGGGCCTGTGCCTCTCCCCCTCCTCCCTACTTGTAGGCGCGTGCGCCAGAGCCGAGGAGGCGCGGCGTGGGGGATCGTGGGGATCGATTGTGCCCATCTCCCCCACGCCCGCGTTAATTGCGCGCCTTGATGATGCGAAGTAACGGCCGCGGGGAGGCGAGCAGTCCCCTTGGGCCACAGAAGATCTGCGCCCGGGCCGTGGCCAGGGAGTGGCGGGCCCGGGCCTGCGGCGGCGTCCCGTCGCGCGCGTGCGACGGCAGGACTTCCCCGCCACGTGGCACGTCGTGGGGCCCGCGGCCGGCCTGCGGGTCAACCACTGCCACCCTGATAAACTAAAAGTTCTCCAGAGTCGGCTGCGACGACGAGGTCGGCCCCTCAGGGTATGAAGCCGGCCAAGCTTCCCGTCCTTCCGTCCGCCGTGAAGCTCGCCCGCCTTCGGGGACTACTGTCGGGGTAAATAGCTATGGGTAGCCCAGCCGGCTTCCCGTAGCCCCTCAGAAAAAATTATGAGCCCATCCGGCTCATAAGAAGACTCAAGATTTGGGCCGCCTCTCCCCAGCCGGCTACCTTCCTGGGCGGCTTCGGGGGCGGCCCGCCCTTTCACCCTCCTGAAGAAGGCTGGGGAGGGCCGGCTACGGCAAGGCCGGCTACCGCGGGGCCGGCTACGGCAGGGCCGGCTACAGCGAGGCCGGCTACTGCTAAGCCGGCTCCCATAAATCAGTCAACGCTGTACCCGCAATGTACGCGTCCACTCCGCAATGATGAAGCGGGGCGTGGCTACAGTCGAGCCTGCCACCCCCAAAACCCGGAGCACGCCTGGTACAGCGCGTCGTGCGGGCAGCTGCGGCCCGCCTGGCGCGGCACTGTAGCCACGGCGGCTCTGACGACGTCCACGACGGGTCACCAGCGTGGCCCCGAGGCGGTGGGCCCCTTCGGGCAGAGAGATGCCGAAGGCGGCCGCACCTCCTCTCAAGCCGGCAAGATAGAGGGCCGGCTTCACGCAGCCGGCCTGCCGCCCTCCTCGAAGGAGACGCCCATTAAGGAGACAAGATGCGGCGGGGCTACAGTGATCGCCCGCCAGGGCGGCGTTACTGTAGCCACGCTTACCCCGACCAAGCCTACGTCAATGGCATGAAGTAACAGTAACCAGCTGCCGACCAGGCCCAGGCTGGTGGGGCCGGCCTGTCGACCCAGGAGCCGGCAGCCGGCGGGACCCACCAGCCGGCGGGCCCCAGAAGCCGGCGGAGAAGCCGGCGAGCTTAGTCACAGACAGCTGGGCCCCGCGCCCAGTCGGATTACCATTGTACCCCCGGGGGGTAGGCCTATATAAACCCCCCGGTGCACCCATGCAAAGGGTTGGACTCTCATTCTAGACCTAGACACTTACAAGGAGAGGAAGCAAGCTGAGCCGAGCCCTTCTTCCTCCTTCCACCCAAAACAGCTCAAGGAGCATTGTAGCTACTTGTCCACATAGTAACCATGCGGAGACCCCGCAGAGCAGCAGTAGGGGTATTATCTCCCCGGAGAGCCCTGAAGCTGGGTAAGATTCGCCGGCGTGCATGTCTTCGCCTCATCCCGTTTCAAGGCACCGGCGACGTTCTATTGGCCCCCGCAATGATAAGCCACCCGTTGGCATATGTCGCTCCTACCACCCGACACCAAGACTCCGTTCTCAGGAACAATGGAGCGAGCAACCAACTTATTGGAAATCATACATACTGATGTGCGTGGTCCAATGAGTGTTGAGGCTTGCGGTGGCTATCGTTATGTTCTCACCCTCACTGATGATTTGAGTAGATATGGATATGTTTACTTAATGAAACACAAGTCTGAAACCTTTGAAAAGTTCAAGGAATTTCAGAGTGAGGTTGAGAATCAACGTGACAGGAAAATCAAGTTTCTACGATCAGATCGTGGAGGAGAATACTTGAGTCACGAATTTGGCACACACTTAAGAAAATGTGGAATAGTTTCATAACTCACGCCGCCTGGAACACCTCAGTGTAACGGTGTGTCCTAACGTCGTAATCGCACTCTATTAGATATGGTGCGGTCTATGATGTCTCTTACCGATCTGCCGCTATCTTTTTGGGGCTATGCTTTAGAGACTGCTGCATTCACTTTAAGTAGGGCTCCGTCAAAATCCGTTGAGACGACACCGTTTGAATTATGGTTTGGAAAGAAACCTAAGTTGTCGTTTCTGAAAGTTTGGGGATGCGATGCTTATGTCAAGAAACTTCAACCTGAAAAGCTCGAACCAAAGTCGGAAAAATACGTCTTCATAGGATACCCTAAAGAAACTATTGGGTATACCTTCTACCTCAGATCCGAAGGCAAGATCTTTGTTGCCAAGAATGGGTCCTTTCTAGAGAAGGAGTTTCTCTCGAAAGAAGTAAGTGGGAGGAAAGTAGAACTTGATGAAGTATTACCTCTTGAACCGGAAAATGGCGCAACTCAAGAAAATGTTCCTGAGGTGCCAGCACCAACTAGAGAGGAAGTTAATGATAATGATCAAGATACTTCTGATCAAGCTCCTACTGAAATTCAAAGGTCCACAAGGACACGCTCCGCACCAGAATGGTACGGCAACCCTGTCTTGGAAATCATGTTGTTAGACAACGGTGAACCTTCGAACTATGAAGAAGCGATGGCGGGCCCGGATTCCGACAAATGGCTAGAAGCCATGAAATCCGAGATAGGATCCATGTATGAAAACGAAGTATGGACTTTGACTGACTTGCCCGTTGAAAGGCGAGCCATAGAGAATAAATGGATCTTTAAGAAGAAGACAGACGCGGATGGTAATGTGACCATCTATAAAGCTCAGCTTGTCGCTAAGGGTTATCGACAAGTTCAAGGGGTTGACTACGATGAGACTTTCTCACCGGTAGCGAAGCTAAAGTCCGTCCGAATCATGTTAGCAATTGCCGCGTTTTACGATTATGAAATATGGCAAATGGACGTCAAAACGGCATTCCTTAATGGTTTCCTTAAGGAAGAATTGTATATGATGTAGCCGGAAGGTTTTGTTGATCCTAAGAATGCTGACAAGGTGTGCAAGCTCCAACGCTCGATTTATGGGCTGGTGCAAGCATCTCGGAGTTGGAACATTCACTTTGATGAGATGATCAAAGCATTTGGGTTTACGCAGACTTATGGAGAAGCCTGCGTTTACAAGAAAGTGAGTGGGAGCTCTATAGCATTTCTCATATTATATGTAGATGACATACTTTTGATGGGAAATGATATAGAACTCTTGGACAGCATTAAGGCCTACTTGAATAAGAGTTTTTCAATGAAGGACCTTGGAGAAGCTGCTTATATTTTAGGCATCAAGATCTATAGGGATAGATCGAGACGCCTCATAGGTCTTTCACAAAGCACATACCTTGAGAAGATATTGAAGAAGTTCAATATGGATCAATCTAAGAAGGGGTTCTTGCCTGTGTTACAAGGTATGAAATTGAGCTCGGCTCAAAGTCCGACCACGGCAGAAGAAATAGAAGAGATGAGTGTCATCCCCTATGCCTCAGCCATGGGTTCTATTATGTATGCCATGCTGTGTACCAGACCTGATGTAAACCTTGTCGTAAGTTTGGTAGGAAGATACCAAAGTAATCCCGGCAAGGAACACTGGACAGCGGTCAAGAATATCCTAAAGTACCTGAAAAGGACTAAGGAGATGTTTCTCGTTTATGGAGGTGACGAAGAGCTCGTCGTAAAGGGTTACGTCGACGCTAGCTTCGACACGGATCTGGATGACTCAAAGTCACAAACCGGATACGTGTATATTTTGAATGGTGGGGCAGTAAGCTGGTGCAGTTGCAAGCAGAGCGTCGTGGCGGGATCTACATGTGAAGCGGAGTACATGGCAGCCTCGGAGGCAGCACATGAAGCAATTTGGGTGAAGGAGTTCATCACCGACCTCGGAGTCATACCCAATGTGTCGGGGCCGATCAAGCTCTTCTGTGACAACACTGGAGCAATTGCACTTGCCAAGGAGCCCAGGTTTCACAAGAAGACAAGGCACATCAAGCGTCGCTTCAACTCCATTCGTGAAAATGTTCAGGATGGAGACATAGATATTTGTAAAGTACATACGGACCTGAATGTAGCAGATCCGTTGACTAAACCTCTCCCTAGGGCAAAACATGATCAACACCAGAATTCCATGGGTGTTCGATTCATCACAATGTAACTAGATTATTGACTCTAGTGCAAGTGGGAGAATGTTGGAAATATGCCCTAGAGGCAATAATAAAAGCATTATTATTATATTTCCTTGTTCATGATAATTGTCTTTATTCATGCTATAATTGTGTTATCCGGAAATCGTAATACATGTGTGAATAACAGACACCAACATGTCCCTAGTAAGCCTCTAGTTGACTAGCTCATTAATCAACAGATAGTCATGGTTTCCTGGCTATGGACATAAGATGTCATTGATAACGAGATCACATCGTTAGGAGAATGATGTGATGGACAAGACCCAATCCTAAACATAGCATAAAGATCGTATAGTTCGTTTGCTAGAGTTTTGCAATGTCAAGTATCTTTTCCTTAGACCATGAGATCGTGTAACTCCCGGATACCGTAGGAGTGCTTTGGGTGTACCAAACGTCACAACGTAACTGGGTGACTATAAAGGTAGACTACGGGTATCTCCGAAAGTGTCTGTTGGGTTGACACGGATCAAGACTGGGATTTGTCACTCCGTATGACGGAGAGGTATCACTGGGCCCACTCGGTAATGCATCATCATAATGAGCTCAAAGTGACCAAGTGTCTGGTCACGGGATCATGCATTACGGTACGAGTAAAGTGACTTGCCGGTAACGAGATTGAACGAGGTATTGGGATACCGACGATCGAATCTCGGGCAAGTAATATATCAATTGACAAAGGGAATTGCATACGGGGTTGATTGAATCCTCGACATCGTGGTTCATCCGATGAGATCATCGTGGAGCATGTGGGAGCCAACATGGGTATCCAGATCCCGCTGTTGGTTATTGACCGGAGAGTCGTCTCGGTCATGTCTACATGTCTCCCGAACCCGTAGGGTCTACACACTTAAGGTTCGGTGACGCTAGGGTTTTGAAGATATGTATATGCAGTAACCCGAATGTTGTTCGGAGTCCCGGATGAGATCCGGGACGTCACGAGCAGTTCCGGAATGGTCCGGAGGTAAAGAATTATATATAGGAAGTGCTGTTTCGGCCATCGGGACAAGTTTCGGGGTTACCGGTATTGTACCGGGACCACCGGAAGGGTCCCGGGGGTCCACCGGGTGGGGCCACCTATCCCGGAGGGCCCCATGGGCTGAAGTGGGAAGGGACCCAGCCCTTAGTGTGCTGGGGCACCACCCCTAAGGGGCCCATGCGCCTAGGGTTAGGGGAAACCCTAAAGGGGGGCGCCCCCTTACCTTGGGGGGCAAGCCCCCCACCCTTGGCCGCCGCCCCCCCTAGGAGATCCATCTCCTAGGGCCGGCGCCCCCCCCCCTTGGCACCCCTATATATAGTGGGGGAGAGGAGGGACTTGAGGCTATGGCTTTTGGTGCATCCCTCTCTCCATGTTACATCTCTCTCTTGCGTAGTATAGGCGAAGCCCTGCTACTGTGATGCCCTGCATCCACCACCACGCCGTCGTGCTGCTGGATCATCATCAACCTCTCCTCCCCCCTTGCTGGATCAAGAAGGAGGAGATGTCTCCCGTCCCGTACGTGTGTTGAACGCGGAGGTGCCGTCCGTTCGGCACTCGGTCATCGGTGATTTGGATCACGTCGTGTTCGACTACATCATCCCCGTTCGTTGAACGGTTCCGCACGCGATCTACAAAGGTATGTAGATGCATCTCATGTCTTGTTGCTAGATGAACTCCTAGATGGATCTTGGTGAAACGAGTAGGAAAATTTTTGTTTTCTGCAACGTTCCCCAACAGCCTCGCGCCGTCGCTATCCGGCGCAACCGGGCATGGCCCGCCTCCGACACGTTCGGCGGGTCCAGGGCAGACGAGTACCACGCTGTGGCCGGGGGCTGGCGAGGTGCCATGGCTTCCTAGGTCGCACGGTCAGAGCAGATCTGGAGATTTCGGAGGAAGGAAGGAGGGGCGCGAGAAAGGGGGTCTGAGCAGCAGCCGAGGAAAGCAAGAAGCAGGGCCTAGGCGGATGCCACTCCCTTATCAACTCGTGCGGTTGCTAAGGCGCCCACGTCCAGTCAACGGCCATGCGGCGCCCAAGGCCGCAGGCTGTTAGGGCCCGCGGCGCTTCGCTCTTGCCCTTCCGCCTCCCTGCACGGCCAAGTCCAGGCGCGCCTTGGGCCCGAGGGCTACTGTCGGCGTTTTGGGAACGGGGGTCCCCAGACTTGCCTGCCTGCGGCGTGGCTCAAAGGGGGGCCCAGCATGGCCCATCTTCACCAACACAAGCTCAAGACCCTCACGAGGGGCCAAGCCTCGCGGGGTGAACAACGCGGAGCTTCCTCCGGCACGGCCTCGTCAGGCTGGCTCGCGAGGAGGCGGAGGGATCAAGGCGGGGTACCTCACGAGGTGCCCATGACGCAAGCCATGACAACTCAGGGCACCAGGCGGGTGCCAGCCCGCGCAGCGTCCTCCTTTCCTCTTTGGTGCAAAGGGGGCAAGCGCAGCCGTGGAGTACCGAGGCATCAGGCAAAGGTTGCCATTTCGGTGCAACGAGACCAAGACCAGGAGGACTACTAGACGGAGGTCACCATGGAGCCCAAGACGGCGTCATCACCAGAGCTTTGCGCAGGCGAAGACTACTTTTGTCAGGGTAGCTGATACTTGCTGTCCCCCTTCAAATTAGCCCACCATTGTTGGCTCCCTTCCCGCTCGATATTTGGGAGAGGACCAGGGCCTCTATAAATAGGACTAGCCACCCACATGGCAAAAGGGGGTCGGCTGGTTGGAAGCAGAGAGAGAGAGAAAGGCGACTGAACTCCTCCCAGCAGTTCATCGCCTCAGCCAAGAACAGACCCTCGCGAGGCTGTTCTTCCTTGTATTGTTCATCATCATCAGCCCAAGAGGCAATCCACACACCACACATTGGAGTAGGGTATTACACCACAACGATGGCCCGAACCAGTATAAACCCAGTGTCCCTCGTGTTGTTCTTTCGATAGTTTAGATCCTAGAAAGGCGGAGGGGTGCAGGTAGGTAGGAGGCGAAATCTCCGCGCGCACCCCAGTGTTCGAACCTCAAGGGTCTGCCGGAACCCGAAATCCGACACCGGGTGAGTTATGAAAAACCTTTCCTTTCAATGCGCCCTACATCTTTTGAACAGGATGTTAATCCTTTTTTATTCTGTTTGCAGGGCCAAAGCCAAACCCAACAAGAAAGCTCGGGTCACCAATCCGCCAGAAGACCCTGCGCCGAAGAAGAAGAACCAAGAGGTGAACCGGAGCAGACTGGTGAACCGGAAGGCCTCCATCCTGAAACAACTTTTGATGATCCGCCCCTTGACGGCCAACATACTGACAAACCAACAGATGCCGAGCCTGCCGCCCCTGATACTGAACCGGCAGAGCCAAATCGGGCTAATCCAATGAAAGACACTGAAATTCCATCATCATCCACCAAAAATCCTGAAGGCCAAGGTGATGACGTTATTATTACTGGAACAGGCCACAGCTCTCCTGGTCATCCCGTCATTTTGGCTCAGCATAATGCCAAAGAAGAACAAATTGCCAGGGATAAAGGAATATGGAGCAGCGACTTATCAAACTATGCTCATCCTAACGCTGATGAGCTTCATTCCGGCTTCTTGAACCATCTGCACTCAAACCGGGATTATGAAGCCGGTTTGGTGAATTTGATGAAAGAACGATATGAGGTAAATGCTTCTCCCTTGCACATTGATTTATAGCTGAAATACAATTCCATGTAGCCTCTAAGAGCCGTTTTATGATTGTTAATCATAAACCGGGTCTTTGTAACACTTCAAGCATCCCATCATTGATCTTTGCAAAGGCGTGTCCTCAATCATAGATAAGACTCATGTTTGAAAAATTAGATAACATTCTGCAGCATAGCCCCCAAAGGCCGATTTAACTTGACAAGTTAATCCGGTTTTTAATCCACACCGCCGGTTTAAAACAAACATACATTAGCCCCCAAGTGTCAAGGATAATGCTTGCATTGTTCTGGAAACTTGTATAGAGGGTAGTATTTGAGAGCAAATAGGCATTAGCCCCCAAGTATGAAGTGGATAACTTGTTATATGCTTTATACTTAGTGCATAAATATGTTGTTTTGTTGAATATACCTTCAATGTTGCAGGCTGAACTGAGAAGCAAAGATGCCCAAAACTCTGACTTGCAAGAAAATGTGAAGTCTCAACAAGCCGAAGCTGCAAAAGCCAAAGAGGAGCTAACGCAGGCTCTGGCCGGAATGGAAAAATTGAAAGAATCCTTCAACCAAGATCATGCTGAATGGGAACCGAAAAAGCCGGTTTGACCAAAAGAGATGTAGATGTCGAGGAAGCCCTGAAACCGGTGGTTGAAGAACTAGCCGGTTTGAAGTGCCAAATAAACGCTATGACCTCTGCTATCTTTGGTAAGTGTCTGCTTATGTATGTTGCACCAGTCAATGAACCTTAAAACTGACCAAAATATAGATAAAATCTTTTGCAGGATCTCGGATCACTCATCTTGGTGCAGATATGCGGATGAAGCTCAAAGCAGCATATACATTGGTTGAGCAGCTATACTCTGGATCTCAGCGAGCCATTAGTACAACGGCTTATAACAGACCGGCGCCAACGTTGATTAAGGAGACCCTTGAGAAGTTGGGCATGTTACCGGTGCGTATTGCCGAGTTGAAAAGAGCCGCTGCGAGAGCAGGTGCATTAACCGCCCTTATTCGAGCCAAGGCCTGGATTCCAGACCTTGAAGCGGAGGATATCATTAAAGGATATCCAGGCGTTAAAGAAGACAGTTCAAACTTTGACAATGATGATCTTCGGCAGCTGACCAAACAGATGTGGCCAGCGGCCAGCAAATTGGCTGAGGACACCGATTTGTCCCATTTTCAACCGTTTTATGATGCAGAAGGGAAAAGACAGCCGGCCGAGATCCATGAAGTCGAAGAACTTGTGCCTCTGATTCGTAAGCACACTTATGCCCCTGATATCAACCCTTCTGATCTTATCCATGAGGAAGCAGTGTTCCAAGCTTTAACCGGAATCGATTGGTCAACGGCTGATTTCCAGCGGCTAGGGAGGAATGAAGAAGTGCCGACACAAACTGATCCGCAACCGTCAAACTGTCGTGATGAAGAGTCCTGATCCGGTCGCCGGTTTATATGGCTACTGTGAAAAACAATGGCACTGTTTGAACCGCTTTGAAGCTTCATGTAATCGGATAGCTGAAACTTTGTTTATCTGCCATGCCATGGAGCATGTTTCATAACGCTTTGTGACAATCTGTGCCGCCCTTCAGGATATATTTTATGCATAGCCTATGATGACTTGCCTTCCTGGGTCCAAAAAACTTTAAAGTGTCTAGCGGTTTACCGCTAAACATGTCATAATATCCAAGAAGTATATAGTACTTTAGCTGAATAATCAAGTGTTTGTACAAAAAATAATGTACAGAACATACCTCATTGACTGACCAAATGTGTATACAGCAAAGGCGTTTAACACCAACCCGACACATTTGATAATTTCATCGTCATAATGCTGGTCTATCTATTAAACCGGACCAGTATAACTACCGGATTTTCTTTATAACACTAGTGATTTAGTCAAACTAGACCAGGTCAATGACCACCGGTTTATAATTGATCATGTGCCACAACTGGTGGTTGGAAAGCAAGTCGGGTCAAGGACGCCGTTTTATCAAAAAACACTTATGATTGTCAACAAACACAATTCAAATAGGAAAATATGCGAGGCTTTTTACGAGCTGCCAGGCTCCAAATCGAGGCTTTTCATGGGCTGCCAGGCCTCTGAGTTAAACCATTTAACAAAGCCTTTTAAGATGGGCCTCCAATTAACCAATCATCGTTTTAACTGTGACAAGTTCAGGGTCTGTAAAAGATTGACTTGTCAAACGTTCGATGGGTCATGCCAGGATTACCTGGATAGGAGTGGCTTACTTGATGAAGGCAGGTTAACCCGGGGTTTTAGGTGAATACACCAGGCTTCCAAGCCGTGGCTTGATAGCCAATTACGAGGGTCCTTTCAAACTCTTTGTTGCTTTGCAAAAAAGATCCCCCAAGTAACTTTGTGAGCGATGCTCAGCGTGTGCCTATGTTTGAGTTTGTACTGTGTACAATACTCTCTTTGGCTCCACAAATTTTTCCTTGTGTGGCTGAAATGCCTATCAAGAGGTGTAGCTGTGGTTCAAACATGACCAAGCCCCCTAGTGATTTTCTTTATCTTTATGCAGCTGCTAAATCCGGTTTAACAAAGACTCCGCTTTGACCGTTAACTTGTAAAAGCACACATATAATATAAGAAAGAACAGATACCCCGCTTATAACAGAGGCTCCGGTTTATTATATGGTATATACACTGTCATAAATATGTACAAGTGAAAAGCCTATGGCTTCAAGTATAGTAAGGCCGAAGGAGAGCTATGTTTCGTGCCCGCTTTGTCTCCTCCTCCGATTGACGTGAGTCTTCATGCTCTCGAACATCAATGAGGTAGTAGGATCCGTTGTGCAGATTTTTGCTGACCACAAAGGGTCCTTCCCAAGGGGGGGATAACTTGTGCATATCAGTCTGATCCTGGATGAGCCGGAGCACCAAATCACCTTCTTGAAAGGTTCTAGTTTTAACCCGGCGGCTGTGATAATGTCGAAGATCTTGTTGATAAATCGCCGAACGTGCTGCTGCAAGATCCCGCTCTTCATCCAACAGGTCCAGAGAATCCTGACGTGCCTTCTCATTATTACCTTCAACATAAGCTGCCACACGGGGCGAATCGTGACGGATGTCACTAGGAAGAACCGCCTCCGCTCCATAAACCATGAAGAAAGGCGTGTAACCCGTAGACCTATTGGGTGTGGTGTTGATGCTCCATAACACAGAAGGTAGCTCCTCGACCCAACAACCCGGCGTCCGCTTTAAGGGAACCATAAGCCTTGGTTTGATACCCCGTAGAATTTCTTGATTTGCCCTTTCCGCTTGACCATTAGATTGGGGGTGAGCCACTGATGCTAGATCAAGCCGAATGTGCTCACGTTGACAGAATTCTTCCATCTCCCCTTTTGATAAGTTAGTACCATTATCTGTTATAATGCTATGTGGAAAGCCAAACCGGAATATCACCTTTTTGATGAATTGAACTGCCGTGGCTGCATCACACTTGCTGACTGGCTCTGCCTCTACCCATTTAGTGAATTTATCAACTGCTACTAACAGGTGGGTCTTGTCCTTGGAGCGCTTGAAGGGTCCAACCATATCCAGCCCCAAGTTGCAAACGGCCACGTAATTGGAATCATCCGCAACTCTTGAGCCGGAACGTGTGCACGGCGGGCAAACTTTTGACATCCATCACATCTTTTGACTAAATCCTCTGCATCAGCATGTGCTGTCAACCAGTAAAAACCATGGCGAAAAGCTTTAGCAACCAACGACTTTGAACCGGCATGGTGACGGCAATCCCCTTCATGAATTTCTCGCAAAATCTCACAACCTTCTTGAGGAGAAACACATCGCTGAATTGCTCCTGAAACACTGTAACGATGTAACTCCCCGTTGAGTATGGTCATGGACTTGGAACGCCGGATTATCTGTCGAGCCAACGTTTATTCAGCTGGTAATGCGCCTCGGTTCATGTAATCAAGATATGGGAACGTCCAATCCGGTATGGCATGCAGAGCTGCTACCAACTGAGCCTCCGAATCAGGAATAGCCAAATCTTCTTTGGTTGGTATTTTGACTGACGGATTGTGCAATACATCAAGAAAGACATTGGGCGGAACCGGTTTACGTTGGGAACCAAGATGACTCAAAGTGTCCGCCGCTTCATTCTTCCGCCGGTCTATATGGTCCACCTGATAACCTTTCAAGTGACCAGCCACTGCGTCCACCTCTCGCCGATATGCAGCCATGAGTGGGTCCTTAGAATCCCAAGTGCCAGACACTTGCTGAGCCACTAGATCTGAATCGCCGAAGCACTTAACCCGGCTCAAATTCATCTCTTTAGCCATCCGAAGACCGTGGAGTAAAGCCTCATATTCAGCTGCATTGTTAGTACAAGGGAACATTAAACGGAGGACATAACAAAAATTGTCACCTCGTGGGGAAGTTAATACGACTCCAGCCCCCGAACCCTCTAACTGTCTGGACCCATCAAAATGAATAGTCCAATATGTATTATCTGGTTTCTCCTCAGGTGCCTGTAACTCCGTCCAATCGTTGATGAAATCCACGAGTGCCTGGGACTTGATCGCCATGCGGGGTATATATTTGAGCCCATGAGGTCCAAGCTCAACGGCCCACTTGGCAATCCTTCCAGTTGCCTCTCTGTTTTGGATGATGTCGCCCAGAGGAGCTGAACTAACCACTGTGATAGGATGGCCCTGAAAATAGTGTTTGAGCTTCCGGCTTGCCATAAACACCCTATACACCAGTTTATGCCAATGTGGATACCTCTGCTTTGACTCAATGAGCACCTCACTGATATAATAAACCGGCCGTTGAGTCGGATACTCTTTGCCAGGCTCCTTGTGCTCTACCACAATGGCTACGCTGACAGCCCGGGCATTAACAGCCACATATAATAATAATGACTCTTTATCGATCGGTGCTGCCAGCACGGGCGGTTCCACTAGCTGCCACTTCAAATCTTCAAACGCCTTACCAGCTGCCTCACTCTAGACAAAGTTATCTGTTTTCTTGAGCATCTGATATAAGGGGATGGCCTTCTCTCCAAGGCGGCTGATAAACCGGCTCAAGACTGTAATCCGGCCGGCCGAACGTTGAACATCGTTAATACACGCCAGTTTAGCCAAGGACGTAATTGCTGCAATCTTTTCCGGATTAGCCTCAATGCGTGTGTTTGAAACCAGAAAGCCTAAGAGCTTGCCTGCTGGGACACCGAAAACACACTTCTCCGGATTGAGCATCATCTTGTAAACCCGGAGATTGTCAAAGGTTTCCCGTAGATCATCTATCAATGTCCCCTCCTTTCTGGATTTGACCACAATATCATCCACATACGCATGAACATTGCGCCCAATTTGCTTATGAAGGCAATTCTGAACACATCACTGGTAAGTTGCCTAGGCACTCTTGAGCCCAAAGGGCATGGAAACATAGCAGAAGGCTCCAAAGGGAGTTATAAAGGCTGTCTTCTCCTGGTCCTTAACTGCCATTTTGATCTAATGATAACCAGAGTAAGAATCCAAAAAACACATACGGTCACAACCCGCCGTAGCATCAATTATCTGATCAATGCGAGGGAGAGCAAAGGGGTCTGCAGGGAAAGCCTTGTTTAGATCTGTGTAGTCCACACACATGCGCCAAGTGCCGTTTTTCTTAAGAACCAACACCGGATTGGCTAACCACTCTGGATGAAAAACTTCGACAATAAACCCAGCAGCCAACAGACGGGCTACCTCTTCACCTATAGCCCTTCTTCTTTCCTCGTTGAAACGGTGGAGGAACTGTCGGACCGGTTTGAACTTAGGATCAATGTTGAGTGTGTGCTCAGCGAGTTCTCTCGGTACACCCGGCATGTCAGAAGGTTTCCATGCAAAGATGTCCCGATTCTCACGGATGAACTCGATGAGTGCACTTTCCTATTTGGGATCCAGGTTGGCGCTGATGCTGAACTGTTTGGATGAATTGCTAGGGACAAAGTCAACCATCTTAGTGTCTGTAGCTGATTTGAACTTCAATGCTGGATCATGTTCCGTAGTTGGCTTTTTTAAGGAGGTCATGTCTGCCGGATCAACTTGCTCTTTATAGAATTTTAACTCCTCCGTGGCACAAACCGACTCAGCATAAGCCGCATCGCCTTCTTCACACTCCAAAGCAATCTTTCTACTTCCATGTACTGTGATAGTCCCCTTATGACCTGGCATTTTAAGCTGTAGGTAAACATAACATGGCCTTGCTATAAACTTAGAATAAACCGGCCGCCCAAACAAGGCGTGGTACGGACTTTTGATCTTCACTACCTCAAATGTCAATGTTTCTGACCTTGAATCGTAGTCATCTCCAAAAGCTACCTCCAAAGCTATCTTACCAACAGGATATGCAGACTTACCAGGCACCACACCATGAAATACCGTATTCGACGGTTTAAGATCCTTATCTGTCAACCCCATACGACGGAATGTATCATAATACAAAATATTGATACTACTTCCCCCATCCATGAGCACTTTAGTGAACTTGTATCCCCCAACTTGAGGGGCTACCACCAAGGCCAAATGACCTGGATTATCAACCCGGGGCGGGTGATCCTCTCTACTCCACAAAATAGGTTGCTCCGACTAGTGTAAATACTAAGGTACTGTCGGCTCAACGGAGTTGACTGCCCTTTTGTGAAGCTTCTGATCACGTCTGCACAAACTAGTAGTGAAGACATGATATTACCCGCTGTTCAGCTATTTGGGATTGCTCTGATAACCCGACTACTGCTGCTGCTGCTGACTCCCCTGATGGTTGTAACCTCCCTGGTTGCCTTGGTGTCCTTGATTGACGTGTCCGGTTTGATTGCCTGGAAACCCTGAACCGGAACCACCACCTCCGTAACCCGACCCGTGGAAACCTCCTCCTGAACCGCCGGGCGGGCCGCTGTCATATTGGAACATATTGGAATTCTTGAAATCCTGCATGATATAAAAATCTTTCCAGAGATGTGATGCCGGTCTCTCCTTCGATCCATGCTTTGGACAGGGCTGATTTAACAAATGCTCCAAATTGTTGCCTGGACATCCACCCCACTAGGGCTGCTTGCCACTACGGCGCTGGCCATTCTCCTGCGCATTGGTATTTGCGACAAAGTCCAAACCACTGTCGGCCTTGTGCTTACCAGCATTTCCATGGCCTGCCGGATTGTGTTGTTGGCTTTTGGCATTGCTGTTCTTCTTACCCTTCTCCGGTTTGTCCTCCTCTGAATCCGGATCCTTGGTATTATCTGAATCGGCATATTTAACCAAAGCAGCCATGAGTGTTGACATGTCGTTGCAGTGACGTTTGAGCCTTTCCAACTTCTGTTTCAACGGTTTGAAACAGCAATTGCCCTCTAACATTAACACTGCGGTGTCTGCATTGATACCATCTGATGAATGCAAAATCGCTGGGACCCGTTTGACCCAATGGGTCATGGACTCCCCTTCCTCTTGGACACAAGCGGCCAGATCTACAATTGACATTGGCTGCTTACACGTATCCTTGAAGTTCTGGATAAACCGGTGCTTCAGTTCGGCCCATGATCCAATAGAATTGGTTGGCAAGCTCTTCAACCAAGTGCGAGTTGTTCCTTCCAACATCATGGTGAAATATTTAGCACACACCGCCTCATCCACATCTAACATCTCCATTGCCATCTCACAGCTCTCCACCCACGCCTTTGGCTGCAAATCGGCGGTGTAATTTGGTACCTTACGAGGTCCCTTGAAATCCTTGGGTAGTCGCACATTACACAAAGCGGGAGTTAAACACGGTACCCCTAAGGAACTGAACATTGCCCCTGGCTCCATGGAGGCGGTGGGGTGAACCGGAGTAGGCTATCATGCTCCGTGTCGATCTGTCAACTCGGCCTCTTGACGCGCGTGGCCATGGTCCACAACATCTAGCGCATTAGCACCTCCCCCAGCTGGGTTGTTCCCTCATGGCGAATTTTAGCGACGTGCACTACTGGACACGGCCGGTTCGTCCTCCACATGTCTGCTATAACTCTGAATTGGACGGGGAGTGGAATGAATCCTCTCACGGCGGTGTGAATTGAAGGAAATATGCCCTAGAGACAATAATAATGTTATTATTTATTTCCTTATATCATGATAAATGTTTATTATTCATGCTAGAATTGTATTAACCGGAAACGTAATACTTGTGTGAATACATAGACAAACAAAGTGTCACTAGCATGCCTCTACTTGACTAGCTCGTTAATCGAAGATGGTTATGTTTCCTAACCATAGACATGAGTTGTCATTTGATTAACGGGATCACATCACTAGGAGAATGATGTGATTGACATGACCCATTCCATTAGCTTAGCACCCAATCGTTTAGTATGTTGCTATTGCTTTCTTCATGACTTATACATGTTCCTATGACTATGAGATTATGCAACTCCCGTTTACCGGAGGAACACTTTGTGTGCTACCAAATGTCACAATGTAACTGGGTGATTATAAAGGTGCTCTACAGGTGTCTCCAAAGGTACATGTTGGGTTGGCGTATTTCGAGATTAGGATTTGTCGCTCCGATTGTCGGAGAGGTATCTCTGGGCCCTCTCAGTAATACACATCACTTAAGCCTTGCAAGCAATGCAACTAATAAGTTAGTTGCAAGATGATGTATTACGGAACGAGTAAAGTGACTTGCCGGTACGAGATTGAACTTGGTATTGAGATACCGACGATCGAATCTCGGGCAAGTAACATACCGATGACAAAGGGAACAACGTATGTTGTTATGCGGTCTGACCGATAAAGATCTTCGTAGAATATGTAGGAGCCAATATGAGCATCCAGGTTCGGCTATTGGTTATTGACCGGAGACGTGTCTCGGTCATGTCTACATTGTTCTCGAACCCGTAGGGTCCGCACGCTTAACGTTACGATAAAAGTTTCATTATGAGTTTATATATTTGATGTACCGAAGGTTGTTCGGAGTCCCGGATGTGATCACGGACTTGACGATGAGTCTCGAAATGGTCGAGACATAAAGATCGATATATTGGACGACTATATTTGGACACCAAAAAGGTTCCGGGTAAGATTGGGACAATACCGGATCACCGGGAGGTTATCGGAACCCCCCGGGAGGTATATGGGCCTTATTGGGCCTTAGTGGAAAGGAGGGGAAAGGAGCAAGGAAGGGGGCGCCCCCCCAAGCCCAATCTTAATTGGGAGGGGCCCCCCCCCCTTTCCTTCCTCCATCCTTCCTCTTCCTTCCCTCTCCTACCCCTAATAGGAAAAAGGGGAGTCCTACTCCCGGTGGGAGTTGGACTCCCCCCCTTGGGCGCGCCACCCTCCTTGGCCGCCCCCTCCTCCACTCCTTTATATACGGGGGCAGGGGGGCACCCCAGAGACACAACAATTGATCATTGATCTCTTAGCCGTGTGCGGTGCCCCCCTCCACCATAATCCTCGATAATATTGTAGCAGTGCTTAGGCGAAGCCCTGCGACAGTAGAACCTCAAGATCGTCACCACGCCATCGTGCCGACGGAACTCATCCCCGACACTTTGCTGGATCGGAGTCCGGGGATCGTCATCGAGCTGAACATGTGCAAAAACTCAGAGGTGTCGTAGTTTCCGTGCTTGATCGTTCGGGCCGTTAAGACGTACGACTACATCAACCGCGTTGTTATAACGCTTCCGCTTCCGGTCTATGAGGGTACGTAGACAACACTCTCCCCTCTCATTGCTGTGCATCACCATGATCTTGCGTGTGCGTAAGAATTTTTTTGAAATTACTACGTTCCCCAACAGTGGCATCCGAGCCTAGGTTTTATGTGTTGATGTTATATGCACGAGTAGAACACAAGTGAGTTGTGGACGATATAAGTCATACTGCTTACCATCATGTCATACTTTGGTTCGGCGGTATTGTTGGATGAAGCAGCCCGGACCGACTTTATGCGTACGCTTACGCGAGACTGGTTCTACCGACGTGCTTTGCACACAGGTGGCTGGCGGGTGTCAGTTTCTCCAACTTTAGTTGAACCGAGTGTGGCTACGCCCGGTCCTTGCGACGGTTAAAACAACACCAACTTGACAAACTATCTTTGTGGTTTTTGATGCGTAGGTAAGATTGGTTCTTGCTAAGCCCGTAGCAGCCACGTAAAACTTGCAACAAACAAAGTAGAGGACGTCTAACTTGTTTTTGCAGGGCATGTTGTGATGTGATATGGTCATGGCATGATGCTAAATTTTATTGTCTGAGATGATCATGTTTTTTAACCAAGTTATCGGCAACTGGCAGGAGCCATATGGTTGTCGCTTTATTGTATGCAATGCAATCGCCCTGTAATGCTTTACTTTATCACTAAGCAGTAGCGATAGTCGTAGAAGCATAAGATTGGCGAGACGACAACGATGCTACGATGGAGATCAAGGTGTCGCGCCGGTGACAATGGTGATCATGACGATGCTTCGGAGATGGAGATCACAAGCACAAGATGATGATGGCCATATCATATCACTTATATTGATTGCATGTGATGTTTATCTTTTATGCATCTTATCTTTCTTTGATTGACGGTAGCATTATAAGATGATCGCTCACTAAATTTCAAGATAAAAGTGTTCTCCCTGAGTATGCACCATTGCCAAAGTTCGCCGTGCCCAGACACCATGTGATGATCGGGTGTGATAAGCTCTACGTCCATCTACAACGGGTGCAAGCCTGTTTTGCACACGCAGAATACTCAGGTTAAACTTGACAAGCCTAGAATATGCAGATAGGGCCTCGGAACACCGAGACCGAAAGGTCGAGCGTGAATCATATAGTAGATATGATCAACATAGTGATGTTCACCATTGAGAACTACTCCATTTCACGTGATGATCGGTTATGGTTTAGTTGATTTGGATCACGTGATCACTTAGAAGATTAGAGGGATGTCTTTCTAAGTGGGAGTTCTTAAGTAATATGATTAGTTGAACTGAAATTTATCATGAACTTAGTACCTGATAGTATCTTGCTTGTTTATGTTTGATTGTAGATAGATGGCCCGTGCTGTGGTTCCGTTGAATTTTAATGCGTTCCTTGAGAAAGCAAAGTTGAAAGATGATGGTAGCAATTATACGGACTAGGTCC
The DNA here is from genome assembly GCA_034509565.1 of Triticum monococcum. Lineage (NCBI taxonomy): Eukaryota > Viridiplantae > Streptophyta > Magnoliopsida > Poales > Poaceae > Triticum > Triticum monococcum. The sequence goes on from CM067845.1 coordinate 430,541,666, forward strand.
GTAACTTGAGGATTATCCTCATTGCTGCATAGAAGAATTATGTCCTAGAAGCACCGCTGGGTGCCAGGCCTGCTGCTGATGCAACTGACGACGTTAAGAACGTCTGGCAGAGCAAAGCTGATGAGTACTCGATAGTTCAATGTGCCATGCTTTACGGCTTAGAACCGGGTCTTCAACGATGTTTTGAACGTCATGGAGCATATGAGATGTTCCAGGAGTTGAAGCTAATATTTCAAGAAAACGCCCGGATTGAGAGATATGAAGTCTCCAATAAGTTCTATAGCTACAAGATGGAGGAGAACAGTTCTGTCAGTGAGCATATACTCAAAATGTCTGGGTATAATAATCACTTGATTCAACTGGGAGTTAATCTTTCGGATGATTGCGACATTGACAGAATTCTCCAATCACTTCCACCTAGCTACAAGAGCTTCGTGATGAACTATAATATGCAAGGGATGGATAAGACAATTCTTGAGCTCTTCGCAATGCTAAAAGCTGCGGAGGTAGAAATCAAGAAGGAGCATCAAGTGTTGATGGTCAACAAGACCACTAGTTTCAAGAAAAAGGGCATGGGGAAGAAGAAGGGGAACTTCAAGAAGAACAACAAGCAAGTTGCTGCTCAGGAGAAGAAACCCAAGTCTGGACCTAAGCCTGAAACTGAGTGCTTCTACTGCAAGTAGACTGGTCACTGGAAGCGGAACTGCCCCAATTATTTGGCGGATAAGAAGGATGGCAAGGTGAACAAAGGTATATGTGATATACATGTTATTGATGTGTACCTTATGAGAGCTCGCAGTAGCACCTGGGTATTTGATACTGGTTCTGTTGCTAATATTTGCAACTCGAAACAGGGACTACGGATTAAGCGAACACTCGCGAAGGACGAGGTGACGATGCGCGTGGGAAATGGTTCCAAAGTCGATGTGATCGCGGTCGGCACGCTACCTCTACATCTACCATCGGGATTAGTATTAGACCTAAATAATTGTTATTTGGTGCCAGTGTTGAGCATGAACATTATATCTGGATCTTGTTTGATGCGAGACGGTTATTCATTTAAATCAGAGAATAATGGTTGTTCTATTTATATGAGTAATATCTTTTATGGTCATGCACCCTTGAAGAGTGGTCTATTTTTGATGAATCTCGATAGTAGTGATACAGATATTCATAATGTTGAAGCCAAAAGATGCAGAGTCGATAATGATAGTGCAACTTATTTGTGGCATTGCCGTTTAGGTCATATCGGTGTAAAGTGCAGGAAGAAACTCCATACTGATGGACTTTTGGAACCACTTGATTATGAATCACTTGGTACTTGCGAACCGTGCCTCATGGGCAAGATGACTAAAACGCCGTTCTCTGGTACTATGGAGAGAGCAACAGATTTGTTGGAAATCATACATACAGATGTATGTGGTCCAATGAGTGTTGAAGGTCGCGGCGGATATCGTTATTTTCTCACCTTCACATATGATTTAAGCAGGTATGGGTATATCTACTTAATGAAACATAAGTCTGAAAATTTGAAAAGTTCAAAGAATTTCAGAGTGAAGTTGAAAATCATCATAACAAGAAAATAAAGTTTCTACGATCTGATCATGGAGGAGAATATTTGAGTTACGAGTTTGGTTTACATTTGAAACACTGCGGAATAGTTTCACAACTCACGCCACCCGAAACACCACAGCGTAATGGTGTGTCCGAACGTTGTAATCGTACTTTACTTGATATGGTGCGATCTATGATGTCTCTTACAGATTTACCGCTATCATTTTGGGGTTATGCTTTAGAGACGGCCGCATTCACGTTAAATAGGGCACCATCAAAATCCGTTGAGACGACGCCTTATGAACTATGGTTTGGCAAGAAAGCAAAGTTGTCGTTTCTAAAAGTTTGGGGCTGCGATGCTTATGTGAAAAAGCTTCAACCTGATAAGCTCGAACCCAAATCGGAGAAATGTGTCTTCATAGGATACCTGAAGGAGACTGTTGGGTACACCTTCTATCACAGATCCGAAGGCAAGATATTTGTTGCTAAGAATGGATCCTTTCTAGAGAAGGAGTTTCTCTCGAAAGAAGTGAGTGGGAGGAAAGTAGAACTTGATGAGCTAACTGTACCTGCTCCCTTATTGGAAAGTAGTACATCACAGAAACTGGTTTCTGTGACACCTACACCAATTAGTTAGGACGCTAATGATGATGATCATGAAACTTCAGAACAAGTTACTACTGAACCTCATAGATCAACCAGTGTAAGATCCGCACCAGAGTGGTACGGTAATCCTGTTCTGGAAGTCATGCTACTAGATCATGATGAACCTACGAACTATGAAGAAGCAATGGTGAGCCCAGATTCCGCAAAATGGCTTGAAGCCATGAAATCTGAGATGGGATCCATGTATGAGAACAAAGTGTGGACTTTGGTTGACTTGCCCAATGATCGGCAAGCAATTGAAAATAAATGGATCTTCAAGAAGAAGACTGATGCTGACGGTAATGTTACTCTCTACAAAGCTTGACTTGTCGCAAAAGGTTTTCGACAAGTTCAAGGAATTGACTAAGATGAGACCTTCACACCCGTAGCAATTCTTAAGTCTGTCCGAATCATGTTAGCAATTGCCGCATTTTATGATTATGAAATTTGGCAGATGGATGTCAAAACTGCATTCCTGAATGGATTTCTGGAAGAAGAGTTGTATATGATGCAGCCGAAAGGTTTTGTCGATCCAAAAGGAGCTAAGAAAGTGTGCAAGCTCCAACGATCCATTTATGGACTGGTGCAAGCATCTCGGAGTTGGAATAAACGCTTTGATAGTGTGATTAAAGCATTTGGTTTTGTACAGACTTTTGGAGAAGCCTGTATTTACAAGAAAGTGAGTGGGAGCTCTGTAGCATTTCTGATATTATATGTGGATGACATATTGCTAATTGGAAATGATATACAATTTCTAGATAGCATAAAGGGATACTTGAATAAGAGTTTTTCAATGAAAGACCTCGGTGAAGGTGCTTACATATTGGGCATTAAGATCTATAGAGATAGATCAAGACGCTTAATTGGACTTTCACAAAGCACATACCTTAACAAAGTTTTGAAGAAGTTCAAAATGGATCAAGCAAAGAAAGGATTCTTGCCTGTGTTACAAGGTGTGAAGTTGAGTAAGACTCTTGCTATAAGTCTAGCAGGGAGGTACCAAAGTAATCCATGAGTGGATCACTGGACAGTGGTCAAGAACATCCTGAAATACCTGAAAAGGACTAAGGATATGTTTCTCGTATATGGAGGTGACAAAGAGCTCATCGTAAATGGTTACGTTGATGCAAGCTTTGACACTGATCAGGACGATTCTAAATCACAAACCGGATACGTATTTACATTAAATGGTGGAGCTGTCAGTTGGTGCAGTTCTAAACAAAGCGTCATGGCAGTATCTACATGTGAAGCGGAGTACATAGCTGCTTCGGAAGCAGCAAACGAAGGAGTCTGGACGAAGGAGTTCATATTCGATCTGGGTGTCATACGTAGTGCATCGGGTCGAAAGAAAATCTTTTGTGACAATACTGGTGCAATTGCCTTGGCAAAGGAATCCAGATTTCACAAGAGAACCAAGCACATCAAGAGACGCTTCAATTCCATCCGGGATCTAGTCCAAGTGGGAGACATAGAGATTTGCAAGATACATACGGATCTGAATGTAGCAGACCCATTGACGAAGCCTCTTCCACGAGCAAAACATGATCAGCACCAAGGCTCCATGGGTGTTAGAATCATTACTGTGTAATCTAGATTATTGACTCTAGTGCAAGTGGGAGACTGAAGGAAATATGCCCTAGAGGCAATAATAAAGTTATTATTTATTTCCTTATATCATGATAAATGTTTATTATTCATGCTAGAATTGTATTAACCGGAAACGTAATACTTGTGTGAATACATAGACAAAAAAGTGTCACTAGTATGCCTCTACTTGACTAGCTCGTTAATCGAAGATGGTTATGTTTCCTAACCATAGACATGAGTTGTCATTTGATTAACGGGATCACATCATTAGGAGAATGATGTGATTGACATGGCCCATTCCATTAGCTTAGCACCCGATCCTTTAGTATGTTGATATTGCTTTCTTCATGACTTATACATGTTCCTATGACTATGAGATTATGCAACTCCCGTTTACCGGAGGAACACTTTGTGTGCTACCAAACATCACAACGTAACTGGGTGATTATAAAGGTGCTCTATAGGTGTCTCCAAAGGTACATGTTGGGTTGGCATATTTCGAGATTAGGATTCGTCGCTCCGATTGTCGGAGAGGTATCTTTGGGCCCTCTTGGTAATACACATCACTTAAGCCTTGCAAGAAATGCAACTAATAAGTAAGTTGCAAGATGATGTATTACGGAACGAGTAAAGAGACTTGCCGGTAACGATATTGAACTAGGTATTGAGATACCGACGATCGAATCTTGGGCAAGTAACATACCGATGACAAAGGGAACAACGTATGTTGTTATGCGGTTTGATCGATAAAGATCTTCGTAGAATATGTAGGAGCCAATATGAGCATCCAGGTTCCGCTATTGGTTATTGACCGGAGATGTGTCTCGGTCATGTCTACATTGTTCTCGAACCCGTAGGGTCCGCACGCTTAACGTTACGATGACCGTTTCATTATGAGTTTATATATTTTGATGTACGAAGGTTGTTCGGAGTCCCGGATGTGATCACTGACTTGACGAGGAGTCTCGAAATGGTCGAGACATAAAGATCGATATATTGGACGACTATATTTGGACACCGGAAAGGTTCCGGGTAAGATTGGGACAATACCGGATCACCGGGAGGTTATCGGAACCCCTCGGGAGGTATATGGGGCTTATTGGGCCTTAGTGGAAAGGAGGGGAAAGGATCAAGGGAGGGGCGCCCCCCCCCCAAGCCCAATCCGAATTGGGAGGGGGGCCACCCCCCTTTCTCTTCCTTCCCTCTCCTACTCCTAATAGGAAAAAGGGGAGTCCTACTCCCGGTGGGAGTTGGACTCCCCCCCTTGGGCGCGCCACCCTCCTTGGCCGGCCCCCTCCTCCACTCCTTTATATACGGGGGTAGGGGGCACCCCAGAGACACAACAATCGATCATTGATCTCTTAGCCGTGTGCGGTGCACCCCTCCACCATAATCCTCGATAATATTGTAGTGGTGCTTAGGCGAAGCCCTGCGACGGTAGAACATCAAGATCGTCACCACGCTGTCATGCTGACGGAACTCATCCCCGACACTTTGCTGGATCGGAGTCTGGGGATCGTCATCGAGCTGAACGTGTGCAAAAACTCGGAGGTGCCGTAGTTTTGGTGCTTGATCGGTCGGGCCGTGAAGACGTACGACTACATCAACCGCGTTGTTATAACGCTTCCGCTTCCGGTCTACGAGGGTACGTAGACAACACTCTCCCCTCTCGTTGCTGTGCATCACCATGATCTTGCGTGTGCGTAGGAATTTTTTTGAAATTACTATGTTCCCCAACATGAATATGCTTGCTGTTGATTTAGTGCTGTCTGAAGGAGATCCCTGGCCCGGCGCGTTTCCACTGCAACTGGTGACTCGCCGTCGGTTGGGAGGGCCGCCAGGCATGAAGCGGCAGCCACAATGTTGTCCAACGGGTTGGAATAATGCCCTGGCGGTGTTGATGGTAAAACGTTGTTCTGGCGAGGCAGGTCCGTCATGCGGGGCTGAACCGGCGCTCCTGCTCCTGGCGCCCCCGCCCGGTTTAGCGTGGGCTGGTTACCAGCTCCTGCACCTGGCGTGTTGAAAAGATTCTGCGGCCCATAAACTGACGGGAGACGTGATCGGTACCTTCTTCTCATGACTTCCTCTGAAGCATTATGATCCAGTCTAATCCGGTAAGCCTGTGCTTCCAACTCGGCCCGCTCCGTAGCCATCTTGGCATTCTCTGCTGCCAGGTCCAATTTAGCCTGGGCTATCTGATCTTTCACTTTAACAATCTCCGCATCGTGCTGATCCTTGGCTGCTGCGTCCACCTCCGCGGACATCAATGTTGCCAGAGCGTCGAATAAATCAGACAAGACTTGGGCCGGAGGTGGCGCCGAGCTTCCTTCCCCTGCTGGTGTGGCCGTCGTTGAACCGGAGAGCATTGCTGCGGCGGTAGATGAATGAGGCGTCGATTGTGTGCTGGCCATGAAGATGGCGGCCCGGTTTGGCAGACCGGGGGAATCCGGAATACTATTGCCCTCGGATCCTCCCTCAATCCGACCGTCCTGCAACTGGTAAAGCGATTTGGTTTCTCCAGAAGACTCGTCATCAGAGCAGACTACGGTTTCTCCATCGGATGCCGGTCCGTCCTCGTACCCTAATCCATGGACGACACCTACGAAAACATGCCTTGCCTCGGGCTGAACCGGCGAAGAACTTGCATGCCGAGCCGTTTCGATGATGTCGGTGCAGATGTCCGGCTCGGGGCCGGTTCGCCGATCTTGCCGATGAAGACGTGAATCCCACCAAAGGGGACCCGGTGCCCGTATTCGATTGCATCGGCCTTGGGACCCCATCCTGTGTTGTCGATGTAAAGCTTGCTGCAGCGACTCTTCATCATCCGGCCCACAGCGTATCCCTTGAGTCCATCAAAGCTGCCCTTCAAGAACTCAAAACCATTGTGCGATAGCCCCACGGTGGGCGCCAACTGTCGTGGGTTTGTCATGGTAGATGTCCTTGTTAAAGGACTTAGTCATGGAGGCATCGCAACGGGTTAGCTTGAAGGGGTTAAGCCGGACAAGGGGACACGGGAGTTTATACTAGTTTGGCCCCTTCGATGATGGTAAAAGCCTACGTCTAGTTGTGATTGGTATTGCTAGGGTTTCGAAGGCTAGGGAGCGAATCCGCTTTGTCTGGCTCTTGAGTTGTTGTTGTTTGTCTCTAAACCACGGCCGGGCCGTCCCTATATATACATAGGTTGACGCCCGCCGGGCTACAGAGTCCCGAAGCCGGTTTATAAACTTATCCGGTTCGGCCTCTCTCTTTCTATCTTACTATACAAGTTACATGACTAGGCCGGTTTACATTTACAGACTGTAACCCGCCTTTGGGCCCTCCGTAAAGCGCCATCATCTTTACATCTTCATGGGCTTCTAATCTTCAAAGAGTCAACCCGGCTACCTATGGACGGTTTACCTCCAGTAGTAACATCCCCAACAACTGTACTATCCGTTGGTCAAATTATTACGTGCTGCTCCTCACAGTGAAGTGACAAGACCCTGCGCTGGAGATGACACCTGAGTATAGGCGCCGTGTTCGGCATACCATAGTCAGCCTCACCGTCTGCAGTCACTATCATCATGGTTGTAGAGCTAGCCTGCTTACAACTAGCCCTGTTTGACATAATTTCCCGTGCGTAGATGCCCGTGCATTGCACGGAACACCAAGATTGGGGGTGGACGGCTCCGGCAGCGGCCATCGTGCCAGATTTTTCCACGGCCTTCTACTCCTAGATGTGGTGGGGAGGAGATGAGGCTGATTGTGACAGACAAGGAGTTATTTCTAAATAGGGAACAAGTGCGGGCATCTTTTTGCAAAAATGGAGAAGCTTGGTTTGTATGCGTCAGATCTAGATCCGACGGCTATTGGTGAAAGATGGGAGGCACAACATCATCACCAACTCAGGACCTGTTTGATTCGCAGGATTTTGAAAACGCGGGAATAGGTCACCCTATGCGTTCGGTTTATTCGGTTTACATGGTTTGATTTATACGGTTTTTCAGTTTGTACGGTATTAATACTTCGGTAAATACGGTATGAAATTAAAATACGGTTCGGTTTCGGTATATACCAAATTATTTCGGTATGGTTTCGGTATGTACCATAAAAACCAAAGTTGACGCGAATTTGGAAATGACGTAATAATAATTAGCAAATTTATGACTCAAAACACATACTATTCTACACAAATAGCATATGACTATATATATAAGTATATATGCATGCATTGATTCATCTGTTGATGGTTATGGACGTGCTTAGCATTTTAAAAATAGAACAATGACTATGTTACAAGAAAAAAAATTACGTGCTTAGTAGTGCATTTGACTCATGTACAAGAAAAATGACAACTTGTCTGGTTGTTCATCTAAAGAAATATAAATTTATTTTTTACTTTGGTTTATTCGGTTAACCATTCAGTTTTCCGGTATATACCATAAAAACCAAGTTCAAATCGGTATGAAAAGTTCATACCATACCGAAACCAGAAACCATAAAAACCATAAAATTGGTTCGGTTCGGTTTATTTTCGGTATGGTTTTTCGGTTCGGTTTTTAAATGCACAGAGTGAGGAATAGGACACAGCAATATTACAAGTTTCAAACTGATATTACAAATGTTAGGAGTAATGCTGCACCTACAAAGTGGGAATTACTAGGAAGTTTATGTAAGAACTTTCATTACTTTAGGTGGATGCAGCATTATCGTACAAACTAAAATCCACCGCCCTGACAAGTCACTAATGGGCAAATAAGTTTTCGAGTCTCTGGACACTTGATATTTCAAAAACAAATTCAGCTTCTGCGGAGAAATGAGCTCCACCGTGTACCCGCGCGGGTGTGCTTGGGCACGAAGCGTGAGTACGTGCCCGGTGCACCTATTCTCTTCTTGTATACGTACACCACCTACGTGGGGTTGTGTGAGAGAGATACAAACCTAGAGAGATAAAGTGTATGGGTTCTTGAGAGTTTTTTTTGTGTGTGTGGGGGGGTCAATCAAAAAATTTAACATATGCAATGTGTGTGAAATAGAGTCCTGGATATAACATATATATAGAGGGGGCGATCCACGAGAAGAGAGTGGAGGTATCATCGGCTTGAGGTGTCCATAGAATCGAAGAGAGGGATGATGTGTGTGTGTGTGTGCACGCGATCGATAAAGAGTGCCATCGAATTTGTGTGTGCCCACGTCAAAGATATAGAGTGGCTGGCCTACTGGAACGTGAGATGGGACATGTGCAGTTTGTCTCTGTGGCATGGATACCTACCTGCAGCGCTCGACTATCGGTGTGTGGTGGGGGAAGAGGGAGGCCCAATTAACTATAGAGGTACAATGGCTGGTATATGTGTGGAGGAGGAGAGAGGCCTACCTCATGTATTAAGGAGATCGATCTGCCTCATGTATTAAGGGAGATCGATTGGCATCCATGCATATGTGCAGGAGATGAATAAGATTGGGAGAGAGACAGAGCTAGAGTGTTGGAGGGGGTGGTAGTGGAGTTGCTTCTAACAAATGGTGGGATAGGCTTGCTAGACAAACGGAGGGCACGCCCGCAATATCAATAGGAGAGGAGATGGCTGCTTGTTGTCTGTGCACGTGCGTGTGAGAGACAGGTCGGGAGGCATGCACGAATGATGAGGGGGGACGATGTGGCTGTGGTAAGCAGACGTAACTACATAGGAAGATCAATCGCCCTTAGTAAGATAAAGGAGAGACATAACTTGTGAGGTACGTCGATCGATGGGGGGTAGTTAAAGTCGATCTAGGTATATGTTGGGAGATCGATCGGTATACATGCATGTGTGTGTTAGAAGCAAATAAGGCACAAGGAGAACGATAGAGAGAGAGAGGGATGCATGTAGGAGGTGGTACGAGAGGCATACTATATCGAGGGGGAGGTGTGTGCGAGTACGAGAACGATGAAAAGAGTGGTGGGAGTGAGGCATGGACGGTGACAAGACAATAGGGGAAGCTTGTGTTTGTGCTAGGCACACCTGGCTAGAGAGGCATATCGATCGATGTGTGCCGTAAAGAAGGAGCTGGGGGCCTACACACACCGTGGGTGAACGACCTAAAGTGAAAAGACGAATTTGCGCGATGGAGCTAGAGAATGCTGAGGGAGGGTGAGAGGGATGCGGGCGTGTGCATGCACAAGAGAAAGTTAGCGCTAGCTACAAAGATAAGAGGGTTGTGTGGGTGTAAAAGACGAATAGAGATCATATATACTTCATTATAAAAAGCAAATTCGGATATTTGAAGAATTTGTCATAGTGTTGCAAACCGACGGATGTGTGAATATATATAACGGTGATACACATGGTGTGGTTATGAACATGGTATACTACATTTAATATGTTTTATCTCTACTCTTATAAAAAATGGAGTTGTTGATGATGGTGTGCCTGCCATCCTGCATTATAGGCCGTCTGATTTATATCTGGCAGATAGCAAGGAAACTATGATGGTTGAAGTTGGCAACAATCATGATTGTAGATTCTTATTGAAATAGAGAAACGAATTCAAATTTAGTTCGAATTGCAACGGTAGTATAGACATTTGGAATGCACTAAAATGTTGGTATGAGTAGGTTACATGCATTATACAGCAAGCGAAAAAATTTAATCGGACATAACATGGATTCATACTCCCTCCTTCCATCTATATAGGGCGTAATGAGATTTTTAAGACCGCCTTTGACTATTGACAAGATTAATAGTACATGACATGCACAATGTGAAAATTATATCATTGAAAGAACCTTTCACGGACAACGGTGTGCTTTGTGTAAGTTGCATGTCATATATCATTGCTCTAATATTTGGTCAAAGTTAGCATCGAAAACCGCATTAGGCCCTATATAGATGGAAGGAGGGAGTAGCTTTGAATAGCATTTGTATAGTAAAACGGGGCAAGACTCTCTCTTTGTGTGGTGTGAATAGTTTTATTTTTTTCGTTTTCTTTTTGGTTGAGGGAAGTGCGAATTGATTTGGTACGTACAAGTACAATATTACTACAAGTTAGGCTTGTCCCTAAAATTCAACCCGCGTCTTGTTATATCCCGAAAATTCAGATATCGTGCTCCCAAAACTGGCGCCTTCACAACCCGCGCCTTGCTATCACGAAATTACAACGTGCGCGAAAACTCCCTCCAGCTGCCAAATCCCGACACGCGAAATCCCCCTTCTAACCCTGAGCCGAAAGGGCTGCTAGTTCAAATCGGTGGGGGGTACTTTTGTAACACACCCTACATTTTGGACAAGCGCGTTCCTAAGTCATGCTTCACCCCCTCCCATCGCCCCCTTTTCGCCATTCGAAATCCCAGGCCGCCATAACCTCTCCGCTCCAGCCGCAAAACCCCACCCTCCTCCATCCGCCATGTCACCGCTGCCCAGCCGAAGCCTCTTCCCCTACGACGTCGTCCAGCGCAACAACTCGACGTCCCTCGTCCACCTCCCCGGATGAGGATCCGTCGACCATCTCGCCGTCCCGCCGGTTCAGCCGCCCCATCCTCCACCTCCAAGGAGCTGCTCCGACGATCGTCTCGTCTATCATGGCTGCTCCATCCCCACAGCGCCGCCTTAACCTGCTCCACCGGAACGGCAGCATCCTCACCGACTCCTCGGACGAAGCCGAGGCCTATTCGGCGCCACCAAAGAGGTTGTACACTCATCGCATCGCACCTTTTCCTTAACTCGACCTCCCGGCGTCGACGGTGCTCCATCCCGCACCCCCATGGAGCGGCTACCTTGAAGCCGGCGCCGTGGGCGACATCTCCATGGCGTCTCTCCCCCAGTGCGAGGCCCCTCCGGCGGCGGCGTCCATACCAGCCGGATCTGCTACTGCTGCTCCGGCTCTCGCTCGATCGCTCGCTCGCCCAGCTACTGATGCTGCTCTCCCCCTCGCTCGTGCTGCTGCTCTGCTCCGATTAAGCCACACTTTAGTCGACTGAATCGACTTTTGGGTCAGTCGATTTTCAGGGGTTGGGGGAGCTCGCCGGAGTTAAGGAAGAACCACCCGCAGCGGGGACGGGGGCTCGCCGGAGAGGTACCCCACTATCTATCTTAGGGTTCAGGGTGGGGGCGGGGGGCCTAGAGGGCTGGCCGGGGCGGCGCTGGCGAGTTGTTTCGGGGAAAAGAGGCGGCGCTGGGGCCGGCGGTTCGGCCGGTGGTGGCTGGCGGCTCAGGGGGGTGCAGGTTGAAGATGAGCTGCAGGCCCTCCCTAAACTACATGTTAAGTGCCTCTCTGCTACCATTGCAATCAGTTTCGACAGTAGCATTCAGATTCCACAGTAAATTTCAGTTTCGACAGTTAAGTTCAGAGTCAACAGTTTTTACCTCATCTGTTGTAGTCAGGTGGTTTTCGGTGATGTTAATTTTACATCCATTTTACATCATCTATTGGAGATGCTATTAGAATCCCACTTGAGATTGACGATGTCTGTCTTGTGCTGCTTCAGCCTTGACGTCTTACGGCTCACCGGAGCTGCTCCAACGACAGAACAATCTGTCACAACGGAGCAGTGCCCTGGACGCCGTCTACAGATTCCTCAGATCTTCCTCCACACCTCCGATAGCCACCTCTGCCTCTACTGCTTCAACGACCAACCCAATGATGCTGAGGTCGACACGGCTACGGCAAAGAGGTTGTACACTTGTTGCATCACTTATTACTATACATTCACGTTGATCCATTAGGGCTATTTTGGTTCAACGGAAAAACATCGATCCACTGGTTGTTACCATCACTCTAAATTTCTGCATGCTCTCCTTACATAATCTCACCATATTTTTTTCATATGCATGTCAGATATTGTACACAGTCATGCTGAACATGTAGAGAAAAAGAGAAGAGTTTTGCGCGGCAATACAATGTCATGCAGACATTGCTCCATGGTGGGTTCAATGGAAAACCCTCCCCACCCCTCTGCAGATTGTAATCCAGAGGAAGATATCTGTTCTGAGGCGGATTCGGACGCCGCTGACCACTCCTATTTACCCCCCAAGGTGTTTGCTCTACCTTGGCATGATGATGTTAGTCATATCATGCATATGTTGCCTTGTAGTGCCTACTTTTAACATCATATATGTCATCTGCTTAGTTTAGACATGTTCTGTAATGCCACCTGTTTAGTTTCTATATCATATATGGGAATTATGCAGTCTCATGTCTTTTAGCCAGCCATAATATATGTGAAATGTGCAATGCCATCCTGTTTAACCAGGCATCATATATTTGAATGATATCTTGCCCATCCTTTTCTTCATTACATTTCCATTTGTCGACAATGTTTGTACATTAAACTACTCTTCCTGTGAATTAGCCATTTGGGTGGGAGATGGAAAAATCTGGAGTGAAAACAAGGCCTTTAGAGCAGACAGTGCTACCTGTCGAAGCAGATCTCTTGTTGGGTCCCGATAGCTCCTCAGAGATGGATTCAGAGACAGATGACCAGTCCTATTCCCCCACTGAGGTGTACGCTCTAACTTGGCACGGTTATACTGCTCATATCATGCATACGGTGTCTTGCATTGCATAGTTTAGACATCATATACACAATATTCAACACCATGTTCTTAGTTCAGACATCATATCGAATGCCCTCTGTTTAGCATATAAATCACATATCTGAATTAAATGATGCGATCCTGATTACTTAGATAACATGTAGGTGAATTATGTCATGCGATCCTGTTTAGTTATTCATCATATCTTTGAATTATGTTATGCTATGCTATCCAGTTTAGATAGACATCATATATGTGAAATTATGTCATGCTATCCATTTTAGTTAAACAATATACATGTCAACTATTTCATGCCCTCTTTTTTCCACACTATCTATTGCATCTGTCTCTCATACAATGTCTGTACATTCAACTATGTTTTCTGTTTATCAGCCATTTGAATTGGAGCGGGTGATGCCAGTATCTAGCGGAATAAAAACACGGTCTTCAAATAAAACAGGGCTACCTCTTGGTGGAGATAGCACCCCGGTTGTACAAGCACAAGAACCAGCCCTACCACACATAACCCAAACTCTCGCAGATTGTACCCCTACTACGATGGACAGAGAACCAGCTTCACCCAATCTAACCCCAACCCCAACCGATAGTAACCCAGTTCATGTTGACACGGCACCATCTCCACCACAGAGCTCCCAAACAAGAGCAGTTAGTAAGGCAGCTCCAGTGCCCATAGGGCCAGTACTATCACGGCGAACCCCAACTCCACCAGTTAGTACGCCTATTCATGTGGAGGAAGCACAACTAGCTAGTCGTAGGTTAGCATCTATCGTATTTGATGTTGTTAAATCATATGTGCGTATCTTCCCATCTTGGAAATATTATACTAAAGATGAAGGAAAATGCCAGTTGCAGGTGTTTGTCCAGGAGTTATGTGTAAGTAATGTTATTCATGGCAATTACTTTGCTTCGTCCCATACATCCTACCTCCATGATGGTTATAATACAACAAATTTTCCCATTTTTTTCTATAGAGAAGGACCGATTTGGAAACTCGGGATGAGGTAACCTGTGCTAATACCTCTGTTATCTTCAAGAATGCTTGGTGGCAGTATCAGAATTACCTGAAGAAAACATACTTCACTGGCAAAGAAACTCATCAAATTCCCTTACGTTCTCCTGAGACACATTTACTGGACGATGACTGGGAACGCCTTGTTCTATACTGGTCCCGAACCAAGAATGTGGTAAGGTCTATGAGCTCATTTTCTATTTTTAAGTATTAAATTCTTGCGTCTTACTATACTCTGTTCATGTAGAACAAGTGCCTAAACCTGAAGAACAACTGTTCTAATTTAAGATTCCATTGCTACCATAGGACATAGATATATGTTTGTTTGATGCTTTTTATTATGTACTAGTACTTGGCAATAGAAGACTTGGTAGTTTAATCCTGTCCACCTTACTAATGAACTGGTTCACCAAAATGAGTTTCATATACTAGTACATGCTAAACTTGTTATGTGTCTGCTTGTTTCTTCTTTTAGAATGCTGACAGAATATTGGGGAAGAGTGCCTTATTAAGCAACGGTAAAGAAAGTAATGCATATAAGGTTCAGCATAGTGACACATCCTGTCTTGGTTTAGTGTTGGAGTTACTGGCCACTACCGCTTGCACAAGCTATTCAAACTCACTGTCTGAATCAGTTCGGTTTGTTGAGTCTCAACTACAAGCTGAAAGACATCGATCAGCTGTGTTGCGACAAGAAGCGGAAGGACTGCGGAAGTCCCTGGAGCATTCAGATGCATACTTTCTGGTGCAATAGCAAGCGTTGGAGGATTTTAGCGCCAAACAGGACAAAGCTAATCAGCTTGCTAAGCTTATTGCCAGCATCGTGGATACCCAGGATAACGTTTCTTGAGCTCTTCTGAAGTTGTTTCAGTTATGCTCTTGTTTTGCTGCCGCGTTTATTTGCACCGGTGGCCAATTTTGACGGCCAGTGTATATGATATGCTGCTTCTTTCCCTATATTTGCACTAGTGGCGAACTTTGATGCCCAGTGGATGTAATATGTGTAATAGCCGTGATAGCCTAGCGTTAATTGCTTGCTTATTTATTTCCTCGTTGTCTTATTTATTTGTTTGCTTGTAGTCATTGTAGTTCTTTTCCCGCGGTTAACTAGTGGTTGTAATAACCTATTTTTTAAAACTAGGCCACAATAACCATGGGCTAATATTTACTATAGTGACACTGAGCCTCCTACGGGCCATAGAAACAGTGGGCCTTCTATGGGCCATAGAAACAGTAGGCCTTCTACGGGCCGTAGAAACAATGGGTCTTCTACAGGACGTATCATCAATGGGCCTTATACGGGCCGTATGATCGATTGGCCAAACATGGGCCAATAACAGGCCGCATTATGGTCGTAAACGGGCAAGAGTTGGAATCGTCCGTTCATGGGCCGACCATAATGGGCCATCATTAATAGGCCGTATTTGATGACGCTATGAAAACGGCCCAACGTATTAACGGACCACAAACGGGCCGACTGTAACCACGGGCTGAATTTGGCCCACAAGAAGAAAATGACAGTAACGGGCCGTAAGTAAACGAATGCTGGAAATGAGCCCAAGAATAAATGGGCTCTGAGAATTCCGAAAGAAAACATGGGCTGGAAACGGCCCAACAGAATAACGGGCCGTTAATGGGTATAAAGTGATACACTGTTCATTACGGGCCAGTTTCACCACGGGCCGTTAATGGGTGTAAAGTGATACATTGTTCATTACGGCCAGTTTCACCACGGGCCGTTAATAGGCCAAGAGTTACATAGGGCCTCATATGGGCCGAAAGACGTCATGGGCCATATGTGGGCCAGAAGTGAAAATGGGTTGGAATCATATTGGATGGCCCAGATGACGCTACTGGGCGTAATTCGGATAAGGCGTAACGGGCCTTGGGTTAGCGGGCTGTAAATGGGCTATATGCGAACAGGCCGTTAACATGCATTCCATGGACCGGCCCACCACCTTTTGACCAAGTCAAACGGGCCGGCTTTTTCACAGGAATGGGCCTCTGTTGGGCCGTGCCACGTGTCGACGTATCATAGGCGCCTTCTATCCAATGAGTGGTTGACATCTGTCCCAACGATGAGCCGACACGTGTTTCCTCCAGCCAATGATGATTTTACACGTGAAAAATCCCCATTGGACGGGGTTGTTAACGGGTTATCGGATCCAAAACCCGACCTGATAGCTTAACGGCATTCCGTTATGGTGGATGCCACTTGTCGGTCACCCTTGACGAAAGCACTTCTGTGACGCATGATTTATCGTCATGGAAGTGGACACTTCTGTGATGACAATTTTGGTAATGTCATGGAACACTTCTACGAGAGCACATGTATGACTATCTTGATTCTGTCATAAATTTGTCATGGATGTACATGCATGACAAAAAAGCGACCTACTGTGACAAACACGTATCATCACGGAAGTGTATTTTTTTGTAGTGACTTCATGTAGATGTTGAAGATGTGTATGCTCAATGTTGATGTGGATCATTTGGAGCTATCCTTTGGAGTGAGTTGCACTTTCAATACCTACACGGGTTAGTCCCACAAGGAACAAACAAGGATATCCATAGACATATAGTGATGCACACACAAGATGATGTCTATGAAAGCTTTAGGTTACCTTGTCCCTTGTCTTACCAACAAGAGGGTTTGTGACTCCTTGAACTAGTGCAAGATGTGGAAGTTGATTGCACTTGTTCTTGCCAAAATGATAAGAGTGAAGTATGTTGGCGGAGTCACCCTCAAGAACTCTCTAGTTCTTCTTCTTTGGGATCCACACCATCTTGATGGGAATCCTCGGAGTTGTAGTTGTACTTGATGAAGTGGAACTTGATGTAGTCTTGGAAACCCACTTGACCAAGGCCTTAGGAGCTTCTTCAAATGCATCCATTTCCTCTTGAAGCTTGTCCTTGCCTTTTTGCTTGTGGTCTTGTGGTGGAACATCATCTTGAGCTTGTGTCCCTTTGAAAGAAGTAGGATCATACTTCTCTTGTTGAGGAACAAACTTTGTCTTGGGGTATTGATCTTCTTCCCACTCAACTCCATTAGCATTGAACTTTCATTCAAAACTAACACCTTGGTTCTTCTGATGCCTTCCTTGCTTGCGTACAATTTCCTCGAATTGCTTACTCCCGGCAAGGCTCTTGTAAACACCTTTCTCTATAATTCCCTTCAATAAGCTATTTTCTTGCTCAAGTGTAACTTGGCTAAGAGAATCATTAGTGGAATCAAGAGAACTACTAGAAGCAACAACATTGGATTTAGCATGATTATTGTTAGTACTAGAGGAAGAATCTTTCTTGTACTTGTTACTAGACTTGACTTGAGGCATGTAAGTGGATAAGAGTAAACGCTTGGCAATGTAAGAAGAACTTTTCTTGCAAAGATCATCATTGATTTCCTTTAAGAACTCACGCTCTTGCTCAAGGTTGAGTTTTTCAAAATGTAATTTCTCATGAGTCCTTAAAAGTTCTCGATGATCTCCTAAGATAGTTTCATGGGCTAACTTAAGAGTGTTTAGTTCTTTAGTTAGAGACTCAATCTTCTCCTTATCATTGTCATTCGTTTCATCTTGATTAGCATGATTAATTGACGTTTCATCATTGTATTCATCACTAGAGTTGTCAACAAGTAAATCATCATCACCTAACAAGTCATCTCCATCACTATTGAAATAAACATACTCGGGGTGTGATACCTTTGGACCTTTGGCCATGAAGCATCTTCCAATTCCTTCATTTGGTGAATCAAATATGTCGTAGGAGTTGGTTGACGCAAGTGCTAGACCGGCAACACCTTCATCTTGAGTGTATTCGGAGTCGGAGTGACGGCTTCTCTCGGAGTGATTGTCAGAGTCGGAGCCGGATACCCATTCACCAACATGAGCTTGATGTCTTCATTTTGTGTAGCTCCTTGATGACTTGTCCTTTCCTTCCGAATCCTAGTTTCTCTGTGAGGGTCTTCGTTCATAACGATCATCTCTACTCCTTCTTTCTCTAGGTGGTGATTCTTCTCTTCTACTTCTTCTTTTTGGAGAATCTTCTCTTCTTTTGTGGGGTGTCGTACACTCATTGGAATAGTGTCCGGGTCTTCCACAATTGTAACAGTTTCGCTCTCGACTAGAAGATCTTTTGTCATTGTAGGACCTTGACTTGGAGCTTCTCTCTTTGCTTCTACTCTTGTAGAATTTGTTTATGTTCTTCACCATTAAGCTCAATTCTTCATTGAAGGTTTGTTTATCACTTGATGTGGGGGCTTCACATTAGGCTTTGTAAGCACCACTTGATTTGTTGTGAAGTTCCTCCTTATCCTTGAGTGACATCTCATGAGCAACAATTCTTCCAATGACTTCCGTTGGCTTGAGATCTTTGTAATTGGGCATCATTTGAATCAATGTGCACACGGTATCATATTTTCCATCCAAGGCTCTTAGGATCTTCTTGATGATGAATCTGTCAGCCATCTCTTCACTTCCTAAGCCGGCAATCTCATTTGTGATAAGAACAAGCCTAGAGTACATTTCAGCGACACCTTCACCATCCTTCATTTTGAACTTGTCAAGTTGACTTTGAAGCACATCCAACTTGGATTCCTTGACGGAGTTAGTACCTTCATGCATGTCAATCAAAGTGTCCCAAATTTCCTTTGCATTATCAAGACGGTTGATTTTGTTGAATTCTTCGGGGCACAATCCATTGAAGAGGATATCACAAGCTTGAGCGTTGTATTGCAGCATTTTCAACTCTTCCGTGGTGGCTTCACGATTCGGTTCTCTCCCATCAGAGAATTCACCTTGCAAGCCAATACACACAATAGCCCAAACAGCGGGGTTATGTCCAAGAATATGCATTTTCATCTTATGCTTCCAACTAGCAAAATTAGTACCATCAAACTAAGGACCTCTATGGTGATAATTTCTCTCGCTAGATGCCATACTCTCCTAGGTTGTGAAACCAAGGCTATGACCACCAAAAGCTATGGAAATCAAAGAAAATGGAGACCAAAGATCTGATACCACTTGTAGGATCGAAAGTATGTCTAGAGGGGGGTGATTAGACTACTTGATCAATTAAAAATCTATCCTTTTCCCAATTTTAGTCTTTGGCAGATTTTAGCTATCTTAGCACAAGTCAAGTAACCTTAACACAATTCAAGCAAGCATGCAAAGAGTCTATGAGTAGCGGAAAGTAAAGCATGCAACTTGCAAGAATGTAAAGGGAAGGGTTTGGAGAATTCAAACGCAATTGCAGACACGGATGTTTTTGTCGTTTATCCGATAGGTGGTGCTATCGTACATCCACGTAGATGGAGACTTCAACCCACGAAGGGTAACGGTTGCGCGAGTCCACGGAGGGCTCCACCCATGAAGGGTCCACGAAGAAGCAACCTTGTCTATCCCATCATGGCCATCACCCACGAAGGACTTGCCTCACTAGCGGTAGATCTTCACGAAGTAGGCGATCTCCTTGCCCTTACAAGCTCCTTGGTTCAACTCCACAATCTTGTCAGAGGCTCCCAAGTGACACCTAGCCAATCTAGGAGACACCACTCTCCAAGAAGTAACAAATGGTGTGTTGATGATGAACTCCTTGCTCTTGTGCTTCAAATGATAGTCTCCCCAACACTCAACTCTCTCTCACAAGATATGGATTTGGTGGAAAGAAGATTTGAGTGGAAAGCAACTTGGGGAAGGCTAGAGATCAAGATTCATATGGTGGGAATGGAATATCTTGGCCTCAACATAGAGTAGGTGGTTCTCTCTCAGAAAATGTGTATTGGAAGTGTAGGTATGTTCTGATGGCTCTCTCCACGAATGAAGAGTGGGTGGAGGGGTATATATAGCCTCCACACAAAAAATAACCGTTACACACAATTTACCAATCTCGGTGAGACCGAATTGAGAAACTCGGTCAAACCGATTCAGCAAACCTAGTGACCGTTAGGATTTTCGGTGGGACTGAGATGCAACTTGGTAGGAACGATATGGTTAGGGTTAGGGCATAACATAATCTCGGTGTGACCGATTACACAAACTCGGTGGTACCGATTTTGGTAATAAGCTAACCAGAGAGTTGGTCAGGTAAACTCGGTGGGACTGATTGCTCATTTCGGTGAGACCAAAACGTTACGAAGGGAAAACAGCGAGTTTACATTGCAATCTCGGTGGGACCGATCGCTCATCTCGGTAGGACCGAAATGTTACGAAGGGAAACAGAGAGATTACAACCCCATCTTGGTGGGACCGAGATCCCTATCGGTGAGACCGATTTGCCTAGGGTTTGTGGCAGTGGCTATGACATCTGAACTCAATGGCGCCGGATAGAAAGAATCGGTGGGGCCGAGTTTGACTTTTGGTTTAGGTCATATGTGGATGTGGGAAGGTAGTTGAGGGTTTTGGAGCATATCACTAAGCACTATGAAGCAAGAACCTCATCAAGCAACACCTCATCCCTCATCGATAGTATTGGCTTTTCCTATAGACTCAATGTGATCTTGGATCACTAAAATATAAAATGTAGAGTCTTGAGCTTTGAGCTTGAGCCAATCTTTTTGTCCTTAGTATTTTGAGGGGTCCACTTTCCTCATCCATGCCATGCCATTCATTGAGCTTTTCCTGAAATATTAATCTTGGAATAATGTTAGCTCCATGAGCTATATGTTGTTAGGAATTACCAAAACCACCCAGGGATAGTTGCACTTTCACTCCAACATTCTCTCGCATGATGAACTTCATCTTCAACCCTTACATGAATGAGTTCGTCTTGGTATATCTTGATGATATTTTGGTCTTTTCCAAGAACAAGGAGGATCATGCCAAGCATTTGAGATTGGTGCTCGACAAACTCAAAGAACATCAGTTCTATGCGAAGTTTTCTAAGTGCGAGTTTTGGCTCGATGAGGTTCTCTACCTTGGCCATATCATCTCCGACAAAGGAATCGCTGTTAATCCTGAGAAGGTGTCTGCAATTGTGAATTGGGAACCGCCTCAGAATGTGAAGCAACTCCGCAGCTTCCTTGGGCTCGCAAGTTATTGTCGAAGGTTCCTTGAGAACTTCTCAAAGACCGTGAAGCCTCTTTCCAACCTCCTCCAGAAGCATGTGAAGTATGTCTGGACGCCTGATTGTGACATCGCTTTCAACACCCTCAAAGAGAAGTTAGTCACAGCTCCAGTTCTGACTCCTCCTGATGAATCCAAACCGTTTGAGGTTTTCTGTGATGCTTCCCTTCAAGGTCTTGGTGCAGTGTTGATGCAAGAGAAGAAAGTTGTGTCCTATACCTCTCGCCAGTTGAAGCCCAACGAAAAGAACTACCCCACTCATGACCTCGAGTTGGCGTCAGTTGTCCATGCTCTTTTAACTTGGAGACATCTCTTGTTGGGAAGGAAAGTGGACATCTTCACTGATCATAAGAGTCTCAAGTACATCTTCACTCAGCCCAACCTCAACCTAAGGCAGACTTGTTGGGTCGAAATGATTCAAGAGTATAATCCGAGTATTGAATACACTCCAGGCAAGGCCAATGTCATTGCTGACGCATTGAGCAGGAAGGCTTACTGCAAAAGTTTGATTCTCAAGCCTTACCAACCGGAGCTTTGTGAAGCTTTCCGCAAACTCAATCTCCAAGTTGTTCCTCAAGGATTGCTTGCCAACCTCCAAGTCTCTCCTACTTTGGAAGATCAGATTCGCGAGGCTCAACTTCTTGATGCTATGGTGAAGAAGGTGAAGATTGGGATTGCCAAGAGTAACCCAAGTACAAGTGCTATCGTCTTGATGACAAGGATACTCTATTCTTCGATGATCGCATTGTTGTTCCTGAGGGTGACCTTCGTAAAGTCATTATGAACGAGGCTCACAATTCACTCCTCTCTATTCACCCTAGAAGTAAAAAACATGTACCAGGACCTCAAGCAGTCGCATTGGTGGACTCGAATGAAGCACGAGATTGCTCAGTTCGTGAATGAATGTGATGTCTGCAGAAGAGTGAAAGCAGAACACCAACGGCCAGCTGGTCTCCTCCAACCTCTTTCCATTCCAGAATGGAAGTTTGACCACATTGAGATGGACTTCGTGACTGGATTTCCCAAGTCAAAGCGTGGCAATGATGCTATCTTCGTTGTCATCGACAAGCTCACCAAAGTGGCTCATTTTCTTCCTATCAAAGAATCTATCACGGCAGCTCAGTTGGCAGAGCTATATACCTCCAGGATTGTCTCTCTGCATGGCATTCCGCAGTTGATATCTTCAGATCGTGGTAGCATCTTCACCTCTAAGTTCTGGGATTCTTTTCAGAAGGCCATGGGCACCAGCATTCGCTTCAGCACAGCCTTTCATCCTCAAACTAGTGGCCAAGTCGAGCGAGTAAATCAGATTCTTGAAGATATGCTCAGGGCTTGTGTCATTTCTTTCGGTATGAAGTGGGAAGATTGTCTTCCATATGCCGAGTTTTCCTACAACAACAGCTTCCAAGCGAGTTTGGGCAAGGCCCCATTCGAGATTCTCTATGGCAGGAAATGTCGTACTCCTCTTAACAGGTCAGAGACTGGTGAACGCCGACTTCTTGGCAATGACTTGATGACAGAGGCAGAAGAAATGTGCAAAGTCATTCGTGAAAACCTCATAGCCGCGCAGTCGCGCCAGAAGAGTTTATATGATAGCAAGCATCGTGACTTGGCTTTCGAGATCGGAGACCATGTCTACCTCCGTGTCTCTCCAATGAAAGGTACTCATCGCTTCGGTATCAAAGGGAAGCTTGCCCCCAAATACGTGGGTCCCTTCAAGATCATTGGCAAAAGAGGCGACCTCGCCTATCAACTTGAGCTTCCGTCCAACTTTGCAAATGTGCACGACGTGTTTCACGTGTCTCAACTCCGCAAGTGTTTCAAGACTCCTGACCGCACCATCAACTTTGAAGAGATTGATCTCCAAGAAGACATGTCTTATCATGAGCATCCCGTTGCTATTCTTGAAGAAACTGAGCGCAAGACTCGCAACAAGTCTATCAAATTCCTGAAAGTCAAGTGTTCACATCATTCCGACCGTGAAGCCACCTGGGAACGCGAGGACCACCTCCGTTCTGAGTACCCGGAGTTTTTCCAGTCCTAGATCTCGGGACGAGATCCTTTCGTAGTGGTGGAGTGTTGTAACACCCCGTATGTAACTTGCCATATTTGTATTCAAACTCTTGCCATTTCTGACACTAAGTTATGAGATTCCTCGTTGTTGGGTTTTTCTTCGTGTTGTTTTGTCTTTGTCATGCATCTCATATCGTGTCATCATGTGCATCACATTTGCATATGTGTTCGTCTCATGCATCCGAGCATTTTCTCCGTTGTCCGTTTTGCATTCCGGCGCTCCTATGTCCTCCGGTGTCCCCTTCTACCTCTTTTCATGTGTGGGTATTAAACGTTCTCGGATTGGACCGAGACTTGCCAAGCGGCCTTGGTTTACTATTGGTAGACCGCCTATCAAGTTTCGTGCCATTTGGACTTCGTTTGTTACTCCAACGGTTAACCGAGGGACCGAAAAGGCCTCGTGTGTGTTGCAGCCCAACACCCCTCCAAAGTGTCCCAAAACTCACCTAAACCTCCTCCATCATCTAGATCGTTCGATCACGATCGCGTGGCCGAAAACCACACCTCATTTGGAGCCTCCTAGCTCCCTCTGCCTATAAAACTAGCCTCCCCCCGAAAATTCCGGGTCCATTCGCACCCTAACCCTAGCTCCTCTTCCTCCCGCCACGCCGGACACGTCCGATCCGGCCGGACGAAGCAATCGCCGCTGCCCCATGCCAATCAGGCGACTCCACGTGGAGCCCTGCCACCCGCCACCACCGAGGGCCGCGCGGCCCGCAGCGAGCCCCCGAGCCCGTTCGGCGCGCCCCACGCCGCCCAGTCTCCTCCCCCGCGCCGGCGCGCCTCCGCCCGGCACCGCCGCCCGCCATCGCCGCCGACCAGCTGCGCCCTCGCTGACGCCGCGCCTCGCCGCCCCGACGCACTTTGGCCGCCGCGCGCGTCCCTCGTCGCCCCGCTCCGCCCAGCCGTCGACCTCGCCGTCCGGCGAGCTTCTCGGCCCCCTCGACGCTCCGGCCACCGCGTCCGCGTCTCCGGTGAACAGTGAACTCCGGCGACCTCGGAGTCCGCGCCCGGTCCGGATCTGGATCTGAGATCCGGTAGGGTTGACTTTTTCCCCCTAACCCTAATATTTTTTGCACTTTTCATCGCATCATATCTCTGCAACCGTGGCTCCGTTTTGGGCGTGTAGCATATCGAATTGTTCGTCTCGATGAGTACTTCATTTCATCTCATTGCATCATGTTCATTTGAGCTCATCTTGATGCCCTAAATGTTGTTGGAAGAGTGCTAGTTTCTGTTAGTTTCAGTTTATTATCAGCAATTGGACATTTGTCATTTTTGCCATGATTGATGTGTGCCTCCTATGAACTTGAGCCCTACATGTGTTTTGAAGTATGCCATGCCATCTTTACAGGGGTGTATGCCATGTATTTTTGTGATCTTTGTGGTGACTAGCATAAGCATGCAAAGTAGCTCTCGTAATGTTGCTGATTTCAGGGACTTAGAAATATTCTAAGTCTTTGCCCTGTCATTATTTTTATGCCATGTATTCTTGTTTGATCCATGCCTCTTTTGAGCATGATTAGTAAGGATGTTTTGTAGATATTGTGGTGCTCTATCCATCCATGTCTTTGTTTGCAATTATGGAGCACCCTAGCTTGAGTCAATCGAGCTCTACTTTTCCTATAAAATGTTCCTGGCAGAATGTTTACGTGTTAAGCATTTTTGCCGAGCTTGTTGTAGTTGATCCATGCATGCTATGATGTTGCTCTTGCCATGTTTAGCTTCTATGCCATGTCTACTTGCTGGGTGTATGCTTAGTTTGTCATGCAATGCCTTGTGGTGAGTGCATCGAGCTTGTAAATATGCCTACTTAATATCTGTTTTGCCATGTTCCAATTTTCTGCTAAGTCTAAATCTGTCAATGAAAGTTGCTATGTTCACATGGTTGCCATTGTATTTTTTGATCCCTTTTGGCTTATGGTCAGAAAGGGACTTTTGTTGTATGCTTTGTGTACTTTTATGCCATGCCTTGCTTTGCCATGATATGTTCCTGTAGCATGTTGTTATCTTGCTGTAAACATTGCTTCCTGTGTTAAATTCCTGCCATGTTATTTTCACTAAGTCTGTAACCTGTTATCTTTTGCACTTTTGCCATGCCTGTTTGAACCTGCTATTGAGTGAATTAGCCGTAGCTCAGTGTTCATCTTTTGTCAAGCATCTTGAGAGGATCCCTGCCATGTATTTTGTTGCTATGTTAGAGTGTTGTAGCTTGTTGTTCTTGATGCATTTAGATGGTCTCGTGCTGTTAATCGCAGATCGGTGTCATATTTGTTTTGCTTGTCATTTGCAAACCGTGCATCCGATTCCGGTGATCTTTATATCGATTTCGACCGAAATCAAATCCTATTTCCAGTGGCACTCTTGGTTTGCCAAGTTGAGGCCAAGTTCAATCATTCCTTTCCAAAGCATACATATGCATCGCATATCACGTCCCGCATATCATGCCATGTTTTGCATCATGTTGTTTGTGCATTGCACGTGGTTGATTGTGTCTCCCTTTTCTTGTGTTCTTGCTTTGGGTAGAGCCGGGAGACGAGTACGTGAACGAGGAACCCGTTGAGAACGCTTTCGAGGATCAAGCTAACGTCGACTTGGAGAACTTTGCAGGCAAGATGACCATACCCTTGAAATCATTTCTATCTTTGCTTGCTAGTTGCTCGCTCTATTGCTATGCCTATGCTATGATACCTACCACTTGCTTATCATGCCTCCCATATTGCCATGTCAAGCCTCTAACCCACCTTGTCCTAGCAAACCATTGTTTGGCTATGTTACCGCTTTGCTCGGCCCCTCTTATAGCGTTGCTAGTTGCAGGTGAAGATTGGAGTTTGTTCCTTGTTGGAACATGATTACTGTTGGGATATCACAATATCTCTTATTTATATTAATGCACCTATATACTTGGTAAAGGGTGTAAGGCTCGGCCTTATGCCTGGTGTTTTGTTCCACTCTTGCCGCCCTAGTTTCCGTCATACCGGTGTTATGTTCCTTGATTTTGCGTTCCTTACGCGGTTGGGTGATAATGGGAACCCCTTGACTGTTCGCCTTGAATAAAACTCCTCCAGCAAGGCCCAACCTTGGTTTTACATTTGCCTAACAACCTATAACCTTCCCTTGGGTTTTCGCGAGCCCGAGGGTCATCTTTATTTTAACCCCCCTCCCCCCCCCCCCCGGGCCAGTGCTCCTCTGAGTGTTGGTCCGAACTGAGCTGCCTGCGGGGCCACCTCGGGGAAACTTGAGGGTTGGTTTTACTCGTAGCTAGTCTCATCCGGTGTTGCCCTGAGAACGAGATACATGTGACTCCTATCGGGATTTGTTGGCACATCGGGCGGCTTTGCTGGTCTTGTTTTACCTTGTCAAAATGTCTTGTAATCGGGATTCCGAGTTTGATCGGGTCTTCCCGCTAGAAGGAATATCCTTCGTTGACCGTGAGAGCTTGTGGTGGGCTAAGTTGGGACACCCCTGCAGGGATTTGAACTTTCGAAAGTCGTGCCCATAGTTATGGGCAGATGGGAATTTGTTAATGTTTGGTTGTAGAGAACTTGACACTTGACTTAACTAAAATACATCAACCGCGTGTGTAGCCGTGATGGTCTCTTTTCGGCGGAGTCCGGGAAGAGAACACGGTCTCGGGTTATGTTTGGATGTAGGTTGTTCTAGGATCACTTCTTGATCATACTTTATCGATCGTGCCTTGCCTTCTCTTCTCACTCTCATTTGCGTATGTTAGCCACCATATATGCTAGTGCTTGCTGCAGCTCCACCTCATACCTTTTCCCTACCTATAAGCTTAAATAGTCTTGATCGCGAGGGTGTGAGATTGCTGAGTCCCTGTGACTCATAGATTACTTCCAAAACCAGATGCAGGGACCGATGATACCATTCCAGGAGTTTCGACTGAGCTCAAGTGGGAGTTCGATGAGGACTCGGGATGATACTACGTTTCTTTTCAAGACGATCAGTAGTGGAGCCCAGTTGGGGCGATCGGGGACTTTCTTGCATTTGGGGTTGTCTTTATTTTGGTTCCGTAGTCGGACCTTGATTGTATCTGGATGATTGTAATGTTATGATATTTATGCTATTGTGTGACGTGGCGAGTGTAAGCCAACTATGTACCTCTTTTCCTTTTTCATTACATGGGTTGTTGTGAAGATTACCTCACTTGCGACATTGCTTACAATGCGGTTATGCCTCTAAGTCGTGCTTCGACACGTGGGAGATATAGCCGCATCGTGGGCATTACAGATGTATTCCTCCTACGCATGATATCAATGAGTCTCTCAAAGCCATGAGAATTTCCATTGATGAGCGCAAAGAAAAAACTGCTAGGATGTGTGCTAAGAAAGATTGCTTTATAAAAGCGTGTTCTTCTAGTTTCCATGATAATAAAGATGAAGATCTAAAAGTTATTGATGTGTCCCATATTAAATCTTTGTTTTGCAATATGAATCTTGATAATGATGGGACTGAATATGATCCACCTTTACCTAGAAGGCATTCCAAAAAATCGGAATCTTTAGATCTTGATGCTAAAATTGTTAAAAGTGGGATTCAAGAAGTCAAAACTTTGAATATTAATGAACCCACTATTTTGGATTTCAAGGAATTTAATTATGATAATTGCTCTTTGATAGATTGTATTTCCTTGTTGCTATCCGTGCAAAATTCTCCTCATGCTTATAGTCAAAATAAAGCCTTCACCAAACATATCGTTGATGCTTTGATGCAATCTTATGAAGAAAAACTTGAGTTTGAAGTTTCTATCCCTAGAAAACTTTATGATGAGTGGGAACCTACTATTAAAATTAAAATTAAAGATCATTAGTGCTATGCTTTGTGTGATTTGGGTGCTAGTGTTTCCACGATCCCAAAGACTTTGTATGATTTGCTTGGTTTCCGTGATTTTGAGGATTGCTCTTTAAACTTGCACCTTGCGGATTCCACTATTGAGAAACCTATGGGAAGAATTAATGATGTTTTTATTGTTGCAAATTGGAATTATGTGCCCGTAGATTTTATTGTTCTTGACATAGATTGCAATCCTTCATGTCCTATTATTCTTGGTAGACCTTTCCTTAGAACGATCTGTGCAATTATCGATATGAAGGAAGGGAATATTAGATTACAGTTTTCGTTAAGGAAAGGCATGGAACACTTTCCTAGAAAGAAAATTAAATTACCTTATAAATCTATTATGAGAGCCACTTATGGATTGCCTTCCAAAGATGGCAATACCTAGATCTATCCTTGCTATTATGCCTAGCTAGGAGCGTTAAACGATAGCGCTTGTTGGGAGGAAACCCAATTTTATTTTTATTCCTTGACTTTTGCTCCTGTTTAGTAACAAATAATTTATCTATCCTCTGTTTTGGTTGAGTTTTTTGTGTTTAACTAGTGTTTGTGCCCAGTAGAACCGTTGGGAAGACTTGGGGAAAGTCTTTTTAATCTTGCTGTAAAAAACAGAAACTTTAGCGCTCACGAGAACTGCTGTAATTTTTATTTGAAAAGTTATATTTAGTTAATTATTTTTCAAGATGATAAATAGATAAATTCCTCACGTCCGTCAATTTATTTTAGAATTTTTGGGGTTCCAGAACTTGCGTTAGCTACAGATTACTACAGACTGTTCTGTTTTTGACAGATTCTGTTTTCCGTGTGTTGTTTACTTATTTTGATGAATATATGGCTAGTAAATAGTTTGTAAACCATAGAGAAGTTGGAATACAATAGGTTTAACACCAATATAAATAAATAATGAGTTCATTACAGTACTTTGAAGTGGTGTTTTGTTTTCTTTCGCTAACGGAGCTCACGAGATTTTCTTCTTTAAGTTTTGTGTTGTGAAGTTTTCAAGTTTTGCGTAAAGATTTGATGGATTATGGAACAAGGAGTGGAAAGAGCCTAAGCTTGGGTATGCCCATGGCACCCCCAAGATAATCTAAGGACACCTAAAAGCCAAAGCTCGGGGATGCCCCAGAAGGCATCCCCTCTTTTGTCTACTTCTATCGGTAACTTTACTTGGAGCTATATTTTTATTTACCACATGATATGTGTTTTTCTTGGAGCGTCTTTTATTATTTGAGTCTTTATTTGTTAGTCTTCCACAATCATCCTTGCTGCACACACCTTTTGAGAGAGACACACATGATTTGGAAATTCTTAGAATACTCTATGTGCTTCACTTATATCTTTTGAGTTATATAGTTTTTGCTCTAGTACTTCACTCATATCTTTTAGAGCACGATGGTGGATTTGTTTTATAGAAACTTTTGTTCTCTCATGCTTCACTTAGATTATTTTGAGAGTCCTACAAAACGGCGTGGTAATTTGCTTTAATCATCTTAGGCATTCAAGATTAATAAAAATAATAATTCTTATGAGTGTGTTGAATACTATGAGAAGTTTGAAACTTGATAATTGTTTTGAGATATGGAGATGGTGATATTAGAGTCATGCTAGTTGAGTATTTGTGAATTTTAGAAATGCTTGTGTTGAAGTTTGTGATTCCTGTAGCATGCACGTATGGTGAATCGTTATGTTAAGAAGTCGGAGCATGATGTATTTATTTATTGTCCTCATTATGAGTGGCGGTCGGGACGAGCGATGGTCTTTTCATACCAATCTATCCCCCTAGGAGCATGCACGTAGTACATTGCTTCGATAACTAATAGATTTTTGCAATAAGTATGTGAGTTCTTTATGACTAATGTTGAGTCCATGGATTATACGCACTCTCACCCTTCCACCATTGCTAGCTCTCTAATACCGCGCATCTTTTGCCGGTATCATACACCCACCATATACCTTCCTCGAAACAGCCACCACACCTACCTATCATGGCATTTCCATAGTCATTCCGAGATATATTGCCATGCAACTTTCCACCGTTCCGTTTACTATGACACGTTCCATCATTGTCATATTGCTTTGCATGATCATGTAGTCGACATTGTATTTGTGGCAAAGCCACCGTTCATAATTATTTCATACATGTCACTCTTGATTCATTGCATATCCCGGTATACCGCCGGAGGCATTCATATAGAGTCATACTTTGTTCTAGTATCGAGTTGTAATCATTGAGTTGTAAATAAATAGAAGTGTGATGATCATCATTCATAGAGTATTGTCCCTATAAAAAAGAGAAAGGAAAAATAAAAAGGCCCCAAAAAAGGGAATAAATAAAAAGGGGCAATACTACTATCCTTTTTTCCACACTTGTGCTTCAAAGTAGCACCATGATCTTCATGATAGAGAGTCTCCTGTGCTGTCACTTTCATATACTGGTGGGAATTTTTCATTATAGAACTTGGCTTGTATATTCCAACGATGGGCTTCCTCAAAATGCCCTAGGTCTTCATGAGCAAGCAAGTTCGATGCACACCCACTTAGTTGTTTTTGTTGAGCTTACATATATTTATAACTCTAGTGCATCCGTTGCATGGCAATCCCTACTCACTCACATTGATATCTATTAATGGGCATCTCCATAGCCCGTTGATATGCCTAGTTGATGTGAGACTATCTTCCCCCTCTTTTGTCTTCTACACAACCACCATTCTATTCCACCTATAGTGCTATGTCCATGGCTCACGCTCATGTATTGCGTGAAGATTGAAAAATTTTGAGAACACTAAAAGTATGAAACAATTGCTTGGCTTGTCATCGGGGTTGTGCATGATTTAAACAGTTTGTGTCATGAAGATGGAGCATAGCCAGACTATATGATTTTGTAGGGATAACTTTCTTTGGCCATGTTATTTTGAAGAGACATAATTGCTTAGTTAGTATGCTTGAAGTATTATTATTTCTATGTCAATATTAAACTTTTGTCTTGAATCTTTCGGATCTGAATATTCATACCACAATTAAGAAGAATTACATTGAAATTATGCCAAGTAGCATTCCACATCAAAAATTCTGTTTTTATCATTTACCTACTCGAGGACGAGCAGGAATTAAGCTTGGGGGTGCTTGATATGTCTCCAACGTATCTATAATTTTTTATTGTTCCATGCTATATTATATCCTGTTTTGGACATTATTGGGCTTTATTATACACTTTTATATTATTTTTGGGACTAACCTATTAACCGGAGGCCCAGCCCAGAATTGCTATTTTTTGCCTATTTTAGGGTTTCGCAGAAAAAGAATATCAAACGGAGTCCAAACGGAATGAAACCTTTGGAACGTGATTTCCGGAACAAACATAATCCAGAGGACTTGGACCCTATGTCAAGCAATCAACGAGGTAGGCACGAGGTAGGGGGCACGCCTACCCCCCCCCCCCCCCTAGGCGCGCCCTCCACCCTCGTGGGGCCCACGTTGCTCCACTGACGTACTTCTTCCTCCTATATATACCTACGTACCCCAAAACTACCAGAGACGGAGCCAAAACCCTAATTCCACCGCCATAACTTTCTATATCCACGAGATCCCATCTTGGGGCCTTTTCTGGAGATCCGCCACAGGGGGCATCGATCATGGAGGGCTTCTACATCAACACCATAGCCCATCCGATGAAGTGTGAGTAGTTTACTTCAGACCTACGGGTCCATAATTATTAGCTAGATGGCTTCCTCTCTCTTTTTGGATCTCAATACAAAGTTCTCCCCCTCTCTTGTGGAGATCTATTCGATGAAATCTTCTTTTGCAGTGTGTTTGTTGAGATCGATGAATTGTGGTTTATGATCAAGTTTATCTATGAACAATATTTGAATCTTCTCTTAATTCTTTTATGTATGATTGGTTATCTTTGCAAGTCTCTTCAAATTATCAGTTTGGTTTGGCCTACTAGATTGATCTTTCTTGCAATAGGAGAAGTGCTTAGCTTTGGGTTCAATCTTGTGGTGTCCTTTCCCAGTGACAGTAGGGGCAGCAAGGCACGTATTGTATTGTTGCCATCGAGGATAACAAGATGGGGTTTATATCATACTGCATGAGTTTATCCCTCTACATCATGTCATCTTGCTTAAAGCATTACTCTGTCCTCTTGAACTTAATACTCTAGATGCATGCTGGATAGCGGTCGATGTGTGGAGTAATAGTAGTAGATGCAGGCAGGAGTCGGTCTACTTGTCTCGGACGTGATGCATGTATACATGATCATACCTAGATATTCTCATAACTATGCTTAATTCTGTCAATTGCTCAACAGTAATTTGTTCACCCACCGTAATACTTATGCTCTCGAGAGAAGCCTCTAGTGAAACCTATGGCCCCCGGGTCTATCTTCCATCATATTAATTTTCCAATACTTAGTTATTTCCTTTGCCATTTATTTTACTTGCATCTTCATTTCTCTTTATCATAAAAATACCAACAATATTATCTTACCATATCTATCAGATCTCACTTTCGTAAGTGACTGTGAAGGGATTGACAACCCCTTTATCACGTTGGTTGCGAGGAGTTTATTTGTTTGTGTAGGTGCGAGGGACTCGTGCGTGGCCTCCTACTAGATTGATACCTTGGTTCTCAAAAACTGAGGGAAATACTTACGCTGCTCTGCTGCATCACCCTTTCCTCTTCAAGGGAAAACCAACGCAGTGCTCAAGAGGTAGCCGGGGGTACATGTGTATATATATAGGAGGAAGAAGTATGTCGGTGGAGCAACGGAGGGCCCACGAGGGTGGAGGGCGTGCCCAGGGGGTAGGTGCGCCCCCTCCCTCGTGCCTTCATCCCTTGTTTCTTGACGCCCACTCCAAGTCTCCTGGATCACGTTTGTTGAGAAAATCACATTCCCGAAGGTTTCATTCCGTTTGGACTCCATTTGATATTCCTTTTCGACGAAACCCTAAAATAGGCAAAAAAACAGCAATTTGGGCTGGGCCTCCGACTAGTAGGTTAGTCCCAAAAATGATATAAAAGTGTAAAATAAAGCCCATTGACATCCAAAATAGATAATATAATAGCATGGAGCAATCAAAAATTATAGATACGTTGGAGACGTATCACATAAGACAAGAACCGTGTTCACTTCCCGGACTCCGCCGAATAAGAGACCATCACAGCTACACACATGGTTGATGCATTTTAATTAAGTTAAGTGTCATGTTCTCTACAACCGGATATTAACAAATCCCCATCTGCCACATAACCGTGGGCACGACTCTCGAAAGTTTATACCCTGCAGGGGTGTCCCAACTTTGCCCATCACAAGCTCTCACGGTCAACGAAGGATATTCCTTCTCCCGAGAAGACCCGATCAGTCTCGGAATCCCGGTTACAAGACATTTCGACAATGGTAAAACAAGACCAGCAAAGCCGCCCGATGTGCCGACAATCCCGATAGGCGCTGAACATATCTTGTTCTCAGGGCAACACCGGATAGGTCAAGCTACGAGTAAAACCAGCCCTCAAGTTTCCCCGAGGTGGCCCCGCAGGCTGCCCGGTTCGGACCAACACTTAGAGAAGCACTAGCCCCGGGGGTTAAAATAAATATGACCCTCGGGAGCACGACTCCCAAGGGAAAAGTATAGGTGGTGGTGAGGCAAATGGTAAAACCAAGGTTGGGCCTTGCTGGAGGAGTTTTATTCAAACCGAACTGTCAAGGGGTTCCCATAACACCCAACCGCGTAAGGAACACAAAATCAAGGTACATAACACCGGTATGACGGAAACTAGTGCCATATGCATGACACTAGTCTAAGTTACTCTGCACTATGACCAGCCTAAGAGCATGGTTACTAGTATAGCCAGTTGATGGCTATAAGAAACTGCCATGTCATATATAGCCATCATTTATAGTCACTCATATAGTAGTGTGGGCCACAAGGTTGGCTATAACATCACTTAGTACTTTTTTTCAACCTCTCTTTCTCTTTCTTCACATTTATTCTATTTGTCTAGAAATCCGCATATAGCTAGGCTCTTGCATGAGAGCCCACTCCCCATAATTTTCCTCGTCATCATCTGAGTCCTAGAAGATCTCACCCACATCATCATTAGGCATGCAGACGCCTTGATAGACAACGTGCGTAGAAGGAGTAGAGGCGACTGGGGACGCACCACATCATGGGCACTCCGTACATGCTCGTGTGCGTGCAGCGTGCGTGCTTTTCCATCAGTGCTAGCTCTAAGGCCGAGGTTGCGCTGTCTTCGTCTCCGACTAGTCGTTGAGCAACAATGGCAAAGAGGTGCTGCAAGAGATGCGTAGGCGTTGTTGTGTGCGAGCTTCGCCGTAGCATGACGAGCCGGACGTCGCCGCAGATGGCGCACGCCTCCATGCAACCGAGTGTGTGTGCATGCATGTGTTAGTCACGTGCATTCTACGGCCGAGTGTGTGTGCATGCATGTGTTGTGTACGTGTGTTGTGTGCTCCATGCTGTGCACGTATGTGCATGAGTTGGATCGACATGAGTTAGTCTGTTGGCGTGTGCACATGCATGGCTGCATGCGTCCTGTACATGTGTGGCTTCTTGCGTGGTTATCAATATAAACTATAAAACATCTTCAACTTAGCATCCTGATGTATCGTCTCTAGTGGTTAGCGAAGAGTTCATGTTCTTTTATTTGTTTATAGGTGAGCAAGCGGCAAAAACAGGGGAAAACGCGCAAGGTTCCTTGCAGACGCTCCACTGCGAGGTTCCTTGCTCCTTCTCAGTCATCGGGAATCTATGTTCTTCAACTCTTTTTTTACGTGAGCTTTGTTCATCCTTTTGCCAACACGCGAGACATCTAGCATCAAGGTGCACGTGTCATGCAAGAAAATGGAGATAATCAGATAAGCACTGCATAAGTGAGTCATGCACTTCGATGGCACCTACTACTACGTAATATATTTTTTCTCCTCGATGGCACGTGAATAGTGCACCTACTCAACATCGGAGCACGGGATGGGGGGTAGCCATGACATGGTCAGCCCTTTTTTGGAGAGAGTACGTACTAAATAACTTTGATGTGTCCCGTCAAATCGTAGAACGATAAGAAGCTTGCTTGCTACACCTTCTCCCTCGCCAACTCATGCGCGGTGTCTCACAACACGAGGAGAAACTTTTGCTTACAAGTTGTGGGCGTGTTGCAGTTCATTTGGTGTTAGATTGCCAGAAGTACTATTGTAGTACCATCATGATTGTTTGAGTTCTGGATGAGGCAAAGAGCCAAGCGCAAGGTCACCTACTAACCTTAGGCTAGGCATAGTGGGAGTAACATAAGTAGGGGTACCTCCTTTTTTATTCTAGAAACAACCACACGCGAATATTGGACGGTAGCAGCACAACAACTAAATCAAAAAATCAAAACCAACCAATGAACTACTACTACTGGTGAGAGTTTGCTAGTATCATGTACTCCGTATGTCCATGTATATACGGCTTAATGCATTTTACGAGACTAACTTTGGCCCTGTTTGGATCCATGGGTTAGAGTTATTTTGAGCTAGTTGGGGCTCAAATAGCCCTAAAGTATCCAAACATGAGGGTTAAATTGGAGCAAGTTGCCCCAAACCCACCAAAAAAACTATCCCACCCAAGAGTCAGTAACATGTGATGAAATAACCGACCTCAATAGACGGCAAAAATGCCAGCCCGCCGCACTTTGTTCATCCTCTGGTCTTCTTGCTCCAGCCTCCCAAACAAGCGTCGGCCAGGCCGCCTGCTGCCTCTCGTCTCCGACTGTACTGCCACCACTGGTCATGCCTCTATACTCACGCACACCTCCTGTTATTCTCCGGCGACGGCAGCCTCACACCGCAGCTGAAGCAGTCAACCCACGTACTCCCCTCCGTGTGGGCATCCACTGTCGCATCTTCCTCGGCTCTACATCGTCCCCTTCCTAGGCCTCGCCGTCATCCACCGCCCTGGTGCTCTCAGCGCGGCGTGGTCAACATGGTCAAGGAATGACTTCCATAGGAAGAGTACTATGCGTGGAGAGGCTGATAGTTGGGTCCATGGCAGTAGTAAGGAAGTGCCTCCTTATTATGTGGAAAATAATTATTCCTCCACCTGACAGCAAGGATCCACTGGACGGGCCACCGTATTTCGCGAAAAAAACGTTTCCCCCTGGCTGCTGGGACCCACCAGCTAGATCTTCGCATAGAAGGAAATGCCTCGCAGTTAGGACCCACTTGGTCGAAGCGTGCATAGCGTTGTCATTCTGGTCGGGAACGTGTACGTACATACTGGTCGATCGGTCTCTCTGCAAGTATGAACCGTGGCCAAGTAAGTAGCGGCACATGTGTCCTTGTAGAGCACCCAACATAGCAGTTCACGCAGCCCCGTCTAAGTCATGTACACGTACGTACAGCCATAGGGCAAAAAATAGGGCCACGTACATACATACGGGCGGGGTCTCGAGCGCGTACTCACGGACGGCCAGGGCTTGTGTACATGGAGAGGCAACGGACAGGAGCAACGGCGTCCTGTTCATCGGGCAACGAACCGACTGGGTCAGAACAGAGAAACAGCATTCATCGGGAGGCAACGGAATGCGTGATGTTCATTGGGAGCCAACCGGCTTAGACAGAACAGCAAATAGAAAGGAGGCTTGGCGTATCGCAAAACGGAGGAAACGGCCTTGTGTTCGACCGGCCATGGTCGAAACAGGATCTTGTTCATCGGGAGGGGTCTAGCATACCGCAAAACGGAGGAAACGGACCTCCTACGGTGGAACCGGGGTCCTGTTGATCGGGGGGTGTGGCGTACCGCAAAACGGAGGAAACGGACTTGTGTTGGAGCGCTACGGTCGAAACAGGGGTCATGTTCATCGGGAGGGGTGTGGTGTACCGCAAAATGGGACTCCGCGGGATACTGTTCATCTCCACCGTCGACCTCCTCCAACCTCCACGGGCTACTGTTCATCCACCGTCGACCTCCTCCAACCTCCACATGTGACTGTTTATCCACAGGCTCTTGTTCATCCAGCCTCCACCGCACGCTCCTCCACTGGCTACTGTTCAACCAGCCTTCTCCACGGGGTCCTATTGAACCATCCCTCCACGGGCTACTGTTCATCCAACCCTCCACCGGCTACTGTTCAACCAACCCTTCACGGGGTCGTCCTGTTCATCCAGCCCTCCACGGGGTCCTGTTCATCCACCCCTCCACGGGGTCCTGTTCATCCACCAGCTCGATCAATCGGGGTACTGTTCATCCAACAGCAACGGCCTCTAGTACCACGGGGTCCTGTTCATCCAACCCCCCACCAGGAACTGTTCATCCAAACCCCCCAACAACGCTCACTATTCATCCAGAGGCAGCATCGATCGGCTTCAGTTAGCAGCAGTAGCGAAGGAATCACTCGGGTTCAGTAACACATAGCCTGCAGTGCAATCGCTCAGGTTCAGTTAGGCGGACGCCTAGCTCGGGTTCAGTTAGAGCCCAACGCCTCGCACCCACACGCGTACGTGTACTAGAGAAACGTGCATCGCTTGGCCCCCGACCACCCACCGTAACCGGGAACTCCCCGATATTTTCCTCGCCCTCGCTTCTACCACGGTTTTTTTCCATCATGGACGAACCAAAGAATGTCATGCAGCTGCGTCTCCGACCCGCCCAGGACGAAAAGCCCATTTCCTGTCATGATTTTTTGTCATAGAAGTAGGAACCCACCACATCTATGATGATACCGGGTTTTGTCACAATTATCATCAGAGAAGTGTCATAAGTATGACAGAAAAAATTTGTCCGGCCCAAAATGTAACGGATGTGTCTTTTTTTGTAGTGAGAGTTATTAGCTAGATGGCTTCTTCTTTCTCTTTGATTCTCAATACAAAGTTCTCCTCGATGTTCTTGGAGATCTATTCGATGTAATACTCTTTTGCAGTGTGTTTGCCGAGATCCGATGAATTGTGGATTTATGAACAAGATTATCTATGAATATTATTTGGTTCTTCTTTGAATTCTTATATGCCCCTACTAGATTGATATTTCTTGCAATGGGAGAAGTGCTTAGCTTTGGGTTCAATCTTGTTGTGTCCTTTCCCAGTGACAGTAGGGGCAGCATGGCATGTATTGTATTGTTGCCATTGAGGATAAAAAGATGGGGTTTATATCATATTGCTTGAGTTTATCTCTCTACATCATGTCATCTTGCTTAATGCGCTACTTCGTTCTTATGAACTTAATACTCTAGATGCATGTTGGATAGCGGTCGATGTGTGGAGTCATAGTAGTAGATACAGAATCGTTTCGGTCTACTTGACACGGACGTGATGCCTATATTCATGATCATTGCCTTAGATATCTTCATAACTATGCGCTTTTCTATCAATTGCTCGGCAGTAATTTGTTCACCCACCGTAATACATGCTATCTTGAGAGAAACCACTAGTGAAACCTATGGCCCCCGGGTCTCTTTCTATTATATTACATCTCTTTTATTTACATTGCATCTCGTTTACTATTTTGCAATCTTTACTTTCCAATCTATACAACAAAAATACCAAAAATATTTACTTTACTATCTCTATTAGATCTCAATTTTGTGAGTGACCGTGGAGGGATTGGCAGCCCCTTTATCGCGTTGGTTGCAAGGTTCTTGATTGTTTGTGCAGGTACTAGGTGACTTGTGTGTTGTCTCCTACTGGATTGATACCTTGGTTCTCAAAACTGAGGGAAATACTTACGCTACTTTGCTGCATCACCCTTTCCTCTTCAAGGGAAAACCAACGCATGCTCAAGAGGTAGCAAGAACGATTTCTGGCGCCGTTGACGGGGAGATCTACGCCAAGTCAAGACATACCAAGTACCCATCATAAACTCTTCTCCCTCGCATTACATTATTTTCCATTCGCCTCTCGTTTTCCTCTCCCCCACTTCTAAAATGATTTTCGAAAACCTTTGCCTTTTCTTCGCCCCTCTTCCGTTCGTGTCTTTTCACTTGCTTCTTGTGTGCTTGTGTGTTGGATTGATTGTTTGTCACGATGGCTCAAGATAATACTAAATTGTGTGACTTTTCCAATACCAACAACAATGATTTTATTAGCACTCCGATTGCTGTGTTGAATCTTGTGAAATTAATATAGCTTTGTTGAATCTTGTTATGAAAGATCAATTTTCTGGCCTTCCTAGTGAAGATGCCGCTACCCATCTAAACAACTTTGTTGATTTGTGTGATATGCAAAAGAAGAAAGATGTGGATAATGATATTGTTAAATTGAAGCTATTTCCATTTTTGCTTAGAGATCGTGCTAAAACTTCCCTTCTTTGCCTAAAAATAGTATTGATTCATGGAATAAGTGCAAATATGCTCTTATCTCTTAGTATTTTCCTCTCGCTAAGATCATCTCTCTTAGGAATGATATTATGAATTTTAAGCAACTTGATCATGAGCATGTTGCACAAGCTTGGGAGAGGATGAAATTAATGATACGTAATTGCCCTACACATGGTTTGAATTTGTGGATGATTACACAAAAAATTTATGCCGGACTGAATTTTGCTCCTAGAAATATTTTAGATTCGGCCGCGGGAGGCACTTTTATGGGAATCACTTTAGGAAAAGCTACTGAACTCCTAGATAATATTATGGTTAATTATTCTCAATGGCACACCAAAAGATCCACTAGTAAAAAAGTTCATGCGACTGAAGAGATTAATGTTTTGAGTGGAAAGATGGATGAACTTATGAAATTGTTTGCTAATAAAAGTGTTTCTTCTGATCCTAATGATATGCCTTTGTCCACTTTAATTGAGAATAAGTTCGGTGCTTGATCGGTCGGAACAAGAAGAAGTTCAACTACATCAACCGCGTTGTCCAATGCTTCCGCTTTCGGTCTACCAGGGTACGTGGACACACTCTCCCCCTCTCATTGCTATGCATCTCCTAGATAGATCTTGCGTGAGCGTAGGAATTTTTTTGAAATTGCATGCTGCGTTCCCCAAAAAAGCAATGGGTTAAGCTTGGGGGAGTTGATATGTCTCCATCGTATATACTTTTCCAAACTCTTTTGCCCTTGTTTTGGACTCTAATTTGCATGATTTGAATGGAACTAACCCGGACTGACGTTGTTTTCAGCAGAATTGCTATGGTGTTATTTTTGTGCATAAATAAAAGTTCTCGGGTTGACCTGAAAATTTACGAAGAATATTTCTGGAATAGATAAAAATACTGCCGGAAAAAGATAGCAGAGTGGGGATACCTGAAGGAAATATGCCATAGAGGAATAATAAAGTTGTTATTTATATTTCCTTATATCATGATAAATGTTTATTATTCATGCTAGAATTGTATTAACCAGAAACTTAGTACATGTGTGAATACATAGACAAATAGAGTGTCACTAGTTTGCCTCTACTTGACTAGCTCGTTGAATCAATGATGGTTATGTTTCCTAACCATAAACATGAGTTTTCGTTTGATTAACGGGATCACATCATTAGAGAATGATGTGATTGACTAGACCCATCCATTAGCTTAGCACGATGATCGTTTAGTTTGATGCTATTGCTTTCTCCATAACTATACATGTTCCTATGACTATGAGATCATGCAACTCCTGAATACCGGAGGAACACTTTGTGTGCTACCAAACATCACAATGTAACTGGGTGATTATAAAGGTGCTCTACAGGTGTCTCCGATGGTGTTTGTTGAGTTGGCATGGATCAAGATTAGGATTTGTCACTTCAATTGTCGGAGAGGTATCTCTGGGCCCTCTCGGTAATGTACATCACTATAAGCCTTGCAAGCAATGTAGCTAATGAGTTAGTTACGGGATGTAGCATTACGGAACGAGTAAAGAGACTTGCCGGTCATGAGATTGAACTAGGTATTGAGATACCGACAATCAAATCTCGGGCAAGTAACATACCAATGACAAAGGGAACAACGTATATCGTTATGCAGTTTAACCGATAAAGATCTTCGTAGAATATGTAGGAACCAATATGAGTATCCAGGTTCTGCTATTGGTTATTGACCGGAGACATGTCTTGGTCATGTCTACATAATTCTCTAACCCATAGGGTCCGCATGCTTAACGTTCGGTGACGATCGGTATTATGAGTTTATGTGTTTTGATGTACCAAAGGTAGTTCATAGTCGCGGATTTGATCACGGACATGACGAGGAGTCTCGAAATGGTCGAGACATAAAGATCGATATATTGGACGACTATGTTTGGACATCGGAAGGGTTCCGAGTGAAGTTCGGGCATATACCGGAGTACCAAGGGTTACCGGAACCCCTCAGGGAGTTTAATGGGCCTTATGGGCCTTAGTGGAAAGAGAGGAGGGGCTGCCAGGGCAGGCCGCGCGCCCACTCCCCCTCTGGTCCGAATTGGACTAGGAAGGGGGCGCCCCCCTTTCCTTCTCCCCCTTTCCTTCTCCCTCTTTCCTCCTTCCTTCTCCTACTCCTACTACATGGAAAGGGGGGAATCCTACTCCCGGTGGGAGTAGGACTCCCCATGGGGCGCTCCATAGGGGGGCCGGACCTCCCCCTCCCCCACTCCTTTATATACGGGGGAGGGGGGTGAAGGAAATATGCCCTAGAGGCAATAATAAAGTTATTATTTATTTCCTTACATCATGATAAATGTTTATTATTCATGCTAGAATTGTATTAACCGGAAACATAATACATGTGTGAATACATAGACCAACAGAGTGTCACTAGTATGCCTCTACTTGACTAGCTCGTTAATCAAAGATGGTTATGTTTCCTAACCATGAACAAGTAGTTGTTATTTGATCAACGAGGTCACATCATTAGTAGAATGATCTGATTAATATGACCCATTCCATAAGCATAGCACCCGATCGTTTAGTATGTTGCTATTGTTTTCTTCATGACTTATACATGTTCCTATAACTATGAGATTATGCAACTCCCGTTTACCGGAGGAACACTTTGGGTACTACCAAACGTCACAACGTAACTGGGTGATTATAAAGGAGTACTACAGGTGTCTCCAATGGTAGATGTTGGGTTGGCGTATTTCGAGATTAGGGTTTGTCACTCCGATTGTCGGAGAGGTATCTCTGGGCCCTCTCGGTAATGCACATCACATAAGCCTTGCAAGCACTGCAACTAATATGTTAGTTGTGAGATGATGTATTACGGAACGAGTAAAGAGACTTGCCGGTAACGAGATTGAACTAGGTATTGGATACCGACGATCGAATCTCGGGCAAGTAACATACCGATGACAAAGGGAACAACGTATGTTGTTATGCGGTCTGACCGATAAAGATCTTCGTAGAATATGTAGGAGCCAATATGGGCATCCAGGTCCCGCTATTGGTTATTGACCGGAGACGTGTCTCGGTCATGTCTACATTGTTCTCGAACCGTAGGGTCCGCACGCTTAACGTTACGATGACAGTTATTATGAGTTTATGCATTTTGATGTACCGAAGGTTGTTCGGAGTCCCGGATGAGATCACGGACATGACGAGGAGTCTCGAAATGGTCGAGATGTAAAGATTGATATATTGGAAGCCTATGTTTGGACATCGGAAGTGTTCCGGGTGAAATCGGGATTTTACCGGAATACCGGGAGGGTTACCGGAACCCCCCGGGAGACTAATGGGCCTATTGGGCCTTAGTGGAAAAAGAGAAAAGGGACAAGCCCAAGCTGTCCGGCGCCCCCCCCCCCTTCCCCAAGTCCTAGTAGGACTAGGATAGGGGGCCGGCCCCCCTTCTCTCTCTTTCCCCCCCGGGAGTCCTAATTGGATTAGGATTGGGGGGGGAGGAGTCCTACTCCCGGTGCGAGTAGGACTCCCCTGCGCCTCCTCTCCCTGGCCGGCCGGCTCCCCCTCCTCCAACCTTTATATACGGGGGCGGGGGGCACCCCAAGACACACAACTTGATCCTTGAGATCGTTCCTTAGCCGTGTGCGGTGCCCCCTGCCACCAAATTCCACCTCGATCGTACCGTTGTAGTGCTTAGGCGAAGCCCTGCGTCGGTAGTACATCAAGATCGTCATCACGCCGTCGTGCTGACGGAACTCTTCCTCGACGCTTTGCTGGATCGGAGCCCGAGGAACGTCATCGAGCTGAACGTGTGCTAAGAACTCGGAGGTTCCGGAGTAACGGTACTTGGATCGGTCGGATCGGGAAGAAGACGTACGACTACTTCCTCTATGTTGTGTGATCGCTTCCGCAGTCGGTCTGCGTTGGTACGTAGACAACACTCTCCCCTCTCGTTGCTGTGCATCATCATGATCTTGCGTGCGCGTAGGAAAATTTTTGAAATTACTGCGTTCCCCAACAGTGGCATCCGAGCCTAGGTTTTATGGTTTGATGTTATATGCACGAGTAGAACACAAGTGAGTTGTGGGCGATACAAGTCATACTGCCTACCAGCATGTCATACTTTGGTTCGGCGGTATTGTTGGTTGAGACGATCCGGACCAACCTTACGCGTACTCTTACGCGAGACCGGTTCCCTCGACGTGCTTTGCACATAGATGGCTTGCGGAAGACTGTCTCTCCAACTTTAGTTGAACCAAGTGTGACTACGCCCGGTCCTTGAGAAGGTTAAAACGGAGTCTATTTGACGAACTATCGTTG
Source organism: Triticum monococcum (assembly GCA_034509565.1). Lineage (NCBI taxonomy): Eukaryota > Viridiplantae > Streptophyta > Magnoliopsida > Poales > Poaceae > Triticum > Triticum monococcum. Next base: position 430,585,560 of record CM067845.1, read on the forward strand.
TGGTTTTGATGCGTAGGTGAGATGAGTTCTTACTTAAGCCCGTAGCAGCCACGTAAAACTTGCAACAACAAAGTAGAGGACGTCTAACTTGTTTTTGCAGGGTATGTTGTGATGTGATATGGTCAAGGCATGATGCTGATTTTATTGTATGAGATGATCATGTTTTGTAACCGAGTTATCGGCAACTGGCAGGAGCCATATGGTTGTCGCTTTATTGTATGCAATGCAATCGCGATGTAATGCTTTACTTTATTACTAAGCGGTAGTGATAGTCGTGGAAGCATAAGATTGGCGAGACGACAATGTTGCTACGATGGAGATCAAGGTGACGCGCCGGTGACGATGGTGATCATGATGGTGCTTCGGAGATGGAGATCACAAGCACAAGATGATGATGGCCATATCATATCACTTATGTTGATTGCATGTGATGTTTATCCTTTTATGCATCTTATCTTGCTTTGATTGACGGTAGCATTATAAGATGATCTCTCACTAAATTATCAAGAAGTGTTCTCCCTGAGTATGCACCGTTGCCAAAGTTCGTCGTACCCAGACACCACGTGATGATCGGGTGTGATAAGCTCTACGTCCATCTACAACGGGTGCAAGCCAGTTTTGCACACGCAGAATACTCAGGTTATACTTGACGAGCCTAGCATATGCAGATATGGCCTCGGAACACAGAGACCGAAAGGTCGAGCGTGAATCATATAGTAGATATGATCAACATGACAATGTTCACCATTGAAAACTACTCCATCTCACGTGATGATCGGTTATGGTTTAGTTGATTTGGATCACATGATCACTTAGAGGATTAGAGGGATGTCTATCTAAGTGGGAGTTCCTAAGTAATTTGATTAACTGAACTTAAACTTATCATGAACTTAGTACCTGATAGTATCTTGCTTGTTTATGTTGCTTGTAGATAGATGGCTCGTGCTATTGTTCCGTTGAATTTTAATGCGTTCCTTGAGAAAGCAAAGTTGAAAGATGATGGTAGCAATTACACGGACTGGGTCCGTAACCTGAGGATTATCCTCATTGCTGCACAGAAGAATTACGTCCTGGAAGCACCGCTGGGTGACAGGCCTGCTGCTGGAGCAACGCCGGATGTTATGAACGTCTGGCAGAGCAAAGCTGATGACTACTCGATAGTTCAGTGTGCCATGCTTTACGGCTTAGAATCGGGACTTCAATGACGTTTTGAACGTCATGGAGCATGTGAGATGTTCCAGGAGTTGAAGTTAATATTTCAAGCAAATGCCCGAATTGAGAGATATGAAGTCTCCAATAAGTTCTATAGCTGTAAGATGGAGGAGAAAAGTTCTGTCAGTGAGCATATACTCAAGATGTCTGGGTATAATAATCACTTGATTCAGATGGGAGTTAATCTTCCAGATGACTGCGTCATTGACAGAATTCTCCAATCACTGCCACCAAGCTACAAGAGCTTCGTGATGAACTATAATATGCAAGGGATGAACAAGACTATTCCCGAGCTCTTCGCAATGCTGAAAGCTGCGGAGGTAGAAATCAAGAAGGAGCATCAAGTGTTGATGGTTAGCAAAACCACTAGTTTCAAGAAAAAGGGCAAAGGGAAGAAGAAGGGAAACTTCAAGAAGAACAGCAAGCAAGTTGCTGCTCAAGAGAAGAAACCCAAGTCTGGACCTAAGCCTGAAACTGAGTGCTTCTACTGCAAGCAGACTGGACACTGGAAGCGGAACTGCCCCAAGTATTTGGCGGATAAGAAGGATGGCAAAGTGAGCAAAGGTATATGTGATATACATGTTATTGATGTGTACCTTACTAGAGCTCGCAGTAGCACCTGGGTATTTGATACTGGTTCTGTTGCTAATATTTGCAACTCGAAACAGGGACTACGGAATAAGCGGACACTAGCAAAGGACGAGGTGACGATGCGCGTGGGAAACGGTTCCAAAGTCGATGTGATCGCGGTCGGCACGCTACCTCTACATCTACCTTCGGGATTAATATTAGACCTAAATAATTGTTATTTGGTGCCAGCGTTGAGCATGAACATTATATCTGGATCTTGTTTATTGCGAGACGGTTATTCATTTAAATCAGAGAATAATGGTTGTTCTATTTATATGAATAATATCTTTTATGGTAATGCACCTTTGAAGAGTGGTCTATTCTCGTTGAATCTCGAAGATAGTAATACACATATTCATAATATAGAAGCCAAAAGATGCAAAGTTAATAATGATAGTGCAACTTATTTGTGGCACTGCCGTTTAGATCATATCAGTGTAAAGCGCATGAAGAAACTCCACACTGATGGGCTTTTGGAACCACTTGATTATGAATCACTTGGTACTTGCGAACCGTGCCTCATAGGCAAGATGACTAAAACACCATTCTCCGGTACTATGGAGAGAGCAACAGATTTGTTGGAAATCATACATACCGATGTATGTGGTCCGATGAATATTGAGGCTCGTGGCGGATATCGTTATTTTCTCACCTTCACAGATGATTTAAGCAGATATGGGTATATCTACCTAATGAAACATAAGTCTGAAACATTTGAAAGGTTCAAAGAATTTCAGAGTGAAGTTGAAAATCATCGTAACAAGAAAATAAAGTTTCTACGATCTGATCGTGGAGGAGAATATTTGAGTTACGAGTTTGGTATACATTTGAAAAATTGTGGAATAGTTTCGCAACTCACGCCACCCGGAACACCACAGCGTAATGGTGTGTCCGAACGTCGTAATCGTACTTTACTAGATATGGTGCGATCCATGATGTCTCTTACTGATTTACCGCTATCGTTTTGGGGTTATGCTTTAGAGACGGCCGCATTCACGTTAAATAGGGCACCATCAAAATCCGTTGAGACGACGCCTTATGAACTATGGTTTGGCAAGAAACCAAAGTTGTCGTTTCTCAAAGTTTGGGGCTGCGATGCTTATGTGAAAAAGCTTCAACCTGATAAGCTCGAACCCAAAGCGGAGAAATGTGTCTTCATAGGATACCCAAAGGAAACTGTTGGGTATACCTTCTATCACAGATCCGAAGGCAAGACATTCGTTGCTAAGAATGGATCATTTCTAGAGAAGGAGTTTCTCTCGAAAGAAGTGAGTGGGAGGAAAGTAGAACTTGACGAGGTAACTGTACCTGCTCCCTTATTGCAAAATAGTACATCACAGAAAACTGTTTCTGCGACACCTATGCCAATCAGTGAGGAAGCTAATGATGATGATCATGAAGCTTCAGAACAAGATACTACTGAACCACGTAGATCAACCAGAGTGAGATCCGCACCAGAGTGGTACGGTAATCCAGTTCTGGAAGTCATGCTACTAGATCATGATGAACCTACGAACTATGAAGAAGCGATGGTGAGCCCAGATTCCGCAAAGTGGCTTGAGGCCATGAAATCTGAGATGGGATCCATGTATGAAAAAAAAGTATGGACTTTGGTTGACTTGCCCGATGATCGGCAAGAAATTGAGAATAAATGGATCTTCAAGAAAAAGACTGACGCTGACAGTAATATTACTGTCTATAAAGCTCGACTTGTCGCGAAAGGTTTTCGACAAGTTCAAGGGGTTGACTACGATGAGACCTTCTCACCCGTAGCGATGCTTAAGTCCGTCAGAATTATGTTAGCAATTGCCGCATTTTATGATTATGAAATGTGGCAGATGGATGTCAAAACTGCATTCCTGAATGGATTTCTGGAAGAAGAGTTGTATATGATACAACCAGAAGGTTTTGTCGATCCAAAGGGAGCTAACAAAGTATGCAAACTCCAGCGATCCATTTATGGACTGGTGCAAGCATCTCGGAGTTGGAATAAACGCTTTGATAGTGTGATCAAAGCATTTGGCTTTATACAGACTTTTGGAGAAGCCTGTATTTACAAGAAAGTGAGTGGGAGCTCTGTAGCATTTCTGATATTATATGTGGATGACATATTGCTGATTGGAAATGATATAGAATTTCTGGATAGCATAAAGGGATACTTGAATAAAAGTTTTTCAATGAAAGACCTCGGGGAAGCTGCTTACATATTAGGCATAAAGATCTATAGAGATAGATCAAAACGCTTAATTGGACTTTCACAGAGCACATACCTTGACAAGATTTTGAAGAAGTTCAAAATGGATCAAGCAAAGAAAGGGTTCTTGCCTGTGTTACAAGGTGTGAAGTTGAGTCAGACTCAATGCCCGACCACTGCAGAAGATAGAGAGAAAATGAAAGATGTTCCCTATGCTTCAGCCATAGGCTCTATCATGTATGCAATGCTGTGTACCAGACCTGATGTGTGCCTTGCTATAAGTTTAGCAGGGAGGTACCAAAGTAATCCAGGAATGGATCACTGGACAGCGGTCAAGAACATCCTGAAATACCTGAAAAGGACTAAGGATATGTTTCTCGTATATGGAGGTGACAAAGAGCTCACCGTAAGAGGTTACGTTGATGCAAGCTTTGACACTGATCCGGACGATTCTAAATCGCAAACCGGATACGTGTTTACCTTAAACGGTGGAGCTGTCAGTTGGTGCAGTTCTAAACAAAGCGTCGTAGCGGGATCTACATGTGAAGCGGAGTACATAGCTGCTTCGGAAGCAGCAAACGAAGGAGTCTGGATAAAGGAGTTCATATCCGATCTAGGTGTCATACCTAGTGCATCGGGTCCAATGAAAATCTTTTGTGACAATACTGGTGCAATTGCTTTGGCAAAGGAATCCAGATTTCACAAAAGGACCAAACACATCAAGAGACGCTTCAACTCCATCCGGGATTTAGTCCAGGTGGGAGACATAGAGATTTGCAAGATACATACGGATCTGAATGTTGCAGACCCGTTGACTAAGCCTCTTCCACGAGCAAAACATGATCAGCACCAAGGCTCCATGGGTGTTAGAATCATTACTGTGTAATCTAGATTATTGACTCTAGTGCAAGTGGGAGACTAAAGGAAATATGCCCTAGAGGCAATAATAAAGTTATTATTTATTTCCTTACATCATGATAAATGTTTATTATTCATGCTAGAATTGTATTAACCGGAAACATAATGCATGTGTGAATACATAGACCAACAGAGTGTCACTAGTATGCCTCTACTTGACTAGCTCGTTAATCAAAGATGGTTATGTTTCCTAACCATGAACAAGTAGTTGTTATTTGATTAACGAGGTCACATCATTAGTAGAATGATCTGATTGACATGACCCATTCCATAAGCATAGCACCCGATCGTTTAGTATGTTGCTATTGTTTTCTTCATGACTTATACATGTTCCTATAACTATGAGATTATGCAACTCCCGTTTACCGGAGGAACACTTTGGGTACTACCAAACGTCACAACGTAACTGGGTGATTATAAAGGAGTACTACAGGTGTCTCCAATGGTAGATGTTGGGTTGGCGTATTTCGAGATTAGGGTTTGTCACTCCGATTGTCGGAGAGGTATCTCTGGGCCCTCTCGGTAATGCACATCACATAAGCCTTGCAAGCACTGCAACTAATATGTTAGTTGTGAGATGATGTATTACGGAACGAGTAAAGAGACTTGCCGGTAACGAGATTGAACTAGGTATTGGATACCGACGATCGAATCTCGGGCAAGTAACATACCGATGACAAAGGGAACAATGTATGTTGTTATGCGGTCTGACCGATAAAGATCTTCGTAGAATATGTAGGAGCCAATATGGGCATCCAGGTCCCGCTATTGGTTATTGACCGGAGACGTGTCTCGGTCATGTCTACATTGTTCTCGAACCGTAGGGTCCGCACGCTTAACGTTACGATGACAGTTATTATGAGTTTATGCATTTTGATGTACCGAAGGTTGTTCGGAGTCCCGGATGAGATCACGGACATGATGAGGAGTCTCGAAATGGTCGAGACGTAAAGATTGATATATTGGAAGCCTATGTTTGGACATCGGAAGTGTTCCGGGTGAAATCGGGATTTTACCGGAATACCGGGAGGGTTACCGGAACCCCCCGGGAGACTAATGGGCCTATTGGGCCTTAGTGGAAAAAGAGAAAAGGGACAAGCCCAAGCTGGCCGGCGCCCCCCCCCCCCCTTCCCCAAGTCCTAGTAGGACTAGGATAGGGGGCCGGCCCCCCTTCTCTCTCTTTCCCCCCCGGGAGTCCTAATTGGATTAGGATTGGGGGGGAGGAGTCCTACTCCCGGTGGGAGTAGGACTCCCCTGCGCCTCCTCTCCCTGGCCGGCTGGCTCCCCCTCCTCCAACCTTTATATACGGGGGCGGGGGGCACCCCAAGACACACAACTTGATCCTTGAGATCGTTCCTTAGCCGTGTGCGGTGCCCCCTGCCACCAAATTCCACCTCGATCGTACCGTTGTAGTGCTTAGGCGAAGCCCTGCGTCGGTAGTACATCAAGATCGTCATCACGCCGTCGTGCTGACGGAACTCTTCCTCGACGCTTTGCTGGATCGGAGCCCGAGGAACGTCATCGAGCTGAACGTGTGCTAAGAACTCGGAGGTGCCGGAGTAACGGTACTTGGATCGGTCGGATCGGGAAGAAGACGTACGACTACTTCCTCTACGTTGTGTGATCGCTTCCGCAGTCGGTCTGCGTTGGTACGTAGACAACACTCTCCCCTCTCGTTGCTGTGCATCATCATGATCTTGCGTGTGCGTAGGAAAAATTTTGAAATTACTGCGTTCCCCAACAGGGGGCACCTCATGGACACACAAGTTGATCATTGATCTTTAGCTGTGTGCGGTGTCCCCCTCCACCATAATCCACCTCGGTAATATAATAGCGGTGCTTAGGCGAAGCCCTGTTTCGGTAGCAACGTCATCACCGTCATCACGCCGTCGTAGCTCTCCCTCGAAGCTCTACTGGATCATCGTGAGTTCGCGGGACGTCATCGAGCCGAATGTGTGTAGATCGCGGAGGTGCCGTATCTTCGGTACTAGATCGGTCGATCGTGAAGACGTACGACTACATCAACCGCGTTGTCATAACGCTTCCGCTTATGGTCTACGAGGGTACGTAGACGATACTCTCCCCTCTCGTTGCTATGCATCACCATGATCTTGCGTGTGCGTAGGAATTTTTTTGAAATTACTGCGTTCCCCAATAGTGGCATCCGAGCCAGGTTTATGCGTAGATGTTATATGCACGAGTAGAACACAAAGTAGTGGTGGGCGTGGGTATATACATATTGCTTGCCGTCACTAGTTGATTCTTGATTCAGCGGCATTGTTGGATGAAGCAGCCCAGACCGACATTACGCGTACGCTTACGCGAGACTGGTTCTACCGACGTGCTTCGCACACAGGTGGCTAGTGGGTGTCTGTTTCTCTAGCTTTAGTTGAATCAGATTCAATGAATAGGGTTCATTCTGAAGATCAAAAAGCAATCACTATACCGCGTTCTGTTTTTTGATGCGTAGGTAAGAACGGTTCTTGCTCAGCCCGTAGCAGCCACGTAAAACTTGCAACAACAAAGTAGAGGACGTCTAACTTGTTTTTGCAGGGCATGTTGTGATGTGATATGGTCAAGACATGATGCTAGATGATCATGTTTTGTAACACAGTTATCGGCAACTGGCAAGAGCCATATGGTTGTCGCTTTATTGTATGAAATGCAATCTCCATGTAATTTCTTTACTTTATCACTAAGTGGTAGCGATAGTCGTGGACGCAATAGTTGGTGAGACAACAATGATGCTTCGATGAAGATCAAGGTGTCAAGCCAGTGACGATGGTGATCATAATGGTGCTTTGGAGATGGAGATCAAAGGCACAAAATGATGATGGCCATATCATATCACTTATATTGATTGCATGTGATGTTTATCCTTTATGCATCTTATTTTGCTTAGTTCAGCGGTAGCATTATAAGATGATCTCTCACTAAATTTCAAGGTATAAGTGTTCTCCCTGAGTATGCACCGTTTCTACAGTTCGTTGTGCCGAGACACCATGTGACGATCGGGTGTGATAAGCTCTACATTCACATACAACGGGTGCAAGCCAGTTTTGCACACGTGGAATACTTGGTTTAAACTTGACGAGCCTAGCATATGTAGATATGGCCTTGGAACACTGGAGACCGAAAGGTCGAGCGTGAATCATATAGTAGATATGATCAACATAGTGATGTTCACCATTGAAAACTACTCCATCATACGTGATGATCGAACATGGTTTAGTTGATATGGATCACATGATCACTTAGATGATTAGAGAGATGTCTATCTAAGTGGAAGTTCTTAAGTAATTTGATTAATTGAAATTTAATTTATCATGAACTTAGTACCTGATAGTATTTTGCATGTCTATGTTGTTGTAGATAGATGGCCTGTGTTGTTGTTCCGTTGAATTTTAATACGTTCCTAGAGAAAGCTAAGTTGAAAGATGATGGTAGCAACTACATGGACTGGGTCCGTAACTTGAGGACTATCCTCAGTGCTGCGTAGAAGAATTACGTCCTGGAAGCACTACTAGGTGACAAACCCGCTGCAGGAGCAACGCCAGATGTTATGAACACCTGGCAGAGCAAAGCTGATGACTACTCGATAGTTCAGTGTGCCATGCTTTACGGCTTAGAACCGGGACTTCAACGACATTTTGAACTTCATGGAGCATATGAGATGTTCCAGGAGTTGAAGTTAATATTTCAAACAAATGCCCAGATTGAGAGATATGAAGTCTCCAATAAGTTCTACAGCTGCAAAATGGAGGAGAATAGTTCTGTCAGTGAACATATAGAATATCTGGGTACCACAACAACTTGACTCAACTGGGAGTTAATCTTCCTGATGATAGTGTCATTGATAGAGTTCTTCAATCACTGCCACCAAGCTACAAGAGCTTCGTGATGAACTATAATATGCAAGGGATGAATAAGACGATTCATGAGCTCTTCGCAATGCTAAAAGCTGCAGAGGTAGAAATCAAGAAGGAGCATCAAGTGTTGATGGTCAACAAGACCACCAGTTTCAAGAAAAATGGTAAAGGGAAGAAGGGGAACTTCAAAAACAACAGCAAGCCAGCTACTGCTCAAGTGAAGAAACCCAAGTTTGGACCTAAGCCTGAGACTGAGTTTTCTACTGCAAAGGAACTGGTCACTGGAAGCGGAACTGCCCTAGCTTGCCTTCCACGCCAAGTAGAGTCCTATCCGGACACGAGACGAAGTATTCAATCTTGTATCTTCATAGTCTAACAGTCCGGCCAATGGAGATAGTCCGGCTGTCCGGAGACCCCCTAATCCAGGACTCCCTCAGTAGCCCCCGAACCAGGCTTCAATGACGATGAGTCCGGCGTGCAGTATCGTCTTCGGCATTGCAAGGCAGGTTCCTCTCCAAATTCTGTGTACCTGTCGAAATAATGTCCGGTTTCTTGTGAAGGTTTGTACTCCTTGGCTTCTATGCCCAATAATGGCCACTTTCCACGTGTCGAGTGAATGTGAAGAGCGAGGGTGTTTTCACATTTACCCCCCTAGCTGTGTGAATGAGCCGCCTATTTAAAAAGACGAGGATTCGGATCCAAATCACACCATCCTCCCTTGGCGAGCCTTCATCGGAGCGCACCCGACAGAGATCCATTCCATCATGGCCAGTCGATGCAGCTCCTCCTCTCGCACCCCTATCTCCAAGCCTAGAGATTGGGAGAGATGTTCCGTCCTGCACAGCAAATTAGTGATGCTTCAGTCCAAGGGATTTCTTCCCCCAGCGTACCTGGTCCCGGTTCGAGCCGGGCTTGCCACCTATAATGGCGGAGAGAAAGCGGAGAGTCTTCCCAATCCCTCCAAGGGAGAGCGGGTTTGCCTTGTCCCTTATTTGGTAAGAGGGCTCGGATTTCCAATTCATCCGTTTCTCCGGGGGCTCCTGGAGTTCTACGGCCTCCAGTTGTACAATCTTACGCCTGCCTCCCTGCTGCATATCACGGGATTCATAGCCCTTTGCGAGTTGTTTTTGGGCTGTGAAGCTCATTTCGCTCTGTGGAAGAAGTTGTTCTGCCTTGTGCCCCGTTCTCAGAAGGGGTCAATATATCAAGTGGGCGGAGCCGAAGTGTGGCGTGTCGCCGGAACCGGATACCTGTCTGGAACCCCAAAGAAGACATCCGAAGACTGGCCTTCAGAATGGTTTTATATAGAAGACGCCCCCCTCCCGGATACTATTCGGATTGTGCTTCCTGAGTTCGACAACGCCCCTTTGAAGAAGCGCCGGAGCTGGCGTCCACGGAGCCCCCTGGAGGAAGATGACAAAGACATTCTTTACCTGATGAGCCGGATAAATTTTTTAGCTTGATCCGGATTGACCATGATCGAGGTCATGGCCACATGTATCATGCAGGGGGTGCAACCGCTTCAGTATAGAGGCCACCCCATGTGGGATTTCAACGGGGAGGATGACGCCACCCGCAACTACCGCAAAGGGCCGGGATCGGCTGCTGATCTTATAAAGATCTTATCCACTTTGTACAAGGGAGAAGAGGAGGAATTCCTTCGTGTCAACCCGCAGGGCGGTTTTTCTATGTACAACCCTCCGAGCTGGGTAAGCGGAAACTTTTTATCGCCCAACCATTTTGTATTCCCGTAGTTAAGTATTCATTCTAGCGATTTCATCGCAGGAGCTGCGCCAGGCTGTAAAGGAGATAAACAGCCCTCCTCCACAACCCGAGGACCATGGACGGTCCCATGATCCGACCTCCCAGGAGGATCCGGACATATCTGTGGAGCTGATCGATGGGGTATTTTACCAATCGGGTAATGACAATGCTTTGGTGGCCATTACGGCCGATTACCCTAGGCTAGTTCCAGCCTCACAGGTGACTAAGACCGAAGTCCCAGCACTTAAAAAGGTATCCGTCCTTGCGCTTTTTTGATTGCCATATAGCAGCCGTGTTTTGCAGGGGAGGTCCCCGGGGCAGAAGGCCGAGCCTGTGGCAACTAGCCAACAAGGGGCCGCAAGGCCAGGCAGGCTGAAAAGAACCGTAGTCCAGATTGAGACACCGGCGCAGCGGTACGGCGCGACGTCTTTATTGCAAGACATTATTCTCAGAGGCATATTAACGCTCATGCCTTCTTTTCAGGAAAAAGAGCGCTTGCCAGACTATACCCGGAGAGGCTACCAATCGCGCCTCCACAAGCCAGGCTCCAAGGCCGGATTCGGAGGCGGGAATGAATATAAGGCGTGCGCCGGGTGCTCCTCCGACAGAGGATGCGGATAAACTATCCGCCACCCATTCCGAGGTGGAAAGTGCCATGAACCACAGGTGTCGCCGGACTGTTCTTCGTGACGCTTGTTTCTCCCAAGAGGCATTGGATGCCTTCAATTCGGGAGACGCGCACCTCCGTACCGCTCAAAATGGTCTAGCCAGAGCCACGGAGCAGTATGTAAAAGACATACGGGTGAGAAAATTTGATGATTATATATATCAGTAGCCCCTGAGACTTGAAACAGTTAGGATAACTGATTTAAGGATCATTTGCTATGCAGGTTCTTACAGAAAAGAATACTCAACTGTCCCAGGAGCTGGAAGAGTGCAAAGCCCAACTTCAGGTCGCACTGGCCACGGTGGGGGAGCCCAAAGAGACCCCTTCTGGTAACATATCCTTGGAATGATAAGTATCATATTAGAATGCGGCGTATATGCAGATCTAACGATAAAATTGCAGATGACGCTGGACTGAATCCGGATAAGCAACAGCTCATACGCCAGATGAAGGCTGGTGAGAGCATGCTTACGAGGGTGAGGTAGGAGAAGAATGATCTCCTAGATGCCAACACCAAGCTGGGTGTGGAACTAAACGACGTTCGGGCCCAACTGTCGGACTCTGTTAAGGAGAATCGGCGGCTTCGACGCGGCATATTTAGTAAGTGCTTGAACGAACTTTGAAAAAGAGTTCGGCGAGGAAGCTGGCTCACAGAGTTATGTCTGTAGGTATGCTAACAGGTCGTCCTGCCGAGGAGATGCCCAGTTCAACGGGTGATCTTCTTCCCGAGCTCTCACAGCTGCACGAACGAGTTCGGCCGGTGATGCAAGGCATCGCCCAGGCCTTGTGGCCATCCGTTTCCATACCCGAAGGCCTTGGAGAGCTTGCAGAAAAGCTGAAGGGAGCACGGCGGCGCTTCCGATTATGGAAGATATCAGCCTGCCGTCAAGGCGCCAGGGAAGCCTGGGCAATGGTGAAGACACGGTACATGAAGGCTGACCCGAACCACATGGCCGAAGTCGGACCAGTGGGGCCTGATGGGAAGGAGATCCCTGTGAGCTTAGTGTACGGCCAAGTAGAATTGGCCGCAAAGTATTCCCAACAGGACTGTAGACTAGACAGCCTATTAGATAGTATTGAAGAGGAATTCAACCAGTCAAATTGACTATGTAATTTTAAAGTGACATGTATAATGCCTTCTAGCCAGATTGTAGATTGTTTGTCGTGGCGGACCTTTTCGCTTCAACCTCGGGACCCGACAGTCCGGAGTGTATCCGAATACCCTCTCGGTTATGTGAGAACAGGGGCATGTGTGGAGACCAGGTGTAGGGGTCATTAGTGCTTTATCAGACAAGTGCCCAACTATTTATGTTATATTACATGGGTAGTAAGAAACATCTTCCAGGGAGAATACTTCCGTTAAGGGTTCCTTTCCCTAGGTAAGCATGCCCTAAAGTGCATGTCCGGACTGCGATAAGAAGCGCAGAAAAATCATCTGGGGGCAGATATGAATAATAAAAGTCATCTTTTGTTCACTGACCGAATATTCCCTTAAGAACGCTAGCTTTCGGCTTCACCCAGTCTGAGGTACACGTCCGGCTGACCCGGCGGTAACAATCGCAGAGGTGCTCCCCTTATGCCCTAGCCGAATTAACGGGAACGCATGGCATAAATACAAGAGCCAGGCAACCCAGCTTGGCCAAAACTTAAGTCATATCGATGCATATAATGGTGAAAAAAGGTACATGCAGAAGTATAACACATGTGTTGGGCGTGAGGCCCAGGGAAATAATTAAAGCTTCTGTGAAAGAAGCCCCCAGGTATGAAGAGTGCAGCTAGCGCATCTGTGATGTATGAGTGGGGCACAAGGTGACCCTTGAAGGCCTAGAGAAATAAAAGAAAGAAAGGGAAACCAGACAGATGATGCATATGCAGAAAATGGACAAAGGGAGGGGACTAACATAAAGTCCGGTGCTAGCCATAGAATCTTTGGAGCCTTGCTGCGTTCCATGGGTTCGGCTCGAGTCGACTAGTCGATGCATCCCGCGGTCGGTACACTCCACCGGTCAGAACTTGGTCGATAATGAAGGGACCTTCCCATTTGGGCTCGAGTTTGTTCTTTTTCTTATCCGGCAGCCGTAGAACTAGTTCGCCAATGTTATAAGTTTTGGCCCGTACTTCTCTGCTTTGGTATATGCGAGCCTATTGCTGGTAAAATGCGGAACGGGATTTGGCTACATCGCGCTCTTCCTCCAAGGTGTCCAGACTGTCCTGCCGATCAAGCTCGGCTTCTCTTTCTTCGTACATGCGCACTCGAGGTGAGTCATGAATTATGTCACAGGGCAGGACTACCTCTGAGCCGTACACCATAAAAATGGTGTATATCCGGTACTGCGATTCGGCGTGGTCCGCAGCCCCCAGAGTACGGAGTTGAGCTCCTCTACCCAATGCGTGTCAGACTCCGTTAAGGGGTTTAATGCCGCTCATTATAAGACCATTTGCTCGTTCGACTTGACCGTTGGTTTGTGGGTGATAGATGAAGCATAATCGAGTTTGATGCCCATTTTGCTACACCAGAGTTTTACCTTGTCGGCCGTGAAGTTTGTGTCGTTATCAGTGATGATGCTGTGGGGGACGCTGTAACGGTGTACAACCCCGGATATGAAATCTATCACCGGTCCGGATTCGGCTGTTTTAACAGGTTTAGCCTCTATCCATTTGGTGAATTTATCCACCATGACCAATAAGTATTTTTTCTTGTGGGTTCCCCCTTTAAGGGGCCCAACCATGTCAAGCCCCCAGACCGTGAAGGGCCATGTAACGGGGATTGTTTGGAGGGCGGTGGGTGGCATGTGGCTTTGATTTGCAAAGGGCTGGCAACCGGCGCAACGTTGGACCAAGTCCTATGCATCTGCCCGGGCCGTTGGCCAATAGAATCCTGTACGGAAGGCCTTGCTTACAAGAGCCCGGGCTATGGCGTGATGACCACTGAGTCCGGCGTGAATTTCTGCCAAAAGGTTCTGCCCTTCCTCTTCGGAGATGCACCTTTGAAGGACTCCGGTAGCGCTTTTTTTGTACAATTCTCCCTCATGGACCCTGTAGGCCTTGGATCACCGCACTATGCAGCGTGCCTCATTTTGGTCCTCCGGAAGTTCCTGTCTAGTTAGGTAGGCCAGGAATGGTTCTGTCCACGGGGCAATAATGGCCATTATTTCATGGGCTGATTGTGTTATTTCGGTGGCGGAGCCTCCGATTGTGTTAGAGAGTTCGGTATCGGGTATTTTGGCCGGGTCCGGATTGTTGTTACCGGTGTCCCCTTCCCATGCTACGGATGGCTTGAAGAGCCGTTCCAGAAATATGTTGGGAGGGACCGCGTCGCGTTTTGCGCCGATGCGGGCGAGGATATCCGCCGCCTGATTGTTTTCCCGAGCCACATGGTGAAATTCGAGCCCCTCGAACCGAGCTGACATTTTTAGGATGGCATTCTGATAAGCTACCATTTTCGGATCCTTGGCGTCGAAGTCTCCATTTATCTAGGATATCGCGAGGTTCGAATCCCCGCGCACCTCTAGGCGTTGAATGCCCATGGATACTGCCATCCGGAGACCATGTAGAAGGGCCTCATATTCGGTTGCGTTGTTGGAGTCCGTATACATTATCTGTAGTACGTATTGAACGGTATCTCCTATTGGGGACGTCAAAACGACGCCAGCCCCCAGACCAGCCAACATTTTGGAGCCGTCGAAGTGCATGATCCAGTTTGAATATGTGCCGTACTCTTTAGGGAGTTCGGCTTCCGTCCACTCAGCGACGAAGTCAGCCAAAACTTGTGACTTGATAGCTCGTCGGGGCTTGTAAGTTATGTCGAACGGGAGGAGCTCAATGGCCCATTTGGCAATCCAGCCCGTCGCGTCGCGGTTGTTTATAATATCGTTAAGTGGTACTTCCGAAGCTACCGTTATCGAACACTCTTGAAAGTAGTGTCGCAGCTTTCGGGATGCCATAAATACCGCGTATGCTATCTTTTGATAATACGGGTACCGTGATTTGCATGGAGTAAGGACAGTGGACACATAGTAAACCGGCTTTTGAAGGGGGAATTTGTGTCCGTCCGCTTCTCGCTCGACGACGAGCACTGCGCTTACTACTTGATGAGTTGCCGCAATGTATAATAGCATTGGTTCGCCAATGTTTGGTGTGGCCAGTACTGGGTTTGTTGCCAATATGGCTTTTATTTTGTTGAGTCCGGCCGAGGCAGCATCCGTCCACTCGAAGTGTTTGGTGTGCCGGAGGAGGCGATAAAGGGGTAATGCCTTTTCTCCCAAGCGGGAGATAAAGCGGCTTAGAGCCGCCACGCATCCAGTCAATTTTTGTATTTGTTTGAGGTCTGTTAGGGTAGCCAACTGTGACAACGCTCGGATTTTGGCCGGATTAGCTTCAATACCTCTACTGGAGATAATGAATCCCAGGAGCTTTCCGGCTAGTGCGCCGAAAACGCATTTTTCCGGATTGAGCTTGATGTCATATGTTCGGAGGTTGTCGAATGTGAGCCTCAAGTCATCTACTAGAGTTTCGACATGCTTGGTTTTAACGACCACGTCATCCACGTATGCCTCCACTGTTTTGCCGATCTGGTTTGCCAGACATGTCTGAATCATGTGCTGATATGTTGCACCGGCGTTTTTGAGCCCGAAGGGCATTGTGTTCAAGCAGAATGGGTCGTATGGTGTGATGAATGCCGTTGCGGCTTGGTCTGGCTCCACCATTTTAATTTGATGGTAGCCGAAGTATGCGTCGAGGAAACACAATGAATTGTGCCCTCCGGTAGCATCGATGATTTGATCGATGCAGGGGGGAGGGATCCTTTGGGCAGGCCTTGTTAAGGTCCTTAAAATCGACGCACAAGCGCCAGGATTTGTCCTTCTTTGGTACCGTCACCAGGTTTGCTAGCCAGTCCGGATGTTTTATGTCTCTGATGAATCCGGCCTCCAATAGCTTGGCTAGTTCCTCTCCCATGGCTTGTCTCTTAGGCTCGGAGAAACGTCGAAGAGCCTGCTTGACTGGCTTGAATCCTTTTAGGATATTTAGGCTGTGCTCAGCCAGCCTGCGTGGGATTCCTGGCATGTCTGAAGGGTGCCAGGCAAAAATGTCCCAGTTCTCGCGTAGGAACTCTCGCAGTGCGGCGTCGACATCAGGGTTTAATTGTGCCTCGATGGAAGCTGTTTTTGTAGGGTCCGTTGGATGGACTTGGAATTTGACTATTTCGTCCGCCGGTTTAAAGGAGGTGGACTTGGATCTTTTATCAAGTATCACATCGTACCTGTTCACTGTGGAGCACAGCGCAGTTAGTTCCTCGACCGCTAGGGCTTTGGATAGTGCCTCGAGGGCCAGTGTGGCTGTCTTATTTTCGGCGCGGAGTGCTATGTCCGGATCACTAGCAAGAGTGATGATTCCATTGGGCCCGGGCATTTTCAGCTTCATGTACCCGTAATGGGGTATGGCCTGGAAGATTATAAACGCCTCCCGCCCTAGTAGAGCGTGGTATCCGCTGCTGAACAGGGCCACTTGGAATGTAATTTCTTCGGACCTGTAATTATCCGGCATGCCGAATACCACATCTAGTGTGATTTTCCCAGCACAGCGTGCTTCCCGACTGGGGATGATTCCTCTAAAGGTTGTGCTAGTTTGCTCAATGCGGCTCCAGTCTATTTCCATCTTTTGAAGAGTTTCCTCATAGATGAGGTTTAATCCGCTGCCGCCGTCCATGAGTACCTTGGTGAGTCAAAAGCCGTCCAAGATTGGACTGAGGACCAGTGCGGCTGGTGCTCGGGTTGTTCGGAATTTGGATTCGTCACTGGCATTGAAGGTAATAGCCGTGTCACTCCAAGGATTTATTTTTGCTATGTGGCAGATTTCGGCCATGCTGCGGAGTGTTCGCTTGCGTCTATTATTTGACGTGAAGGTCTCAAAGACCGTTAACACCATATTGTTGTCCACGGGATGGTGCTCTGTGGTTTTTGGGAGGAGTAGATCCTCACCACTTTTGGCCACCTGCCGGAGTATCCAACATGCTCTAAGG
The DNA here is from genome assembly GCA_034509565.1 of Triticum monococcum. Taxonomy (NCBI): domain Eukaryota; kingdom Viridiplantae; phylum Streptophyta; class Magnoliopsida; order Poales; family Poaceae; genus Triticum; species Triticum monococcum. Next base: position 430,602,833 of record CM067845.1, read on the forward strand.
CTGTGCGTTGGTATTGCATCCGCTGCACTATGAATTTTGCAGGGTCCGTTGAGCCATCCCTCCAGTACGGTTCCTTGCCCCGTAGAGGGATTTTGCTTTTTGGTAGGTAACCCAGGTGTATTGTGATAATGCACCCTTTTATTTCGGACTAGGTTTGTATTCAGGGCCGGATTATCCCAAAATTTTATTTCGGTTTTCCAGGCGCTTTCCATCGCATAGTACTTCATACTATGGACACCAAGTCGGCAAAGCGTGTAATTTCGCGGGGACTTATGGCATTGAGGATTCCCTTGTCCGTGCAATTATTGCAGAAGAATGAAATTGCGTCTTCCTCGCGGCAGTCCTTTATCCTGTTCATGACTAGGAGGAATCTGGCCCGGTAATGGTGTACTGTTTCTTCGGGCTCTTGCCTAATTTGGGATAGATCGCATATGTTTGGGTGGGTGGGTGGAATTGAATCCGAATCCTCACCCGATCTGAGACTCAAGGGCCAAGGAGTTTCCGAACTCAAAAGTTTGGATTCTTGGATGTTTTCCGATAAATCTAGCCCGCTGCCTGATTCTAGGTTCAGACCTTGAGTGACATCCTCCCCTCCGCGGGTATCCGGCTTGGAGGGATCGGGAATCCGGACATAGCTAGTCCTTAAGATAGATGAAGGGTTGCCGCATTGTTCCTCCACCACTGCAATGTGATGGGTGACCTGGGGAGAGTTAATCTCTCTCAGATCGGGTTTAGGCTCAATCTGATCGTAGTCTGTAGTGACTCCCAGGGCGGCGATGCGATCCAAGAGCTCGTTCAGGGAAGAGAGATCCATTGGATCTAACTGCTCGGCGAGTTCTGAGTTGATGTGAAGATTGCTTTCGATGACCCGAGGAGTCATCATCGGTGCAGCGGCCGATCAGGCGGTCATAAGAAAACCACCTAGCCGGAGAGTTTGGCCGATATCCAAAGCTCCCTCAGTAATAGTGCCATCTTTAAAGACGGATGAGACATCCTTCCTGGTGGCGACGGCACAGCGGAACTCTCAATGAAAGCACCAATGTCGGTGTCAAAACCAGCGGATCTCGGGTAGGGGGTCCCAAACTGTGCGTCTAGGCCGGATGGTAACAGGAGGCAGGGGACACGATGTTTTACCCAGGTTCGGGCCCTCTTGACAGAGGTAAAACCCTACGTCCTGCTTGATTAATATTGATGATATGGGTAGTACAAGAGTAGATCTACCACAAGATCAGAGAGGCTAAACCCTAGAAGCTAGCCTATGGTATGATTGTATGTTATGGTTGTTGTCCTACGGACTAGAACCCTTCGGTTTATATAGACGCCGGACAGGGTTAGGGTTACACAAGGTCGGTTACAAAGGAGGAGATATCCATATCCGTACTGCCTAGCTTGCCTTCCACGCCAATTAGAGTCCCATCCGGACACGAGACGAAGTCTTCAATCTTGTATCTTCATAGTCTAACAGTCCAGCCAATGGAGATAGTCCGGCTGTCTGGAGACCCCCTAATCCAGGACTCCCTCAGGCAAGATGACTAAAACTCCGTTCTCCAGAACAATGGAGCGAGCAACATAGTTATTGGAAATCATACATACTGATGTATGTGGTCCAATGAACATTGAAGCTCGTGGCGGATATCGTTATTTTCTCACCTTCACTGGTGATTTGAGCAGATATGGGTATATCTACTTGATGAAACATAAGTCTGAAACATTTGAAAAGTTCAAAGAATTTCAGAGTGAAGTGGAAAATCATCGTAACAAGAAAATCAAGTTTCTATGATCTGATCGTGGAGGTGAGTATTTGAGTTATGAGTTTGGACTTCATTTGAAACAATGTGGAATAGTTTCGCAAGTCACGCCACCTAGAACACCACAACGTAATGGTGTGTCTGAATGTCGTAACCACACTTTATTAGATATGGTGCGATCTATGATGTCTCTCACTGATTTACCTCTATCGTTTTGGGGTTATGCTTTAGAGACGGTTGCATTCACATTAAATAGGGCACCATCTAAATCCGTCGAGACAACACCTTATGAACTGTGGTTTGGCAAGAAACCCAAGTTGTTGTTTCTTAAAGTTTGGGGCTGCGATGCTTATGTGAAAAAGCTTCAACCTGGTAAGCTCGAACCCAAATCGGAGAAATGTGTCTTCATAGTATACCCAAAGGAGACAATTGGGTACACCTTCTATCACAGATCCGAAGGCAAGATATTCGTTGCTAAGAATGGATCCTTTCTGGAGAAGGAGTTTCTCTGGAAAGAAGTGAGTGGGAGGAAAGTAGAACTTGACGAGGTAATTGTACCTTCTCCCTTATTGGAAAGTAGTTCATCACTGAAATCAGTTCCAGTGATCCCTACACCAGTAAGTGAGGAAGCTAATGATGATGATCATGAAACTTCTAATCAAGTTACTACCGAACCTCGTAGGTTAACCAAAGTAAGATCCGCACCAGAGTGGTACGGTAATCCTGTTCTGGACGGCATGTTACTTGACCATGACGAACCTACAAACTATGAGGAAGCGACGATGAGCCTAGATTCCGCAAAATGGCTTGAGGCCATGAAATCTGAGATGGGATCCATGTATGAGAACAAAGTATGGACTTTGGTTGACTTACCCGATGATCGGCAGGCCATAGAGAATAAATGGATCTTCAAGAAGAAGACTGACGCTGACGGTAATGTTACTGTCTACAAAGCTCGACTTGTTGCAAAAGGTTTTTGACAAGTTCAAGGAGTTGACTATGATGAGACCTTCTCACCCATAGCAATGCTTAAGTCCGTCTGAATCATGTTAGGAATTGCCACATTTTATGATTATGAAATTTGGCAAATGGATGCCAAAACTGCAATCCTTAATGGATACCTTAAAGAAGAGTTGTATATGATGCAACCAGAAGGTTATGTCGATCCAAAAGGTGCTAACAAAGTGTGCAAGATCCAGCGGTCCATTTATGGACTGGTGCAAGCCTCTCGGAGTTGGAATATACGCTTTGATAGTGTGATCAAAGCATATGGTTTTGTATAGACTTTTGGAGAAGCCTGTATTTACAAGAAAGTGAGTGGGAGCTCCGTAGCATTTTTGATATTATATGTAGATGACATATTGTTGATCGGAAATGATACTGAATTTCTGAATAGCATAAAAGGATACTTGAATAAGAATTTTTCAATGAAAGACCTCAGTGAAGCTGCTTATATATTGGGCATCAAGATCTATAGAGATAGATCAAGACGCTTGATTGGACTTTCACAAAGCACATACCTTGATAAAGTTTTGAAGAAGTTCAAAATGGATCAGGCAAATAAAGGGTCCTTGACTGTATTACAAGGTGTAAAGTTGAGTTAGACTCAATGCCCGACCACTGCAGAAGATAGAGAGAAAATGAAAGGTGTTCCCTATTGTAAGTGCATCTAGTGCCCCTTGGTGATTTTGGTGTATTGAAGACTTATAGGTTAAGGGACTAATGTGTTTATGAGTGTACACAGGTCTATAAGACTATGAGGAGTTTGATATTTACAGAGAAAGTCAACCCCTAAAAATGAAGTTCTTCGACTGAGGACTTTGAAAGTGAAGAAATTGGTGTGACCTTGAAGACTTGGTATTCATTCGAGGAACATGGAGCGTGAAGACTTTAGCTTTTGTAGTTCCATTTTCCCTTTCTTGAGTCATAGGAAACACGGTACTGTTAAAGGAGGTCGAGGAAATACTAAGAAAAAATTGCCATGTGATGCTCAACTCAAAATCCTACACCTACCAATCCCTTCGAGTGAAGCCATTGGAAATCTCATACAGTTCAGTCATATTCTTCAGTGACGAAGACGAAGTTCTTCTGGTCTCTGAGGAATTTGTCCTGATTGAGGAGTTAGGAATTCGCCAGTGCGGATGGCCTACACAGTGAGGAACATGATAGCCCTGAGGAATTTGATACTCAAATTTCCGACCGTTGCTGTGCTATGCGCCACATGTCCCAAAATATCTTATCCACCTAACGGTCATATAATTGAAGGGCATTTATGTCTTATCATGTCGGGCTACTCCCTAGGCTATAAATAGCCGCCCCCTACAACCACTAGTTGGTTAGCTGCTCCGAGAGAAACTGACACTTGTCATTTGAGAGCATCCCATCCTCCGAGGACTTTGAGTGAAAATCATCAAGTGAGGAAAACCCAAACCCAAACACCTACAAACCCAAAGTGATTGAGCATCACTGAAGAGATTGATCCTGCGTGGATCCGACGCTTGTTACCTTTGAAGACTGTGCATCTTCCAGACGGTTAGGCGTCATGGTCTATAGCATCCAAGAGGAAATTGTGGATCGCCGAGTGACCGAGTTTGTGAAGGTTCGGAAGTCACCTGAAGACTTACCACGAGTGATTGGGCGAGGTCTGTGTGACCTTAGCTCAAGGGGAATACGGTGAGGACTGGGTGTCCTGAGCTGCGTGTTCAGGACTGGGTGTCCGGGACTATGTGTCCTCAGGTTTAAATACCTAGCCGCCCTAATCAGATGTACAACTGTCACAGCAGTTGGAACTAGTCTACCAAATCATTGTCTTCACAAAGCTACCTGGTTCTATTTCCTCAACCATTTAATTTCCTCATTTCTGTGTTGTGTGCTTGTTCATATCTGTTTGAAGACTTTGACTGAAGACTTTCTCAATTTCCTCAGTTCAATTTCTTCAGTCTATTTGTCTTCGTCCTGTGTTATCCTGTGTTTACGCTTTCTGTACCCTGTGCTTGTTTTCACTTCATCATGAAGACCATGCTCATGCACTGTTATTTTTACTTATGAGTACTTATTCCGCTGCAAGTAGTTCTTCACTCAGGATTTTCCTCACCCTGAAATTCCTCATTGAAGAATTCATAAAAATCGCCTATTCACCCCCCTCTAGTCGATATAACGCACTTCCACCTATGCTTCAGCCATAGGCTCTATCATGTATGCAATGCTGTGTACCAGACCTGATGTGTGCCTTGCTATAAGTTTAGCAGGGAGGTACCAAAGTAATCCAGGAATGGATCACTGGACAGCGGTGAAGAACATCCTGAAATACCTGAAAAGGACTAAGGATATGTTTCTCATATATGGAGGTGACAAAGAGCTCATCGTAAATTGTTACATCGATGCAAGCTTTGACACTGATCCGGATGACTCTAAGTCACAAACCGGATACGTGTTTTTATTGAATGGTGGAGCTGTCAGTTGGTGCAGTTCCAAGCAGAGTGTCATGGCGAGATCTACGTGTGAAGCGGAATACATAGCTACTTCAGAAGCAGCAAATGAAGGAATCTGGATGAAGGAGTTCATATCCGATCTAGGTATCATACCTAGTGCATCGGGTCCAACGAAAATATTTTGTGACAATACTGGTGCAATTGCCTTGGCAAAGGAATCCAGATTTCACAAGAGAACCAAGCACATCAAGAGACGCTTCAATTCCATCCGCGATCTAGTCAAGGAGGGAGACATAGAGATTTGCAAGATACATACGAATCTGAATGTTGCAGACCCGTTGACTAAGCCTCTCTCACGGGCAAAACATGATCAGCACCAAGACTACATAGGTGTTAGAATCAATACAATGTAATCTAGATTATTGACTCTAGTGCAAGTGGGAGACTGAAGGAAATATGCCCTAGAGGCAATAATAAAGTTATTATCTATATTTCCTTATATCATGATAAATTTTTATTATTCATGCTAGAATTGTATTAATCGGAAACTTAGTACATGTGTGAATGCATAGACAAACAGAGTGTCACTAGTTTACCTCTACTTGACTAGCTCGTTGAATCAATGATGGTTATGTTTCCTAACCATAAACATGAGTTGTCATTTGATTAACGGGATCACATCATTAGAGAATGATGTGATTGACTTGACCCATCCGTTATCTTAGCACGATGATCAATTAGTTTGTTGTTATTGCTTTCTCCATAACTATACATGTTCCTATGACTATGAGATCATGCAACTCCCGAATACCGGAGGAACACTTTGTGTGCTACCAAACATCACAACGTAACCGGGTGATTATAAAGGTTCTCTACAGGTGTCTCCAATGGTGTTTATTGAGTTGGCATGGATCAAGATTAGGATTTGTCACTCCGATTGTCGGATAGGTATCTCTAGGCCCTCTCGGTAATGTACATCATTATAAGCCTTGTAAGCAATGTAGCTAATGAGTTAGTTACGGGATGTAGCACTATGAGACGAGTAAAGAGACTTGATGGTAATGATATTGAACTAGGTATTGAGATACCGACGATCGAATCTCGGGCAAGTAACATACCGATGACAAAGGGAACAACGTATTTCGTTATGCGGTTTGACCGATAAAGATCTTCGTAGAATATGTAGGAACCAATATGAGCATCCAGGTTCCACTATTGGTTATTAACCGGAGACATGTCTCGGTCATGTCTACATAGTCCTCAAACCCGTAGGGTCCACAAGCTTAACGTTCGGTGGCGATCGGTATTATGAGTTTATGTGTTTTGATGTACCAAAGGTAGTTCGGAGTCCCGGATTTGATCACGGACATGACGAGGAGTCTCGAAATGGTCGAGACATAAAGATCGATATATTGGACGACTATGTTTGGACATCGGAAGGGTTCCGAGTGAAGTTCGGGCATATACCGGAGTACCGGGGGTTACCGGAACCCCCCAGGGAGTTTAATGGAGCTTAGTGGAAAGAGAGGAGGGACTGCCAGGGCAGGCTGCATGCCCCCTCCCCCTCTGGTCCGAATTGGACTAGGAAGGGGGCGCACCCCTTTCCTTCTCCCTCTTTCCTCCTACTACATGGAAAGGGGAAGAATCCTACTCCCAGTGGGAGTAGGACTCCCCATGGGGCGCTCCATAGGAGGGCCGGCCCTCCCCCTCCTCCACTCCTTTATATACTGGGGAGGGGGCACCCCATGGACACACAAGTTGATCATTGATCTTTAGCCGTGTGCGGTGCCCCCCTCCACCATAATCCACCTCGTTAATATCGTAGCGGTGCTTAGGCGAAGCCATGTTCCGGTAGCAACATCATCACCGTCATCATGCCGTCGTACTGACGAAGCTCTCCCTCGAAGCTCTACTGGATCGTGAGTTTGTGGGACGTCACCGAGCCGAACGTGTGCAGATCGCGGAGGTGTCGTATCTTCGGTACTAGATCGGTCGATCGTGAAGACGTACGACTACATCAACCGCATTGTCATAACGCTTCCGCTTACGGTCTACGAGGGTACGTAGACAATACTCTCCCCTCTCGTTGCTATGCATCACCATGATCTTGCGTGTGCGTAGGATTTTTTTTTGAAATTACTGCGTTCTCCAACACTACCCTTGGGTCACAAGCCCAGGGGGCGCGCCTACCCCCAGGGTGCGCCCCCAGGCTTGTGAGGCCCCTGGAGCTCCGGCAACCCTAATTCCAACTCCATATATACCTATTCGCGGAGAGAAAATTAGAGAGAAGGATTCATCGCATTTCACAATACGGAGCCGCCGCCACCTCATGTTCTTCATTGCGAGGGCTGATCTGGAGTCCGTTCGGGGCTCCGAAGGGTGGAATCCGTCGCCATCATCATCATCACCAACCTTCCTCCATCACCAATTCCATGATGCTCACCACTGGTAGTGAGTAATTCCTTCGTAGGCTTGCTAGACGGTGATGGGTTGGATGAGATTTATCATGCAATCGAGTTAGTTTTGTTAGAGTTTGATCCCTATTATCCACTATGTTCTGAGATTGATGTTGCCATGACTTTGCTATGCTTAACGCTTATCACTAGGGCCCGAGTGCCATGATTTCAGATTTGAACCTATTATGTTTTCATGAATATATGTGTGTTCTTGATCCTATCTGGTAAGTTGTAGACACCTATTATGAGTTATGATCCGCATACCCCAAGGTGACAATAATTGAGATTCTTTCCAGTGATTACCCTAGTTTGAGGACTTCATGTATTCACTAAGTGCTAATGTTCTATTCGGGTTCTCTATTAAAAGGAGGCCTTAATATCCCTTACTTTCCTTATGGACCTCGCTGCCACGGGAGGATAGGACAAAAGATGTCATGCAAGTTCTTTTTCATAAGCATGTATGGCTATATATGAAATACATGCCTACATTACATTGATGAATTGGGGCTAGTTCTGTGTCGCCCTAGGTTATGGCCACTACATGATAAATATTATCCAACACAACTATCCATCGTTGATCCAATGCCTATGAGATTTTCACATATTGATCTTTGCTAAGTTACTTTTGCTGTTGCTACTATTACAGTCACTACAAAACGACTACTGCTACTATTATCACTGTTACCATTAATTCCATAATCCTTTGTTACTAAAAACTTTGGTGCGGATATTAAGTCTTTCAGGCATGGTTGAATTCACAACTCAACTGCTAATACTCGTGAATAATCTTTGGCTCCCCTTGTGTCGAATCAATAAATTTTGGTTGAATACTCTACCCTCGAAAAATGTTGCGATCCCCTATACTTGTGGGTTATCAAGGAAATATTTGTTCTACCTTTAGCTCCTCGTTGGGTTCGACACTCTTACTTATCAAGAATGGCTACAATTGATCCCCTATACTTGTGGGTTATCAATGAGGTCCTAGTATTTCGTACATTATGATTAATTATGTAATGCATATATATGTCGACAAATCATTGGAATTTAGCTACCATTTGTTCAATTGCAATTGTTGCGAAATCTGGTGAATGTTCTTATTGAGGACACTATTTGTTCAATTGCATATTATGGCGAATTTGCTTTTTGCATGCCGATTGAAATGGGATATTTTTGCTTTAACCTGGCCATTGATGCGCACACAGTTCAACTAAATGAGTGTGTGTGATCCGCATCGGAAAGCATATGTCAATCGTAGCATAACCGTCGGTGATACACACCAGATCACAGACGATTTGCAGCACTTCTACGTGTGCGTGGGGGCTCCCAAACCATTTGTGATACCACATTATCGCACACAAGAGCTTATAGTAAATTGTGACCAATGTAAAATACAATCGCACTCATAAATTTTCCAGGAGACGTGTGGGATCCCAAGGGGAAAGCACACGTCACTCATACCACAACTGTCGGTGATACAGAACAAATCATAAATAATCTGCAACACTTGTATGTGTGCAAAGGGACTCTTGAACCATTTGTGATAGCACATTATCACACACGGTAATTGTTCGCCAAACGTGTGTAATAGTGTCATGCATGGCAGACGAGTTCCGCAGGAAACTCGTGTGCGATGGGGCACATATCGCACCCAGTTCATAAGTTGACCCGTGTGCCTTAGATATTGTTTCCCAAATGGTTCATTACGAAACACCATTTGATTTCACTACTACATTACAAACGTTGGATCACCAATCCCACACGTGTGCCGAAAGGTGGTGTATGCGATATATATGTTGATGCATCGCATACGATTACATTTGGCAACGCGTGTGCATCATGGTAACATTGAGACTCTGCTACACGGACGCAAGGGACAAGCACCAACACTAAACAAAAACATTTACCGATGTATACATTTCGAACACAAAAGCATGGTCGTGACTCTACTTTATGAATAATCGTGCCTCTAGTATCTTCATGACCCTACTTCTTAGTGTTGGGGAACGTAGTAATTTCAAAAAAATTCCTACGCACACGCAAGATCATGGTGATGCATAGCAACGAGGGGGAGAGTTTGATCTACGTACCCTTGTAGATCGCAACGGAAGCGTTGACACAACGTAGAGGAAGTAATCATACGTCTTCTTCCCGATCCGACCGATCCAAGCACCGTTACTCCGGCACCTCCGAGTTCTTAGCACACGTTCAGCTCGATGACGATCCCCGGGCTCCAATCCAGCAAAGCTTCGGGGAGGAGTTCCGTCAGCACGACGGCGTGGTGACGATCTTGATGTACTACCGACGCAGGGCTTCGCCTAAGCACTACAACGGTATGATCGAGGTGGAATTTGGTGGCAGGGGGCACCGCACACGGCTAAGGAACGATCTCAAGGATCAACTTGTGTGTCTAGAGGTGCCCCCTGCCCCCGTATATAAAGGATCCAAGGGGGAGGGGCTGGCCGGCCAAGGGGGGAGGTGCAGGAGAGTCCTACTCCCACTGGGAGTAGGATTCCCCCTCCAATCCTAGTCCAACTAGGATTCCTCGGAGGGGAAAAGAGGAGGAGGTGGCCGGCCACCCTTTCCTAGTCCTAATAGGACTAGGGTAAGGGGGAGGCACGCAGCCCATCTAGGGCAGCCCCTTCTCTTTTCCACTAAGGCCCATTATGGCCCACTTAGCTCCCGGGGGGTTCCGGTAACCCTCCCGGTATTCCGGTAAAATCCCGATTTCACCCGGAACACTTCCGATGTCCAAACATAGGCTTCCAATATATCAATCTTTATGCCTCGACCATTTCGAGACTCCTCGTCATGTCCGTGATCACATCCGGGACTCCGAACAACCTTCGGTACATCAAAATGCATAAACTCATAATAACTGTCATCGTAACGTTAAGCGTGCGGACCCTACGGTTCGAGAACAATGTAGACATGACCGAGACACGTCTCCGGTCAATAACCAATAGCGGGACCTGGACGCCCATATTGGCTCCTACATATTCTACGAAGATCTTTATCGGTTAGACCGCATAACAACATACGTTGTTCCCTTTGTCATCGGTATGTTACTTGCCCGAGATTCGATCATCGGTATCCAATACCTAGTTCAATCTCCTTACTGGCAAGTCTCTTTACTCATTCCGTAATACATCATCTCACAACTAAAATCTTAGTTATAATGCTTGCAAGGCTTATGTGATGTGTATTACCGAGAGGGCCCAGAGATACCTCTCCGACAATCGGAGTGACAAACCCTAATCTCGAAATACGCCAACCCAACATCTACCATTGGAGACACCTGTAGTACTCCTTTATAATCACCCAGTTACGTTGTGACATTTGGTAGTACCCAAAGTGTTCCTCCGGCAAACGGGAGTTGCATAATCTCATAGTCATAGGAACATGTATAAGTCATGAAGAAAGCAATAGCAACATACTAAACGATCGGGTGCTAAGCTAATGAAATGGGTCATGTCAATCAGATCATTCAACTAATGATGTGACCTCGTTAATCAAATAACAACACATTGTTCATGGTTAGGAAACGTAACCATCTTTGATTAACGAGCTAGTCAAGTAGAGGCATACTAGTGACACTCTGTTTGTCTATGTATTCACACATGTATTATTTTCCGGTTAATACAATTCTAGCATGAATAATAAACATTTATCATGATATAAGGAAATAAATAATAACTTTATTATTGCCTCTAGGGCATATTTCCTTCACTTAGAGTATATGTACCAAATGGAAACATTTGAAACAAACAAGCACACCCATGCTTCTAGTTTATGTATAGCCGTGCCTCCACTAGCTGCACGGCTGTGCATCTATGAGTGTCCATTCTAGGGAAAACATAGGGAACACAAAGGCACACCCATGCCCCTAATTTATGTATAACCATGCTTCTCATAGACTGACATCTATCCTAAAAAACTTTTAAAACACAGATGCACAACCCTGCCTCTTCTACATCCATAGAATAACAATGAACACATGGGTTCATATCAGTTTTATATATCTAAATAACATTATATTCTACCATATATATTTAAATAACATTGGTTATACTTCACAGCCTATAACTAACATCACTATGGCAGAAGGCTGAAGATAACAACAAGCCTCCCATCATGCTCTTTGAAGGTTATGAGCACCAAGTTGTTTACTTCAATAGACGATGCCTGAAGAAAATAACTGAAACCTTTTGTCGGTTCAATATCCAGCTTATCTCGTAGTAAGGGTCCTAAACTAGGCGTCTTGGAGCGATGGTAACATGGACACGGGGTTTTACCCAGCTTCGGGCTCTCTTGATGAGATAATACCCTACACGCTGCTTTTGATTGTATTCATATGGATGTAGTACAGAGTACATGTATCTACCACGTGATTGTAGTAATGAATATGAGATTGTCTACTGACTAGCCTGGCCTCGGTTTATATAAGACACCGGAGGCCTAGGGTTTAGGAGAGTCCTTGTCTTGGGCACCAAGTCTTGTGGAGTCTTCCTTGTATGCGGTAGGGGTTGTCCGAACTGGCCCACGAGTATACGGCCATGGGGTCCTTGGCCCAATCTAACTGATCGGGAGACGATGTGGTGAGTACCCCCTAGTCCAGGACACTGTCAGTAGCCCCCTGAACCAGTCTTCAAGTTGGGGGCGCTCCTCGATTCTTCTGAACGGTTCTTCATCTTCGGTCGTCGGTCTTGAAAATTGGTTCAACAAATCTTCCCATCTTTGATCTTGAGGATCGCCAAAGTGCATCTGAAGAGTTTACACGTCGAGGATCCGAGGAGCCCCTTTAAGTTTCCGACCTTTATCAATGCCTTTTATTTTCATGCCCACCTCGGGTTTGAAGTTGCCCCCATGCGGCGGTGTCCTCTTGCATCCGAGATCCAACGTCGGACTGCATTTGAGGTATCTTTTATAGTCGAGCACCAACGCTAGACTATATCCGAGCTCCAACGCCAGACTGAATCCAAACTCCAACACCGGAGAGTATCTGAGCTCCAACGCCGGACTAAATCCGAGGTGTCATAGATCACCTTGGATCAAAAAATTCGAAGGAGTTTAGCCGAGCTTAATGCCAAAAATGCCCTCTACGGAGCCAACCACTGGCGTTCGAGCTTTATGCCAGACTGCTTCCGGGGTGTCTATTGTAGTCGAGCACCAACGCCGGACTGTGTCCGAGGTAGTACACCACCTCGTCCATGGGCTGATTTTTATGAATTTAATTCGAATTGTGAAATGTAATCTCTGCTGGGATGCATAGCCAGTAGCCCTCAAGGTGCGCGTTGGCCAAATATCCGGGATGCACCTGAAGGAAAAAATCAAACCGCTGACCCTAGTAGCCCCTGAGACTCAGGTCGATTCATAAAATCAGCCTGAGGATCAATTCCCAGCTCGGCAGCATATTTAGGAATAGAAACACAGTGTGCAAAGTCCTCGAGACTCAGGTTGGGTGCGGCCGACCAACCTAAGGATAATAATCTCCTTGAAAACTATATTGCACTTTAAATTTCCTGCATTGGATTGTCAATGCAGTAGCCCCCGAGCCACTGGTCGGGTGGCAACACCAGATCGGGGGATCGATGTACCCCTTTAATGTTTGTAAATAACAAGCACGAAGCCCAGTAGCCCCCGAGCCTTAATGTGGGCACGGGTGGCCGAATTAAGGATCGATATCCAAAGGAAAATCACAAATTATGTGTAATGATTCTATGTATCCAAATACTTTACATCATCAATGCTCGGATCCGCATTGTACAAAACTTTGTTGACCGACCATTGGCCTCCACCTCCTTGGCTAGTAGCCGAGGAGTGTTTGTCCTACTTTGTAAAGCCTTTACAAGGGCAAAGATTTACGGCAAACAAGGCAATCCGGCCATACGGTTTTATAAACAAAGGTACGCAGAGAGATATGGTGTATTACTGTTTAATGTGAGAAACATCTTCCAAAGAAAATAGTCCCGCTATCGGTTCCTTTCTTTGGGTTGTCATGCCAACCATGATCATGAAACCTCACCTCCGATCAATGCAGGAGAAAACTATTGAGGAGTTTGTTCGGGGAAAGTTCCCAAATTCTATGTTTATTTTGACTCCATTTTGACCGTTTATCAGTTGAAAGTGGCCCATCCTTGGCCTCTACCCCTTTGTAGATACTACGCAGGTGTAACACCCTCGATGCGACTATAGCTCCCACGTGTCGAGGCACGACTTAGAGGCATAATCGCATTGAAGGCATATGTCGCAAGTTAGGCAATCTTCACAACATCCCATGTAACATAAATAATAAAGGGGAGATAACATAGTTGGCTTACACTCGCCACGTCAATCAGGGTACATAAGTAGCATTACATCATTCAAACACTCATGGCCCGACTACGGCGCCAAAATAAAAGATAACCCAACATGCGATACGGTCCCGATCACCCCAACTGGGCACCACTACTGATCATCAGGGAAAGACACGTAGTATCGGCGTGAGTCCTCGTCGAACTCCCACTTGAGCTCAAGTGCGTCATCTGGAGCGGAATCATCAGGCCATGCATCTGGTTTAATAGTAATCTGTGAGCCAGAGGGACTCAGCAATCTCGCACCCTCGCGATCAAGACTATTTAAGCTTAATAGGTAAGGCAAGGTAAAATATATGGGGCTGCAACAAGCAACTAGCATATATGGTGGCTAACCTGTTCGCAAAAGGGAGCGAGAAGAGAGGGCAAAGCGCGAATGAGTAACTAGAAGGCAATCCTGCGGCAAGCATTACTCCAACACCGTGTCCACTTCCCGGACTCCGCCGAGAAGAGGCCATCACGGTAACTCACACTGTTGATTCATTTTAATTAAGTTAAGGTTCAAGTTATCTACAACCGGACATTAACAAATTCACATCTGCCCATAACCGTGGGCACGGCTTTCGAAAGTTCAAATCCCTGCAGGGGATTCCCAACTTAGCCCATGACAAGCTCTCATGGTCAACGAAGGAATAGACCTCCTCCGGAGACGTTCCGATCAGACTCGGTATCCCGGTTCTTCAAGACATTTCAACAAGTTAAAACAAATCCAGCAACACCGCCCGAATGTGCCGACAAATCCTGATAGGAGCTGCACATATCTCGTTCTCAGGGCACACTCAGATGAGCCTCCATACAACTAAAACCAAACCTCGAGTTTCCCCGAGGGGGCGCTGCACAGGACTCTAGTTTGGACCAACACTCAGAGGAGCACTGGCTCGGGGGGGTTTAAATAAGATGACCCTCGGGCTCTGGAAACCCAAGGGAAAAAGAGGCTAGGTGGCAAATGGTAAAACCAAGGTTGGGCATTGCTGGAAAAGCTTTAATCAAGGCGAACTATCAAGGGGTTCCCATTATAACCCAACCGTGTAAGGAACGCAAAATCCGGGAACATAACACTGATATGACGGAAACTAGGGCGGCAAGAGTGGAACAAAACACTTGGCGAGAGGCCGAGCCTTCCACCCTTTACCAAGTATATAGATGCATTAAGATAACATGGCAATATAATGATATCCCAACAAGTAAATAGTGTTCCAACAAGGAACAGTCTACAATCTTCACCTGCAATTAGCAACGCTATAAGAGGGGCTGAGCAAAGCGGTAACATAGCTAATCAACGGTTTGCTAGGACATGGTGGGTTAGAGGTTTGACATGGCAATTTGGGAGGCGAGATAAGCAAGTGGTAGGCATCGTAGCATAGGCATAGCAAAAGAGCGAGCATCTAGCAAAGCAAAGATAGTAGTGATTTTGAGGGTATGATCATCTTGCCTGCAAAGTTGTCAGAGTTGACTGGATCCTCGAAAGCAAACTCAACGGGCTCCTCATTAGCAAACTCGTCTCCCAGCTCTACCCAAACAAGACAAACAAGCAACAAGGACACAATCAACCACGTGTAAAGCTCAAACAATATGATGCAAGGATGGTATGCTATGCGGGATGCAATATGGGATGCATATGCAAGATTTGACAAGGAATGAATGAACCTAGCCTCAACTTGGAAATCCAAGTGTGCCACTGGAAAGGTGAGATGAAATCGCTTGAAAACGATATAAAGAACGCTGGAATCGGAGTTACGGTTTGGAAATGGCAAGCGATTCAAATATGACACCGGTCTGCGATTTACAGCAAGTAGCCATCTAAATGCAACAATATGAACATGCTACAGCACTCAAACATGGCATCAAAATACATGGCAGCGATCCATTCATGATTCTTAAGAAAAGACTAGCACTGAGCTACGGCCAATTCATCCACTACCAGGTCCAAACAAGCATGGCAAAAATGCATTTGGCAAACAGATCTCAGACTTAGTGAAATTAACACTTGTCTGGAATTTCAGATCAGATAGCACTCTTTGGAGCAACAAAACTACATGCTACAGGACCTGAACATGGCAAAGTAAAGCATGGCATGGAGCTACTCAAAGAGCTTAACAAAAGTCCCTTAGTGACCTTGAGCCAAAACGGATCACAAAATACATTTGCAAGCATGTGAACATGGCAAAAACATAATCAGCTCTCAGACTTGGTGAAAACTGGAACATGCTGAAATAGATATCGAGTAGGCATGTTTACGATCTCGATGCACTCACTACAGAGCAAGTCATGACAATCTAAGCATACACCCATCAAGAATACACAAAATACAAGCTAGACATGACAAGAACAATAACATAGCATGCACGGATCAACTACAACATCCTCGGCAAAATTGCTAACAAGTAGACAATCTGCCCAGATTCACGAAATGGCAAAAGTAGAGCTCGATTGACTCAATCTAGGGTGCTCCATAATTGCAAACAAAGACATGGATGGATAGAGCACTACAATATTAACAAAACGTCCTTACTGATCATCCTCAAAAGAGGCACGGATCACTAGGAAACAACATGAACATATGGCCATATGAGATAAACAGATCAAAGACTTACTGAAAATGCTAGTCCCTGAAATCAGCATTACCAAGTGCCTCACTTTGCAAGCTTGTGCTAGTCACCACACACATCACAAAAATACATGGGTTGCACCTCTGGATAGATGGCAAAACATATAACAAAACACATGTAGAGCTCATGGGCATATCATGCACACAATAATCATGGCAAAAATGACAAATATCTAAATGGAGCAGCAGATCTGACAAATATCTCAAATAGCACTGTTCTAACAGCATTTCGGGCATCAAGATGAACTCAAATGAAAATGATGCAATGGAATGAAATGATGTGCTCTTTGAGACGAACATTTTGATATGCTATATGCCCAAAACGGAGCTACCGATAAGGAGTTATCACAGGTCAAAGTATGCAAAATAATTTGGGAACTTAGTGAAAAAAAGGTCAACCCCTAGGGTTTTTCAGATCTGGATCTGGATCTCGCCGGAGCATGGACTTCGAGGTTCACCAGGAATGGCACCGCGGTGGCCGGACTTGTCGAGGTCACCGGAAGGAGGGGAGGGAGCCGGCGAGGAAGGGGAAGAAGACCGGGCGGCGGTGGCGATGGCGGTGGCCGGCGATGGCGGGGTTCGGCCGCGGCGGAACGCCGGCGAGGACCTCCGGCCGGACCTCGCGCCGACGAGGTAGTGCGGCGCCGGCGGACGGCGGATGCGGCGGCCGGAGCCGGGGAGGAAGCGGCGCGGCGCGGGGGCCTCGGGGCCTGGTCGGGCGGAGGAGAGGGCCGGCCCCGGGCCTCGCAGGCCGGCGGTGGGAGGCGGCGCGACGGGCCACGTGGCGGACTGCCACTGGTGCGGGTCGGTGGCGCGATTCCGTCTGCCCGGGACAGACGTGTCCGGCGGCGGCGCGAGGAGATTTTTTTAGGGTTTGAAGGAGGGGATCCGGAATTTTGAGGAGGGGGTCTATATATAGAGGTAGAGGGAGCTAGGAGTGTCCAAATGAGGTGCGGTTTTTGGCCACGCGATCGTGATCGAACGCTCTAGAAGATGTAGAGGGTTTTGGTGGGGTTTTGGGCCAAAATGGAGGGGTGTTGGGCTGCAACACACACGAGGCCTTTTCGGTCCCTCGGTTAACCGTTGGAGCATCAAACGAAGTCCAAATGGTACAAAACTTGACAGGCGGTCTACCGGTAGTAAACCAAGGCCGCTTGGCAAGTCTCGGTCCAATCCGGAAATGTTTAATCCCCACACATGAAAGAAAGGTAGAAATGACCACCGGAGGAGAACAGAGCGCCGGAATGCAAAACGGACAACGGGGAAAATGCTCGAATGCATAAGACGAACGTGTATGCAAATGCAATGCACATGATGACATGATATGAGATGCACGACAACGATAACAACACACAGGAACAAAAACCCGAACCCAAGAAAATAAAATAACTTAAGGCCGGAAACGGCAAGAGTTGGATTACATATTGGGAAAATCATATCCGGGGTGTTACAACACTCCACCACTACGAAAGGATCTCGTCCTGAGATCTAGGACTGAAAGAACGCCGGGTACTCAGGATGGAGGTGATCCTCGCGTTCCCAGGTAGCTTCACGGTCGGAATGGTGTGACCACTTGACTTTGAGGAATTTGATTGACTTGTTGCGAGTCTTGCGTTTAGTCTCTTCAAGAATAGCAACGGGGTGCTCACGATAAGAGAGATCTTCTTGGAGCTCAATGTCCTCGAAGTTGATGGTGCAGTCAGGAGTCTTGAAGCACATTCGGAGCTGAGAGACATGGAACACGTCATGAACATTTGCAAAGTTTGAAGGAAGCTCGAGTTGATAGGCGAGATCGCTTCTCTTGCTGACGATCTTGAAAGGTCCCATGTATCTAGGGGCAAGCTTCCCTTTGATACCGAAGCGACGAGTACCTTTCATTGGAGAGACGTGGAGGTAAACATGATCTCCGATCTCGGAAGCCAAATCATGGTGCTTACTATCATAGTAGCTCTTCTGGCGCGATTGGGCCGCTTCAAGGTTATCTTGAATGACTTTGCACATTTCCTCTGCCTCTGTGATTAAGTCATTTCCCAGAAGTTGACATTCACCGGTTTCAGACCAGTTGAGAGGGGTATGACACTTCCTGCCATATAGAATTTCAAATGGGGCCTTGCCCGAACTTGCTTGAAAACTGTTGTTGTAGGAGAATTCAGCATATGGAAGACAATCCTCCCAGTTCATGCCGAAGGAGATCACACAAGCCCTGAGCATATCTTCGAGAATCTGATTGACACGCTTGACTTGACCGCTAGTTTCAGGATGGAAAGCTGTGCTGAAGCAGATGTTGGTGCACATGGCCTTCTGAAAAGAATCCCAAAACTTGGAGGTAAAGATGTTGCCACGGTCTGAAGCGATCACTTGTGGAATACCGTGCAGAGAGACAATTCGAGAGGTATAGAGCTCCGCCAATTGAGCTGCAGTGATTGACTCTTTGATAGGCAGAAAGTGAGCCACTTTAGTGAGTTTGTCGATGACAACGAATATAGCATCATTGCCACGCTTGGACTTTGGAAACCCAGTCACGAAGTCCATCTCAATGTGGTCAAACTTCCATTCTGGAATGGCAAGAGGTTGGAGGACCCCAGCTGGCCTTTGGTGTTCTGCCTTCACTCTTCTGCAGACATCACATTCATTCACGAATTGAGCAATCTCGCGCTTCATTCGAGTCCACCAATAAGCCTGCTTGAGGTCCTGATACATCTTCGTGCTCCCAGGGTGGATGGAGAGGAGAGAATTGTGAGCCTCATTCATGATCACTTTACAAAGGTCACCTTTGGGCACAACAATACGATCCTCGAAGAAGAGAGTATCCTTGTCATCAAGGCGGTAGCACTTGTACTTGGGTTGACTCTTGGCAATCCCAATCTTCACCTTTTTCACCATAGCATCAAGAAGCTGGGCTTGGCGAATCTGGTCTTCCAAGGTAGGAGAGACTTGAAGGTTGGCGAGGAAACCTTGAGGAACAACTTGCAGATTAAGTTTGCGGAAAGCTTCACAAAGCTCGGGTTGATAAGGCTTGAGAATCAGACTGTTGCAGTAAGCCTTTCTGCTCAACGCGTCAGCAATCACATTGGCCTTGCCTGGAGTATACTCGATACTCGGATTATACTCTTGAATCATTTCGACCCATCGAGTCTGCCTGAGGTTGAGATTAGGCTGAGTGAAGATGTACTTGAGACTCTTGTGATCAGTGAAAATGTCCACTTTTCTTCCCAATAAGAGATGTCTCCAAGTCAAAAGAGCATGCACAACTGCCGCCAACTCAAGGTCATGAGTGGGGTAGTTCTTCTTGTTGGGCTTCAACTGGCGAGAGGTATAAGCCACAACTTTCTTCTCTTGCATCAACACTGCGCCAAGACCTTGGAGAGAGGCATCACAGAAGACCTCGTATGGCTTGGATTCATCAGGCGGAGTCAGAACTGGAGCGGTGATCAATTTCTTTTTCAAAGTGTTGAAAGCAATGTCACACTCCGGAGATCAAACGTACTTGACGTGCTTCTAGAGAAGATTTGAGAGAGGCTTCACGATCTTAGAAAAGTTTTTAACGAATCTTCGACAATAGCTTGCGAGACCAAGGAAACTACGGAGTTGCTTCACGTTCTGAGGTGGTTCCCAATTCACAATTGCATACAGCTTCTCAGGATTCACCGCAATGCCCTTGGCAGAGATGATATGACCAAGATAAAGAACCTCATCAAGCCAAAATTCGCACTTGGAGAACTTGGCGTAGAACTGGTGTTCCCTCAACTTATCAAGTACCAAACGCAAGTGCTTGGCATGATCTTCCTTGTCCTTCGAGAAAACCAGAATGTCGTCGAGATAGACCAAAACGAAGTCATTGGTGTAGGCATTGAAGATGAAGTTCATCATGCGAGAGAACGTCGGAGGAGCGTTGACGAGGCCAAAAGACATGACAGTGTATTCATATGAACCATAGCTTGTCCTGAAAGCCGTCTTGGGAATATCTTGCTCACGGATTCGAATCTGATGATAACCCATACGGAGATCAAGCTTGGAGAAAACTTGGGCACCTTTGAGTTGTTCAAATAGCTCGTTGATGTTGGGAAGTGGGTATTTGTTCTTGATAGTCTTCTTGTTCAATGGACGGTAATCAACACAAAGTCGGTCTGTTCCATCCTTCTTCTTCACAAAAAGAACACCACAACCCCACGGAGAAGAACTAGGCCGAATGAGACCCATTCTCTCTTGAATATCGAGTGCTTCTTCAGCTCCTTCAACTCTTTAGGTCCGAGCTTGTAAGGATGCTTGCACACTGGTTCCGTGCCAGGCTCAAGATCAATGACGAATTCAACTGGCCGGTGCAGAGGCATTCCTGGAAGCTCTTCTGGAAAGATGTCTTGATATTCGCAAACGACTGGAATCTGCGAGATAGCATCCAGTTCACCCTTCTCATTGAGAGAAAACAGACTGATGGTATCATCACGAGCGGCAAAGACAATTACATCCTCAGACGAATGAGTCAATTGAATCTGCCTAGCTGCACAATCAAGATGCACCTTGTGCTTAGAAAGCCAATCCATTCCGAGAATAAGATCAATATCCGAGTTGCCCAGAACAATAGGAGAAGCTAGAAATTTGTAGTCGCCCAACGTTATAGTAACATCCGGAACGCAGATATTAGTTGTTATTTGCTTGCCCGGTGACACAATTTGCAAGGAACTTTTTAGATACTGATAATCGCACTCATACTTCGATGCAAAAGGTTTGGAAGTGAAACAATGCGATGCACCAGTGTCAAAAAGAACTCTTGTGGGAATGTCATTAACAGGAAGATTACCCATGATGACATCTGACGAGTCCTTTGCCTGAGCTGCGTTCATCAAGTTGACCTTGGCGTGCTTGGGGTTATGCTTGACCATAGTTGTACTTGCCGATCTCACAGGAGGAGGAGGAGGAAGATGCCTCTGGTTGAAACACTTGTTGTCATAGTGACCCTTCTGTTGGCACTTGTTGCACGTGACCTCTGAAAGCGGACGGTGATACGGAGCACTCGATCTTGGAGCTTGAGACGAAGTCTTGTTCTGAAAGCCAGGGTTGGGTGGGTGGGAAGATCCACTGCCACCTTTTCTCTTCTGCTGATACGGCTGACGGAACGGAGGAGGAGGAAGCCAATACTTCTGCTGCTTGGCCACTTGAGTAGAGGAAGGAGTAGTGTCTCTGACTCGCTTCTTGGAAGCATCACACCTCAGTTGAGCGGCCTCTTGCTTCAATGCCATGTTGTAGAACTCATCGTACCTCAAGGGCTCAAAGAGAACAAGAGCTAGCTGGATTTCTTCTCTGAGACCACCCCTGAACTGGTATATCATGCTCTTCTCATCAGGTACGTCCTGCTTGGCAAAGCGGGCGAGCTTCTGGAACAACTTGTTGTAGTCATAGACAGACAAAGAGCCTTGCTTTAGATTGTGGAATTCCTCACGCTTGCTTTCAACCACGCTCTGAGGGATATGGTGAGCTTTGAAGTCTTGACGGAATTCATCCCAGGTATTCACACGTCCTCCTCTGGAATCCTTGTACTGCTGGAACCATTCTGCATCTTGGTCTTTGAGTTGGAAGGATGCGAACTTGACAAAGTCCTCAGGCCTGACGTTACTGCACTCGAAATGCTTGCACATATCCACGAGCCAATCGTCAGCATCAGTTGCCTCAACACAATTGCTGAAAGTCTTTGGCCCGTTCGCAAGGAGCTGGTTGAGTGTAGCAAAGTGATTCTGATTGTTGCCTTGGTTCCCTTGGTTTGCTTGATTGCGCTCTTGAAGAATTTGCATGATCAAATGCGTGTTTGCATTGGTTGCGGCCATCACAGCTTGCCATGCCTTCGGAGGAGGTGGAGGTGGTGGCGGATCAGGATTCGGAGTCGTGCGCGTTGGAGGAGCCATCCTGAAGAGGTTGACATCCATTAGCACATTGATAGACAAATATTGAAGCTGAATCCAACGGAATGAAAATTGCAACATATAGTCTTCACATCCGAAAAAAATGAACGAATGCATTCCACTTGAAATGGTCACATATCCATAAATTGAGAAACCACTAGAATTTAGGTAGAGAAATAAATCAACAAGGTACGGATCAAGAACGAATACTCGGTAAGAAATCCCAATCTCAAACCAAATATCTGTGGAAGAGGAACTAGAGCTACAAGAATTCCCACCTATGAAACTCCCGAACCTTTCTGGTTATGCAATCAGGTGTTGGGGATACAGGGGAAGCATAATATCTCACCCAAATCTAGCAAATCCTACATCCAGCTGTATCCATCCTTCAACACATAACCGAGAAAAACTTCGGAAACCATCTACCTCAACCTTCAAAAAGCATCCGTTATATGAGTTATGGCGATACTCCCGAACTCCCGCCCCAGTACTGGGTGGCGTCGAGGTTATCTCACCAACGAACTGCATAAAAGAGATTTTCGATGTCGGCATACTAAACTCAGGTATTCCAGAACTGCAACGATAAAATTGTGACGACAACACCTTGGAGCTCAACTCCCCGGGACACTGCCACAACCCCTAAAGATAGGAGGCACCAAGAACAATGTTCTCGTCACAAAACCATCGGAACGATTCCAAGATACCCGCGTGATCCTAATTTTTTTAGTGGAATTTTAGAAGAGAAGAGTCAAAACTCTACGTCAGGATGCCTTACCAGAGCGATGAGGAGACTGGGAAGTAAGAAGAATTCCTAAACTCTCCGATATATAATTCCTAATTGACTCAAAACATTTTTCTAGACACAACTCGGCAGCTAAAAACGATCAAGCAATGGGGGCTCCTAAGGTCGGGGAAGGCTCTGATTACCAACTTGTAACACCCTCGATGCGACTATAGCTCCCACGTGTCGAGGCACGACTTAGAGGCATAATCGCATTGAAGGCATATGTCACAAGTTAGGCAATCTTCACAACATCCCTTGTAACATAAATAATAAAGGGGAGATAACATAGTTGGCTTACACTCGCCACGTCAATCAAGGTACATAAATAACATTATGTCATTCAAACACTCATGGCCCGACTACGGCGCCAAAATAAAAGATAACCCAACATGCGACACGGTCCCGATCACCCCAACTGGGCACCACTACTGATCATCAGGGAAAGACACGTAGTATCGGCGTGAGTCCTCGTCGAACTCCCACTTGAGCTCAAGCGCGTCATCTGGAGCGGAATCATCAGGCCCTGCATCTGGTTTAATAGTAATCTGTAAGCCACAGGGACTCAGCAATCTCGCACCCTCACGATCAAGACTATTTAAGCTTAATAGGTAAGGCAAGGTAAAATATATGGGGCTACAGCAAGCGACTAGCATATATGGTGGCTAACCTATTCGCAAAAGGGAGCGAGAAGAGAGGGCAAAGCGCGAATGAGTAACTAGAGGGAAATCCTGCGGCAAGCATTACTCCAACACCGTGTCCACTTCCCGGACTCCGCCGAGAAGAGGCCATCACGATAACTCACACTGTTGATTCATTTTAATTAAGTTAAGGTTCAAGTTATCTACAACCGGACATTAACAAATTCCCATCTGCCCATAACCACAGGCACGGCTTTTGAAAGTTCAAATCCCTGTAGGGGAGTCCTAACTTAGCCCATGACAAGCTCTCACGGTCAACGAAGGAATAGACCTCCTCCGGAGACGTTCCGATCAGACTCGGTATCCCGGTTCTTCAAGACATTTCGACAAGTTAAAACAAATCCAGCAACACCGCCCGAATGTGCCGACAAATCCCGATAGGAGCTGCACATATCTCGTTCTCAGGGCACACTCAGATGAGCGCTCCATACAACTAAAACCAAACCTCGAGTTTCCCTGAGGGGGCGCTGCACAGGACTCTAGTTTGGACCAACACTCAGAGGAGCACTGGCCCGGGGGGTTTAAATAAGATGACCCTCGGGCTCCGGAAACCCAAGGGAAAAAGAGGCTAGGTGGCAAATGGTAAAACCAAGGTTGGGCATTGCTGGAAAAGCTTTAATCAAGGCGAACTATCAAGGGGTTCCCATTATAACCCAACCGCGTAAGGAACGCAAAATCCGGGAACATAACACCGATATGACGGAAACTAGGCGGCAAGAGTGGAACAAAACACTAGGCGAGAGGCCAATCCTTCCACCCTTTACCAAGTATATATATGCATTAAGATAACATGGCAATATAATGATATCCCAACAAGTAAATAGTGTTCCAACAAGGAACAGTCTACAATCTTCACCTGCGACTAGCAATGCTATAAGAGGGGCTGAGCAAAGCGGTAACATAGCCAATCAACAGTTTGCTAGGACATGGTGGGTTAGAGGTTTGACAGGGCAATTTGGGAGGCATGATAAGCAAGTGGTAGGCATCGTAGCATAGGCATAGCAAAAGAGCGAGCATCTAGCAAAGCAAAGATAGTAGTGATTTCGAGGGTATGATCATCTTGCCTGCAAAGTTGTCAGAGTTGTCGGTGTTCTGGGAACGGGGGTCCCCAGACTTGCCTGCCTGCGGCGTGGCTCAAAGGGGGCCCAGCACGGCCCATCTTCATCAACACAAGACTCAAGACCCTCGCGAGGGGCCAAGCCTCGCGGGGCGGACGACACGGACCTTCCTCGGGCACGGCCTCTTCAGGCTAGCTCGCGAGGAGGCGGAGAGATCAAGGCGGGGTACCTCGCGAGGTGCCCGTGATGCAAGCCATGACGACTCAGGGCGCCAGGCGGGTGCCAGCCCGCGCAGCGTCCTCCTTTCCTCTTTGGTGCAAAGGGGCAAGCGCAGCCGGAGAGTACCGAGGCATCGGGCAAAGGTTGCCATTTCGGTGCAACGAGACCAAGACCAGGAGGACTACAAGACGGAGGTCACCGTGGAGCCCAAGACAGTGTCATCACCAGAGCTTTGCGCTGGCGAAGACTGCTTTTGTCAGGATATTTGATACTTGTTGTCCCCCTTCAAATTAGCCCGCCATTGTTGGCTCCCTTCCCGCTCGATATTTGGGAAGAGGACCAGGGCCCCACATAGCATGGGGATTTTGGTCGGTTCGTTCGGTTGGCCGGCAAGTAAGAGTAAGGTAGAGAGAGAGAGAGAGAGAGAGAGAGAGGTGGTTGAACTCCTCCTAACAGTTCATCACCCCAGCCAAGAACAGGCCTGTTGGGGAACGTAGTAATTTCGAAAATTTTCCTACGCACACGCAAGATCATGGTGATGCATAGCAACGAGAGGGGAGAGTGTTGTCTACGTACCAACGCAGACCGACTGCGGAAGCGATCACACAACGTAGAGGAAGTAGTCGTACGTCTTCTTCCCGATCCGACCGATCCAAGCACCGTTACTCCGGCACCTCCGAGTTCTTAGCACACGTTCAGCTCGATGACGATCCTCGGGCTCCGATCCAGCAAAGCGTCGAGGAAGAGTTTCGTCAGCACGACGGCGTGGTGACGATCTTGATGTACTACCGACGCAGGGCTTCGCCTAAGCACTACAACGGTACGATCAAGGTGGAATTTGGTGGCAGGGGGCACCGCACACGGCTAACGAACGATCTCAAGGATCAACTTGTGTGTCTTGGGGTGTCCCCTGCCCCCGTATATAAAGGTTGGAGGGAGGGGGCTGGCCGGCCAGAGAGAGGGAGGCGCAGGGGGAGTCCTACTCCTACCGGGAGTAGGACTCCCCCCTCCAATCCTATTCCAACTAGGACTCTCAAGGGGGAAAGGAGAGAGAGGGGGGCCGGCCCCTTCTCCTAGTCCTACTAGGACTTGGCGAAGGGGGGGGCGCGCGGCCAGCTATGGGCTGCCCCTTTTCTCTTTTCCACTAAGGCCCAATAGGCCCATTAGTCTCCCGGGGGGTTCCGGTAACCCTCCCGGTATTTCGGTAAAATCCCGATTTCACCCGGAACACTTCCTATGTCCAAACATAGGCTTCCAATATATCAATCTTTACGTCTCGACCATTTCGAGACTCCTCGTCATGTCCGTGATCTCATCCGGGACTCCGAACAACCTTCGGTACATCAAAATGCATAAACTCATAATAACTGTCATCGTAACGTTAAGCGTGCGGACCCTACGGTTCGAGAACAATGTAGACATGACCGAGACACGTCTCCGGTCAATAACCAATAGCGGGACCTGGATGCCCATATTGGCTCCTACATATTCTACGAAGATCTTTATCGGTCAGACCGCATAACAACATACGTTGTTCCCTTTGTCATCGGTATGTTACTTGCCCGAGATTCGATCGTCGGTATCCAATACCTAGTTCAATCTCGTTACCGGCCAGTCTCTTTACTCGTTCCGTAATACATCATCTCACAACTAACATATTAGTTGCAGTGCTTGCAAGGCTTATGTGATGTGCATTACCGAGAGGGCCCAGAGATACCTCTCCGACAATCGGAGTGACAAACCCTAATCTCGAAATACGCCAACCCAACATCTACCATTGGAGACACCTGTAGTACTCCTTTATAATCACCCAGTTACGTTGTGACGTTTGGTAGTACCCAAAGTGTTCCTCCGGTAAACGGGAGTTGCATAATCTCATAGTTATAGGAACATGTATAAGTCATGAAGAAAGCAATAGCAACGTACTAAACGATCAGGTGCTAAGCTAATGGAATGGGTCATGTCAATCAGATCATTCTACTAATGATGTGACCTCGTTAATCAAATAACAACTCTTTGTTCATGGTTAGGAAACATAACCATCTTTGATTAACGAGCTAGTCAAGTAGAGGCATACTAGTGACACTCTGTTGGTCTATGTATTCACACATGTATTATGTTTCCGGTTAATACAATTCTAGCATGAATAATAAACATTTATCATGATATAAGGAAATAAATAATAACTTTATTATTGCCTCTAGGGCATATTTCCTTCAGTCTCCCACTTGCACTAGAGTCAATAATCTAGATTACACAGTAATGATTCTAACACCCATGGAGCCTTGGTGCTGATCATGTTTTGCTCGTGGAAGAGGCTTAGTCAACGGGTCTGCAACATTCAGATCCGTATGTATATTGCAAATCTCTATGTCTCCCACCTGGACTAAATCCCGGATGGAGTTCAAGCGTCTCTTGATGTGTTTGGTCCTTTTGTGAAATCTGGATTCCTTTGCCAAAGCAATTGCACCAGTATTGTCACAAAAGATTTTGATTGGACCCGATGCACTAGGTATGTCACCTAGATCGGATATGAACTCCTTTATCCAGACTCCTTCGTTTGCTGCTTCCGAAGCAGCTATGTACTCCGCTTCACATGTAGATCCCGCTACGACGCTTTGTTTAGAACTGCACCAACTGACAGCTCCACCGTTTAAAGTAAACACGTATCCGGTTTGCGATTTAGAATCGTCCGGATCAGTGTCAAAGCTTGCATCAACGTAACCTCTTACGGTGAGCTCTTTGTCACCTCCATATACGAGAAACATATCCTTAGTCCTTTTCAGGTATTTCAGGATGTTCTTGACCGCTGTCCAGTGATCCATTCCTGGATTACTTTGGTACCTCCCTGCTAAACTTATAGCAAGGCACACATCAGGTCTGGTACACAGCATTGCATACATGATAGAGCCTATGGCTGAAGCATAGGGAACATCTTTCATTTTCTCTCTATCTTCTGCAGTGGTCGGGCATTGAGTCTGACTCAACTTCACACCTTGTAACACAGGCAAGAACCCTTTCTTTGCTTGATCCATTTTGAACTTCTTCAAAATCTTGTCAAGGTATGTGCTCTGTGAAAGTCCAATTAAGCGTTTTGATCTATCTCTATAGATCTTTATGCCTAATATGTAAGCAGCTTCCCTGAGGTCTTTCATTGAAAAACTTTTATTCAAGTATCCCTTTATGCTATCCAGAAATTCTATATCATTTCCAATCAGTAATATGTCATCCACATATAATATCAGAAATGCTACAGAGCTCCCACTCACTTTCTTGTAAATACAGGCTTCTCCAAAAGTCTGTATAAAGCCAAATGCTTTGATCACACTATCAAAGCGTTTATTCCAACTCCGAGATGCTTGCACCAGTCCATAAATGGATCGCTGGAGTTTGCATACTTTGTTAGCTCCCTTTGGATCGACAAAACCTTCTGGTTGTATCATATACAACTCTTCTTCCAGAAATCCATTCAGGAATGCAGTTTTGACATCCATCTGCCATATTTCATAATCATAAAATGCGGCAATTGCTAACATAATTCTGACGGACTTAAGCATCGCTACGGGTGAGAAGGTCTCATCGTAGTCAACCCCTTGAACTTGTCGAAAACCTTTCGCGACAAGTCGAGCTTTATAGACAGTAATATTACCGTCAGCGTCAGTCTTTTTCTTGAAGATCCATTTATTCTCAATTGCTTGCCGATCATCGGGCAAGTCAACCAAAGTCCATACTTTTTTTTTCATACATGGATCCCATCTCAGATTTCATGGCCTCAAGCCACTTTGCGGAATCTGGGCTCACCATCGCTTCTTCATAGTTCGTAGGTTCATCATGATCTAGTAGCATGACTTCCAGAACTGGATTACCGTACCACTCTGGTGCGGATCTCACTCTGGTTGATCTACGTGGTTCAGTAGTATCTTGTCCTGAAGCTTCATGATCATCATCATTACCTTCCTCACTAATTGGTATAGGTGTCGCAGAAACAGTTTTCTGTGATGTACTATTTTCCAATAAGGGAGCAGGTACAGTTACCTCGTCAAGTTCTACTTTCCTCCCACTCACTTCTTTCGAGAGAAACTCCTTCTCTAGAAAGTTTCTGAATTTAGCAACAAAAGTCTTGCCTTCGGATCTGTGATAGAAGGTGTATCCAATAGTTTCCTTTGGATATCCTATGAAGACACATTTCTCCGATTTGGGTTCGAGCTTATCAGGTTGAAGCTTTTTCACATAAGCATCACAGCCCCAAACTTTAAGAAACAACAACTTTGGTTTCTTGCCAAACCATAGTTCATAAGGTGTCGTCTCAACGGATTTTGATGGTGCCCTATTTAACGTGAATGCGGCCGTCTCTAAAGCATAACCCCAAAACGATAGCGGTAAATCAGTAAGAGACATCATAGATCGCACCATATCTAGTAAAGTACGATTACGACATTCGGACACACCATTACGCTGTGGTGTTCCGGGTGGCGTGAGTTGCGAAACTATTCCACAATTTTTCAAATGTACACCAAACTCGTAACTCAAATATTCTCCTCCACGATCAGATCGTAGAAACTTTATTTTCTTGTTACGATGATTTTCAACCTCACTCTGAAATTCTTTGAACTTTTCAAATGTTTTAGACTTATGTTTCATTAAGTAGATATACCCATATCTGCTTAAATCATCTGTGAAGGTGAGAAAATAACGATATCCGCCACGAGCCTCAATGTTCATTGGACCACATACATCGATATGTATGATTTCCAATAAATCTGTTGCTCTCTCCATAGTACCGGAGAACGGTGTTTTAGTCATCTTGCCTATGAGGCACGGTTCGCAAGTACCAAGTGATTCATAATCAAGTGGTTCCAAAAGCCCATCAGTATGGAGTTTCTTCATGCGCTTTACACCGATATGACCTAAACGGCAGTGCCACAAATAAGTTGCACTATCATTATTAACTTTGCATCTTTTGGCTTCTACATTATGAATGTGTGTATCACTATCATCGAGATTCAACAAGAATAGACCACTCTTCAAAGGTGCATGACCATAAAAGATATTACTCATATAAATAGAACAACCATTATTCTCTGATTTAAATGAATAACCGTCTCGCATCAAACAAGATCCAGATATAATGTTCATGCTCAACGCTGGCACCAAATAATAATTATTTAGGTCTAATATTAATCCCGAAGGTAGATGTAGAGGTAGTGTGCCGACCGCGATCACATCGACTTTGGAACCGTTTCCCACGCGCATCGTCACCTCGTCCTTTGCTAGCGTCCGCTTATTCCGTAGTCCCTGTTTCGAGTTGCAAATATTAGCAACAGAACCAGTATCAAATACCCAGGTGCTACTGCAAGCTCTAGTAAGGTACACATCAATAACATGTATATCACATATACCTTTGTTCACTTTGCCATCCTTCTTATCCGCCAAATACTTGGGGCAGTTCCGCTTCCAGTGACCAGTCTGCTTGCAGTAGAAGCACTCAGTTTCAGGCTTAGGTCCAGACTTGGGTTTCTTCTCCTGAGCAGCAACTTGCTTGCTGTTCTTCTTGAAGTTTCCCTTCTTCTTCCCTTTGCCCTTTTTCTTGAAACTAGTGGTTTTGCTAACCATCAACACTTGATGCTCCTTCTTGATTTCTACCTCCGCAGCTTTCAGCATTGCGAAGAGCTCGGGAATAGTCTTGTTCATCCCTTGCATATTATAGTTCATCACGAAGCTCTTGTAGCTTGGTGGCAGTGATTGGAGAATTCTGTCAATGACGCAGTCATCTGGAAGATTAACTCCCATCTGAATCAAGTGATTATTATACCCAGACATTTTGAGTATATGCTCACTGACAGAACTGTTCTCCTCCATCTTGCAGCTATAGAACTTATTGGAGACTTCATATCTCTCAATTCGGGCATTTGCTTGAAATATCAACTTCAACTCCTGGAACATCTCATACGCTCCATGACGTTCAAAACGTCGTTGAAGTCCCGATTCTAAGCCGTAAAGCATGGCACACTGAACTATCGAGTAGTCATCAGCTTTGCTCTGCCAGACGTTCATAACATCTGGCGTTGCTCCAGCAGCAGGCCTGTCACCCAGCGGTGCTTCCAGGACGTAATTCTTCTATGCAGCAATGAGGATAATCCTCAGGTTACAGACCCAGTCCGTGTAATTGCTACCATCATCTTTCAACTTTGCTTTCTCAAGGAACGCATTAAAATTTAACGGAACAACAGCACGAGCCATCTATCTACAATCAACATAAACAAGCAAGATACTATCAGGTACTAAGTTCATGATAAGTTTAAGTTCAGTTAATCAAATTACTTAAGAACTCCCACTTAGATAGACATCCCTCTAATCCTCTAAGTGATCACGTGATCCAAATCAACTAAACCATAACCGATCATCACGTGAGATGGAGTAGTTTTCAATGGTGAACATCGTTATGTTGATCATATCTACTATATGATTCACGCTCGACCTTTCGGTCTCCGTGTTCCGAGGCCATATCTGTATATGCTTGGCTCGTCAAGTATAACCTGAGCATTCTGCGTGTGCAACTGTTTTGCACCCGTTGTATTTGGACGTAGAGCTTATCACACCCGATCATCACGTGGTGTCTGGGCACGACGAACTTTGGCAACGGTCCATACTCA
This sequence comes from Triticum monococcum, assembly GCA_034509565.1. Lineage (NCBI taxonomy): Eukaryota > Viridiplantae > Streptophyta > Magnoliopsida > Poales > Poaceae > Triticum > Triticum monococcum. The sequence goes on from CM067845.1 coordinate 430,634,732, forward strand.
GGGAGAACACTTCTTGATAATTTAGTGAGAGATCATCTTATAATGCTACCGTCAATCAAAGCAAGATAAGATGCATAAAAGGATAAACATCACATGCAATCAATATAAGTGATATGATATGGCCATCATCATCTTGTGCTTGTGATCTCCATCTCCGAAGCACCGTCATGATCACCATCGTCACCGGCTCGACACCTTGATCTCCATCGTAGTATCGTTGTCGTCTCGCCAATCTTATGCTTCCACGACTATCACTACCGCTTAGTAATTAAGTAAAGCATTACATCGCGATTGCATTGCATACAATAAAGCGACAACCATATGGCTCCTGCCAGTTGCCGATAACTCGGTTACAAAACATGATCATCTCATACAATAAAATCAGCATCATGCCTTGAACATATCACATCACAACATACCCTGCAAAAACAAGTTAGACGTCCTCTACTTTGTTGTTGCAAGTTTTACGTGGCTGCTACGGGCTTAAGTAAGAACTCATCTCACCTATGCATCAAAACCACAACGATAGTTCGTCAAATAGACTCCGTTTTAACCTTCTCAAGGACCGGGCGTAGTCACACTTGGTTCAACTAAAGTTGGAGAGACAGTCTTCCGCAAGCCATCTATGTGCAAAGCACGTCGAGGGAACCGGTCTCGCGTAAGAGTACGCGTAAGGTTGGTCCGGATCGTCTCACCGAACAATACCGCCGAACCAAAGTATGACATGCTGGTAGGCAGTATGACTTGTATCGCCCACAACTCACTTGTGTTCTACTCGTGCAAATATCATCAAACCATAAAACCTAGGCTCGGATGCCACTGTTGGGGAACGTAGTAATTTCGAAAAATTTCCTATGCACACGCAAGATCATGGTGATGCACAGCAACGAGAGGGGAGAGTGTTGTCTACGTACCAACGCAGACCGACTGCGGAAGCGATCACACAACGTAGAGGAAGTAGTCGTACGTCTTCTTCCCGATCCGACCGATCCAAGCACCGTTACTCCGGCACCTCCGAGTTCTTAGCACACGTTCAGCTCGATGACGATCCTCGGGCTCCGATCCAGCAAAGCGTCGAGGAAGAGTTTCGTCAGCACGACGGCGTGGTGACGATCTTGATGTACTACCGACGCAGGGCTTCGCCTAAGCACTACAACGGTACGATCAAGGTGGAATTTGGTGGCAGGGGGCACCGCACACGGCTAAGGAACGATCTCAAGGATCAACTTGTGTGTCTTGGGGTGTCCCCTGCCCCCGTATATAAAGGTTGGAGGGAGGGGGCTGGCCGGCCAGAGAGAGGGAGGCGCGGGGGGAGTCCTACTCCTACCGGGAGTAGGACTCCCCCCTCCAATCCTATTCCAACTAGGACTCTCAAGGGGGAAAGGAGAGAGAGGGGGGCCGGCCCCTTCTCCTAGTCCTACTAGGACTTGGGGAAGGGGGGGCACGGCCAGCTGTGGGCTGCCCCTTTTCTCTTTTCCACTAAGGCCCAATAGGCCCATTAGTCTCCCGGGGGGTTCCGGTAACCCTCCCGGTATTCCGGTAAAATCCCGATTTCACCCGGAACACTTCCTATGTCCAAACATAGGCTTCCAATATATCAATCTTTACGTCTCGACCATTTCGAGACTCCTCGTCATGTCCGTGATCTCATCCGGGACTCCGAACAACCTTCGGTACATCAAAATGCATAAACTCATAATAACTGTCATCGTAACGTTAAGCGTGCGGACCCTACGGTTCGAGAACAATGTAGACATGACCGAGACACGTCTCCGGTCAATAACCAATAGCGGGACCTGGATGCCCATATTGGCTCCTACATATTCTACGAAGATCTTTATCGGTCAGACCGCATAACAACATACGTTGTTCCCTTTGTCATCGGTATGTTACTTGCCCGAGATTCGATCGTCGGTATCCAATACCTAGTTCAATCTCGTTACCGGCCAGTCTCTTTACTTGTTCCGTAATACATCATCTCACAACTAACATATTAGTTGCAGTGCTTGCAAGGCTTATGTGATGTGCATTACCGAGAGGGCCTAGAGATACCTCTCCGACAATCGGAGTGACAAACCCTAATCTCGAAATACGCCAACCCAACATCTACCATTGGAGACACCTGTAGTACTCCTTTATAATCACCCAGTTACGTTGTGACGTTTGGTAGTACCCAAAGTGTTCCTCCGGTAAACGGGAGTTGCATAATCTCATAGTTATAGGAACATGTATAAGTCATGAAGAAAGCAATAGCAACATACTAAACGATCGGGAGCTAAGCTAATGGAATGGGTCATGTCAATCAGATCATTCTACTAATGATGTGACCTCGTTAATCAAATAACAACTCTTTGTTCATGGTTAGGAAACATAACCATCTTTGATTAACGAGCTAGTCAAGTAGAGGCATACTAGTGACACTCTGTTGGTCTATGTATTCACACATGTATTATGTTTCCGGTTAATACAATTCTAGCATGAATAATAAACATTTATCGTGATATAAGGAAATAAATAATAACTTTATTATTGCCTCTAGGGCATATTTCCTTCAAGGCCCTCGCGAGGCTGTTCTTCCTTGTATTGTTCATCATCATCAGCCCCAAGAGGCAATCCACCCACCACACACTGGAGTAGGGTATTACACCACAACGGTGGCTCGAAGCAGTATAAACCTTGTGTCTCTTGTGCAGTTCTTTCAGTAGTCTAGATCTTTGCGAGACGGAGAGGTAGAAGGCATAATCTCCGCGCGCACCCTAGTGTTCGAACCTTAAGGGTCTGCCGGAACCCGAAATCCAACATTTGGCGCGCCAGGTAGGGGTGCGCCGGAATTCGTCTTCCAGCGCTCCGTGCCCCGTCGCTTCATCATCACCATGCCCGGCGACCAGGAGGGCAACCCCGACCCATGGGCTGCGTGGCCCGCCCGCGCAGAACCGCTCGCCTCGGGCGACCCCGTGCCCCAGGCAGCTCGTGGTCCGCCGGGCGCTGCGGGCCGCGGGCGGCGCGGACAGACTTCGACAACTCTCACACCGCGGCAGGCACGGTCGGCAGCAAGGGCCTCCAATCACGCCGCGACCACGACACCATACACCCGCCGGGAGCAGGCGAACTCGAGGGCCGCGCTCACGGTGCCCAAGAGCTGCTGCGGTGCAGACTGCTGGATGGCGGCCATGATGTGCTGCTGGAGCGAGTGGCGGAGCTCCTGGGCTTCGCCGCCTCGGGGGCTCACCCCTTCTCCACCCAGCTCCCATCTCAAGCCCAGGGCGACCCGTGCGGGGGCTCCACACGCGCCCGCGGGCTCCAAGGCTACTCCGACGCCAGTGAAGCTGTCGGCACCGGACCGGCGGCGGCGCTGCCCCCGCCCCCGGCCCGCGAAGAAGGACTCAACGCGACCCGCGACCCCAGTGGGCGGCCGCGTTGCCACCCCACAGTGGGCGTGATAGGCGGGACCGCGTGGCATGCGGGGCATCACGGCGTGGCATTCGGGATGACGGCGTCATAGGAATACGTGCCCCTTATGATGGACCAAGGACACCCTCAAGAGAACGGACAAGGCTCGCTCCTCGGCCCGAGCTGGGGGGACGAGGCACTGGAAGCTGAGCCTTTCCAGGAGCCCCGGAACGATCCCGCTGGCCACGCTGGAGGCAACAATTATCGGGCGCCGCTAATTCTTCAGGGGCAGGTATACGCTAACCATGGATCGCAGGAGGTGCAGGTCGCCGCGGCAAGCAGCTGCCCCGCTCCCACAGTCTCCTACCCCTCGGGAGGAGGGCGCAGGGGGCTGCAAGAGAGGGGCCGAGATCCGACATCACCACCGCGGCGTTCGGAGCAAGGTGTTCTCAAGAGGTAGGCCCTCTGCTGGGGAGGTGCCTCAGGGCCTGCCCCTGGCGGAGAACCCGTGGTCGTCGGGGGAACCGCTGGTGACCGCTCTACCCCATCGGGCGGCGTCCTGGGTTCCGGTCGTTGCTGATGGCACTAGAGTGTGGCGCAAGGCGGGGCCCTCATCTGGCGATATGAAGCAAGGCCAGTACCTGTGATGAAGGCCCGGTGCCTGTGAAGCTCGCCACCCCGTGACACTCTCACGTAATAATGAGTGGGGCTGTACACGCCCCGGAGTCTCAGGGGTGCCGGCCTCATGCCCTGGGGCTCCCTCCCACGCCCAGTGGATAACACTTAGCTCCGCGCTGGTGAGAAGACGTCCAAGACTAGATTAGGTGCCGGACGCGGCCTTTTGTCTACTTTCATTGCCTTTCCCTTTGGTTGTAGCTTTTCCCCCGCTGGATTTGAGTTGGATTCAAATTTGAGATTTGCATGTGTTCGGGGAAGGGGTGCTTATTCTCGTTCGAGCCATTTCTCGCGTTCTGGTTACCGCTTCACCACAGCTGCCTCCCCTCGCGAGCCCCTCGCGAGTCGGGTCAGGCCTGGCTCGTGCGCAACCCAAACTGCCGCTGTTGCTCCCTCTCGGGAGGATTTTCGGGTGCCTGCGGAGGTTGTCCTGTTTGGAAAAGGCCCAGAGCCTGTGAAGCAAGGCGAGTGCCTGTGAAGCCATCGTGTTTTGGAAAAGGCCCAGAGCCTGTGAAGCAAGGCAAGTGCCTGTGAAGCTATCGCGTTTTGGAAAAGGCCCAGAGCCTGTGAAGCAAGGCGAGTGCCTGTGAAGCCATCGCGTTTTGGAAAAGGCCCAGAGCCTGTGAAGCAAGGCGAATGCCTGTGAAGCTATCGCGTTTTGGAAAAGGCCCAGAGCCTGTGAAGCAAGGCGAGTGCCTGTGAAGCCGTCGCATTTGGGAAAAGGCCCGGAGCCTGTGAAAAAGGCCAACGCCTGTGAAGCTCCCTGCCGGCGACACTCTCATATCCTACGGATTCAACTAAAGAACACCCCCGACGTCACGCCCTCCCACAGGCTGCTTCGGGGCTTGCGCGAAACAAAGGTAAACCAGCCAACCACCAGGCGCGGGCGCTCGTGCAATATGACAACTACTAATACGATGAACACAGGTTTTACATGAGGGGCTTCCCCTCCCAAAATGCTCTCACAGTCATCAGGTCAAAAACCTAAGTTCTATTCATGCAGGGTAAGAAGATAGGAGCGATACACACTCAGTCGGACCAATCCCCCAATGCGTCCTCGGAAGCACCTCCTGAGCCGTTGCTGGCTTCGCCGAACTCGCCATCGTTGTCTGCGTCGCCACCAGCGGCGTCAGGGCCGTTCATCGCACCGTCCTCGTCAGCAGCCACGATCACGTCGTCGTCGTCCGAAGCGAAGGCCCTGACAAGGGCGTCCACATTGTCTTCCACCCAGTGCGCCAGGTCGCCTCGGACGGCCTGGGGAACTGGGGCGATGACGGCATCAAAATCGAAGTGGGAATCCATGTTCAGGAGATGACTGAAGACACGGGAAAAGGCGCGCCCGAGCAGGGTGCGGCTCCTCTCCTCCACCAACCTGTCGGCCCTGGCCGACCGCGCCTCCAGCTGCGTCACCACGGCAGTGAAGAATTGAAGGTTGCCAGCATAGTTGGCTGTGTGCGGCTCGCCAACAGCCGCCTCACAGATGTTGCCCAAGGCTGCGCTAGCCCTCTCCCGGAGCGTGGCGAGCATGGGGCCGTGCATGTGCTCCAGGACCTGCTGCCGATATATCTCATCCGCGTTCTGGCGCGTGACGCCCTTAGCCTCCTCCAACCGCTGGCGAAGGCGGAGCACCTCGGCCTGGGAGGCGGCTAACTCCCCTTGTGCTACCTCAAGGGCGGCCCGGGAGGCGTCGGCCAGCCGCGTCGCCTCCTCCCGCTTGGCCCTCAAGACTGCGGTCCTCCCTTCAGCTTCGACCCGGATCAACTCCAGCCTCCCCTCAAACTCGCGCTCGAGGTCTTGGCGCGCCATCGCCACCCGACGTTCGACCTCCTCCAGGACACGAGCCTCCCGTGCGGCGACATCGTCCTCCGCCTGCGTCACCAAGCGCTCCCTCGTCTCCAGCCGCTTGTACTCGCGGATGCGTTCAGCGGCTTCCAGCGTCAACGCTTCCTCATGCTTCTGGAGCTTAGTTGGGTCGCCGGAGGCCACCCGCATCGATGCAAGGGCCAACTCGCGCAGCTCTACTTGCTCCTCCAGTGAGTGGCACCGGGCCAGGAGCTCACGAGCCCGCTCCTCGCCGCCTCTCGCCGTCGGTCAGCTCCCCGGGCCTCCTCGGCGGCCTGGGATCGGGCCACCCGAGAGGCCTCCAGCGACGCCTTCGCCTCTTCATCATCAAGATCTTGCTGACGGCGCGCGAGGGCGATGGCAGCCTCCAGCTCGTGCCTCCCTGCAGCCAGGCGCAGGCCCTCGGCCTCCAGGCGTGCGTCTTCGTTAGCAAGCTCCTCCCCAAGCAGGTTCACTGCGTCGGTCGCCCTTTGAAGGAACCCTTAGCGGCGAGCACGACGCTCCCGGGCGCGCTCAAGCACATTTTCCACACCATCATCTGCCCTAAGCAAGCGCCAGGGGCCACGAATCATCGTTCCTCCTCCGGGAAGGGGGCTGGGGACTGGCACCCTTGCGACGGCTGGGCGCGCTGCACCAGAAGCCCAGCCTGGAGCCTGCCCATCCCCAGATGAAGGGCGCAGGGGGCGCCTCAACCAGTCACAGTCCACGACCAGACGAGAAGCCCACGGCAGGCTGGCTATTCCCCGAGAGGGCCCGCGAAGGAAAATCGGGGGGAATGAAGGGCCGCGGTGCACCTCGGGATGGTCCACCCCTTCAGTCGCCCTCACCACAAGGTCAGAGCTGCTCGGAGCACTTGAGGACGGTAGAGGGGGCGAAGCCAAAGGAGGCGGCACCTTAGCTGCTTCCGCGAGCTCAACCGGAAGGGGCCTGCGGAGCAAGGATCAGTGAAAGCAACAAGAGGATCAGGAGCCAGAAAGGGAGAAGACTTACTCGTCAGTGGCGAAGTACTTCCTGTGCTTCAGCACGCGACAAGGGAAGTCATCACCCAGGACCTCCCTTTTCCTCCGGAGGGCCTCAAAGTCCACGCGGAAGCGGCCCAAGAGAAGAGCACAAGGATCAACCTGCGACGAAGACGGAGCATCAGAGCGATCCGCATCAGGGGCGCCTGCCTGGCGCATGCCGTCCATCACCTCGCCAGAAGACGCGGCTAGGGCCTCCGAGGCCTCAGCCCTGGGCACTGAGAGCGGCTGCTTGCCACCCTCAGCCTCAGCGGCACGGGTCCCAGGAGCTATCCCCTCGAGAGCATCACCCAGCGCTGTCACCTCATCAGGAGCCCCCTTGGCCTCCGGCGCCTCCTGCCTCCCTGCTCCGCCACTTGAGGAGGAGTCGCCTCGGCCGATTGGAAGGGCAGTCACCACCACTGCATTCTCACGAGGTCCCTGGAGGTCGGCGGGGCGCAGCCCCCACTCATCAAAGACGGGCATCTGCTTCACGAAGTCGGCCCTGCTCTGGCAGAGATACAGCAAGGCCCCTCCCTGCCGGACGTTGCCGGGGTTGGGGTCCCCGGCCAAGGTCAAGAGCGTCGACTTCAGCACCTCAGGAGCCAGGTCCTCTTCCTGGAGCCTCATGCTATCCTCGCGCCCACGGAAGGCCCACATCCAGCGAGAGTGGCGTTGAAGGGGAGCAACACGGCATAACAGAAACTCCTTCACCACCTTGGGCGCTGTCACGCCAAGCTTCCTCAGGAGCGTGAAGCGGCGCCGGACGAAGACGAGCCTGGGGCTCTCGAGCGTCTCCTGGCCCCAACCCGATTGGGGACAGCAGGCGAGGTCGGCTCCGATAGCAGGGGGCTGGGCACCCCTGCGTCCACATACAGCCACCGCTCGTGAAACCCAACCGCGGGCAGGGGGAGCTTGAAGTCAATCCCAGAGGTCGCGGTCTCAGGCTCGGCAGCGAAGCTCACGCACGCCCAGCATTGGGTAGGGTCGACAAGATACAGCGAGAAGAAGTGGCGCAGCAGGGCAACCGAAGGAGGGATGCCCACCATGGCTTCGCAAACGAAGGCGAAGACCGAAAGGAGGGTGATGGACTCAGGACTTAGATGCATCATGTGGATCTGATAATGGGAGAGCACGGCATTGAAGAAATCAGAAAAGGGGGGAACCAAACCCGCCCACAGGGCGTCGGTAAAATATGGGACCTCGGTAGCTATCCTGTCGATGGAGAAGTGGGACGCGGGCCAGGCCGTCGTCCTCCCGCACTCATTGAAGATGGTGGCCAGAGCCAAGCTGTCCCTGCCCAGGCACTCTTGATTGAGTATGGTCGACCGGCCGACGGCGGGGGACACCGATGGCGGCACACAAGACGGAGGCATGGGTTTCTCCCCCCTCTCCTTCCTCGTCGGAGCCATGGCGATGGGAAGGAGGGGGAAGATTCGAGATTGGATTGGAGGCAGGAGCAAGCGTTCAAAGGAAGGAAGAACAGGGGACGCACGAGCAACAGGAAGGGGAGCAGCTGTGTGCAGCTACAAGTCCGCCTAGCAGGGCGCAGAATAAGGGGGCGTGGGGGAACAGTGCCGCCCACATCCCATCAACCGCCACACGGCGCCCAAGGCCGCAGGCTATTAGGGCCTGCGGCGTTTCGCCCTTGCCCTTTCGCCTCTCGGCACGGCCAAGTCCGGGCGCGCCTTGGGCCCGGGGGCTACTATCGGCGTTCTGGGAACGGGGGTCCCCAGACTTGCCTGCCTGCGGCCTGCGGCGTGGCTCAAAGGGGGCCCAGCACGGCCCATCTTCATCAACACAAGACTCAAGACCCTCGCGAGGGGCCAAGCCTCGCGGGGCGGACGACACGGACCTTCCTCAGGCACGGCCTCGTCAGGCTGGCTCGCGAGGAGGCGGAGAGATCAAGGCGGGGTACCTCGCGAGGTGCCCGTGACGCAAGCCATGACGACTCAGGGCGCCAGGCGGGTGCCAGCCCGCGCAGCGTCCTCCTTTCCTCTTTGGTGCAAAGGGGGCAAGCGCAGCCGCAGAGTACCGAGGCATCGGGCAAAGGTTGCCATTTCGGTGCAACGAGACCAAGACCAGGAGGACTACAAGAGGAGGTCACCGTGGAGCCCAAGACAGTGTCATCACCAGAGCTTTGCGCAAGCGAAGACTGCTTTTGTCAGGATATTTGATACTTGTTGTCCCCCTTCAAATTAGCCCACCATTGTTGGCTCCCTTCCCGCTCGATATTTGGGAAGAGGACCAGGGCCTCTATAAATAGGACCAGCTGCCCACATAGCAAGGGGGTTTTGGTCGGTTCGTTCGGTTGGCCGGCAAGTAAGAGTAAGGCAGAGAGAGAGAGCAAGGTGGCTGAACTCCTCCTAACAGTTCATCACCCCAGCCAAGAACAGGCCCTCGCGAGGCTGTTCTTCCTTGTATTGTTCATGATCATCAGCCCCAAGAGGCAATCCACCCACCACACACTGGAGTAGGGTATTACACCACAATGGTGGCCCGAACTAGTATAAACCTTGTGTCTCTTGTGCAGTTCTTTCAGTAGTCTAGATCTTTGCAAGACGGAGAGGTAGAAGGCATAATCTCCGCGCGCACCCCAGTGTTTGAACCTTAAGGGTCTGCCGGAACCCGAAATCCGACAAGAGTTGACTGGATCCTCGAAAGCAAACTCAACGGGCTCCTCGTTAGCGATCTCGTCTCCCGGCTCTACCCAAACAAGACAAACAAGCAACAAGGACACAATCAACCACGTGCAAAGCTGAAACAATATGATGCAAGGATGGTATGCTATGCGGGATGCAATATGGGATGCATATGCAAGATTTGACAAGGAATGAATGAACCTAGCCTCAACTTGGAAATCCAAGTGTGCCACTGGAAAGGTGAGATGAAATCGCTTGAAACGATATAAAGAACGGCGGAATCAGAGTTACGGTTTGGAAATGGCAAGCGATTCAAATATGACACCGGTCTGCGATTTACAGCAAGTAGTCATCTAAATGCAACAAGATGAACATGCTACAGCACTCAAACATGGCATAAAAATACATGGCAGGGATCCATTCATGATGCTTAACAAAAGACTAGCACTGAGCTACGGCCAATTCATCCATTAACAGGTTCAAACAAGCATGGCAAAAATGCATTTAGCAAACAGATCTCAGACTTAGTGAAATTAACACTTGTCTGGAATTTCAGATCAGATGGCACTCTTTCGAGCAACAAAACTACATGCTACAGGACCTGAACATGGCCAAGTAAAGCATGGCATGGAGCTACTCAAAGAGCTTAACAAAAGTCCCTTAGTGACCTTAAGCCAAAAGGGATCACAAAATACATTTGCAAGCATGTGAACATGGCAAAAACATAATCAGCTCTCAGACTTGGTGAAAACTGGAACATGCTGAAATAGATATCGAGTAGGCATGTTTACAAGCTCGATGCACTCACTACAGAGCAAGTCATGACAATCTAAGCATACACCCATCAAGAATAAACAAAATACAAGCTAGACATGACAAGAACAATAACATAGCATGCACGGATCAACTACAACATCCTCGGCAAAATTGCTAACAAGTAGACAATCTGCCCAGATTCACGAAATGGCAAAAGTAGAGCTCGATTGACTCAAGCTAGGGTGCTCCATAATTGCAAACAAAGACATGGATGGATAGAGCACTACAAGATTAACAAAACATCCTTACTGATCATCCTCAAAAGAGGCACGGATCACTAGGAAACAACATGAACATATGGCCATATGAGATAAACAAATCAAGGACTTAGTGAAAATGCTAGTCCCTGAAATCAGCATTACCAAGTGCCTCACTTTGCAAGCTTGTGCTAGTCACCACACACATCACAAAAATACATGGGTTGCACCTCTGGATAGATAGCAAAACATATAACAAAACACATGTAGAGCTCATGGGCATATCATGCACACAATAATCATGGCAAAAATGACAAATATCTAAATGGAGCAGTAGATCTAACAATTATCTCAAATAGCATTCTTCTAACAGCATTTCGGGCATCAAGATGAACTCAAATGAAAATGATGCAATGGAATTAAATGATGTGCTCTCTGAGATGAACATTTTGATATGCTATATGCCCAAAACGGAGCTACCGATGAGGAGTTATCACATGTCAAAGTATGCAAAATAATTTGGGAACTTAGTGAAAAAAAAGGTCAACCCCTAGGGTTTTTCAGATCTGGATCTGGATCTCGTCGGAGGACGGACTTCGAGGTTCACCGGGAATGGCACCGCGGTGGCCAGACTTGTCGAGGTCGCCGGAAGGAGGGGAGGGAGCCGGCGAGGAAGGGGAAGAAGACCGGGCAGCGGTGGCGATGGCGGTGGCCGGCGATGGCGGGGTTCGGCCGCGGCGGAACGCAGGCAAGGACCTCCGGCCGGACCTCGCGCCGGCGAGGTGGTGCGGCGCCGGCGAACGGCGGATGCGGCGGCCGGAGCAGGGGAGGAAGCGGCGCGGCGCGGGGGCCTCGGGGCCCGGTCGGGGGGAGGAGAGGGCCGGCCCCGGGCCTCGCGGGCCAGCGGTGGGAGGCGGCGCGGCGGGCCACGTGGCGGCCTGCCACTGGTGCGGGTCGGCGGCGCGATTCCGTCCGCCCGAGACGTACGTGTCCGGCGGCGGCGCGAGGAGATTTTTTTAGGGTTTGAAGGAGGGGATCCGGAATTTTGAGGAGGGGTCTATATAGAGAGGTAGAGGGAGCTAGGAGTGTCCAAATGAGGTGCGGTTTTCGGCCACGCGATCGTGATCGAACGCTCTAGAAGATGGAGAGGGTTTTGGTGGGTTTTTGGGCCAAAATGGAGGGGTGTTGGGCTGCAACACACACGAGGCCTTTTCGGTCCCTCGGTTAACCGTTGGAGCATCAAACGAAGTCCAAATGGTACGAAACTTGACAGGCGGTCTACCGGTAGTAAACCAAGGCTGCTTGGCAAGTCTCGGTCCAATCCGGAAATGTTTAATCCCCACACACGAAAGAAAGGTAGAAATGACCACCGGAGGAGAACGGAGCGCCGGAATGCAAAACGGACAACGGGGAAAATGCTCGAATGCATAAGACGAACACGTATGCAAATGCAATGCACATGATGCCATGATATGAGATGCATGACAACGATAACAACACACAGAAACAAAAACCCGAACTCGAGAAAATAAAATAACTTAAGGCCGGAAACGGCAAGAGTTGGATTACATATTGGGAAAATCATATCCGGGGTGTTATAGCAGGGTGTTTTCGCAATAACAAGACAACCCTTAGCCGACGTCTCGGTGCCCGAAGGCGGTTGTGTTAGCAGAAACGAGGCAATCAGATATGCTGGCTTTATAACTTTCACTTAGTCATAGGAGTTTTGGGGAAGCTAGCTACGAGCCCCGGGTTAGTGTTCGGCGACATTCGAGGTCAAGCCGTAAACACTTCGGCCAATGTTATGAATGGCCTGTCATTTAACATAGTCATCGGATCGCTAACCAGTTTATGCTTATTGTGACAGTCAGTTTTCGGCTTTCTCCACTGAGGTGCGTAACCATGCGAGCTGGAAGCACAATCGCAGTGGTTCTCCCGTTGCACACCTAGCCGAACAAAGCGGAATGTAGGAGGCTGATACGTCTCCAACGTATCTGTATGCTATATTATCTACTGTTTTGGACTATATTGGGCTTTATTTTCCACTTTTATATTATTTTTGGGACTAACCTATTAACCAGAGGCCCAGCCCAGAATTGCTATTTTTTGCCTATTTCAGTGTTTCGAAGAAACGGAATATCAAACGGAGTCCAAACGGAATGAAACCTTCGGGAACGTGTTTTTCTCACCGAACGTGATCCAGGAGACTTGGACCCTACGCCAAGGCATCATAGAGGCGGTCACGAGGGTGGGGGCGCCCCCCCTTAGGGCGTGCCCCCCTACCTCATGGGCCCCTCGGAGCTCCACCGACGTACTTCTTCCTCCTATATATACTTACGTACCCCCAAACAAACAGACACGGAGCCAAAACCTAATTCCATCGCTGCAACTTTCTGTATCCATGAGATCCCATCTTGGGGCCTGTTCCGGAGCTCCGCCGAAGAGGGCCGTCATCACAGAGGGCTTCTACATCATCATAGCCCCTCCGATGAAGTGTGAGTAGTTTACCTCAGACCTTCGGGTCCATAGTTAGTAGCTAGATGGCTTCTTCTCTCTTTTTGGATCTCAATACAAAGTTCTCCCCCTCTCTCGTGGAGATCTATTCGATGTAATCTTCTTTTTGCGGTGTGTTTGTTGAGACCGATGAATTGTGGGTTTATGATCAAGTCTATCTATGAATAATATTTGAATCTTCTCTGAATTCTTTTATGTATGATTGGTTATCTTTGCAAGTCTCTTCGAATTATCAGTTTGGTTTGGCCTACTAGATTGGTTTTTCTTGCCATGGGAGAAGTGCTTAGCTTTGGGTTCGATCTTGCGGTGTCCTTTCCTAGTGACAGAAGGGGCAACAAGGCACGTATTGCATCGTTGCCATCGAGGATAACAAGATGGGGTTTATTTCATATTGCATGAATTTATCTCTCTACATCATGTCATCTTGCTTAAAGCGTTACTCAGTTTTTAACTTAATACTCTAGATGCATGCTGGATAGCGGTCGATGAGTGGAGTAATAGTAGTAGATGCAGAATCGTTTCGGTCTACTTGTCACGGACGTGATGCCTATATACATGATCATGCCTAGATATTCTCATAACTATGCTCAATTCTGTCAATTGCTCAACAGTAATTTGTTCACCCACCGTAGAATACTTATGCTCTTGAGAGAAGCCACTAGTGAAACCTATGGCCCCGGGGTCTATTCTCATCATATCAATCTCCATCACTTTAATCTTGCTTTGCTTTTTTACTTTGCCTTTTACTTTGCATCTCTATACCAAAAATACCAAAAATATTATATCTATCAGATCTCACTCTCGTAAGTGACCATGAAGGTATTGACAACCCCTAATCGCGTTGGTTGCAAGTAGCTATCGTTTTGTACAGGTGCGAGGACTTGAGCGTGGCCTCCTACTGGATTGATACCTTGGTTCTCAAAAACTGAGGGAAATACTTACGCTACTCTGCTGCATCATCCTTTCCTCTTTGGGGAAATCCAACGCAAGCTCAAGAGGTAGCAAGAAGAATTTCTGGCGCCGTCGCCGGGGAGTCTGCGCAAAAGTCAACATACCAAGTACCCATCACAATCCCTATCTCCCGCATTACATTATTTGCCATTTGCCTCTCGTTTTCCACTCCCCCACTTCACCCTTGCCGTTTTATTCGCCCTCTCTCTCTCTATCCTCCCTCTCTTTCTCTATTTGCCTCTTTTTGCCCGCTTGTTTTTGTTTGCTCATATGGTTAGAACAGTTGTTTATTTATTACTGAACAAAGAACCTAAGATCTATGGATCCTCATCCACTTGCTAACCTTTTTAAGAGGTCCAATTATGATAAACCAATTGCTAGTGAGTTTTGCGCACTAGATTATCTTTATGAAGTTTTGCTTGAAATTTATGAATCTAAAAAGTGTGATGAATTACCTTATGAAGCGATTCACAATAGACCTTTGAATAGAAAGCATGATTGCAATGATTCTATTATGAATTCTATTAATGTCAATTGTGCAAATAATATGCAAAACCCTAAGCTTGGGGATGCTAGTTTTGCTATGTCCTCTACTTGTTGCAATGATCATGATTGGGGTGATTCTTCTTTTGATCTTCAAAATTTATTTAAACCCCATGATGAATATAAGATTTATTATAATGTTTGCAATAATATTGATAAAAGTGGGTTTGGAAAGGTCATGACTTTAGTTAATGTTAATCCCACTATTTTGGAAGAGTGTCAACTTTGCATGCATATGGATCGTGTTGAAAATATTTTATGTGATAGCTATTTTGTTGAATTTTCTTATGATCCTACATATAATTATTATGAGAGAGGAAAATATGGTGGTAGAAATTTTCATGTTACTAAATTACCTCTCGTTATGTTGAGATTGTTTCGTTCCGCTTCCTTGCATATGCTAGTTTTTGCTTGCCTTGATAATCTGTTTGCCTATAAGATGCCTATGCATAGGAAGTATGTTAGACTTAAATGTGTTTGTCACGTGTTTTATGATGCTCTCTTTGTGCTTCAATTCTTGTCTTTCATGTGAGCTTCATTGAAATAATATGCCTAGCTATAAGGCTTTAAAGAAAAGTGCTTGTTGGGAGTCAACCCAACATTTATCCTTGCTGTTATTTAATAAATAAATTATCTAGCCTCTGTTTTGGTTGTGTTTTTTGTGTTTAATTAGTGTTTGTGCCAAGTAGAACCGTTGGGAAGACTTGGGGAAAGTCTTGTTGAACTTGCTGTAAAAAACAGAAACGTTAGCGCTCACGAGAACTGCTTTCATTTCTATTTGGAAAGTGCTATTTAGTTAATTCTTTTTGCAGATGATTAATAGATAAATTCCTCACGTCAATCAATTTATTTTATAATTTTTGGGGTTCCAGATCTTGCGCTAGCTACAGATTACTACAGACTGTTTTGTTTTTGACAGATTCTGTGTTTCGTGTGTTGTTTGCTTATTTTGATGAATCTATGGCTAGTAAAATAGTTTATAATCCATAGAGAAGTTGGAATACAGTAGGTTTAACACCAATATAAATAAAGAATGAGTTCATTACAGTATCTTGAAGTGGTCTTTTGTTTTCTTTCGCTAACGGAGCTCATGAGTTTTCTACCTTAAGTTTTGTGTTGTGAAGTTTTCAAGTTTTGGGTAAGGATTTGATGGATTATGGTACAAGGAGTGGCAAGAGCCTAAGCTTTGGGATGCCCATGGCACCCCCAAGAAAATCTAAGGACACCTAAAAGCCAAAGCTTGGGGATGCCCCGAAAGGCATCCCCTCTTTCATCTACTTCTATCGGTAACTTTACTTGGAGCTATATTTTTATTCACCACATGATATGTGTTTTGCTTGGAGCGCCTTGTATTATTTGTGTATTTGTTTGTTAGTGTGCCACAATCATCCTTTCTGTACACACCTTTTGAGAGAGCCATACATGAATTGGAATATGATAGAATACTCTATGTGCTTCACTTATGTCTTTTGAGCGTTATAATTTTGCTCTATGTGCTTCACTTAGATCTTTTAAAGCACGGTGGTGGATTTATTTTAAAGAAACTATTGATCTCTCATGCTTCACTTAGATTATTTTGAGAGTCTTAATAGCATGGTAATTTTCTTAATAATAACATGCTTGGTATTCAAGATTTGTGAAACTTTCTTTTGAGTGTGTTGAATACTAAGAAAAGTTGGATGCATGATAATTATTTTGAGATATGGAGGTGATAATATTAGAGTCATGCTAGTTGAGTAATTGTGAATTTAAAGAATACTTGTGTTAAAGTTTGCGATTCCCGTAGCATGCACGTATGGTGAACCGTTATGCGATGAAGTCGGAGCATGATTTATTTATCGATTGTCTTCCTTATGAGTGGCGATCGGGGACGAGCGATGGTCTTTTCCTACCAATCTATCCCCCTAGGAGCATGCGCATAATACTTTGCTTTGATAACTTCTAGATTTTTGCAATAAGTATATGAGTTCGTCATGACTAATGGTGAGTCCATGGATTATACGCACTTTTTCCCATCCTTCCACCATTGCTAGCCTCTCTAATACCGCGCACTTTTCGCTGGTATCATACACCCACCATATACATCCCTCAAAACAGTCACCATACCTACCTATCATGGCATTTCCATAGCCATTCCGAGATATATTGCCATGCAACTTTCCACCATTCCGTTTATTATGACACGCTCCATCATTGTCATATTGCTAGCATGATCATGCAGTTGACATCATATTTGTGGCAAAGCCACCGTTCATAATTCTTTCATACATGTCACTCTTGATTCATTGCATATCCCGGTACACCGCCGAAGGCATTCATATAGAGTCATATTTTGTTCTAAGTATTGAGTTGTAATTGTTGAGTTGTAAGAAAAATAAAAGTGTGATGATCATCATTTTTAGAACATTGTCCCAAGTGTGGAAAGGATGATGGAGACTATGATTCCCCCATAAGTCGGGATGAGACTCCAGACGAAAAAAAAGAGGCCATAAAAAAAAGAAGGCCCAAATAAAAAAATGAGAGAAAAAGAAAGAAGGGACAATGTTACTATCCTTTTACCACACTTGTGCTTCAAAGTAGCACCAAGATCTTCATGATAGAGAGTCTCTCGTTATGTCGCTTTCATATACTAGTGGGAATTTTTCATTATAGAACTTGGCTTGTATATTCCAATGATGGGCTTCCTCAAAATGCCCTAGGTCTTCGTGAGCAAGCGAGTTGGATGCACACCCACTTAGTTTCTTTTATTGAGCTTTCATATGCTTATAGCTCTAGTGCATCCGTTGCATGGCAATCCCTACTCACTCACATTGATATCTATTGATGGGCATCTCCATAGCCCGTTGATACGCCTAGTTGATGTGAGACTATCTTCCCCTCTTTTTGTCTTCTCCACAACCACCACTCTATTCCACATATAGTGCTATATCCATGGCTCACGCTCATGTATTGCGTGAAGATTGAAAAAGTTTGAAAAAGTTAGAGTATGAAACAATTGCTTGGCTTGTCATCGGGGTTGTGCATGATTTAAATACTTTGTGTGGTGAAGATAGAGCATAGCCAGATTATATGATTTTGTAGGGATAACTTTCTTTGGCCATGTTATTTTGAGAAGACATAATTGCTTTGTTAGTATGCTTGAAGTATTATTATTTTTATGTCAACATGAACTTTTTTCTTGAATCTTTCGAATCTGAATATTCATACCACAATTAAGAAGAGTTGCATTGAAATTATGCTAAGTAGCACTCTGCATCAAAAATTCTCTTTTTATCATTTACCTACTCGAGGACGAGCAGGAATTAAGCTTGGGGATGCCTGATACGTCTCCAACGTATCTATAATTTTTGATTGCTCCATGCTATATTATCTACTGTTTTGGACTATATTGGGCTTTATTTTCCACTTTTATATTATTTTTGGGACTAACCTATTAACCGGAGGCCCAGCCCAGAATTGTTGTTTTTTTCCTATTTCAGTGTTTCGAAGAAACGGAATATCAAACGGAGTCCAAACGTAATGAATCCTTCGGGAACGTGATTTTCTCACCGAACATGATCTAGGAGACTTGGACCCTACGCCAAGGCATCAGAGAGGCGATCACGAGGGTGGGGGCGCCCCCCCCCCCCCCCCCCAGGGCATGCTCCCCTGCCTCGTGGGCCCCTCGGAGCTCCACCGACGTACTTCTTCCTCCTATATATACTTACGTACCCCCAAACGAACAGAGAAGGAGCCAAAACATAATTCCACCGCCGCAACTTTCTGTATCCACGAGATCCCATCTTGGGGCCTGTCCCGGAGCTCCGCCGGAGAGGGCCGTCATCACAGAGGGCTTCTACATCATCATAGCCCCTTCGATGAAGTGTGAGTAGTTTACCTCAGACCTTCGGGTCCATAGTTAGTAGCTAGATGGCTTCTTCTCTCTTTTTGGATCTCAATACAAAGTTCTCCCCCTCTCTCGTGGAGATCTATTCGATGTAATCTTCTTTTTGCGGTGTGTTTGTTGAGATCGATGAATTGTGGGTTTATGATCAAGTCTATCTATGAATAATATTTGAATCTTCTCTGAATTCTTTTGTGTATGATTGGTTATCTTTGCAAGTCTCTTCGAATTATCAGTTTGGTTTGGCCTACTAGATTGGTTTTTCTTGCCATGGGAGAAGTGCTTAGCTTTGGGTTCGATCTTGCGGTGTCCTTTCCTAGTGACAGAAGGGGCAACAAGGCACGTATTGCATCGTTGCCATCGAGGATAACAACATGGGCTTTATTTCATATTGCATAAATTTATCTCTCTACATCATGTCATCTTGCTTAAAGTGTTACTCTGTTTTTAACTTAATACTCTAGATGCATGCTGGATAGCGGTCGATGAGTGGAGTAATAGTAGTAGATGCAGAATCGTTTCGGTCTACTTGTCACGGACGTGATGCCTATATACATGATCATGCCTAGATATTCTCATAACTATGCTCAATCCTGTCAAGTGCTCAACAGTAATTTGTTCACCCACCGTAGAATACTTATGCTCTTGAGAGAAGCCACTAGTGAAACTATGGCCCCCGGGTCTATTCTCATCATATCAATCTCCATCACTTTAGTCTTGCTTTGCTTTTTTACTTTGCCTTTTACTTTGCATCTCTATACCAGAAATACCAAAAATATTATATCTATCAGATCTCACTCTCGTAAGTGACCGTGAAGGGATTGACAACCCCTAATCGCGTTGGTTGCGAGTAGCTATCGTTTTGTGCAGGTACGAGGGACTTGAGTGTGGCCTCCTACTGGATTGATACCTTGGTTCTCAAAAACTGAGGGAAATACTTACGCTACTCTCCTGCATCATCCTTTCCTCTTCGGGGAAATCCAACGCAAGCTCAAGAGGTAGCAGAGGCAAGCACGGGAGCCGGGCAACCCAACTATTGACCAAAGACACAATTCGAAACCGATGCATATATAGCAATATCCGAGAATGTTTTTGCCGAATCTCTGAAGGTATCCGGCGTTGCACTGCGAGACTTATGCTGGAAACACGCAAAATAGTTTAAAAGTGTCATAGGCTTGGAAAATCAAAAAACTGTAGTAAAAACTTGATGTCCGAACTAGATCAAGTGTTCGGTGCCAATCCAAAAAAATTGGTCTGAGGAAAAAAAAGTGCTTCTATCATGCTTTAACATGATGCGTCATATCTCAAGACGTCAAGCGGGTCAGCCTTCGGCTTCAACCTCCCTATCCCGAAGGTGGGGTGTTTCTCGTCAGACTACCCGGCTATTGACCACACACTCGCGTCGAAAAAGGAGTGATAGAAAAAGACTTTGCAGCGACTGAGAAGAAAAAATTATTTTAAAATGGCTCATGCAAATTTAAAAGCCCCCAAGTGACTTGGGTAAAAGAATTTTTTGTACCGAAGTACTTATATCATATCTGTGTTCACCTGAACTTTAAACGCGTCTTAACCGATCGTCGGCTTCTCTCTCTTCGGTCAAGGGCCGAAAAGTGTCATGTACTCCATCTGTCGAGAATATCGACGGTGTTTCTGATAACCAGGCAATCAGGCCATAAGGCTGTAACAGACAAAGCACGCTTAGGGAACTTATGCTATATTACTGATGAAGTGTAAGAAGCATCTTCGAAGAAAATAGTACCCCCACCGATACCTTTCTTCGGTGCTCATTGTTGCTATGAGACTTGTGCAATAGATTTTTTGTACTCATGAGTTCCGTTGTGTGCCGACCATAGTTGAAAACAATAAGAACGCTAGCTTTCGGCTTCACCCAATCTGAGGTCCGGCTCGGATGACCCGATCGTGACAATCGCAGAGGTGCTCCCTTTACTCCCTAGCCGAATAATCGAGAACGTAGGGGTAAACACAGGAGCGAGACAACCCAGCTTGCAAATCGCTTAAGTCAACATGATGCATATTGTGGCATAATACACGAACAAGGAACGAAGCCGTACAAGTATAATCATATGCAAGAGGAAAAGCTTTATAAAGGAAGCCCCCAAGTAAACGGAGTATTTGAATTTGTGTGTCACAAACAAAGTTTTGACAAGGAAGTTTTTCACAAACAACTTTTTGCCAAAAAAGTATAATGCTTGGTCAAACCGAACAAAATTTAAAACTAAAAGTTTTTGAGCATGAAAGCGACTCAGCTGGTTAATGTGTTCGGCATTGACGACACGGTCCGAGTCTGATGCGGGACACGATTCCATCCCCCAAGCCAGTCCCGAGGTAGCCGAGCAGAGAGTTCGGCACTCCGAAAAGATGAAGCCCCCAGTCCAGTCGCGGTGAGCCGGTGATGGAGCATATCAGCGGGTGACACCGGAGTCTCCGAAGCAGCGACGCGGGGTTGCCAACATAGGGCAGCGCGCCAAGGCGACAACACAATTTGGTCGACTGAGGCAACAGCGCGACTCAGTCTAAGTCGATTGGCTACACAGATAAAATAGTGTAAACCAAAAGTAATGACAAATAATAATGTGTATATATAAAAAATTCTTCTACTTAATTAATATAAGTGAAGTAAATAATGAAAGAGATATGGTCTGGGCGACAAGGTCAGCCCGGCGGAGCCGCAATGTGGAAAAGTTGACACAGGAACCTGCGTCGATGCGACGCGACGACTTGGTCAACGTTGGCGGGACGACGATATCGCCTTGCCGAGGTGTTAGCGCGGCCCAACCTAAATAAATTGCCTGCACACACAAAGTAGTGCAACCAAGAAATAATAATAGTGAAAAAAAGGTGCATAATTAATTTATGCGAAAAAAGTTTGGTAAATATGGTCTGAGCGCTGAGACTAGCTCAACGACGCGGTGGGGCCGTGGTACGGCGATGTCAGCGAAGGTCGGCCTGCCCAGGTGACACGGAGAGGTTGGCCGGACTAACGCTAGGTACAAACGTCGGTAGAATTTCTCTGCCAAAATAATGCAGTACAAACCGGCAGGAAATATTTTGCATTGTAAATGGATAGCTAGAAAAAATAGAACCTGTTTGAGGGTGATGACAGTAGCCGATGGATGTGAATAGATGAAGCCGCTCTGTGCTGTACCAGTACGAACTAGTACTAGGAATTAGGCTCCAGTACCAAAAAATAGTACGTACTCATCAACAACGTGAACTAGTGTTACTAGTTGAATAGCTAGTTTTGTCATCTAGTAAATCTTGGAGACCACGCAGCAAAACTGATCGTGGACTGCATTAGCACTTCGGCGGATATAGACATCGAAAAATACTTCTACAAGTAAACGGTAGTGGCCACCTTGCGCAGAATTAAAAAAAGGAAACAAATATAGAAGGAAAAAGACAAAAGGGGAGGAATTTCCCTGGATAGCCGCTATCGTGCAGGGGCGTTTTTAGATCTGTCGCCGGGTACTGGCATGTCCTTGGCCTATACGTCTCGGGACACAACACTGTATCCGTTAGGCAAGGCCGGCTATATTGGTCGATCTCCATGGACACGCCATGTCTGCCTGATCTCCTGATCTCTAGCGAGCGAGGTAGGGTCAGCGCCGCATGACGCGCGCATGCCCTGTGGAGGCCTCGGTTCGTGTAGTATATCCGGATCGCCCGACGGCGCTCGAGATCACAAGTAATCTACAAACAGACAATAATTGCAAAAAAGAAACCTGATGTACGCGGAATAGATTGAATTGAAATCATAACACCTGATTTATGCCATCGACCCGTGACAACATCTAGGAGGCTCTCAATGAAAGCACCAATGTCGGTTCAATATCCGGCGTATCTCATAGTAGGGGTCCTAAGCTAGGCGTCTTGAAGCGATGGTAACATGGACACGGGGTTTTACCCAGCTTCAGACTCTCTTGATGAGATAATACCCTACATGCTGTTTTTGATTATATTTATATGGATGTAGTACAGAGTACATGTATCTATCACGAGATTGTAGTAATGAATATGAGATTGTCTATTGACTAGCCTGGCCTCGGTTTATATAAGACACCGGAGGCCTAGGGTTTAGGAGAGTCCTTATCTTGGGCGCCAAATCTTGTGGAGTCTTCCTTGTATGCGGCAGGGGTTGTCCGAACTGGCCCACGAGTATGCGGCCATGGAGTCCTCGGACCAATCTAACTGATCGGAAGACGATGTTGTGAGTACCCCCTAGTCCAGGACACCGTCACCTTCCTTCTTGAACATCATTCTACCACCCAAGCCAATGAAGTAGGAATAAGGAATGCTCACATATATATCATAATCACGACAATCCAAAGTAACTTCAAGAGTTAAATCACCAAACCTAGGAACTGACACAAATTCCTTCAAACTCCTCACAACCATGCTAGGAATAACTCGACGAAAACATCAAGCTATTAGAATGAAAAATAAAAGGCTATAAATAAGAGGAAATAATAAATAAATAGAAATCGAGAAAAATAGAGGAAAATAAATCTGACCATATGATGACCATTAACATTCATGGAATTAATCCTGTGAAAATTCGTATATGTTATGAGCTCCTGCTTAAGGTTCTGGGCTACGAATTCCTTCCTTGGTCCCTTCCTTCGCTAGAAAAATTCCTAAACCTACCATCGAGAAAGCTGGAAATCCTACCGGTGATGCGGTAACATTTTGAAATGAACCATTTTGATGATACATCATTTCAGGAATTTCCTTTCGCAAATGCTCTAGAAAAGGACAACAGAGTATGTAGTTGTCATCAAAGTGTCATCGCGGCATGAAATACAATTTCTGATAATAGAGATCAACACCACAAGTGTAAAAACAAGTGCCAGCAAGTTCCTTCTCAGAGTCACTCAGATCCTCAAGTGCTACGAAAATAAATTTCACAGGTTCAAGGGAACAACAAATCATGTCACGTGAAACGGGCTAAAACTTCCTTAAAAATAAACTTACCAACACAGGGTAAAGGAAACAACATATCTCCAGCCCGATAAAAATCAACACCAATCAACGTTCCATAGTGCTATGAGAAGAATCAAATATAAAATGTTATTCTTACAACACGCCTCGAACAACGCCGATCCAACACCATAGTGAACATATATACAAAAGAATCAAAAGAGGAACAAGGGCCACTTGGCAAGCCATACCTACAAAGGACACAATGATTATTAAGAACTGATTGCATAACCGAGTTGGGAGTTGACATTTGATAGTGTTAGAAGCCCCCACCCATAATCACCCGTAAAATCTCCATTACCTGGAAATATAATGGGAAAATAAATAAAAACAAACCGGAAACAGGGAACCAACGGAGAACACAATTACTGCCTAAGAATAAGGGCCGCCCTAGGCAGGTGGTAGCAACGACGGCGTCGGGAACCGCGACGGGGCGTGCATGGCAACGCCGACGGCCGGTGAAAAAGGAAACATAGAACGGAGCAAAAAGGCCAAGCAGCGGCGACGGGGACGACGACGCAAGAGAGAAACAGATCTCAGAAACAAATCAAAACTATATAATACAAAATCTCTAGATGGCGGCTGGTTTGGCCTGGTTTTTGATTCAGCGTGTTTTGTCGAGGGTTAACCCTAGATGGCGGCTGAAGCAGGATCGTCTTCCGCGGGTTGGTCGGGGAAGAAGCCGGAGGAGATGCTGCAGCACTTGGATCTCAAAGACGACGAGTTGGATGATGTGATCGTTGGGGAGGAGGAATCCAAGAAGTTCGCAGCAGATGCGCGTTGGCTGGCGACCGGGAAGGTTAACACGACCCGGCAGTTTAGTTCATCATCGATGTTCGAGGCCATGAAATCCATCTGGGGATTAGCACAAGTACCAAAATATAGAGAAGCGGGTGAAAATCTCTATATCTTCCAGATGTTCTGCTTAGGAGATTGGAAGAAAGTTGTCCATGGAGGACCCTGGTTATTCCGGGGGATGGGTATGCTCATTGAGGATTATGATGGTAAGCAAGATCCAGCGTCTTTCGTCTTTGATGGTTTGTACGTCTGGGTGCAGATCCACAATATACCAGAACTGTACCGCAAGATCGAAGTGGTTGAGCAACTAGCCCGACGCATTGGCCGAGTTAAGGAAACACAACTCTCACCGAGGCTCTTCTACGAGGGTGATTACGTACAAGTCCGGGCTAGGATTTTGGTTAACAAACCCCTGACGAGGGTGATTCCGCTGAATGTGACAGGTGAGGGCAGGAAATTCCTACCTGTTAAGTATGAGAAGATACCATATTTCTGCCAAGTCTATGGTCTCATGGGTCACAACCACGAGGAGTGTGGTGATGGAGTTTGGGAGGCAAAAGATAAGCAATGGGGAGGTTGGATGCTAGCGCAGCGCAGGAAGATACCTCGGGAGCAGCAAGGTGGCCGAGCTCCTCGTGGAGGCAGGTTTGGAGGCCGGGGCAGAGGCAGAGCAGGACATGGTGCTGCTCCACCGCGCCAACCATCTCCGGCGCGCAAACGCTCATCACAGGAGGCGGGTCTGGACTCGGACGCAAAAGTGGGAGAGGAAGATGATGTTACCAGTCCTCTGAAACCGAGCTATGCTTAGGGAGAGAAGCAAGAGGAATCCTTGGGGGCTCGTAGGAATCTAGATTTCGGCCAACACAAAGAGACACTTGGTCGAGACGAGTAGTCACCGGGATCCGAGGTGGGCACGAAAGCATTGGATGAGAGCCAGGCTTTGGCAGCCGTCCCTCCACTACCCCCGCAATATGTATCTCCCAGAGAAGCAAAAAAGGCAAGAACAACAACTTCACCACAAAAGCACAACACCAAGAAGATGGCATCATTGGCGGGCTCCGACACGGGGCGCCGCCAGGCCCAATGAAAATATTAAGCTGGAACAGCCGCGGGATAGGCGATCCCGCGACAGTTCATGAGCTCCGCGATTTCATGGAGATTAGCTCGCCATCTATTTTATGTTTAGTTGAAACTCAGTTGCAAAAGAGTCGTGTGGAAGGTCTTCGGATGTCTTTAGGTTTTGATTTCAGTTTTGGAGTAGGGAGTAGTGGTCGCAGTGGCGGCCTTTGTATCTTTTGGAAGAACTCTTTGGATGTTGAAATAAAAAACTATTCCGAGTATCATGTTGACACCTGGGTCACGGAACCTGGGAAGGAGCAATGGAGGATGACATGCTTTTACGGGGAAGTGACCAGGAGCTTGCGCTACAAGACATGGAATACTATGAAGCATTTGAGAGGGGAGAGCACCCTCCCGTGGATGTGCATAGGCGATTTTAACGAGATTCTGAGGCCTGAAGAGCAACACGGCCCCAATGAGCGTGATAGCTCTCAGATCGAAGCTTTTCGGGACGCAGTGGACGTGTGTGGTCTAGCGGATTTGGGTTACCGCAGTTTGGACTGGACTTGGGGGAAGAAGGTAGCGGGAGGACATTATTGCCGCGTTCGGCTGGACAGAGTTTTGGCATCACCTTGCTGGTCTAACCTTTTCCCGTTTGCCTCAGTTGAGCATCTTACAGCAGCAAAGTCGGATCACTGCCTGATCCTCCTGCAAACTGACCTGAATACTACATGTGTGCGCGCAAAATAGAAACAATTCCGTTATGAGTGTATGTGGGAGCGGGACACACGTTTCAGCGACATGCTTATCGAGGCCTGGAATTCAATAAGGAGAGCACATACAGTCACAGAATTATCAGATAAGCTGGCGACGGTAGCTGGAAGGCTGCAACACTGGGGACAGTCCACTTTTGGAGCAGTCCGGGCTGAACTCCGCCATCTATGCAAGAATCTTGAGGTGCTGCGTTCGCTACCCAACCGCACCGGTCCATCAGCTGAAGAGGAGCGGGTGGAAACCTGCATGATAGAACTTTGTTTGAGGGAGGAGATCATGTGGTGTCAAAGGGCTCGAATCCAGTGGCTAGCGGAGGGAGACAGCAACACCAAGTTTTTTCACCGCAAGGCGAGCACGTGAAAGGCAAAGAACCGCATTACCGAGTTGCAACGGCCGGATGGTTCTACTTGCACGGATGAGCATGAGATGACAGACATGGCCACATCCTTTTACAGCAACATGTATGCCTCAGAACCGATGGTGGGCATTGAGGAAGTTCTTTCGCATATACCCTCGAGAGTGGACGCCTCCATGAATGCCTCACTAAATGCACAGTATACCAACGCCGAGGTAAAAACAGCTTTGTTTCAGATGTTCCCGACCAAGTCTCCAGGGCCGGATGGTTTCCCTGCACACTTTTTCCAACGACACTGGGAGTTGTGTGGTGATGAGGTTACTGCTATGGTGCTCCGAGTTCTTAACGGAGAGGATTCCCCGGAGGAGATCAACAAAATGTTCATTGTTTTAATTCCCAAGATTGCTAGCCCAAAAAACTTAGCACAGTTTCGACCGCTAAGCCTTTGCAATGTGATCTATAAGATTGCATCCAAGGCATTGGCAAATCGTCTCAAGCTTATTCCCCCCAGGTCATCTCCGAAGAACAGTCAGCATTTGTACCAGGACGTCTTATTACGGACAACTTCATTTCAGCCTACGAATGTCTACATTATATGAAAACAAGGAAGCTTAAGGGCAATAGGTATTGTGCCCTAAAACTGGACATGATGAAAGCTTATGACAGGCTTGAATGGCACTACTTGGAGAGAGTAATGCTCAAACAGGGAATCGGCCCACGTTTCACATGGACAGTTATGAGGTGTGTCACATCTGTGTCTTTTAGGGTCATCTTCAACGGTAAAAAACAGGAGGAGTTCAGGCCCTCCCGCGGTCTCAAACAGGGCTTCCCTATATCTCCGTATCTATTCCTTTTGGCTGCTGAGGGGCTCTCCTGTCTTCTGAAATCCACAAGACCTGATGAGAGCGTGGATGGTATCACAGTGGCGGAAGGAGCACCACAGGTAACTCACTTGCTTTTTGTAGATGACAGTCTTCTATTTTTTAATGCTACCCCGGAGATGGCAAATAGAGTGGATACCCTTCTTCAAAAGTACTGTGGGGCATCAGGGCAGTGCATCAACAAGGAGAAATCCTCAATTTTCTTTAGCAAGGGTTGCTCTGAATCCTCGAGGCAAGAGATCAAACAACTTCTCCAAGTTCAAAATGAGAAGCTTTCTGAAAAGTACCTTGGACTCCTGCCGATGTGGGGAGAGCTAAGGAGGGGTCTTTCAAATATTTGAAGGACAGGATCTGGAAGCAAGTACAAGGCTGGATGGAGAAGGCACTTTCGGTTGGGGGGAAGGAGGTGCTCATCAAGTCCGTGGCGCAAGCAATCCCAACATATTACATGGCTTGTTTTAAGCTTCCACGAGGCCTGTGCGAACACATCAATGCTATCTTGAGGAAATTCTAGTGGGGATCAAAAAATGGTGAGCGGAAAACAGCTTGGGTCTCCTGGGAAGTGATGACGCAGCCAAAATTCATGGGGGGCATGGGATTCCGTGACATCGAACTCTTTAATCTAGCCTTGCTTGCGAGGCAAGCTTGGCGTCTCCTCCGGGAACCAAATTCCCTGAGCGCCCGTATTCTCAAAGCTGTCTATTATCCTACATCATCGATCCTTGAAGCCGAGCTGGGCAGGAACCCATCTCAAGTTCGGCGCTCTCTGATTGAAGACTGAGACATACTGTAGCTTGGTCTCGTGAAACGTATCAGCTCTGGTGAGGACACCAACATTTGGATGGATAACTGGATACCACGAGATTTTAAGCTCGGACCAGTGTGCCCGAAGACGACCAACCCTCCACAGATGGTGTCTGAACTCATAAACCCGGTCACCTCTTCCTGGGATGTCGATGTGCTTGAAACGCACCTCTATGCTATGGACAAGGAAGCAATCCACAACATTTCTCTCAGCTCCCGAGTCCAAGACGATTTCTGGGCTTGGCATTATGAACGCAAGGGCGTTTTCACGGTGAGGTCAGCATATAAACTCATGTCCTCTACAAAACAGCAGCGCACTGATTGGTTTGAACACACCGAAGGGCACTCGCGGGCCGATGCAGATCGCCGGTCCTGGTCTAGATTATGGGGTGACGCAGTTCCCTCAAAAGTACGGGTCTTCGCCTGGAGGTTGGCCCAGAGCTCGATCCGAACCGGAGAGGTCCGAAAACACCGAAGTATGGCTGACTCGGCGGAGTGCGCTATCTGTCACGCGACGGTCGATACATGGGTCATTCCCTCTTTGGCTGCCACATGGCTCGCTGCGTCTGGGCCCTCACTGGCGAGGATTTGACGAAAACAATCATATCAAACAGGGAGAAGGATGCCAAGCTTTGGATGCTATGGTTGGTTGATACCCTACCTTTGGCTGACCTAGCACGGGTATTGGTGACAATGTGGGCCATATGGTGGGCGAGACGCTGTGTGAGGGAGTCCTGGATTAGGGGGTGTTTGGGTAGCCGGACTATACCTTCAGCCGGACTCCAGGACTATGAAGATACAAGATTGAAGACTACGTCCCGTGTCCGGATGGGACTTTCCTTGGCGTGGAAGGCAAGCTTGGCGATGCGGATATTCAAGATCTCCTACCATTGTAACCGACTCTATGTAACCCTAACCCTATCCGGTGTCTATATAAACCGGAGGGTTGTAGTCCGTAGGCAATGAGAATCAACTCCGTAGACAACAATCATACCATAGGCTAGCTTCTAGGTTTTAGCCTCCTTGATCTCGTGGTAGATCTACTCTTGTACTACCCATATCATCAATATTAATCAAGCAGGACGTAGGGTTTTACCTCCATCGTGAGGGCCCGAACCTCGGTAAAACATCGTGTTCCCTGCCTCCTGTTACCATCCGGCCTAGACGCACAGTTCGGGACCCCCTACCCGAGATCCGCCGGTTTTGACACCGACATTGGTGCTTTCATTGAGAGTTCCTCCGTGTCATCGCCTTTAGGCCCGATGGCTCCTTTGATCATCAACAACGATGCGGTCCAGGGTGAGACCTTTCTCCCCGGACAAATCTTCGTCTTCGGCGGCTTCGCTCTGCGGGCCAATTTGCTTGACCACTTGGAGCAGATCGAAAGCTACGCCCCTGGCCATCAAGTCAGGTTTGGAAGCTTAAACTACATGGCTGACATCCGCGGAGACTTGATCTTCGACGGGTTCGAGCCACGGCCAAGCACGCCGCACTATCTCGAGGGGCATGATTTAGCTCTGCCTTCGGATAGTGTCCTGGAGGCCGCACACGCATCGGTTACGACCCCTAACTCGGAGCCTATTGCGCCAATCGAGGACGAGCGGTTGGACGCCACCTCGGGGGCTGCGATCTCAAAGGCGATCGAGCCAAACGCTAGCCCTGCACTCTGCACGACCCGTGACTCCGAGGATCCGGACTCCTCCCCGGACTCCGAACCCCCCGCGCCCCTGCCGATCGAATCCGATTGGGCGCCGATAATGGAGTTCACCGCCGCAGACATCTTTCAGCACTCGCCTTTTGGCAACATCCTGAATTCTCTTAAGTCTCTCTCTTTATCAGGAGAGCCCTGGCCGAATTACGGTCAGCGAGGGTGGGATACGGACAATGAAGAAATTCAAAGCCCACCCACCACTCACTTGGTAGCCATGGTCGACAATTTAAATGACGTGCTCAACTTCGACTCCGGAGACATCGACAGCATGGATGACGATGCAGGAGATATCGACGAACCAACGCCCATTGGGCATTGGACAGCCACCTCATCTCACGATGTGTACATGGTGGATACCCCTAAAGGAAGCGACAACGAGGAAAAAGGGGATGGAACGGGAATTCGACCCCCCGAAAAGCAATCAAAGCGTCGGCGTAAACGCCGACCCAAGCCCCACCTCGATAAAAACCCAGCCATAGAGCAGGACGAGCCGGTAGACGACGAGCAGGCCTTAGAGCAACCGTCCGAATAGGGAAACACGGATAGAGAAACCGAACATCCCTCCTCCGGCGAAAACAGCATTCCGGATGACCTCACGCCGGATAAACCTATGGAGCAGAAGAATCTCCATGAAAGGCTCGTTGCAACTGCACGCAGCCTAAAAAAGCAGAAGCGGAAGCTAAAAACAGCGGAAGATGCACTCCGGATTAGATGGAGCAAAGTAATCAATACCGCAGATAAATACGGCGACAGTCGCCGCACTAAAAGCTATCCGAAAAGAAAGCTACTGATTGAATTCGACGAAGAGGCCCTAGAGCCCTCGCATTCAAAAAATGAGAAAGCCACACGGTCGGATAGACGACCCCATAAAGTGGCAAGCGGCGCCGCACTTAAATCGGCATGCGACCCACTTAAGGATTCGCATCATGGCCCAGTCAGGTCCATTTATGGGCCAAGAAAGCAAGCTCTCGTAAGCAATGCTATGAAGCCATCATCAGAATCCGGCACACCCAAATACAGGGGCGCCGCACACCCTCTATGTTTCACCGATGAGGTCCTGGACTATCAATTTCCAGAGGGATTCGAACCCATAAACATAGAGGCATATGATGGAACAACAGACCCTGGAGTTTGGATCGAGAATTATATCCTCCACATACACATGGTTAGAGGAGATGATCTCCACGCCATAAAATATTTACCCCTTAAGCTTAAAGGGCCAGCCCGGCATTGGCTTAAAAGCCTTCCCGAAAACACAATTGGAAGCTGGGAAGTGCTCGAGGATGCTTTCCGAGCAAACTTCCAAGTACATCCGAAACCAGGGATGGAAACGGAAAACCGCGACTCAACAAGGACCATCGCCGGACTAAGGACAAAAGTTTGAAGAGCACGGCAGTCAATGCCGGATTCAAAGGCTCATGACAAAATCAGGCAAAATCGCCCCCCCAGGATAACAGGGACGATCCATCCAACCTAAATAAAATCCTGGACAGGATATGTCAGATACACAGTACTCCCGGGAAGCCTGCTAACCATACCCATAGAGACTGTTGGGTTTTCAAACAATCCGGTAGACTCAATGCCGAACACAAGGGGCTCGACACACCAAGCAAAGACGAGGACGAACCCCAAAAGCAGAGTACCAGGAAACAAAAGAACTTCCCACAAGAAGTAAAAATAGTGAACTGACTTCACATAACAAAACGTGCGGCGCCCGTAAAGGTACGTACCACACGGCCCATCCCCAAAGGGTCCGACCACTGGTTGTCAAAACCGATCATTTTCGATCAGCCAGATTATTCTAGAAATATCAAGAATGCAGGCTGGACTGCCTTGATACTCGATCCAATAATTGGCGGACTCCAGTTTTCAAATGTCCTTATGGACGGCGGTAGTGGACTAAACCTGATATATCAGGATACAATCCAGCACATGGGGATAAACCTAGCAAGAATCCGCCGCAGCAAAACCTCCTTTCAAGGGGTAATACCTGGTCCGGACACCCGTTGTATGGGTTTTCTCCGGCTCGAAGTCATATTCGGCTCTGCCGATAACTTCCGCCGCGAAAAGCTGACCTTCCATATCGTCTCGTTCTCAAGTCGCTATCAAGCACTACTGGGACGCAAAGCTTTCGCTCGCTTTAACGCAATACCGCATTATGCATCTCTTACGCTTAAGATGCCCGGTCCACGAGGCATCATCTCTTTGAAAGGGAAGCACTAAAGTGCGCCTCCCCAAGCGGAGGACTGTGCGGCCGCTTTGACAGCCCCACAGCAAAATGGCCTCACCGGCCAAAAAACTTCAAAATAGGTCATTCAAGACCTCGAATGCGGATAGACGAGTTCGGTGCAAAATCATCATTGATGCAGGCATAGTGGCCATATACCCCCGCACTAGGGGCTCCATGCATATACAATAAGAGACAATAAAGCACAATTTTATATATTTTACTTTATACTTTGTTTATTTTAAACTTTTCCGGCACGACCCGTTTTCAACTCAGTTCCTCTCTTTTACAGATGAACGTCGTGCGGCGCCCGTCCAGGATACGGCACAACGGAGGCACAGGCGCAGACGTGCAGTAGGGACCCGTCCTAAAGGATTCTTTTTAGATTAAGACCCTGCGTAAACCTTTTTTACTGTCTCTTGTTGCTACACATCCCCTGGTTTCTTCTGATATAGCCAAGGAGGAGGCTGGCGTCTTGGCATGTGGCCACGTCAGAATTTTTGCACGTACCTGGACACTAGGGGCTTTTTTAATAAAGAGTGTTGTTTCGCCCGCACTCATAAAGACCGAATACCTTAGGGAGTGTTCGGCGTCGCGAGTTTTGGCATTATATGCATCAGCTCCGAATCATGTCTTTGGTCAAATGT
Source organism: Triticum monococcum (assembly GCA_034509565.1). Taxonomy (NCBI): domain Eukaryota; kingdom Viridiplantae; phylum Streptophyta; class Magnoliopsida; order Poales; family Poaceae; genus Triticum; species Triticum monococcum. The sequence goes on from CM067845.1 coordinate 430,667,437, forward strand.
TGGATTGCCCAGCTCCTGAGTTCGGCTACCTTACGTTCCGCTCTATCGGCTAAGGTAGCACCAGGAGAACTACTGCGATTGTGCCCCGGTTCGGCCGGGCGAGCACCTCAGTAGAGAAAGCCGAAAACTGACTGTCATGATGTAGCGTGAGACTGGTCAGCCACTCGATGACCTATTGGAATCTATCGGATTCCTCCGCTTTAACGAAGGGCCGCTTCTCGGTCAGGCACATACGCGCCACGAACTCGGATGAGCGCAGTCGCCACCAAGGAGCTACCTAAATAGTCTCACTGTCAAGCTCCTATGGCTAAGTGAAAGTGTTAAAGCATTATAGTCCGGCTGCCTGGCCCGCTGCGCTATCACCTCCTTTGTAGGACCAAGACATTGGGTTAAGTGTGAAAATGCGTCTTCTGCGAGCACCCCCGCACTATGTGCGTGGGGGCTGAAGCCAACGACTGCCATCTTTCAGATTATATATATATATATATATATATATTAAAACGGCCGCACAGGAGGTGTTCCCAATACTTGAAGGCGCAAGTATAAAAAGGCCACTACAATTTATCAAAATATTACTTTATAATTACATATGCTATCATAACATAGCATCTTTCGAGCACTGCGTCTCTATTACACGAGCGCCTTCAAGGACTTCCTGAAAATAGTGCTCGGAGGGTACTCGGTTTTTGTCCGAATCTCGGGACGCAACAACGGTGGTCTCCATCTCCGCCCAGTATGTCTTAACACGGGCAAAAGCCATCCTTGCGCCCTCTATGCATGCTGACCTCTTCATTGCATTTATACGCGGCATCGCGTCAAGGAATTGCTGCACCAAGCTGAAATAACTCTTCGTCTCCGATCTCCCCGGCCACAGATGACCCATGACGTACTTCATGGCGAGTCCGAACAACCTATTCAGTTCGGCCCATTGAGCCAAACGATCGTCCACCGCCAGTGGACGCTCTGGATTGTGAAACTGCGACCAGAAAAGCTTTTCCACTTCGCGATCTTTCTGATCTCGAAAGTGTTCGGTCGCATCAGCAACACTCGCTGCCAAGTCCAGATAGGAATCCTCCACACTCCACATCCGGTCCAACGGAGCAAACTTCGGATCACAAAATCTCCTTCGCAGCATAAAGGGCTTTCCAGCCGCAATTTGTTCGGCCTGACGCAGCTCCTCCCTCGCAGCTCTCATCGCAGAGCGCGCGTCCTTGGCATTGGCAACAGCCTTCTCTAAGTCCGTCTGTTTCGCCTGGTCTTCTTTTTCAAAAAGTCTGCAACGGTCTGTAGCGCTTTTAAACTTTTCGACCATCTCGGCCATCTCTTCCTTGCTTCGGCAATGAGCAGCTTGTTCGGCTCCCAGCTCTTCAAGGGCTTTCTTGGCGGCCGCATCACTTTCTCTGGCTTGTTCTTTAGCTCGGGCAAGTTCTGCCCTAAGACTCTCCACGGCGGCCGCACCATCTGCGTCAAGCACACACATCGTAAGACACAGGCATAAAACTGTTCTTACCTGATGCCGCCCGAGGAATTACATACCTTGAGCCTCATCAAGCCGCTTATTGACAAGCGTGATGTCGGCATCTGCCACGTCCAGTTGCCGCTTTAGTCCGGCAAAATCGTCAGTTCGGCTCGATTCCGGACACCATGCCGCCTACATTCAAAGGCGACATCTTAGACCTGGGATTATGATCCTCCGCGTGCCGTCATTTCTTGACGACGTGTAGAGTTTCAGGGGCTACTATCTACACAGGGCGCATCTTATTCACGCGCAACTGTCAAAAGTGTACATTATCTAATGTACCTCAAAACCCATCAGTAAACTTTTAACGGCCTCATGCAATCCGCTCTCTGCGGACGAGATCCTTTCAATCACCGTGCCCATCAATGCACAGTGCTCATCTGAGATACAAGCTCGCCCCAGCAGAATCTTTAGCTCCTCCGACCGAGCACCAGATGGTGCCGGGCTCGTCCCATGACCTGTCTTGAAGGCCGGACGCGGAGAACCTCAGGGGGCCACATAGCTATCTTCCACCCCTACCGGATTCGGAGAAACCCTCCGCGACGACACCTCAGGGTCGCCCGCCTCGCTAGGCGGCACGGCAGGGGGAGGCGTCCCGCTCTCCATCATCTCCGGAAGAAGATCCCCTGAAGGCGAGCTCTGCTGAGAAGGGCTGAGGTCCGAGCTACAAGGTAAAAGTTTGGTTAATCTTCTCAGACATAAATCAAGGATTTCCCTCATCCCTCAAAAGGAAAATCTTTCTCTACTTACGGCTCGCTGAAGGGCTGATCCCCTTGAGGGCGTAGTCCGGCCGAGGAACTCCCCGGCATCGGACCCTCTAACGAGGATTTTCTCCCTCGCTTCGAGGCCATGGTTTCCGGGTCGTCAGAGGCGGCTCTCTTCTTCCCCTTAGGAGAGGAATTGTCGGTTCCTCCCTTCAGAGCAGCCTCCTTCGAGGAGGCCATAGCTTCCTTGTCCTCCCCCTCCAAAGGCATTATCTCCAGCATCCTGACCAGTACGGGATCCGGCCTGGTTTCAGGAAGGGGAGCCGGACACCTGATCAGCTTTGCCTTCGCTACCCACTCCTGTTTAAAAGGACGGCTCTTTTAGGGGCAAGTTTATGACAATTATACGGATAGAAGGTCCGGGCACAAGGTTGCTTACTTGAGTATCCGGGCGATTGCGGCTTAGGCCTGCATCCTCGGTTAAATCCGGACACATCTCTTGTGATCCGAAGAACAGTTTATACATCTCCGCGGTGTTGCGCCCATGAAGTTCTGGAGAGCTCGCGGTCCCTCTGGATTAAATTCCCACAGGCGAAGGGGGCGACGTTTGCCGGGCAATATTCAGCGAATCAGCATGACCTGCGTCACCTTGACCAGGCTGAGGTCTCCTTCCAAGAGATCTTTAATGTGGCCCTGTAACAAGGGCACGTCTTTGGGCAAACCCCAATCTAACCCTCTGTTGACCCATGACGCCAGACGTGGTGGGGAACCCGAGCGAAAGGCAGGAGGCGCCACCCATTTGGTGCTCCGGGGAGCGGTGATATAAAACCATTCTCGTTGCCACAAGCCTGGCTCCTCTTGAAAAGAGCCCTCGGGCCATGGAGCATCAGCATTTTTGCTTATAACAGCGCCTCCGCACTCTGCGTGCCGTCCCTTGATCATCTTCGGCTCCACTTTAAAGGTCTTGAGCCATAATCTGAAGTGAGGGGTAAAACGGAGGAACGCTTCACACACGACAATAAACGAGGAGATATGGAGGATGAACTCCGGAGCTAAGTCATGGAATTCCAGCCCGTAATAAAACATCAGTCCCCTCACAAAGGGATCCATTGGGAAGCCCAACCCCCGAAGAAAGTGAGACATGAACACCACGCTCTCACCGGGCTGGGGACTGGGGATGACCTGCCCTTGAGCAGGCAACCTATGCCAAATTTCGCCGGTCAGGAACTTAGCCTCTCTCTCAACTTTAGCACGTCCTCCTCCATGACGGAGGAGGGCATTCATCGGCCTTGAAGGTCGGAACCGGACATTGTCGAAGGTCCGAGGCGCCCGGAATCTGGAGCCTAGGATGTTGGAACTCGAGGCGACGGGCGAACTTGTTTTGGATTGGAGAAAAGATAAGGCCCTGGTCTCTTTATAAGAGGCTGAATACCAGGAGCCCTCCCCGTAACCGTTTGGGACTCGCCTTTAATCGAGAAAATATGCTAACGGGCATGATTGGGTTACCCACGTCCGTATTGATGAGAATCCCGTAAAAGGGGGGTACACGATCTCTGCTTTGACAAGACGTGCCAAGGAAACCGCATCGCAAAACACGCTGAGGTGAAAAAGTAAAAACGATTCGAGTAAAGAACTTGGCCGTAGTGTAATGGCGCACTGCGGAATACGTTAGCAGATTTGATTTGTGTTAATATTATTCTCTCTATGGCAATATGTGGAAGCTTATTTTGCAGAGCCGGACACTACTCTTGGTGTTTACAATCTTCTATGAAGGACGTGGAGGAGGAACCTGCCTTGCAATGCCGAAGACAATTTGCGCGCCGGACTCGTCGTCATTGAAGCCTGGTTCAGGGGCTACTGAGGGAGTCCTGGATTAGGGGGTGTTCGGGTAGCCGGACTATACCTTCAGCCGGACTCCAGGACTATGAAGATACAAGATTGAAGACTACGTCCCGTGTCCGGATGGGACTTTCCTTGGCGTGGAAGGCAAGCTTGGCGATGCGGATATTCAAGATCTCCTACCATTATAACCGACTCTATGAAACCCTAACCCTATCCGGTGTCTATATAAACCGGAGGGTTGTAGTCCGTAGGCAATGAGAATCAACTCCGTAGACAACAATCATACCATAGGCTAGCTTCTAGGGTTTAGCCTCCTTGATCTCGTGGTAGATCTACTCTTGTACTATCCATATCATCAATATTAATCAAGCAGGACGTAGGGTTTTACCTCCATCGAGAGGGCCCGGACCTGGGTAAAACATAGTGTTCCCTGCCTCCTGTTACCATCCGGCCTAGACGCACAGTTCGGGACCCCCTACCCGAGATCCGCCGATTTTGACACCGACACCGTGCCATCCATGAAGATTAGTACCAGAGCCCACTAAGTATCCATATTTTCGTTGAAAAGTTTCTAGCGGAGCTCGAGATGATGCCGGACAAGAAACCACGTCCCAAGGACCTACATGTAAATTCAGGGGACCTGCATGTGATTTCCAGGGACCTGCATGTGACCAGAAGTAGCCGGGGGAATCCGTCGTCGCATACATGGCTCCCGCCTGAGCACCATGATGTTAAAATGAATGTTGATGCAGGCTTTTTGAAGATTGGAGACCGCGCAGCTGCAACAGTGATCTGCAAGGACAAACGAGGAAACTACTTGGGTGCCTCGGCCATCATCTATGAAGGCCGCCTCGACCCAACTATACTTGAAGCACAGGCATGTTGCGAGGCCCTCTCTCTCGCCTCGGATTTGCAGGTTCAATCCATATGTGTGGCCTCAGACTGCTTGGAGATAGTGCTGAACATACAAGACGAAGTTCCTTGCCGATACTTTTCTATCTTACAAGATATCAAGCACGAGAGGAGTCATTTCCAGGATGTAAAGTTTCTTCATGAGAATAGAAAGCATAACGGAGAAGCACATGCTTTAGCAAAGGCATGTGCCTCTCTTAGCCCCGGGTGCCACGTGTGGCTTAGTATTTTGCCCGATATCATGTGTATCCCATGTGTTTGAACGTTTAATAAAGGATGCAGTTGTTCAAAAAAAATGCGAGTCTACAAAAATCCCAAATCCTTCAAAAAGAAAGAAAAGAGAAGGAAAACACTCCCAAACCCTAACCTGCTGTGCCTGGCCTGTCCCCTTCCTAGACGGCGGCTTTGGAGTCGAGGGCGCTGCTATTTGAGCCTCAAGGTGGCTCCGGCCGCGAGCGGGTAGGGCTTCGGGATCAAGGTATTCGTGATGGCCGACATCGCGTACAGTTCATGCTGCGTCAATGAGGTTGGGGCATCACGTGTCGTCAACTGCGCACACACCCGCTTGAACCCGTGAGTTCGTGCCCTCCTATTGTTGTTGCAGAGCCGATGGCCTTGACTGCTCACCGCTCAACTATTTTGTTCCAATTTGGGATTCCCGTTCAAATTGCAATTTTTAGTGCCGCGCTCAACTATTCTGTTCCAATTTGGGATTCCCGTTCAAATTGCAATTTTTATTGCCGCGCTCAACTATTCTGTTCCAATTTGGGTTTCCCGTTCAAATTGCAATTTTTATTGCCACGCTCAACTATTCTGTTCCAAATTCAATTTTACTTACACGCAATTTTTTTATTCAATTTTCCTTGCTGCTGATTGCCATGTTTTTATGTTCCTTTGCACTTTTTTGCGCCAAGTCGCATTTTTTTTCTTTTGTTCAATGTTCCGTTATCTCCGATAGTGAAACCCGATCCAAATGCTGGATCGAATGCAAAAAAAAAAAAACGTACTGCTGATTGCCATCTTCTACTTTTGCTGCAGAGAAGCTTCCATGTTCGAATCAAACTGCGCAGATCACTCCAAACTTTCCACCATGGATTGCCCACCTGCTGCTAATGTCGGAATCCACAGGTACGCATATTGCTCGCATGGAATTTGTAGTGTGATCCTAACAGTTCAGTGATGGCATGCAAATTTGACGTTACTCTTAGGGATTCCATGGAGACAAGTTCCGTTGATAGATTCGCAGCTCTGAGTAGCATTGGGGAGGAGTATATCTGCAAGGATAAGCTCCCCCTCCTTCTAAAGAAGAAGCTCACACCCATTTGTTAAGTTTGGTTTGAACCATCTCACATGATGGACATAGAGCAGGTATGTTAACAAACTTTTTCGTTGTAGCATTCTTCTTAGTTGTTACTGGAACTTGAAGGCTTAAAGCATCGAGGAAGGATAATATTATACGTGGTTTTCACTTGAATCTATCTTTATGGCATCTTACTATGCCCAGCATGAGATTTTCATACTTTTTAGTGCAGTTTAACATGATGATAAACTAGAAGATATACAATTAAGTCTGCATGCGTACTCAGACCGACAGCATAGATTTGAAAAGAAATGTAGAGTTTATTCATGTAGAAGATATACAATTGAGTCTACACGCGTAGTCAGACCGACAGCAGAGATTTGAAAAGAACTCTAGAGTTTATTCATGAGTAAGTTACGCTGCATTTTTTTAACTTAAAACTGGACTTATGTAGAAATATAAAAAACCAATATGCTTGTTTGTGGAAATTTTGAATCATTACCCTGTTTTTAGAGGGGAAAACTTCTCTGCACAGATGTCATAGTTGGATCTTGGATTTAGATGAGCGGTATTACATATATACTATCAAGTATCAATGGTGTCTGGGGAAGGAACCCGGTTTTAACGGCGTCGAATTTCGCAAAAATCATGAAAAGAACTACAGGAACATTATGACCATAGTGGAGAGATTGCACAAACAAAGTATGTATGCCCGGAAAAAAATTATATGAGACCAGGTCTCACGGTTAGCAGGTGAGACCCATCCTGATGGATGACACGTGGCATTCACAAATCACAAAGCATCTAATCTCCCCCCCGCCCCCCTGATTTTAAGCGGGGGTGGGGGGGGGGGGGGTGGGGGATGCTTTGTGATTTGTGAATGCCACGTGTCATTCATCAGGATGGGTCTCGCGTGAGACCTGGTCTCATAGAATTCTTTTCCATGTATGCCCTGTGTGCTACAAAGCGCTCATAGTGACATAAATTCTGTGATACGGGTACGGGGACATGGGATACTGCAGTTTATAGACATCGATACAGTGAGTATATATAAATAATCAATAAAATGCCATGTAATAAAGAAAATAAATAATTGAATGTGTGAAATGAGATCAAAATACTGCTCCATTTGTTGCCTCTTTAACTCCTCAATGACTGAATGATCACCAATTTCCTCAATCCTCGTGGTACTTGCAAATTATCATACATGAACAATTAGAAAACAATAAAAAAGCTGGCTTGTAGCTTGCTTATGTAATGAATATATGCTTCCTGTGTCCCTGCCGTGTCAACGATGTCCCCACACGCGCATCGGCAATTTTTTTCTTATTTTAATCAGAAAACAGGACAGTCCAGCGATAGCCGATACGTGTATCACTTCCGTATCGTAGGCTAATTGTATGCAGCCACATTGGACATGCACCTATCGGTGCTTCGCAGCCTGGGTGAGCTGAATGTTCATTCTTTTTTACTAGGGCATGCAAATTCGTGTTTTGCGGTTGCTCCATTGGATCTTGTTATATTATTGTAGTGACGTTTGAGTATTTTTTCATAATTTTTGGAAAATTTTAAACCGTTGAGGCCTTAACGGGTTATCCAGACACTAGCGATAGCTACAATTTGATGCACCTATCATCTTTTGCATTGCTCAGGATACCATTTTTCTGATGTTTTAGCTTATTACTTATTGCTCAGGTCCAGTTTGTTCTAACTTGTTACATTGTCCACAAATGTATTTGGTGGATGGACGTGTTCTCATCTTGCAGGGGATTATGAAGACGATCTATGTAAACAAGATAGTCCAAGCTGGTTGCACTGTTAAAATATTGATGGCAGATTGGTTTCTGCAGCGACATTTCAAGATTGGCACTGACCTGAATAAAATACGGAACATTGGCAACTACAATATTGAGATGTGGAAAGCAACTGGTATGAACCTTGACAAAGTAGAGGTTGTATGGTTGTCAGATGAATTGAATCGCCACGCTGTTAATTACTGGCCACTTGCGGTTGATGTCTCCAGAAAATACAGCATGGAAAAAATGGCAAGGTATCTCTTATTTTAACTTGTTCAATTGCAAATCATTTGTTGTTCTTATAACAATCAAGTTCATTTACTGTTTGCCGAGCAGTTATTGTCGGAACAGGACATATGGGCCACAAGGACTACCTGCTGCTGAGATTTTCTACCCTTGCATGCAGGTTGCTGCTATATTATGCCAGAAGGTTGGTTTATCTAATACAGGATTGAAAAGAACATTATAATTTTTGTTTTGTTTGTGCTCTTAGCAATATGAATTCATGGCTTGTACAACCACACCATATTTTGACCAAATCAGTCAGTGCAGGGTACATCTTAGACATGTGATAGTAGTCTTCATGGATTTCTCTATTACCTTTGTGGCTACTTCAGCAGTAGGGAACCAGAGATGTTGAGTGTAGATCAGTAGGCTTCTCTGTTTCTTTAAATAGTGATTACTGCATAAACACCATCCTTTCAGGGAAAATGCTCTGCAGCTCTTAGGAGCCACACTCGCGTGTATCGGTAGCTCTGGTTGGACTGGGGATCTCCATGGACCAATAGTCTGCTCTGATTCACATAGGTGTAGCTCCTATGAGCCCAAAGTCCGTGTCCATCCTTCGGTACCTTATTAAGTCCCCAGTATAATTTATCTTGTACATATATAGAAGCTTGGAAAACAAAGGATGTAGTGTTTTTTAATAATCGGAACATAGTTGCTAGGAAATCATGCAAGGCTGATGCTTCCTGGGAGACTTGAGTGAGCGATAGTGGCTTGCAAGTTCTAGTTAAACCATTTATTTTTCTTTTTGCACCTTCGCGGCCAGTTTTGCGATCATTGTATCCCATATGTTGGAATTGTTTGTATTGGAAACATAATTTCAAAACTCATGTTATTAGCTGTTCACAGCACATGTTAACTCAGTACATTTTGTTTTGTTGTTTCAGGCTGACATATGGCTCTTCAGCATGGATCAGCGAGACATTGTCATGCTAGCTAGGGATTACTCCGAAGAAATAAATAGGGAAACCAAACCAGCTATCATACTGCATAGTATCCTAATTCAGATCTGTTATGTTTTTGTTCTTTGTGTGTTGTCCAGTTTAGTGTTTGGAGCTTTGATGGTGATATTGGATGCAATGTATCCTTAACTTGAAATACAGATACGTTACCTCTTTTACCAGAAGACCCTGACTTGAACTCGCTGAGATATCCAGCGCGGACTCTGTTCATGGACGATGCACAGGTATCTAATTATAATCATTTTGTTGTGGCAGTTGTAGTGGCAGATGGTTGAACTTTAGTTACTATGGTTTTACCATACTGGGTGTACCTTCTGCATATCCATGATAAATTTACACAAGTGTTTCAATTCAATTCTAGCACTCCCCTCCTTGCAATTAGTTGGTTATATAGCTGAAATGTAATCATGAACTAAAGTTATACCACTTTTACTTGACTTCCTACCTTCTCAATCAAACTCCTTACCCATTTTTTTAGAAAAAATTCTGTCAAAACTTAATTGAACAAGTCAACAATTCCATTTGCTCACAAGAAATATGTCCCTGGCCATATTTCCGCCCCCTCTGTATGTCCACTACATCGCCTGAAGCTGTTGATGTAAACCATCTAGATCGCTAATGTAAAACTTATGGCATTCAATATATTAAAATCAAAGGGAATATAATCCTGGAAGTACGAAGAGCAATACAATTTAATCCTTGTAACGCTGAGCCCTATAGACTTAACATCCCAGTTGTACTGGTACTAGTATAAATCCTGGAAATACGAAGAGCAACGCAATTTAATCCTCGTAATGCTGAGCCTTATAGACATAACTTCCCGTTTGTGCTGGCACTGTATAAATCCTGGAAATACAAAGAGCAATACAATTTAATCCTAGCAACGCTGAGCCCTGTAGACTTCACTTCCCGGAGAGAAGGTTATTGCCTTTACAGAAAATTTTCTTTTATACAAAGTTCCAGCTGTCGGGAGGTTGAGTTGTGGGATTGCCTGTGCAGTAAAGCAGTTTTATCTCAAAACGCTGTATTGGCTCCATTTGTTGGGTTCTTCTGAATGTTGATCAAGTAGTTAAAATATAACATTTCTTTCATGGTTTTTTGGTTCATTCTGCCAGTGTGACCATCGATATGCATATCTAATATATTACAGTTTTTAGCGGACAGTCAGATTTCTAATCTTTAACTCACGTGTTCACTGTTTGCTACATAATATTGGAACCGTTTGTATGAAATGCTCGTCTGTTTATTTCAGGAGGCTTCAAATAGGAAAATAGAGTTGGCTTTCTGCCCACCAAAAGTAACAGTGTCTAACCCATTTCTGGAGTACATCAGATATGTTATATTCCCTTGGTTTGGAAAATTGGAGGTAGCTGACAAGAAAGGGAATGGCAGTAGCAAGTAATATTCTTTCCCTTATGTACCAAATGTATTCCTTTCTGTTTCTTGTGAATGGCTGGTTTTTAATTCAGCAGTAGGATGCACAAAATTATATATATCTCATCCATAACTTCGTAATCTGCGTGCACTCGTTAATCACATCAGCACCAAAGAAATGTGTGCCCACAAATGTAATATTCTACAAAATGAATAAGTTGATAATATTATGCTCCAGTATTTGTGATAATTGTCGTCTTATGCAGGACATATGCAAGCATGGAAGATTTTGTTGTTGACTATGGAAGTGGCAATCTTGATTCTGCTGATGTTAAGCTGGCTTTTGAAAAAGGAGTAAACAGCATATTAAAGGTAACATTTGCATTCTTAATTGTTTGTATCCAAATCGTACCCAAAGTCATGTTGAATTGTTGATTACCTCTGCGAGTACAACTGTTCAGATTCTCTTGAAAAGGGAAGTTAGTATAGTTACTAACAAGGTGAGTCTAAACCACATGTCAACCAGACAACCTGTGGCGAGTACAAATTTCAGGCTACTACCTTTTTTAGATATAGTCAGACAACTTTGGCAAAAAAAAAGAGATAGTCAGACAACCAAATAGCCATGTGTTTATGGCATGTTAGTGTTCTAGTTTATATCAGCATGAGGATTAATGATAAATAAATGGGCAAGGTAACAAGCAAAACTGAGGGCTGATTTGATGGATCTTGCCGATATTAAGACCTGTTTTTGATCAAATATTCACTCGACAATTACATCTTTCATGTTTCAATAATATTAAAGTTCAATACATATTCTCGGAAGTAAAATATAGTGACATTGTAGAGCTATAAACTTTCGAGCAGGAGAAATTTACGTTCTGTAACGTAGGCCCAATCATTTTAATGCTGATGAATTGTGGCACATTTTCCTTTGCAACTCTTATCTTTTGTGGGGTGGCAAGCAGGAGATGTCAAAATAGGACCCCTGTAGCTCTTTCAAAACCGAATTAACTGATGAACTTTTTCCTAGCCTGTAAAGTTGGGCCGAATTGTTAGTGTTCACTCAAAATTATTTCTGTTTTTCCTGACTTACTTCAAAGCAATATTCTACCCTGACAATTTGTATGCACCTTTTGTCCTTCAAGCCTGTTCAGGACCACTTCATTAGCAACAGTGAAGCCCAAAATCTATATTTCTCCTGTAAGGTACAATTATTGCTTACTGTTTGTATTTGTTTTGGTACAACACCTGAAAATGACATGTTTGAAGTTGGTAGAACTCCTGAAAATGACTTTAAATGTTTGAAATTGAGTGTGATGTTAATGTACTATCTTAACAGTTAACACCAAAAAAACTATGTGTAGCATCATGTATTGGATTAATCTGGTACTCCCTCTGTAAACTAATATAGGACGTTTTAGGTCACTAATACTTACATTAGTTTACAGAGGGAGTACCATTTTGACTCGAGGCTTGCAATTCCAACAGCACAATAGTCATGTTAGCCCAAATTGCATGATCATCTGACGATGATATATTGGTTACCTATGTGTAAATGTAATGAGTATCTTAATATGTTCACCTGCTGTCCATGAACCTAGTTTTGTTTGTTCTGAACGGGGCCTGATGGGGCACTTAAGTAGGTGCTGGTAGTTTCACTTACTAATCTACCAACACCTTCAGTAGGAGAAGAATGGGGCATATTGTTGTCTCATTCTTCCAACCATATTAAGCCAGAAAACATGGTGATGTTTAATTTTGCCTTCTTCTACTTCAGTTGCAGGATCAAATTACTGCAGATACACGGAAGATTATACTACAGAATGAGGAGATTGTCTGGGGTGTAAGTTTTCTCATTCCGAACTGATAGATCTGCTGGGGGTCTTGTTAGCGTTAATCTTGAAATATATTATTCTAAGACAGCATTGAACTGTTGATGGCATCGTATGTTTTAACTTTCTACCTTTTTTTTTCCTGTGGTAGAGGTCGGAGCTGCCACTATGATGTTGGGGTCAGCTGACCCCAACGAACTTAGGCAAAACGTGGAGTGAATTGCTGCCAAAGTGCAATGAGTCTTCTTCGCAAAGAAAGTGCAGTTAGTCTTGATGGAATAGATGAGCCCATTGAAATCTTTGGCTGACTGAAGATGATGATATGTTAGATTGCTGAATGGAGAAATAAAGGCCTCATAGTAACTTATTGTTCCGAAATATGCAAGGAATTGTTGGATAGGCTTCTTAACTTATTGTCCCGTTGGGTGGTTTTACTTTCCGTGTTGTATATATCACAACATTGTTTTTATATACTCCATTTGTCTCAAAATAAGTGTCAAAGTACAACATTGGTATTTCCTCCGTCTGGATGAATAAGTCATCTTAAGTTGTGCACCGCAGTGGTGATTTCACCGTGCGGGCACCCTGGGCACGTGCCCGGGCTCGACTGCTGCGAATTTTACGAGCAGCCGGACTCGATCGCTGAACAAAACGTACGATGTTTGGGCGAAGACGTTGACTGTGTATTTGGGCTTACTCACGTGGTAACGCACCATAGGCCTATCAATTAACTTTCTTATACATGGGCCGCAACAGGTAATCAACTCGTACAATGTGAAATAGGCTCAATCCATCGATCAGGTTAGCTCGCTCGCCTCGCCTGTTCGGCTGCCTCCTCGGTTGCCTTTTGTTTGTGCGCCGCGCCACACGACCCCACGACCCACGATGTGCCCTAGGTGCTCGCCCCTAGCAACTCCAGCGTTGAAGGCGGCAGCCGGCGAGGTGGACTGGCGGAGCATCGACGGCCGCCAAGACCGCAGGACATGGCGCACGGTCGGGCCTCAACAGATGATCGGGATTGGAAACGGAAGCGGGAGGTAAATCGGCAACCCCTCTGATGGGAATTTCACTCCTGTTCTGGTGGATGCTAGCTTGTCCTCGTCACCGGCAAGTGTCCACCTGCACAAGGCCACGGTCGGGTGGCAACAAGTAGCAGCAAACCCTCAACGACGAGGGCTACTAGTGGCAAGCGACGGCTGGTGAGTTATTAACATTTCCGCATATATTACACATGACGTTTATCCAAATATATGATGTGGTGATAGACCAAAGCAAATTTTAGCTTAAGACGTGCTCGGGCTTTGAAAATTCGCTAGCTCCGCCACTGGTGCACCGTGACCAAGGTGGAGGAAAAATGAGATGACTTAATGTTTATTTGCTAATTAATAACATTGCATGCAATGAACACACCATTGCATGTTGTGTTTGGTAGTCTTAAGTCAAAAAAAACATGTATGCTTAACATCTTTTATTGGTTGATTTCTTTTAATGCATCATGTCTAAGTGTTTTGGAATTATTTGATTTACATAAGGTGACTTATTCGTCTAGACGGAGGGAGTACAAAGTAGTATAGTACCACTCCCTCATTCCCTTATACAAGGTCACTTTGTTTTTCGTGTCGAATTTGGACTTAATTTTGGTCAATACAATATGGATTACATGTCATAAAAAATATATCATTGGAATTCTTTTTGATGACATACTTTTTATGGCATATAACTCACCTTTTGTTGTTAAAGTTAAGGAAATTGTTTGTTTTAAGCCGGTTGATGTTTCGCACGCGTAAACCGCGTCGCGAGCCGTGCGATCAAAGCTGATCGTGCGGCGCTTGTCTCACGCGCGCCCCACCTCCCCCACTAGACGCTCACCGATCAGTTCGCTTGGCAGCCTTCCATGGTTCCACCTGTCCATGTTGGAACAGCTCTGTTCAGCTCGCACACGCGAGCCCATGTGCCTACTGCATGCAGCCGCACCGAGCCGCTGCTCTCTCTCTCTCTCTCATCTGCCCTCCACACCCACCTATTTTATATTTTTTTTCTTTGTTACTGACTTGACTACATGCTTTTGAGATATCCTAATGCAACTATGGTCTGTGCTGCAAAGTATTTTTTCTGTGATATAGTGTTTGACTCACCATGTTACATAAGTGTAATATTTTTCACTTGATGTTTTTCATGCGACTAAATATATATATGTTGCATAGAAAAGTCGGAAGCGCGTACGCTACATGGACGGGTGGGCATTACTGCGTACATGTGACTCTATAAGATGGGTCGGCAGTAAACCCGGACACGTGGGTGCTGCGAAGGTGGTCCGTCTTGCTGCAAACTCGACATGCAATGTTGCAAGTCGGGCTGCCGCTATTTTTTCTAGCGCATGCTATGCATCGGTCGGGTGACATGCGGATGCGCTATTGGATGGCACGCGCGATAGTCGTCCAATCTAGGTTGCGTTGCCATTTAGTTGTGACCATCGTTCGCAACACGACTCATGTTGCACTCGTGGTTTGCAACATGACCCATGTTGCGCTCGGGAGGTTTGCAACTGGGCGGGCATTGCAAACACTCGACGCCGCACGGTTGCGCTCGTTGCAACATCCCCATATTGAAGTCGCAACATCTCCCAAGTTGCAGCCGTCACCACACAACATCGCCCATGTTGTAGTCGCAACATAGCCAACATTGCGGCTGTCGCAACATGTTTCCCTGCAAGATCTCCCAAGTTGCACCCATCACTGCACAACATCTCTCATGTTGCAGCCCCAACACATCGACGTCCTAGGTACTATGGGTGTTGTGAATTAGGTTGGCGTCATGTTGCATAGCAATCAGTGTTTCTAAAACATCGTCGGTCAAATTGCAACGTTGCTGACATTCCCGAGACACGAGGAATGTTGCGGTGGCAAGATCTACTATATTTTCAAAATACGAGGAATTTTGCAATGTCAACATCGGCTATATTTCTGAAACATGAGGAATGTTGTGGTGTCCTCCGCATCCAACAACTAGCAATGTGGTGTCTCATGTTGCAAACATCCACTTGCAGTTCATTGAGTTGACGGGACACAAAACAGTGAGTGTAACATGGCTCATGCTGCACAACATGATCCATATTGCAAATGGGCGGGTCAGCTAACGCAACCAGATCAGACAGCTCTCATGCACCAATCGAGCGGCTCACAAGGCAGACCATCCGATCCACACTTCAGCCTACCTACTCGTAGCTCCATCCGCTCAATTAACTACCGGAGTTTTGCTACCTCAAAACAAAACCGCCATGCTGCAAGCCGAACCATGGGTGCTTCAAAAGCCGGTCGGTGGAGCTATAACGAATTAATAAAATCTTGTAAATACTTGTTACAACTTTGCATATTTTTTCTTACTACTTCCTATATTCTACTGTGTGTACCTTATTTGTAATCTCCTGATTTTTTTTGTTGCATAAACACATTCGTCTTCTGTGTTTTTTTCTATAAGATTTGTCGGTTTAAATTTTTTGTTGCAGTGTTTGTATGAGCCGTTGTAGAAACAGCTGTTGCCTAGTGCCTAGCATTGAGTTCATGTGCATGCGCGTGTAAAAAGCGGTTTGTGCGGGTGGTCGAACAAACCTCAACGATGTGTGATGCCTCAGCTGTCCGCGGCCCACGCCAGACCGTTGATGTCGGGCTAGATCAAACGGTGGACGAGGAGGCTTAAATTCCCTCGCATCAGCCGGATGATTTGTAGCATCGGCCTAAAGTTAATGGTCGAAGTCAGATATAAACATAAAGTGGCTTGCACAATATAAGGGAATGGAGAGTACTAAATTCTTCCACCGCTGGGTTAATGCTAGGAGAAGAAAAAATCATATCCATTGAATCAAGAACGAGCATGGTTGGGTCACCGAGCATGAAGCCAAAGAGAAATTAATCCAAGACCACTTCTCCCATGTCATGAAGAAAGGAGCAAAAAGTTTAAAAGATTTCAATTGGGAGGAGCTCAATATGGAATGCCTTGACATGCATGGCCTTCACTCTCCAATGACCGAGATGGAGGTTCTTGAAGCAATCAATGACATGCCAAATGACAAGGCCCCGGGTCCGGATGGATTCACGGGCCTATTCTTCAAAAGTGTTGGGGCATTGTCAAGCACGACCTCATGAGGGCCATTGATCGTTTCGACTCCCTCCACACATCGAACCTCCACTGGCTCAACTCCGCGAATGTGGTGCTCTTGCCAAAAAAGGATGGGGCAGAGGGGATTGCTGACTATAGGCCTATTAGTCTCATCCATGCGATCGCCAAGATTATTGCAAAGGTGCTCTCCACTCTGCTCACTCTGCACATGACGGCCCTCATCTCCAATGCCCAAAGCGCATTCATTAAAACGAGAAGTATTCATGATAACTTCATGTATGTTCGCAATCTTGCACGACGCCTGCACAAGAGCAAGACCCCATCCCTCCTTTTCAAATTGGATATTCGCAAGGCATTCGACTCGGTCAAATGGGAATATATACTGGATCTTCTCCAACGGCGAGGTTTCCCAAGCAAGTTTAGGGATTGGATCACGGCGCTTCTTAGTTCTTCATCATCGAGGATTATCCTCAATGGCATTGCCGGCAACCCAATCAAGCACAGTCGTGGTTTCCGGCAAGGGGACCCCATCTCCCCGCTTCTATTCGTCATCGTCGTTGACCCACTTCAAAGAATCCTTGATGTGGCTACGCGAAAGGGGCTCCTCCACAAAATTCGGGGTAGGGGTGCCATGATGTGAACCTCTGAAAGTGCGTTATATCGACTAGAGGGGGTGAATAGGCGTTTTTATGAATTCTTCACTGAGGAATTTGCAGGAGAGGAAATTCCTTAGCGAAGAACTACTAGCAGCGGAATAAGTACTCAAAAGTAAACATAACAGAACACAAGCATAGTCTCCATGATGAAATGAAGACAAGCACAGAGTAGAGAAAGCGTAAGCACAAGATAACACAGGATGAAGACAAACAGACTGAAGAAATTGAACTGGGGAAATTGAGAAAGTCTTCAGTCAAAGTCTTTAAACATAGATATGAATAAGCACTCAACATAGTTATGAGGAAATGAAAGAGTTGAGGAAATAGAACCAGTGAGCTTGGTGAAGACAATGATTTGGTAGACCAGTTCCAACTGCTGTCGCAGTTGTACATCTAGTTGGAGCGGCTAGGTATTTAAACCCGAGGACACACAGTCCCGGACACACAGTCCTCACTGTATTCTCATTGAGCTAAGGTCACACAGACCTCGCCCAATCACTCGTGGTAAGTCTTCAGGTGACTTCCGAACCTTCACAAACTTGGTCACTCGGCAATCCACAATTCCTCTTGGATGCTCTAGACCTTGACGCCTAACCGTCTGGAAGAAGCACAGTCTTCAAAGGTAACAAGCGTCGGATCCACGCAGGATCGATCTCTTTAGTGATGCTCAATCACTTTGGGTTTGTATGTGTTTGGGTTTGGGTTTTCCTCACTTGATGATTTTCGCTCAAAGTCCTTGGAGGATGGGATGCTCTCAAATGACAAGTGTCAGTTTCTCTCGGAGCAGCCAACCAGCTAGTGGTTATAGGGGGCAGCTATTTATAGCCTAGGGAGCAGTCCGACATGATAAGACATAAATGCCCTTCAATGATATGACCGTTAGGTGGGTAGATATTTTGGGACAGCTGACGCATAGCACAGCAACGGTCGGAAATTTGAGTATCAAATTCCTCAGGGCTATCATGTTCCTCACTGTGTAGGCAATCCGCACTGGCGAATTCCTAACTCCTCAGTCAGAACAAATTCCTCAGAGACCAGAAGAACTTCGTCTCTGTCACTGAAGAATATAACTAAACTATATGAGATTTCCAATGGCTTCACTCGAAGGGATTGGTAGGTGTAGGATTTTGAGTTGAGCATCACATGGAAATTTTTCCTTAGTATTTCCTCGACCCCCTTTAACAGTACGATGTTTCCTATGACTCAAGAAAGAGAAAATGAAACTACGAAAACAAAAGTCTTCATGCTTCATGTTCCTCGAATGAATACCAAGTCTTCAAGGTCACACCAATTTCTTCACTTTCAAAGTCTTCAGAAAGTCTTCAGTCGAAGAACTTCATTTTTAGGGGTCGACTTTCTCTGTAAATATCAAACTCCTCATAGACTTATAGACCTGTGTACACTCAAAAACACATTAGTCTCTTAACCTATAAGTCTTCAATATACCAAAATCACTAAGGGGCACAAGATGCACTTACAATCTCCCCCTTTTTGGTGATTGATGAAAATATAGGTTAAGTTTTCAACGGGGATAAACATATGAAGTGTAGATACCGATATTGAGGAATTTGATTGCAAGATATAGAAGAACTCCCCCTGAAGATGTGCATGATGAGGAATTTGCTTTTGAAGCATTTGCACACTTGAAGAGTAGAATCATGGAGATCTCCCCCTATATCTTGTAATTCATACACGCATTTGACATATCATAATGAACAATTTGAAATGCATGATGAAATATGGTGACTGATGTAATTCATCATGCGTGCATTAACATATATGAGGAATAAGCATGCAGAAAAAGCACATCAAAAGTATCAGAGCACCATCGGGTTTAAGTTTACAACTCGATCCAATAAAGTTTCAGAAGAATGAGAGTTGTAACTTAGCAAATAAAAACACCCATATAGACAGACCCGCTTGAAGACTAACTCAAAATTCTCCCCCTTTGTCATCGAATGACCAAAAGGATCGAAAATGAGGACTAACGCCCCTGAAGAATATCAAGTTGATGAAGGAGCGCCAGCGTTGTTGGGGCCGTTTGTCATGGAAGGGCCTGGCGTAGTGTCGTCCAAGTCTTCGTACTCGTCGGTATCGCGTGATGAAGAATATGAGCTGGACACCAAAGAAGGAACCTTGACCTTCTTGAATTTCTTCGGTGGAGGTGCAGACCAGTCAAAATCTTCCTTGAGACCCATTTTCTTGAGATCTTCTTTACCATACAGATGTGATAGAATAGCCCAGGTGCGACCGAAGACTTCATGGAGGTAGTAATGGTTTTTCTTCACTACATTGTGTGTAGCAGTCATTGAAAGTGCTAGTGATCGACTAGAGGGGGGGGTGAATAGGCGATTTTTAAGAAAGTCTTCAAAACATGGGAGTTTCGAAGACAAACGATAGAAATAAACCTATTATCATGCAGCGGAAGATAGACTACACTAAGCAAACCATAGTCAAGTATTCAATGAAGTGAAAGCACAACAACTAATGGCAGCTAGGCAGTATGGATCAGGTAGGAAGATAGTACGAAGCCAATTAGAACAAGCAGCCACTCAGTGAAGACAGAAGATAATGCAAACAAACAATGACTTCATAAGGACCAACTGTAAATAAAGAGATGGGAAGGATAGAACCAGTGACTCGTTGAAGACAATGATTTGTTGGACCAGTTCCAGTTGCTGTGACAACTGTACGTCTTGATTGTATAGGACGCAGGAATAGTAGCTACGCTGCTGATAGCTCTAGAACCGATCTGATGAAATGCGATGTTTGGTATAAGGGTTCTTGGCGCTGTTGAAGAAGGTGTTATGTGCCACAAGCCATTCACATTGAAGACCCCAGGTGAAGTTGCATTGCCTGGGAATCATGGAAGTCTTGGCTTGGGCTTCTGGGCGGAAGGTCTGTGCTCGACATGATAGTCAAATTGGGGACCCGCAGCGGTGGAGGAACCAGAATGGGCCATCGAACCATAACAGACTGACCACGATCAAATGCCAGCTCAATGGTGTGAGGTCTTGGAGGGGGAATAGGAGTATTGGCATTGTCGTTGACATGGGCTTCAGGGGCCACATTGGCTTCAGGTGCTTGCACCTCAGGTGCTTCAGCAGTGGCTTCGGGCGCTACAGTGGCTTCAGGCGCTTGTACTTCTAGCACCACAGTAGCTTTAGGCGCCACATTAGCTTCAGCCATGACAACGTCATTGGCTTTAGTGGTGATGTTGGTGGCCGCCTCAGGATTGTTAACCTCCACTTCAGAAGCTGGAGGGTCGGACATGTTCTCCTCGAGAACAACATCTTGATGGGACGGGGATGTAGCAACTCTTTCTGCTTCAACTCTTGGTTCTTCTTCTTCATCGGCTGATGCAGCCGGAATATCTTTAGCCATTTTGGCTTCAGACTTAGACACGTGCATAGTGGGAGTGACTTGGGGCCTTGGTCCTTTGCGAAGCCTGCGTAATGCTGGCAACGCTTGCGGAGATGGAGTGTGCTAGGCCTCAAAGTCATTGTTATCTTGCACTGGTGAGGTGGCTTGTGGTTGGGGAAAACTTGGGGTGTCTTGTCGTTGTGGGTGATCAGCCCACGATGCATCCTGAGCAGCTGGCGTCACAGGACGACCAATGTTGATGAGTTCGCTGTGCGTGAGCACAGGCGATAATACCAATTGGTGCTCGATCCGAGGAAGGACTTCATCATCTTCAACATTGTCGTGAGGACCAATGTCTTCAGCTGCGGTGGGGTCAACAGCTGGATTGTCTTCAGCTTGAGCCTCTGGGGAAGCAGGCTCATGAACTACCATTTGGCGTTCTTGATTTTCAGACGCAGGACGAGCCACTGAGATTGGCTCGACCTCAAGGGGCTCTGTGGGGGCAGCCCGATCTCTCTTCTTGGTTTTGTGTTTCTTAGTTGGAGGAGCGTCATTAGTGGTGCCCTTGGTTTTGCGCTTTCTGGCTTCAGCTTCAGCTGCCCTTGTTTTCTTCAGTTCTGAAGCCACTGTGGGGACCTTAGGCTTCGAGCCTGTCATACTGGTTGGGAAGACAATTGGATGTACTTCCTACCTTGGTGCTTCGGGTTCTGCCACAGCTGGCTTCTTCTTCTTCCTGGCCGCCATTCTGGGGTCGATGCCTGGTCGCCCCAAGGCCTTGCGCTTTTCAGCTTCATTGTATCCCTGAACACATTTAGCAGCAAGATCCTTCATGCGCTCACAAGAACCTTTGGCTTCTTCGCGTTTGGTTTGGAATGCTTCCTTAAGCTCATGCATCATGGTCTGGAAGTTCTGAATGTCTTCAACATTGAGCTTGGCCATATGCTTCTTGAACTGAGCCTTTTCATAATCTATATTATGCTTTAGTTCAACAATCTTCTGAGCTAGAGCCAGCTCAGCAACAATGGCTCCATGGAAGGCGACGCTGAGGCTAATGGGAAGCTGAAGATCATCAAAGCTAACATTTGGGCTGTCAAACCACTCATCAATGAATGTGTTGATGATTTCAACATCAAAGAGAGGAAGGTCATTGAAGATTTCTGCCTCTTGCTTGCTCTTGATCAACTTCTCAAGAGCGTCATCGCCAAGATCGTCGTCGCTGGACAGATCAATGGCGTCATTCTCATTTCGCAGAACAGCAGCAGGGGTCAGTGCTTGGCTGGTGGGTTGCATGGGCATCTTCACTTTGGAGGGCTTGGAGATGCATGACAGATCTTCAGACTGCACACTGTGTTCAGGGGGTGCAGTGGCCAGAGGCTTCACCCGTGAAACCTTTGGTGCAGGGGCAGGCTTCGAAGCTTTAGGCTTCTTCAGCTTCTTTGGCTTCGGTGGTGTAGGCGCTTCGTCAGATTCAGCGTCGTCTGCAGGTTGATCCACGACTACCCCTTGAACCATAATATGAGTGATGAGACCTTCCAGGTTGTAGAAGGGCCCAACAAGATCGGGTTCAGCTTCGCGTGAGCCTTCGGCACGAGGAGCAGAGGGACTTGGATTGAAGTCTAATCTCCGCGACTTCTTGTTTTTTCTTTGGCCGAGTTCCTGGCAAACTGAAGGTTGCGCTTGAACAGATTGTCGTCACAACACAATAGCAATGACGATGGGTCTGCATCTGCAGGCTGTGGTCCACGGACCATGCAGGGATAGAAGCCTTGTTCAATGGCTTCAGCTCTGGACCTGGGTTGAAGATTTTTGTATAGGATGTCTCCCCACTGTCGCTTGATGGCATTCTTCTTAGCATACTCCTGGGTCACGAACCTGTACTTGAACCATTGTTCTGCCCAATATCTTCGAATCCATTGGATTCGAGTTTTCTGCTGATTGTAGTCCTCCTCCGGATCTGTCTTGTACAACTCATAGAGGTCAGGAGGCAGATCTCTTGAGGTGTTACCACGACGCTGTCTGCCACCCTTCCTTACAGATTTTTCTGGTGCCATGAAGTTTAGACTGAAAGGCTTCAAAACTGTCAAAGTCTTCCGTCTACTGGTCAGACAAAAACTGGCTTCAGGAGAATTTATATGATGTTGTAAGAATTCTGTAAATGAATGCAGACTATGAGAACCAAGGGATTCTCCCACGGACATGTACCTGTGACAGTATTAAGGTGCGAGGGAAGGGGAAGAGGTCATATGCATTCTCAGAAGATTTTGAAGATAAATCAGTTTAGAAGACATTGACCTCATAGAGCGAAGACATTCACTCATAGATAGAGAGTTGGTTCCAGATTTGTACGAATCCATGAATAAGTACAAGTGAGGAATCTAACTACTTTGTGAAGCATAAATGAACATACTAGGCATATTATGAGATGCAGTATGAAATAGATTCAACTTGTGTGAACAGAAACTGCTTATGGTAGAAAAGGATGAAACTATCGGATCAAAGAGACTGTAAAAAGGAGGTTTTATTTACCACACGAAGAACTGCTAGACGGAGTGGGAGAGGATGCCGAGCAGTTCGATCTTCCGTGCTCTAACTTGGCGACGGAGGACACCTACGGCGACGGCGGAGAAGACGATGTCCGTGGTCGACGTGAGGACGGCGTCGGTGAGGTTGCGGCAGCTAAGTGCTTCGTCACCGGCGTTGTCGAGGGCTAGCGGTGGCTCTAGGGTTTGTGCGAGAGTGGAAGAAAGGATAATGACTGTGGTGAGGCGTGTATTTATAGGGACAGGGACGACACAGTGTTATTACACAGGTGCCCCTGGCGGTTCACATCTGAAGGACACGTGGCTATCATGAAACACATCGGATCATTCCCACGCACGCCTGGATTGTCGGGTGGTCGTTCCCACTTCTCTGGGTTTCAGGTGGAAGGATTTAGCATTGAAAACGGATTAATGTTTGTCTCTGTGTCTTCTGCTGACAAGGACACAGAGAAGACATATTGACAGTGTCAATAGAATGCATATGATTTGGATAGATAGACTTAGGAAAGAAGCATAGAGGGGTTAGGGTCCAATCACATTCACTTAGTTCAAAAGATTCAATAGTGGAGAGAGATACACAGTTCTGCTTCTTTGAAGACCAACATACAAGTGATCGTCCCAGAAAATGACAGGTGCCTGATGTAGACTTGTGATCCACCTTCTCACCAGCATAATCAGCATCCGATAATCCAGCTAGATCAAACTCTGAGCCCTTTGGATACCATAATCCTAGTGTTGGGGTGTGAGCCAAATATCTAAGAATTCGCTTCACAGCTAAGTGATGCGATTCCTTTGGTGCTGCTTGGAACCGGGCACACATGCAAACACTAAGCATGATATCTGGCCTAGATGCACATAAATAAAGCAAAGAACCAATCATGGAGCGGTATACCTTTTGATCGAACTCTTTACCATTGTCGTCGGGACCCAGATGGTGCTTGGCTGGCATTGGCGTCGTGTAGCCTTTGTAGTCTTGCATTCCAAATTTCTTCAGGCAATCTTTGAGATATTTCTCTTGAGATATGAAGATGCCGTTGCGTTGCTGTCGTATTTGAAGACCAAGGAAGAACTTCAGCTCACCCATCATGGACATCTGATATTGCTCTTGCATCATATATCCAAACTCTTCACTGTATTTCTGGTTAATGCAGCAGAAGATAATGTCATCCACATATATTTGGCACACAAACAGTTCACCATCATATGTCTTCGTGAAGAGAGTGGGATCCAGGGAACCAGGTTTGAAGCTTTTGCTCTTCAGGAAGTCTTTGAGTGTGTCATACCAAGCTCGAGGGGCTTGTTTAAGGCCATACAGTGCCTTGTTGAGCTTGTAGACCATGTCAGGATGTTTTGGATCTTCAAAGCCAGGCGGTTGTGCAACATAAACTTCTTCTTCAATCTTGCCATTGAGAAAGGCGCTCTTCACATCCATTTGATGCAGAAGAATGTTATGATGATTTGCATAGGCCAGCAGTATGCGTATAGCTTCAAGCCTAGCCATAGGAGCAAATGTTTCATCGAAGTCAATTCCTTCAACTTGAGTGTATCCTTGAGCAACGAGACGAGCTTTGTTTCTGACAACTTGACTATGCTCATCTTGCTTGTTGCGATATATCCATTTAGTGTCTATTATATTATGCTTACGAGGATCAGGACGCTTAACCAGTTCCCATACATTGTTCAACTGAAACTGTTGAAGCTCTTCTTGCATAGCTTGAATCCATTCAGGCTCCATGAAGGCTTCATCAACTTTTTTGGGTTCAGATATTGAGACGAACGCGAAGTGCCCACAGAAATTTGCCAGCTGTGTTGCCCTTGAATGAGTGAGTGGACCTGGTGCATTGATGCCATCAATTATTCTCTCAATCTGTACTTCATTTGCAACACGAGGATGAACAGGACAAAGATTTTGCTCTTGCTGATCATTGTCATCGTTAGAAGGATTGTCGTCAGGCTGAGCATTGTCTTCAGGTTGATCTGGTGCAGAGATGATGAGTTCCTCTTCAGGCTGAGCTTCAGACGGTATGATTTCTCCAGTTCCCATGAGTTTGATGGTTTCACTGGATGGAACTTCATCTAGCACATTTGGCAGGTGCTCTCTTTGCGAGCCGTTAGTCTCATCGAACCGCACATCCACAGTTTCAACCATTTTATAGTGAAAGAGGTTGAAGACTCTGTAGGAGTGCGAATCATTTCCATATCCAAGCATAAAACCTTCATGTGCTTTCGGTGCAAATTTTGAAGTGTGATGTGGATCCTTAATCGAGCACCTGGCACCAAATACTCTGAAGTAACTAACATTTGGCTTCTTGCCAGTAAGGAGCTCATAGGATGTCTTGTTCAGAAACTTGTGAAGATAAACACGGTTGATCATATGGCATGCAGTATCAATGGCTTCGGGCCAGAACTTTCTTGGAGTCTTGTATTCATCGAGCATCGTCCGGGCCATCTCAATAAGTGTTCTGTTCTTGCGTTCCACGACGCCATTCTGCTGCGGCGTGTACGGAGCTGAGAATTCATGAGTGATGCCCAAATTATCAAGATAAGTGTCGAGGCCAGTGTTCTTGAATTAAGTGCCATTGTCACTTCTAATGTGCTTGATCTTGACGCCATAGTTGTTCATGGCTCGATTGGCGAAGCGTCTGAAGACATCCTGCACTTCAGTCTTGTAGAGGATTATATGCACCCAAGTATATCTTGAATAATCATCAACAATAACAAAGCCATAGAGACACGCAATAGTAGTAAGAGTTGAGTAGTGAGTGGGACCGAAGAGGTCCATGTGGAGCAATTCGAAGGGTTGAGTCGTTGTCATGATTGTCTTCGAGGGATGCTTGGCCCTCGTCATATTTCCTGCTTCGCATGCACCGCATAAGTGATCCTTCTTGAACTTGACGCCCTTGATGCCTATGACATGCTTCTTCCTTGCAAGAGTGTGCAGGTTCCTCATGCTAGCATGCCCTAGCATCCGATGCCAGAGCCAGCATTCTGAAGCTTTTGCTAGAAGACATATGGCAAGTTGTGGTCCCGCTGAGAAATCTACCACGTACAAATCATCTTTCCGATACCCTTCAAAGACTAGAGACTTGTCAGATTCCATTAGAACAGGGCAACGATATTTTCCAAATATCACAATTATGTTTAAATCGCAAAGCATTGAGACAGACATTAAGTTGAAACCAAGGGATTCAACAAGCATTACTTTATCCATGTGTTGATCCCTCGAGATTGCAACTCTACCTAGACCGAATACTTTGCTTTTACCAGTATCAGCAAATGTGATGTGACTCTTGTCAGATGGACGTAAAGTTGAGTCCATGAGAAGACTTCGCTTGCCAGTCATGTGATTAGTACACCCATTATCAATAATCCATTCTGAAGCAGCTGGTGTCATACCCTACAGTGCAGTTAGGGGGATAGGCTTCACAAAGAGAATTGTGAAGCATAAACATTTGATGAGCAAGTGGATTATGAAAGTTTAGATCGAGGTTAGGACTGATAGGGCAAATAGCAGGCGACTCAGGAACAAAATACATAATAAGACCATTTGGGCATTTGATCTTGCGCCCTACAAGATGTTTAAGGTCCCCAGCAATAGCTTCAGACGAATTTGATTTTCGGCTGGAGACCCTTCCCTGCAAAAGACAGTTAAGCTTTCTTAGCCACCCACATCTACAAGGGTGGCTTCGAAGCAATGAGTCTAAGTGCAGCATCTGAGAACTTTGGCTTTGGAGCCCTAGCAAATAGTCTTGCAGGTGGACAATATTACTCATAAGAATAAGTAGAGTAGTTCTTGGTCTTATGAACATGGCGGTTTGATGAAACATGCTCATATTCATAGGCCTGAGTATGGTTTCCGTGCAAAACATTTGCGTTAGTGCGACTCAGGTGAGTCCTTTGTCTGTATGAAGCCTTTGGACCATATGAAGCCTGTGGTCTGGGGTTTGTCTTCTTCACTTGTGATGTCATGACGACATTCACAGGAAGATTCTCCAACCACTTTTTCGGCACCCAGACTTTCTTCATAGGTGGCCCATGAAGGAAATATGCCCTAGAGGCAATAATAAAGTTATTATTTATTTCCTTATGTCATGATAAATGTTTATTATTCATGCTAGAATTGTATTAACCGGAAACATAATACATGTGTGAATACATAGACCAACAGAGTGTCACTAGTATGCCTCTACTTGACTAGCTCGTTAATCAAAGATGGTTATGTTTCCTAACCATAAACAAAGAGTTGTTATTTGATTAACGAGGTCACATCATTAGTAGAATGATCTGATTGACATGACCCATTCCATTAGCTTAGCATCCGATCGTTTGATATGTTGCTATTGCTTTCTTCATGACTTATACATGTTCCTATAACTATGAGAGTATGCAACTCCCGTTTACCGGAGGAACACTTTGGGTACTACCAAACGTCACAACGTAACTGGGTGATTATAAAGGAGTACTACAGGTGTCTCCAATGGTAGATGTTGGGTTGGCGTATTTCGAGATTAGGGTTTGTCACTCCGATTGTCGGAGAGGTATCTCTGGGCCCTCTCGGTAATGCACATCACATAAGCCTTGCAAGCACTGCAACTAATATGTTAGTTGTGAGATGATGTATTACGGAACGAGTAAAGAGACTTGCCAGTAACGAGATTGAACTAGGTATTGGATACCGACGATCGAATCTCGGACAAGTAACATACCGATGACAAAGGGAACAACGTATGTTGTTATGCGGTCTGACCGATAAAGATCTTCGTAGAATATGTAGGAGCCAATATGGGCATCCAGGTCCCGCTATTGGTTATTGACCGGAGACGTGTCTCGGTCATGTCTACATTGTTCTCGAACCGTAGGGTCCGCACGCTTAACGTTACGATGACAGTTATTATGAGTTTATGCATTTTGATGTACCGAAGGTTGTTCGGAGTCCTGGATGAGATCACGGACATGACGAGGAGTCTCGAAATGGTCGAGACGTAAAGATTGATATATTGGAAGCCTATGTTTGGACATAGGAAGTGTTCCGGGTGAAATCGGGATTTTACCGGAATACCGGGAGGGTTACCGGAACCCCCCGGGAGACTAATGGGCCTATTGGGCCTTAGTGGAAAAAGAGAAAAAGGGAAAAACCCACAAGCTGGCCGGCGCCCCCCTTCCCCATGTCCTAGTAGGACTAGGATAGGGGCCGGCCCCCCTTCTCTCTCTTTTTCCCCCCCGGGAGTCCTAATAGGATTAGGATTGGGGGGAGGAGTCCTACTCCCGGTGGGAGTAGGACTCCCCTGCGCCTCCTCTCCCTGGCCGGCCGGCTCCCCCTCCTCCAACCTTTATATACGGGGGCAGGGGGCACCCCAAGACACACAACTTGATCCTTGAGATCGTTCCTTAGCCGTGTGCGGTGCCCCCTGCCACCAAATTCCACCTCGATCGTACCGTTGTAGTGCTTAGGCGAAGCCCTGCGTCGGTAGTACATCAAGATCGTCATCACGCCGTCATGCTGACGGAACTCTTCCTCGACGCTTTGCTGGATCGGAGCCCGAGGAACGTCATCGAGCTGTACGTGTGCTAAGAACTCGGAGGTGCCGGAGTAATGGTGCTTGGATCGATCGGATCGGGAAGAAGACGTACGACTACTTCCTCTACGTTGTGTGATCGCTTCCGCAGTCGGTCTGCGTTGGTACGTAGACAACACTCTCCCCTCTCGTTGCTTTGCATCACCATGATCTTGCGTGTGCGTAGGAAAATTTTTGAAATTACTGCGTTCCCCAACAGTGGTATCAGAGCCTAGGTTTTATGGTTTGATGTTATATGCACGAGTAGAACACAAGTGAGTTGTGGGCGATACAAGTCATACTGCCTACCAGCATGTCATACTTTGGTTCGGCGGTATTGTTGGGTGAGACGATCCGGACCAACCTTACGCGTACTCTTATGCGAGACCGGTTCCCTCGACGTGCTTTGCACACAGATGGCTTGCGGAAGACTGCCTCTCCAACTTTAGTTGAACCAAGTGTGACTACGCCCGGTCCTTGAGAAGGTTAAAACGGAGTCTATTTGACGAACTATCGTTGTGGTTTTGATGCGTAGGTGAGATGAGTTCTTACTTAAGCCCGTAGCAGCCACGTAAAACTTGCAACAACAAAGTAGAGGACGTCTAACTTGTTTTTGCAGGGTATGTTGTGATGTGACATGGTCAAGGCATGATGCTGATTTTATTGTATGAGATGATCATGTTTTGTAACCGAGTTATCGGCAACTGGCAGGAGCCATATGGTTGTCGCTTTATTGTATGCAATGCAATCGCGATGTAATGCTTTACTTTATTACTAAACGGTAGTGATAGTCGTGGAAGCATAAGATTGGCGAGACGACAACGATGCTACGATGGAGATCAAGGTGTCGCACCGGTGACGATGGTGATCATGACGGTGCTTCGGAGATGGAGATCACAAGCACAAGATGATGATGGCCATATCATATCACTTATATTGATTGCATGTGATGTTTATCCTTTTATGCATCTTATCTTGCTTTGATTGACGGTAGCATTATAAGATGATCTCTCACTAAATTATCAAGAAGTGTTCTCCCCGAGTATGCACCGTTGCCAAAGTTCGTCGTGCCCAGACACCACGTGATGATCGGGTGTGATAAGCTCTATGTCCAAATACAACGGGTGCAAAACAGTTGCACACGCAGAATACTCGGGTTATACTTGACGAGCCAAGCATATACAGATATGGCCTCGGAACACGGAGACCGAAAGGTCGAGCGTGAATCATATAGTAGATATGATCAACATAACGATGTTCACCATTGAAAACTACTCCATCTCACGTGATGATCGGTTATGGTTTAGTTGATTTGGATCACGTGATCACTTAGAGGATTAGAGGGATGTCTATCTAAGTGGGAGTTCCTAAGTAAGTTGATTAACTGAACTTAGACTTATCATGAACTTAGTACCTGATAGTATCTTGCTTGTTTATGTTGATTGTAGATAGATGGCTCGTGCTATTGTTCCGTTGAATTTTAATACGTTCCTTGAGAAAGCAAAGTTGAAAGATGATGGTAGCAATTACACGGACTGGGTCCGTAACCTGAGGATCATCCTCATTGCTGCACAGAAGAATTATGTCCTGGAAGCACCGCTGGGTGACAGGCCTGCTGCTGGAGCAACGCCAGATGTTATGAACGGCTGGCAGAGCAAAGCTGATGACTACTCGATAGTTCAGTGTGCCATGCTTTACGGCTTAGAATTGGGACTTCAACGACATTTTGAACGTCATGGAGCATATGAGATGTTCCAGGAGTTGAAGTTAATATTTCAAGCAAATGCCCGAATTGAGAGATATGAAGTCTCCAATAAGTTCTATAGCTGTAAGATGGAGGAGAATAGTTCTGTCAGTGAGCATATACTCAAGATGTCTGGGTATAATAATCACTTGATTCAGATGGGAGTTAATCTTCCAGATGACTGCGTCATTGACAGAATTCTCCAATCACTGCCACCAAGCTACAAGAGCTTCGTGATGAACTATAATATGCAAGGGATGAACAAGACTATTCCCGAGCTCTTCGCAATGCTGAAGGCTGCGGAGGTAGAAATCAAGAAGGAGCATCAAGTGTTGATGGTTAGCAAAACCACTAGTTTCAAGAAAAAGGGCAAAGGGAAGAAGAAGGGAAACTTCAAGAAGAACAGCAAGCAAGTTGCTGCTCAGGAGAAGAAACCCAAGTCTGGACCTAAGCCTGAAACTGAGTGCTTCTACTGCAAGCAGACTGGTCACTGGAAGCGGAACTGCCCCAAGTATTTGGCGGATAAGAAGGATGGCAAAGTGAGCAAAGGTATATGTGATATACATGTTATTGATGTGTACCTTACTAGAGCTCGCAGTAGCACCTGGGTATTTGATACTGGTTCTGTTGCTAATATTTGCAACTCGAAACAGGGACTACAGAATAAGCGGACACTAGCAAAGGACGAGGTGACGATGCGCGTGGGAAACGGTTCCAAAGTCGATGTGATCGCGGTCGGCACGCTACCTCTACATCTACCTTCGGGATTAATATTAGACCTAAATAATTGTTATTTGGTGCCAGCGTTGAGCATGAACATTATATCTGGATCTTGTTTAATGCGAGACGGTTATTCATTTAAATCAGAGAATAATGGTTGTTCTATTTATATGAATAATATCTTTTATGGTCATGCACCCTTGAAGAGTGGTCTATTCTTGTTGAATCTCGAAGATAGTGATACACATATTCATAATGTAGAAGCCAAAAGATGCAAAGTTAATAATGATAGTGCAACTTACTTGTGGCACTGCCGTTTAGGTCATATCGGTGTAAAGCGCATGAAGAAACTCCATACTGATGGGCTTTTGGAACCACTTGATTATGAATCACTTGGTACTTGCGAACCGTGCCTCATAGGCAAGATGACTAAAACACCGTTCTCCGGTACTATGGAGAGAGCAACAGATTTATTGGAAATCATACATACCGATGTATGTGGTCCGATGAATATCGAGGCTCGTGGCGGATATCGTTATTTTCTCACCTTCACAGATGATTTAAGCAGATATGGGTATATCTACTTAATGAAACATAAGTCTGAAACATTTGAAAAGTTCAAAGAATTTCAGAGTGAAGTTGAAAATCATCGTAACAAGAAAATAAAGTTTCTACGATCTGATCGTGGAGGAGAATATTTGAGTTACGAGTTTGGTGTACATTTGAAAAATTGTGGAATAGTTTCGCAACTCACGCCACCCGGAACACCACAACGTAATGGTGTGTCCGAACGTTGTAATCGTACTTTACTAGATATGGTGCGATCTATGATGTCTCTTACTGATTTACCGCTATCGTTTTGGGGTTATGCTTTAGAGACGGCCGCATTCACGTTAAACAGGGCACCATCAAAATCCGTTGAGACGACACCTTATGAACTATGGTTTGGCAAGAAACCAAAGTTGTCGTTTTTTAAAGTTTGGGGCTGCGATGCTTATGTGAAAAAGCTTCAACCTGATAAGCTCGAACCCAGATCGGAGAAGTGTGTCTTCATAGGATATCCAAAGGAAACTATTGGATATACCTTCTATCACAGATCCGAAGGCAAGACTTTTGTTGCTAAGTTCGGAAACTTTCTAGAGAAGGAGTTTCTCTCGAAAGAAGTGAGTGGGAGGAAAGTAGAACTTGACGAGGTAACTGTACCTGCTCCCTTATTGGAAAATAGTACATCACAGAAAATTGTTTCTGCGACACCTATACCAATCAGTGAGGAAGCTAATGATAATGATCATGAAGCTTCAGAACAAGATACTACTGAACCACGTAGATCAACCAGAGTGAGATCCGCACCAGAGTGGTACGGTAATCCAGTTCTGGAAGTCATGATGCTAGATCATGATGAACCTACGAACTATGAAGAAGCGATGGTGAGCCCAGATTCCGCAAAGTGGCTAGAGGCCATGAAATCTGAGATGGGATCCATGTATGAAAACAAAGTATGGACTTTGGTTGACTTGCCCGATGATCGGCAAGCAATTGAGAACAAATGGATCTTCAAGAAAAAGACTGACGCTGACGGTAATATTACTGTCTATAAAGCTCGACTTGTCGCGAAAGGTTTTCGGCAAGTTCAAGGAGTTGACTACGATGAGACCTTCTCACCCGTAGCGATGCTTAAGTCCGTCAGAATAATGTTAGCAATTGCCGCATTTTATGATTATGAAATATGGCAGATGGATGTCAAAACTGCATTCCTGAATGGATTTCTGGAAGAAGAGTTGTATATGATACAACCAGAAGGTTTTGTCGATCCAAAGGGAGCTAACAAAGTATGCAAACTCCAGCGATCCATTTATGGACTGGTGCAAGCATCTCGGAGTTGGAATAAACGCTTTGATAGTGTGATCAAAGCATTTGGCTTTGTACAGACTTTTGGAGAAGCCTGTATTTACAAGAAAGTGAGTGGGAGCTCTGTAGCATTTCTAATATTATATGTGGATGACATATTGCTGATTGGAAATGATATAGAATTTCTGGATAGCATAAAGGGATACTTGAATAAAAGTTTTTCGATGAAAGACCTCGGGGAAGCTGCTTACATATTAGGCATAAAGATCTATAGAGATAGATCTAAACGCTTAATTGGACTTTCACAAAGCACATACCTTGACAAGATTTTGAAGAAGTTCAAAATGGATCAAGCAAAGAAAGGGTTCTTGCCTGTGTTACAAGGTATGAAATTGAGTAAGACTCAGTGCCCGACCACTGCAGAAGATAGAGAGAAAATGAAAGATGTTCCCTATGCTTCAGCCATAGGCTCTATCATGTATGCAATGCTGTGTACCAGACCTGATGTGTGCCTTGCTATAAGTTTAGCAGGGAGGTACCAAAGTAATCCGGGAATGGATCACTGGACAGCGGTCAAGAACATCCTAAAATACCTGAAAAGGACTAAGGATATGTTTCTCGTATATGGAGGTGACAAAGAGCTCACCGTAAGAGGTTACGTTGATGCAAG
Source organism: Triticum monococcum (assembly GCA_034509565.1). Taxonomy (NCBI): domain Eukaryota; kingdom Viridiplantae; phylum Streptophyta; class Magnoliopsida; order Poales; family Poaceae; genus Triticum; species Triticum monococcum. The sequence goes on from CM067845.1 coordinate 430,701,178, forward strand.
CTTTGACACTGATCCGGACGATTCTAAATCGCAAACCGGATACGTGTTTACTTTAAACGGTGGAGCTGTCAGTTGGTGCAGTTCTAAACAAAGCGTCGTAGCGGGATCTACATGTGAAGCAGAATACATAGCTGCTTCGGAAGCAGCGAACGAAGGAGTCTGGATGAAGGAGTTCATATCCGATCTAGGTGTCATACCTAGTGCATCGGGTCCAATGAAAATCTTCTGTGACAATACTGGTGCAATTGCCTTGGCAAAGGAATCCAGATTTCACAAGAGGACCAAACACATCAAGAGACGCTTCAACTCCATCCGGGATTTAGTCCAGGTGGGAGACATAGAGATTTGCAAGATACATACGGATCTGAATGTTGCAGACCCGTTGACTAAGCCTCTTCCACGAGCAAAACATGATCAGCACCAAGGCTCCATGGGTGTTAGAATCATTACTGTGTAATCTAGATTATTGACTCTAGTGCAAGTGGGAGACTGAAGTAAATATGCCCTAGAGGCAATAATAAAGTTATTATTTATTTCCTTATGTCATGATAAATGTTTATTATTCATGCTAGAATTGTATTAACCGGAAACATAATACATGTGTGAATACATAGACCAACAGAGTGTCACTAGTATGCCTCTACTTGACTAGCTCGTTAATCAAAGATGGTTATGTTTCCTAACCATAAACAAAGAGTTGTTATTTGATTAACGAGGTCACATCATTAGTAGAATGATCTGATTGACATGACCCATTCCATTAGCTTAGCATCCGATCGTTTGGTATGTTGCTATTGCTTTATTCATGACTTATACATGTTCCTATAACTATGAGATTATGCAACTCCCGTTTACCGGAGGAACACTTTGGGTACTACCAAACGTCACAACGTAACTGGGTGATTATAAAGGAGTACTACAGGTGTCTCCAATGGTAGATGTTGGGTTGGCGTATTTCGAGATTAGGGTTTGTCACTCCGATTGTCGGAGAGGTATCTCTGGGCCCTCTCGGTAATGCACATCACATAAGCCTTGCAAGCACTGCAACTAATATGTTAGTTGTGAGATGATGTATTACGGAACGAGTAAAGAGACTTGCCAGTAACGAGATTGAACTAGGTATTGGATACCGACGATCGAATCTCGGACAAGTAACATACCGATGACAAAGGGAACAACATATGTTGTTATGCGGTCTGACCGATAAAGATCTTCGTAGAATATGTAGGATCCAATATGGGCATCCAGGTCCCGCTATTGGTTATTGACCGGAGACGTGTCTCGGTCATGTCTACATTGTTCTTGAACCGTAGGGTCCGCACGCTTAACGTTACGATGACAGTTATTATGAGTTTATGCATTTTGATGTACCGAAGGTTGTTCGGAGTCCCGGATGAGATCACGGACATGACGAGGAGTCTCGAAATGGTCGAGACGTAAAGATTGATATATTGGAAGCCTATGTTTGGACATAGGAAGTGTTCCGGGTGAAATCGGGATTTTACCGGAATACCGGGAGGGTTACCGGAACCCCCCGGGAGACTAATGGGCCTATTGGGCCTTAGTGGAAAAAGAGAAAAAGGGAAAAACCCACAAGCTGGCCGGCGCCCCCCTTCCCCAAGTCCTAGTAGGACTAGGATAGGGGCCGGCCCCCCTTCTGTCTCTTCCCCCCCCCCCCCCGGGAGTCCTAATAGGATTAGGATTGGGGGGAGGAGTCCTACTCCCGGTGGGAGTAGGACTCCCCTGCGCCTCCTCTCCCTGGCCGGCCGGCTCCCCCTCCTCCAACCTTTATATACAGGGGCAGGGGGCACCCCAAGACACACAACTTGATCTTTGAGATCGTTCCTTAGCCGTGTGCGGTGCCCCCTGCCACCAAATTCCACCTCGATCGTACCGTTGTAGTGCTTAGGCGAAGCCCTGCATCGGTAGTACATCAAGATCGTCATCACGCCGTCGTGCTGACGGAACTCTTCCTCGACGCTTTGCTGGATCGGAGCCCGAGGAACGTCATCGAGCTGTACGTGTGCTAAGAACTCGGAGGTGCCGGAGTAACGGTGCTTGGATCGGTCGGATCGGGAAGAAGACGTACGACTACTTCCTCTATGTTGTGTGATCGCTTCCGCAGTCGGTCTGCGTTGGTACGTAGACAACACTCTCCCCTCTCGTTGCTTTGCATCACCATGATCTTGCGTGTGCGTAGGAAAATTTTCGAAATTACTGCGTTCCCCAACAGCCCATTCCTGCAGTTAGTACCAATATACCTGGCAAACACTTCACCATTCTGATTCTTAAACAGTTTATAGTTTGTATCAAAGGATTCATCAATAACAATGGGATTAGCACAAGTGAAGCCAGACATGGTGGATGGATCCACTGAAGGTTCCTTTGCAGCAACCCATGTGGTTTTGGGGTACTGCTCAGGTTTCCAGTAAGAGCCATCAGCATTCATTTTCCTTTCAAACCCAAGACCCTCTTTCCTAGGGTTTCGGTTCAGGATCTGCCTTTTGAGGACATCACATAGTGTCTGATGCCCTTTGAGACTTCTGTACATCCCTGTTTCAAGCAATGTCTTCAACCTAGCATTTTCATCAGCAATAGCAGTGGTATCCTCAGCAGAGGGGTTAGTTACCACATCAACAGTTGAAGATATTGCAATAGTAGTAGCAGTAGAACATCCAGCAACAGAAGTAGCGTTGTCACGCTCAATGCATTTAAGACATGGTGCTTCAAATCCTTCCTGAGCGGAACTGATCTGTTTGGCGCGAAGTGACTCATTTTCCTTTTGAAGATCTTCATGAGCCGCTCTTAATTTCTCAAGATCTTGCTTCCTTTGAAGATAATCATAGAAAAGCTTTTCATGAGTTGTTGAGAGCGTTTCATGACGACTTTCAAGTTCCTCATACTTAACATGAAGATTTTTTATGTCTTCAATTAAGGACTGAGATCGAGTCATTTCAGTGTCTAACAGGTCATCGCTTTTGTCTAACAGTTTTGGAATATGTTCCATAGCTTTCTGTTGTTCAGTTGCAATTTTAGCAAGTGTTTTGTAGCTGGGTTTGGAACCACAATTAGAGTCATCTTCACTGGATGTTTAATAGTGAGTAGTGCGTGTGTTTACCTTGGCACCACGTGCCATAAAGAAGTAGGTGGGAGCGGAGTAGTCCTTGTCATTTGCATCGGCGTCGGTGATGAAGCCATTGTCTTCAGTGTTGAAGATGGACTTGGCAACGTATGCTGTAGCCAGACTTGCAACGCCAGAATTGGACTCCTCCTCAGACTCCACCTCCGCCTCCTCAGAAGCGGACTCCTCCTCTGAATCCATTTCCTTGCCAACGAACGCACGAGCCTTGCCAAATGAGCTCTTCTTGTGAGATGAAGACTTTGAGGAAGACTTGGAAGAAGACTTTGAGTATTTCTTGTTCTTCTTGTCGTCAGAATCATACTCCTTGCTCTTCTTCTTCTTGTTGTTCTCATTGTCCCACTGTGGACACTCAGAGATGTAGTGGCCAGGTTTCTTGCACTTGTGGCATGTTCTCTTCTTGTAGTCATGAGCAGAAACTTCATCATTCCTTGAGCTTGATCGTGAAGACATTCTGAAGCCTTTCTTCTTGGTGAATTTTTGGAACTTCTTCACAAGCATAGCAAGCTCCTTTCCAATGTCTTCAGGATCATCAGAACTGCTGTCAGATTCTTCTTCAGATGAGGAGACAGGTTTTGCCTTCAGGGCACGAGTTCGCCCATAGTTGGGACTGTAGATGTCTCTTTTCTCAGAAAGCTAAAGCTCATGTGTGTTGAGCCTTTCAAGTATGTCAGACGGATCGAGTGTCTTGAAGTCAGGACATTCTTGAATCATCAGGGCTAGGGTGTCAAACGAGCTGTCAAGTGATCTCAGGAGTGTCTTGACGACTTCATGCTTTGTAACGCCCTTGATGCGGCTATGTCTCCCACGTGTCGAGGCACGACTTAGAGACATAGGCGCATTGAAAGCAATGTCGCAAGTCGGGAATCATTACACAACCCATGTACATATATAATATAAAGGGGAATAGTAGCATAGTTGGCTTACACTCGCCACATCACATCAAAGTACATAAATAACATCCATCATACAATAACTCATGGCCCAACTACGGCACCAAAATAGAAAAGACCCCCAACAAGCGACTAGATCCTGGATCGAACCCCGAATAGGCATCCCTACTGATCATCCGGAAACGACACATAGTAACGCTGAGAGTCCTCGTCGTACTCCCACTTCAGCTCGAGCGCGCCATCCGGAGAGGTATCATCGGTCCCTGCATCTGGTGTAATAGTAATGTGTGAGCCACAAAGGACTCAGCAATCTCGCACCCTCGCGATCCAGACTATTTAAGCTTAATAGGTAGGAAAGGGGTAATGTAAGTGGAGCTGCAGCAAACGACTAGCATATATGGTGGCTAACTTATTCGCAAAGGAGAGCGAGAAGAGGAGGCAAAGCACGAGCGGAAAACTATATAAAGCAGCCTACGCAAACATAACTCCAACACCGTGTCCACTTCCCGGACTCCGCCGAGAAGAGGCCATCATGGCAACACACTCAGTTGATTCATTTTAATTATTTAAGGTTCAAGTTATCTACAACCGGACATTAACAAATTCCCATCCGCCCATAACCGTGGGCGCGGCTTTCGAAAGATCAATCCCTGCAGGGGGGTCCCAACTTAGCCCATAACAAGCTCTCACGGTCAACGAAGGAATAGACCTCCACCCAGGACCCACCGATCAGACTCGGTATCCCGGTACAACAAGATGATTTGACAGGTCAAAACTAGTCCAGCAACACCGCCCGAATGTGCCGACAAATCCCGATAGGAGCTGCACATATCTCTTTCTCAGGGCACACTCAGATTGTCCTAGGTACGGGTAGGCCAGCCCAGAGTTGCCCCTGGTGGCCACCGGCAGCTGACAGTTGGACCAACACTCAGAGGAGCACTGGCCCGGGGGGTTTAAAATAAGATGACCCTCGGGCTCCGGAAACCCAAGGGAAAGAAAAGGGTAGGTGGCAAATGGTAAAACCAATGTTGGGCATTGCTGGAAAAGCTTTAATCAAGGCGAACTATCAAGGGGTTCCCATTATAGCCCAACCGCGTAAGGGACGCAACAATCCGGGAACATAACACCGATATGACGGAAACTAGGGCGGCAAGAGTGGAACAAAACACTAGGCGAGAGGCCGAGCCTTCCACCCTTTACCAAGTATATAGATGAATAAAGATAACATAGCAATATAATGATATCCCAACAAGTAAATAAGTGTTCCAACAAGGAACGGCTCCAATCTTCACCTGCAACTAACAACGCTATAAGAAGGGCTGAGCAAAGCGGTAACATAGCCAATCAACGGTTTGCTAGGACAAAGGTGGGTTAGAGACTCAATCATGGCAATTGGGAGGCTGACAAGCAAGTGGTAGGCATCGAAGCATTGGCAAAGCAAAAGAGCGAGCAACTAGCATAGCAAAGTTGACAGAGTTGACAGAATCCTGCCTGCACAGTTGACAGAGTTGACTGGATCCTCAAAAGCAAACTCAACGGGCTCCTCGTTAGCGAACTCGTCTCCCGGCTCTACCCAACAACACAAACAAGCAACAAGGATACAATCAACCACGTGCAAGGGCAACCAATAATATGCAAAGATGGTATGCCATGCGGGATGCAAAATGCAAGACGTGACAGGAAATGCATGAACCTGGCCTCAACTTGGAAAACCAAGCATGCCACTGGATAGAGGGGAAGAAATCCCCTGAAAACGATATAAAGATCATGGCAATCGGAGCTACGGTTTAGAAATGGCAAGCGTTTTACGAAACAAACCGATCTGCGATTTACAGCAAGTAGGCTCCTAAATGCAACAAAATGAACATGCTACAGCCACCAAACATGAAAACAAAATGCATGGCAGTGATTTACTCAAGAAGCTTAACAAATCACCAGGACTGAGGCATAGGCAAATTCATCCATTAAGGGCTTCAAACAAGCATGGCAAAACTGAATAAGCAAAACAGATTTCAGACTTAGCGAAATTAACGCTAGTCTGAAATTTCAGACCACGATGCTCTCTTCGGAGCAGCAAAACAACATGAAGCAAAATCTGAACATGGCAAGTAAGAGCATGGCATGGAGCTACTCAACAAGCTTAACAAAACACCCAAAATGACATGGGGCCAAAAGGGTTCACAAAATACTCTACCGAGCACACGAACATCGATGAAACACAATCAGTTTTCAGACTTAGTGAAAACTGGGACATGCTGAAATATAACTCACGGAGGCATGTAAACGAGCTCGATGCACTCACTACGGTGCAAGTCATGGCAAGGCAAACATATATCCATTAAGAAGGCACAAAATGCTAGCTAGACATGGCAAGAACAATGGCATAGCATGCATGGATCACTAGCAATAGCTCCGGCAAAATCGCAAAAGAGTTCACGATCTGCCCAAAACAACAACTATGCAAAAGTTGAGCTCGATTGAGTCAACCTAGGGGGCTCCAACATAACAAGTAAAGACATGGATGGATTAAGCACAACAAGCATAACAAATCACTCTTACTGATCATCCTCAAAAGAAGCAAGGATCACTAGGAAACAAGCCGGACATATAGCATCGTGAACTAAAACATCCCAGACTTAGTGATTTTCACTAAGTCCCTGAAATCAATAAACTCAGGTACCCTACTTCGCAAGCTTGCACAAGACAACACACACATACTAAAAATGCATGGGAGACACCTCTGGAAAGAACACAACATGCTTAACAATTCATCCCAAAGGGGCACAGGCATATCATGCACACAATAATCATGGCAAAAATGACAAAAGTCAATGTAGGGCTAACGGATCTGCAATTTAACTCATGATGCCTCCTTCCAACAGCATTTTGGGCACCAAGATAACCTCAAATGCAAATGATGCAATGGAATGAAATGATGTACTCGTCGAGACGAAGATTTTGATATATCATATGCCCAAATCGGAGCCACGGGTGCAAAGATATGATGCGTCAAAGGTAGCACAAAAATCTGGAATTAGAGGAGAAAGTCAATGGGGGGGTTAGGGTTTACTGTTCCAGATCCGATCCGGATCCGGTACTGTAGCTCGATCCGGTGAGACGGCCGGCCGGTAGACCTGTTCGCCGGGAAGAAGATGTCGCGGGCGGGGGAGGAACGCGGCCGGGGATCGTCGGAGCCGGCCGGGGCGGCGCCGGCGACGCGCGGTGGCGGCGGCTTCGGGCGAGGAGGAGCGCGCCGGCGGGTCAGGCGGCACCGGAGCACGGTGGGGCGCGCGGCAGGGAGCTCCGGCGAGGCGCCCGCGGTGGCGCGGTGAGCTCCGGCCGCCGGAGATGGAGGAGAAGGGCGGCGGGGATCGGGCGCTGGGAGGCGGCGGCTACGGGCCTCGGGGGCTCTCCCTGGGCCGAAGCGGGCCGGAGCGGGCGCGGGTGGCAGCGCGCCACGTGGCAGGCGGCGGTTGGTGGCGGCGGACACGTTCGGCGCTCGGAGAGAAGCGGATCTAGGGTTTCGGGGGAAGAAGAAGGAGAATTTCGGGGGGGTCTATTTATAGACCTAGAGGGAGCTAGGAGAGTCCAAATGAGGTGCAGTTTTCGCCCACACGATCGTGATCGAACGACCGAGACAATGGAGCAGAGTTTGGTGGGTTTTGGGCTAAATTGGAGGGGTGTTGGGCTGCACACACACGAGGCCTTTTCGGTCCCTCGGTTAACCGTTGGAGTATCAAACGAAGTCCAAATGACCCGAAACTTGACAGGCGGTCTACCGGTAGTAAACCAAGGCCGCATGGCAAGTGTCGGTCCAATCCGGAAATGTTTAATCCCCACACACGAAAGAAAGCTAGAAATGGCCACCGGAGGAGAACGAAGCGCCGGAATGCAAAACGGACAACGGAAAAAATGCTCGAATGCATGAGATGAACATGTATGCAAATGCAATGCACGTGATGACATGATATGAGATGCACGAAAACAAAAACAACACACGGAGACAAAGACCCGAACCCGAGAATTAAATATAACTTAATGCCGGAAACGGCAAGAGTTGGAGTACAATTCGGGAAGGTTACATATGGGGCGTTACAACACTCCACCACTACGAAAAGATCTCGTCCTGAGATCTAGGACTGAAAGAACTCCGGGTACTCAGAACGGAGGTGATCCTCGCGTTCCCAGGTAGCTTCACGGTCGGAATGGTGTGACCACTTGATTTTGAGAAATTTGATTGACTTGTTGCGAGTTTTGCGTTCAGTCTCTTCCAGGATTGCAACTGGGTGCTCACGGTAGGAGAGATCTTCTTGGAGCTCAATGTCCTCGAAGTTGACAGTGCGATCAGGCGCCTTGAAGCACTTGCGGAGTTGCGAGACGTGGAACACATCATGAACATTGGCAAAGTTTGCAGGAAGCTTGAGTTGATAGGCGAGGTCGCCTCTCTTGCTGACGATCTTGAAAGGCCCGACGTATCTGGGGGCAAGCTTCCCTTTGATACCGAAGCGACGAGTGAAGGAAATATGCCCTAGAGGCAATAATAAAGATATTATTTATTTCCTTATATCATGATAAATGTTTATTATTCATGCTAGAATTGTATTAACCGGAAACATAATACATGTGTGAATACATAGACAAACAGAGTGTCACTAGTATGCCTCTACTTGACTAGCTCGTTAATCAAAGATGGTTATGTTTCCTAACCATGGACAAAGAGTTGTTATTTGATTAACGGGATCACATCATTAGATGAATGATCTGATTGACATGACCCATTCCATTAGCTTAGCACCCGATCGTTTAGTATGTTGCTATTGCTTTCTTCATGACTTATACATGTTCCTATAACTATGAGATTATGCAACTCCCGTTTACCGGAGGAACACTTTGGGTACTACCAAACGTCACAACGTAACTGGGTGATTATAAAGGAGTACTACAGGTGTCTCCAATGGTAGATGTTGGGTTGGCGTATTTCGAGATTAGGGTTTGTCACTCCGATTGTCGGAGAGGTATCTCTGGGCCCTCTCGGTAATACACATCACATAAGCCTTGCAAGCATTATAACTAAGATGTTAGTTGTGAGATGATGTATTACGGAACGAGTAAAGAGACTTGCCAGTAACGATATTGAACTAGGTATTGGATACCGACGATCGAATCTCGGGCAAGTAACATACCGATGGCAAAGGGAACAACGTATGTTGTTATGCGGTTTGACCGATAAAGATCTTCGTAGAATATGTAGGAGCCAATATGGGCATCCAGGTCCCGCTATTGGTTATTGACCGGAGACATGTCTCGGTCATGTCTACATTGTTCTCGAACCGTAGGGTCCGCACGCTTAACGTTACGATGATAGTTATTATGAGTTTATGCATTTTGATGTACCGAAGGTTGTTCGGAGTCCCGGATGTGATCACGGACATGACGAGGAGTCTCGAAATGATCGAGACGTAAAGATTGATATATTGGAAGCCTATGTTTGGACACCGGAAGTGTTCCGGGTGAAATCGGGATTTTACCGGAATACCGGGAGGGTTACCGGAACCCCCCGGGAGGCAAATGGGCCTATTGGGCCTTAGTGGAAAAGAGAAAAGGGGCAGCCCACAGCTGGCCGCCCCCCCTTCCCCAAGTCCTAGTAGGACTAGGAGAAGGGGCCGGCCCCCCTCTCTCTCCTTTCCCCCTTGGAATCCTAGTTGGAATAGGATTGAGGGGGGAGTCCTACTCCCGGTAGGAGTAGGACTCCTCCCGCGCCCTCTCCCTAGCCGGCCGAACCCCCTCCCCCTGCTCCTTTATGTACGGGGGCAGGGGGCACCCCATAGACACACAAGTTGATCATTGTTGATCGTTCCTTAGCCGTGTGCGGTGCCCCCTGCCACCAAATTCCACCTCAGTCATATCGTTGTAGAGCTTAGGCGAAGCCCTGCGTCGGTAGTACATCAAGATCGTCACCATGCCGTTGTGCTGACGGAACTCTTCCTCGACGCTTTGCTGGATCGGAGCCCGAGGATCGTCATCGAGCTGAACGTGTGCTAAGAACTCGGAGGTGCCGGAGTAACGGTGCTTGGATCGGTCGGATCGGGAAGAAGACGTACGACTACTTCCTCTATGTTGTGAGATCGCTTCCGCAGTCGGTCTGCGTTGGTACGTAGACAATACTCTCCCCCTCGTTGCTATGCATCACCATGATCTTGCGTGTGCGTAGGAAAATTTTGAAATTACTACGTTCCCCAACAGTGGCATCCGAGCCTAGGTTTTATGGTTTGATGTTATTTGCACGAGTAGAACACAAGTGAGTTGTGGGCGATACAAGTCATACTGCCTACCAGCATGTCATACTTTGGTTCGGCGGTATTGTTGGACGAGACGACCCGGACCAACCTTACGCGTACGCTTACGCGAGACCGGTTCCCTCGACGTGCTTTGCACATAGATGGCTTGCGGGCGACTGTCTCTCCAACTTTAGTTGAACCAAGTGTGGCTACGCCCGGTCCTTGAGAAGGTTAAAACGGAGTCTATTTGACAAACTATCGTTGTGGTTTTGATGCGTAGGTGAGATGAGTTCTTGCTTAAGCCCGTAGCAGCCACGTAAAACTTGCAACAACAAAGTAGAGGACGTCTAACTTGTTTTTGCAGGGCATGTTGTGATGTGATATGGTCAAGGCATGATGCTAAATTTTATTGTATGAGATGATCATGTTTTGTAACCAAGTTATCGGCAACTGGCAGGAGCCATATGGTTGTCGCTTTATTGTATGCAATGCAATCGCGATGTAATGCTTTACTTTATTGCTAAGCGGTAGTGATAGTCGTGGAAGCATAAGATTGGCGAGACGACAACGATGCTACGATGGAGATCAAGGTGTCGTGCCGGTGACGATGGTGATCATGACGGTGCTTCGGAGATGGAGATCACAAGCACAAGATGATGATGGCCATATCATATCACTTATATTGATTGCATGTGATGTTTATCCTTTTATGCATCTTATCTTGCTTTGATTGACGGTAGCATTATAAGATGATCTCTCACTAAATTATCAAGAAGTGTTCTCCCTGAGTATGTACCGTTGCCAAAGTTCGTCGTGCCCAGACACCATGTGATGATCGGGTGTGATAAGCTCTACGTCCATCTACAACGGGTGCAAGCCAGTTTTGCACACGCAGAATACTCAGGTTAAACTTGACGAGCCTAGCATATGCAGATATGGCCTCGGAACACAGAGACCGAAAGGTCGAGCGTGAATCATATAGTAGATATGATCAACATAACGATGTTCACCATTGAAAACTACTCCATCTCACGTGATGATCGGTTATGGTTTAGTTGATTTGGATCATGTGATCACTTAGAGGATTAGAGGGATGTCTATCTAAGTGGGAGTTCTTAAGTAATATGATTAAATTGAACTTAAATTTATCATGAAGTTAGTCCTGGTAGTATTTTGCAAATCATGTTGTAGATCAATAGCTCGCGTTGTTGCTTCCCTGTGTTTATTTTGATATGTTCCTAGAGAAAATTGTGTTGAAACATGTTAGTAGCAATGATACGGATTGGATCCGTGATCTGAGGTTTATCCTCATTGCTGCACAGAAAAATTATGTCCTTGATGCACCGCTAGGTGACAGACCTATTGCAGGAGCAGATGCAGACGTTATGAACGTTTGGCTAGCTCAATATGATGACTACTTGATAGTTTAGTGCACCATGCTTAATGGCTTAGAATCGGGACTTCAAAGATGTTTTGAATGTCATGGACCATATGAGATGTTCCAGGAGTTGAAGTTAATATTTCAAGCAAATACCCGAGTTGAGAGATATGAAGTCTCCAACAAGTTCTATAGCTAAAAGATGGAGGAGAATCGCTCAACTAGTGAGCATGTGCTCAGATTGTCTAGGTACTACAATCGCTCGAATCAAGTGGGAGTTAATCTTCCAGATAAGATAGTGATTGACAGAATTCTCGAGTCACCATCACCAAGTTAGTAGAACTTCGTGATGAACTATGATATGCAAGGGATAACGGAAATGATTCCCAAGCTCTTCGTGATGCTGAAATCGATGAAGGTAGAAATCAAGAAAAACATCAAGTGTTGATGGTTGACAAGACCACTAGTTTGAAGAAAAGGGCAAAAGGGAAGAAGGGGAACTTCAAGAAGAACGGCAAGCAAGTTGCTGCTCAAGTGAAGAAGCCCAAGTCTGGTCCTAAGCCTGAGACTAAGTGCTTCTACTGCAAAGGGACTGGTCATTGGAAGCGGAACTGCCCCAAGTGATTGGCGGATAAGAAGGATGGCAAAGTGAACATAAGTATATTTGATATACATGTTATTGATGTGTACTTTACTAGTGTTTATAGCAACCCCTCGGTATTTGATACTGGATCAGTTGCTAAGAGTAGTAACTCGAAACGGGAGTCACAGAATAAACAGAGACTAGTTAAGGGTGAAGTGACGATGTGTGTTGGAAGTGGTTCCAAGATTGATATGATCATCATCGCACACTCCCTATACTTTCGGGATTGGTGTTGAACCTAAATAAGTGTTATTTGTTTTTTGCGTTGAGCATGAATATGATTTGATCATGTTTATTGCAATACGGTTATTCATTAAAGTCACAGAATAATTGTTGTTCTATTTACATGAATAAAACCTTCGATGGTCATACACCCAATGAAACAAGTTCGTTGGATCTCGATCGTAGTGATACACATATTCATAATATTGAAACCAAAAGATGCAAAGTTAATAATGATAGTGCAACTTATTTGTGGCACTGCCGTTTAGGTCATATTGGTATAAAGCGCATGAAGAAACTCCATGCTGATGGGCTTTCGGAATCACTTGATGCTTACGAACCATGCCTTTTGGGCAAGATGACTAAAACGCCGTTCTCCGGAACAATGAAGCAAGCAACAGATTTGTTGGAAATCATACATACTGATGTATGTGGCCCGATGAATATTAAGGCTTGCAGCAGGTATCATTATTTTCTGACCTTCACAGATGATTTGAGCAGATATGGGGATATCTACTTAATGAAACACAAGTCTGAAACATTTGAAAAGTTCAAAGAATTTCAGAGTGAAGTTGAAAATCATCGTAACAAGAAAATAAAGTTTCTACGATCTGATCGTGGAGGAGAATATTTGAGTTACGAGTTTGGTGCACATTTGAAAAATTGTGGAATAGTTTCGCAACTCACGCCACCCGGAACACCACAGCGTAGTGGTGTGTCCGAACGTTGTAATCGTACTTTACTAGATATGGTACGATCTATGATGTCTCTTACCGATCTACCACTATCGTTTTGGGGTTATGCATTAGAGACAGCTGTATTCACGTTAAATAGGGCACCATCTAAATCCGTTGAGACGACACCGTGTGAACTATGGTTTGGCAAGAAACCTAAGCTGTCGTTTCTTAAAGCTTGGAGTTGCGATGCTTATGTGAAAAAGTTTCATCTCGATAAGCTCAAACTCAAATCGGAGAAATATGTCTTCATAGGATACCCAAAGGAAACAGTTGGGTACACCTTCTATCACAGATCCGAAGGCAAGACTGTTGTTGCTAAATTCGGAAACTTTCTGGAGAAGGAGTTTCTCTCGAAAGAAGTGAGTGGGAGCAAAGTAGAACTTGATCAGGTAACTGTACCTCCTCCCTTATTGGAAAGTAGTACATCACAGAAACCGGTTTCTGTGACACCTACACCAATTAGTGAGGAAGCTAATGATGATGATCATGAAACTTCGGATCAAGTTACTACCGAATCTCGTAGGTAAACCAGAGTGAGATCCGCATCAGAGTGGTACGGTAATCCTGTTCTGGAAGTCATGTTACTAGACCATGACGAACTTGCGAACTATGAGGAAGCGATGATGAGCCCAGATTCCGCGAAATGGTTTGAGGCCATGAAATCAGAGATATGATCCATGTATGAGAACAAAGTTTGGACTTTGGTTGACTTGCCCGATGATCGACAAGCAATTGAGAATAAATGGATCTTTGAGAGGAAGATGGACGCTGATAGTAGTGTTACTATCTACAAAGCTAGAATTGTCGCAAAAGGTTTTCGACAAGTTCAAGGTGTTGACTACGATGAGAGCTTCTCACTCGTATCTATGCTTGAGTCTGTCCGAATCATGTTAGTAATTGCCGCATTTTATAAAATCTGGCAAATGGATAAACAAAACTGCATTCCTTAATGGATTTATTAAAGAAGAGTTGTATATGATGCAACAGAAGGTTTTGTCAATCCGAAAGGTGCTACCAAATTGTGCAAGCTCTAGCGATCCATCTGTGGACTGGTGCAAGCATCTCGGAGTTGGAATATACGCTTTGATGAGTTGATCAAAGCATATAGTTTTATACAGACTTGCGGTGAAGCCTGTATTTACAAGAAAGTGAGTGGGAGCACTACAACATTTCTGATAAGTATATGTGAATGACATATTGTTGATCGGAAATAATGTAGAATTATTCTGTAAAGCATAAAGGAGTGTTTGAAAGGAGTTTTACAAAGAAAGACCTCGGTGAAGCTGCTTACATATTGAGCTTCAAGATCTATAGAGATAGATCAAGACGCTTGATAAATTTTTTCAATGAGTACATACCTTGACAAGATTTTGAAGTAGTTCAAAATGGAGCAGTCAAAGAAAGAGTTCTTGCCTGTATTATAAGGTGTGAAGTTGAGTAAGACTCAAAACCCGACCACGGCAGAAGATAGAAAGAGAATGAAAGTCATTCCCTATGCCTTGGCCATAGGTTCTATAAAGTATGTCATGCTGTATACCAGATCTATTGTATACCCTGCACTTATTTGGCAAGGGAGTACAATAGTGATCTAGGAGTAGATCACTGGACAGCGGTCAGAATTATCCTTAGTGAAATAAGGATATGTTTCTCGATTATGGACGTGATAAAAAGGTTTGTCGTAAAGGGTTACGCCGATGCAAGTTTTGACACTAATATAGATGACTCTAAGTCTCGGTCTAGATACATATTGAAAGTGGGAGCAATTAGCTAGAGTAGCTCCATGCAGAGCATTGTTAACATAGAAATTTGCAAAATACATGTGGATCTGAATGTGGCAAACCAGTTGACTAAGATTCTCTCACAAGCAAAACATGATCACACCTTAGTACTCTTTGGGTGTTAATCACATAGCGATGTGAACTAGATTATTAAATCTAGTAAACCCTTTGGGTGTTGGTCACATGGCGATGTGAACTATGGGTGTTAATCACATGATGATGTGAACTATCGATGTTAATCACATGGTGATGTGATCTAGATTATTGACTCTAGTGCAAGTGGGAGACTGAAGGAAATATGCCCTAGAGGCAATAATAAGGTTATTATTTATTTCCTTATATCATGATAAATGTTTATTATTCATGCTAGAATTGTATTAACCGGAAACATAATACATGTGTGAATACATAGACAAACAGAGTGTCACTAGTATGCCTCTACTTGACTAGCTCGTTAATCAAAGATGGTTATGTTTCTTAACCATGGACAAAGAGTTGTTATTTGATTAACGGGATCACGTCATTAGATGAATGATCTGATTGACATGACCCATTCCATTAGCTTAGCACCCGATCGTTTAGTATGTTGCTATTGCTTTCTTCATGACTTATACATGTTCCTATAACTATGAGATTATGCAACTCCCGTTTACCGGAGGAACACTTTGGGTACTACCAAACGTCACAACGTAACTGGGTGATTATAAAGGAGTACTACAGGTGTCTCCAATGGTAGATGTTGGGTTGGCGTATTTCGAGATTAGGTTTTGTCACTCCGATTGTCGGAGAGGTATCTCTGGGCCCTCTCGGTAATACACATCACATAAGCCTTGCAAGCATTATAACTAAGATGTTAGTTGTGAAATGATGTATTACGGAACGAGTAAAGAGACTTGCCAGTAACGAGATTGAACTAGGTATTGGATACCGACGATCGAATCTCGGGCAAGTAACATACCGATGGCAAAGGGAACAACGTATGTTGTTATGCAGTCTGACCGATAAAGATCTTCGTAGAATATGTAGGAGCCAATATGGGCATCCAGGTCCCGCTATTGGTTATTGACCGGAGACATGTCTCGGTCATGTCTACATTGTTCTCGAACCGTAGGGTCCGCACGCTTAACGTTATGATGATAGTTATTATGAGTTTATGCATTTTGATGTACCGAAGGTTGTTCGGAGTCCCGGATGTGATCACGGACATGACGAGGAGTCTCGAAATGATCGAGACGTAAAGATTGATATATTGGAAGCCTATGTTTGGACACCGGAAGTGTTCCGGGTGAAATCGGGATTTTACCGGAATACCGGGAGGGTTACCGGAACCCCCCGGGAGGCAAATGGGCCTATTGGGCCTTAGTGGAAAAGAGAAAAGGGGCAGCCCACAGCTGGCCGCGCCCCCCCCCCTTCCCCAAGTCCTAGTAGGACTAGGAGAAGGGGCCGGCCCCCCTCTCTTTCCTTTCCCCCTTGGAATCCTAGTTGGAATAGGATTGAGGGGGGGAGTCCTA
This sequence comes from Triticum monococcum, assembly GCA_034509565.1. NCBI lineage: Eukaryota > Viridiplantae > Streptophyta > Magnoliopsida > Poales > Poaceae > Triticum > Triticum monococcum. The sequence goes on from CM067845.1 coordinate 430,717,757, forward strand.
TTCCCGGTAGGAGTAGGACTCCTCCCGCGCCCTCTCCCTAGCCGGCCGAACCCCCTCCCCCTGCTCCTTTATATACGGGGGTAGGGGGCACCCCATAGACACACAAGTTGATCATTGTTGATCGTTCCTTAGCCGTGTGCGGTGCCCCTGCCACCAAATTCCACCTCAGTCATATCGTTGTAGAGCTTAGGCGAAGCCCTGCGTCGGTAGTACATCAAGATCGTCACCACGCCGTTGTGCTGACGGAACTCTTCCTCGACGCTTTGCTGGATCGGAGCCCGAGGATCGTCATCGAGCTGAACGTGTGCTAAGAACTCGGAGGTGCCGGAGTAACGGTGCTTGGATCGGTCGGATCGGGAAGAAGACGTACGACTACTTCCTCTACGTGGTGAGATCGCTTCCGCAGTCGGTCTGCGTTGGTACGTAGACAATACTCACCCCCTCGTTGCTATGCATCACCATGATCTTGCGTGTGCGTAGGAAAATTTTGAAATTACTACGTTCCCCAACAACGAGTCCCTTTCATAGGAGAGACGTGGAGGTAGACATGATCTCCGATATCGAAAGCCAAATAACGGTGCTTACTATCATAGTAGCTCTTCTGGCGGGATTGGGCTGCTTTGAGGTTATCACGAATGACCTTGCACATTTCTTCTGCCTCTGTGATCAGGTCATTACCCAGCAGCTGACGTTCACTGGTTTCAGACCAGTTGAGAGGTGTACAGCACTTCCTACCATACAGAATTTCAAATGGGGCCTTGCCGGAACTTGCTTGGAAACTGTTGTTGTACGAGAATTCAGCATAAGGAAGGCAATCCTCCCACTTCATGCCGAAGGAGATAACACAAGCCCTAAGCATATCCTCAAGAATCTGGTTGACACGCTCGACTTGACCGCTTGTTTGAGGATGGAAAACAGTGCTGAAACGAATGTTGGTGCCCATGGCCTTCTGAAAAGAATCCCAAAACTTGGAGGTAAAGATGCTGCCACGGTCTGAAGATATCACTCGAGGAATACCGTGCAAAGAGACAATTCGAGAGGTGTAGAGCTCCGCCAATTGAGCTGCAGTGATTGACTCTTTGATGGGCAGGAAATGAGCCACTTTGGTGAGCTTGTCGATGACAACGAATATAGCATCATTGCCACGCTTGGACTTAGGAAACCCAGTCACGAAGTCCATTTCAATGTGGTCAAACTTCCATTCTGGAATGGCAAGAGGTTGGAGGAGACCTGCAGGCCTCTGGTGTTCTGCTTTCACTCTTCTGCAGACATCACATTCATTCATGAATTGAGCGATCTCGCGCTTCATTCGAGTCCACCAATAGGTTTGCTTCATATCTTGATACATCTTCGTGCTCCCAGGGTGGATGGAGAGGAGAGAGTTGTGAGCCTCATTCATGATCACTTTACGAAGTTCACCTTTGGGCACAACAATTCGATCCTCGAAGAAGAGAGTGTCCTTGTCATCAAGTCGGTAGCACTTGTACTTGGACTGACTCTTTGCAATGCCAATCTTCACCTTTTTCACCATAGCATCAAGAAGCTGGGCTTGGCGAATCTGGTCTTCCAAGGTAGGAGAGACTTGAAGGTTGGCGAGGAACCCTTGAGGAACAACTTGCAGATTAAGTTTGCGGAAAGCTTCACAAAGCTCGGGTTGATAAGGCTTGAGAATCAAACTGTTGCAATATGCTTTTCTGCTCAAAGCGTCAGCAATCCCATTAGCCTTGCCTGGTGTATACTCGATACTCGGATTGTACTCTTGAATCATTTCGACCCATCGAGTCTGCCTGAGGTTGAGATTAGGCTGAGTGAAGATGTACTTGAGACTCTTGTGATCAGTGAAAATGTCCACTTTTCTTCCCAAGAGAAGATGTCTCCAAGTCAACAATGCGTGCACAACTGCCGCCAACTCGAGATCATGAGTGGGGTATTTCTTCTCATTAGGCTTCAACTGGCGAGAGGTATAAGCAACAACTTTCTTCTCTTGCATCAGTACAGCACCTAGACCTTGGAGAGAGGCATCATAAAAGACCTCGTACGGCTTGGTTTCATCAGGCGGAGTTAGAACTGGAGCAGTGATCAATTTCTCTTTCAAAGCGTTGAAAGCGATATCACACTCCGGAGACCAAATGTACTTGACGTGCTTCTGAAGAAGATTTGAGAGAGGCTTCGCGATCTTGGAAAAGTTTTCAACGAATCTTCGGCAGTAACTTGCAAGACCGAGGAAGCTACGGAGTTGCTTCACATTCTGAGGAGGTTCCCAATTAACGATTGCAGACACCTTCTCAGGATCCACGGAAATGCCCTTGGCAGAGATAATATGACCAAGATAAAGAACCTCATCGAGCCAAAATTCACACTTGGAGAACTTGGCGTAGAACTGATGTTCCCTTAGCTTGTCAAGAACCAAACGCAAGTGTTTGGCATGATCTTCCTTGTTCTTCGAGAAAACCAGAATGTCGTTGAGATAGACCAAAACGAAGTCGTTGGTGTAGGGGTTGAAGATGAAGTTCATCATGTGAGAGAACATCGGAGGAGCATTGGCGAGGCCAAAATACATGACGGTGTATTCATATGACCCATAGCTTGTTCTGAACGCCGTCTTGGGAACATCTTGCTCACGAATGCGAATTTGATGATAACCCATACGGAGGTCAAGCTTGGAGAATACTTGGGCACCCTTGAGTTGTTCAAACAGCTCATTAATGTTTGGAAGTGGATATTTGTTCTTGATGGTCTTCTTGTTCAATGGACGATAATCAACACAAAGTCGGTCCATTCCATCCTTCTTCTTCACAAAAAGAACACCACAACCCCACGGAGAAGTACTAGGCCGAATGAGACCCATTCTTTCTTGAACATCGAGTTGTTTCTTCAACTCCTTCAACTCTTCGGGGCCGAGCTTGTAGGGACGTTTGCACACAGGTTCCGTACCGGGCTCGAGTTCAATAACAAATTCAACCGGCCGGTTTGGAGGCATGCCTGGGAGTTCTTCTGGGAAGACATCTTGATACTCACAAACAACCGGAATCTGCGAAATAGCATCCAATTCACCCTTTTCATTGAGAGAGAACAGCCGGATGGTATTATCCCGAGCAGCAAAGACAATGACATCTTCAGATGAATGAGTCAGTTGAATCTGCCTGGCTGCACAATCGAGGTGAGCCTTGTGTTTAGAGAGCCAGTCCATCCCAAGAATAAGATCGATATCGGAATCGCCAAGAACCGTTGGAGAAGCCAGAAACTTATGATCACCCAAATTGATTGTAACATCCGGAACAATGGAGTTAGCCTGCATACGCTTACCAGGAGAAACAACCGCTAATGGGCTAGGCAGAACTTGTGAAACCAATTCATGCCTTGATGTAAATGGCCTTGAAATGAAACAATGCGAAGCACCCGTGTCAAAAAGAACTTTTGCAGGAATATCATTAACAGGAAGGTTACCCATGATCACATCTGACGAATCCTCTGCCTGAGCTGCATTCATCAAGTTGACCTTGGCAGACTTGGGGTTATGCTTGACCACAGCTGTACTTGCCGATCTGACAGGAGGAGGAGGAGGAAGACGCCTCTGGTTGAAACACTTGTTGGCGTAGTGACCCTTCTGTTGGCACTTGTTGCACGTGACCTCTGAGAGCGGACGGTGGTACAGAGCACTCGATCTTGGAGCTTGAGACGAAGTCTTGTTCTGAAAGCCTGGGTTGGGTGGTTGGGATGAGCCACTGCCGCCTTTGCTCTTCTGCTGATACGGCTGACGGAACGGAGGAGGAGGAAGCCAATACTTCTGCTGCTTGGCCACTTGAGTAGAGGAAGAAGGCGTAGTGTCTCTGACTCGCTTCCTGGAAGCATCACACCTTAGTTGAGCAGCCTCTTGCTTCAGTGCCATGTTGTAGAACTCATCGTATCTCAGCGGCTCGAAGAGGACAAGAGCGAGCTGAATTTCTTCACGAAGACCACCCCTGAACTGATAGATCATGCTCTTCTCATCAGGAACATCCTGCTTGGCAAAACGGGCGAGCTTCTGGAACAACTTGTTGTAGTCATAGACAGACAAAGAGCCTTGCTTCAGATTGCGGAATTCTTCACGTTTGCTTTCAGTCACACTTTGAGGAATGTGATGAGCGCGGAAATCACGACGAAAATCATCCCAAGTGATCAAACGTCCACCTCTGGAATCCCGGTACTGCTGAAACCACTCTGCGGCCTGATCCTTGAGCTGGAAAGACGCGAACTTGACGAAATCTTCAGGTCTGATGTTGCTACATTCAAAATGCTTGCCCAGATCGACTAACCAATCATCAGCATCGGTAGCCTCAACGCAGTTGCTGAACGTCTTTGGACCATTTGTGAGGAACTGATTCAGAGTTGCAAAATGGTTCTGGTTGTTGCCTTGATTCGCTTGACTGCTTTGATTCCGCTCTTGGATGATTTGCATGATCAGCTGTGTATTTGCATTAGTAGCGGCCATCACAGCTTGCCATGCTTCCGGAGGAGGCGGAGGTGGCGGAGGATCTTGATTCTGGTTTTGACTGGTGCTCTTAGCGGGAGCCATCCTGAAGAGGTTGACCACCGTTAGCACACAAATAGAGAAATAATGAAGGTGAATCCAACGGAATGAAAATTGCAACATAAAGTCTTCACATCCGAACAAAATGAACGAATGCACTTCTCTTGAAGTGGTCACATATTCCTAAATTGCGAAGCCACGAAGAATCGGGTAGAAGAGGTACATCAACGAGGGATGGAATCAACATATGACATCGAAGCAGAACGAATACCACAACTCGAAATAAAACCAAGGGTTGGCTTGCGGAATAAGCCGGAACAAACACATGATAGAAATTTCGTCCGAAGTTTTCGTGGTAGGACCTACACGGGCTCGACCGTACAGCACCATCATGTACAAGGCAGTGCACATGACATACGAAGCGTCCCCGAGTCAGCATAGCCAAGGACTCTTTAAGACACAACGAGGCCACTGTAAAATCGACCGTGAATAGGCGAACCACTAGACGTCGAACCCCAATTTCATATCACACATCTGTTGGAAAGATATCCTAAGGCTACTTGAATTCCCACCTATGAAACTCCCGAAACTTTCCGGTTATGCAATCAGGTGTTGGGGATACAGGGGAAGCACAATATCTCACCCAAGCTAGCAAATCCTACATCCAGCTGCATCCATCCTTCAACACATAACCAAGAAATCTTCGGAAACCATCTATCTCAACCTTCGAAAAGCATCCGTTATACAAGTTATGGCGATACTCCCGAACTCCCGCCCCAGTACTGGGTGGCGTCGAGGTTATCTCACCAACGAACTGCATAAAGGAGATTTTCGATGTCGCGCACATATCTCAAGTATACCAGAATTGCAACGATAGAATTATGATGACAACACCTCAGAGCTCAACTCCCCGGGACACTTCCACTAAACCCCTGACAGGAGGCACCAAGACAGTATTCTCATCATAAGCCATCGGAACAAAACCAAGATACTCGCGTGATCCTAAAAAAAAATTTAGTGAAATTTGAGAAGAGAAGAGTGAAGACTCTACGTCAGGATGCCTTACCAGAGCGATGAGGAGACTGGGAAGTAAAAAGAATTCCTAAGCTCTCCGATATATAATTCCTAAGGACTCAAAACATTTTTCTAGACACAACTCGGCTGCTAAAAACGATCAAGCAATGGGGCTCCTAAGGCCGGGGAAGGCTCTGATACCAACTTGTAATGCCCTCGATGCGGCTATGTCTCCCACGTGTCGAGGCACGACTTAGAGACATAGGCGCATTGAAAGCAATGTCGCAAGTCGGGAATCATTACACAACCCATGTACATATATAATATAAAGGGGAATAGTAGCATAGTTGGCTTACACTCGCCACGTCACATCAAAGTACATAAATAACATCCATCATACAATCACTCATGGCCCGACTACGGCACCAAAATAGAAAAGACCCCCAACAAGCGACTAGATCCTGGATCGAACCCCGAATAGGCATCCCTACTGATCATCCGGAAACGACACATAGTAACGCTGAGAGTCCTCGTCGTACTCCCACTTCAGCTCAAGCGCGCCATCCGGAGAGGTATCATCGGTCCCTGCATCTGGTGTAATAGTAATCTGTGAGCCACAAAGGACTCAGCAATCTCGCACACTCGCGATCAAGACTATTTAAGCTTAATAGGTAGGAAAGGGGTAATGTAAGTGGAGCTACAGCAAGCGACTAGCATATATGGTGGCTAACTTATTCGCAAAGGAGAGCGAGAAGAGGAGGCAAAGCACGAGCGGAAAACTATATAGAGCAGCCTACGCAAACATAACTCCAACGCCGTGTCCACTTCCCGGACTCCGCCGAGAAGAGGCCATCACGGCAACACACTCAGTTGATTCATTTTAATTATTTAAGGTTCAAGTTATCTACAACCGGACATTAACAAATTCCCATCCGCCCATAACCGCGGGCATGGCTTTCGAAAGATCAATCCCTGCAGGGGGGTCCCAACTTAGCCCATAACAAGCTCTCACAGTCAACGAAGGAATAGACCTCCACCCAGGACCCACCGACCAGACTCGGTATCCCGGTATAACAAGATGATTTAACAGGTCAAAACTAGTCCAGCAACACCGCCCGAATGTGCCGACAAATCCCGATAGGAGCTGCACATATCTCTTTCTCAGGGCACACTCAGATTGTCCTAGGTACGGGTAGGCCAGCCCAGAGTTGCCCCTGGTGGCCACCGGCAGCTGACAGTTGGACCAACACTCAGAGGAGCACTGGCCCGGGGGGGTTTAAAATAAGATGACCCTCGGGCTCCGGAAACCCAAGGGAAAGAAAAGGGTATGTGGCAAATGGTAAAACCAATGTTGGGCATTGCTGGAAAAGCTTTAATCAAGGCGAACTATCAAGGGGTTCCCATTATAGCCCAACCGCGTAAGGGACGCAACAATCTGGGAACATAACACCGATATGACGGAAACTAGGGCGGCAAGAGTGGAACAAAACACTAGGCGAGAGGCCGAGCCTTCCACCCTTTACCAAGTATATAGATGAATAAAGATAACATAGCAATATAATGATATCCCAACAAGTAAATAAGTGTTCCAACAAGGAACGGCTCCAATCTTGAACTGCAACTAACAACGCTATAAGAAGGGCTGAGCAAAGCGGTAACATAGCCAATCAACGGTTTGCTAGGACAAAGGTGGGTTAGAGGCTCAATCATGGCAATTGGGAGGCTGACAAGCAAGTGGTAGGCATCGAAGCATTGGCAAAGCAAAAGAGCGAGAAACTAGCATAGCAAAGTTGACAGAGTTGACAGAATCCTGCCTGCACAGTTGACAGAGTTGACTGGATCCTCAAAAGCAAACTCAACGGGCTCCTCGTTAGCGAACTCGTCTCCCGGCTCTACCCAACAACACAAACAAGCAACAAGGATACAATCAACCACGTGCAAGGGCAACCAATAATATGCAAAGATGGTATGCCATGCGGGATGCGATGCGGGATGCAAAATGCAAGACGTGACAGGAAATGCATGAACCTGGCCTCAACTTGGAAAACCAAGCGTGCCACTGGATAGAGGGGAAGAAATCCCCTGAAAACGATATAAAGATCATGGCAATCGGAGCTACGGTTTAGAAATGGCAAGCGTTTTACGAAACGAACCGATCTGCGATTTACAGCAAGTAGGCTCCTAAATGCAACAAAATGAACATGCTACAGCCACCAAAGATGAAACCAAAATGCATGGCAGTGATGTACTCAAGAAGCTTAACAAATCACCAGGACTGAGGCATAGGCAAATTCATCCATTAAGGGCTTCAAACAAGCATGGCAAAACTGAATAAGCAAAACAGATTTCAGACTTAGCGAAATTAACGCTAGTCTGAAATTTCAGACCATGATGCTCTCTTCGGAGCAGCAAAACAACATGAAGCAAAACCTGAACATGGCAAGTAAGAGCATGGCATGGAGCTACTCAACAAGCTTAACAAAACACCCAAAATGACATGGGGCCAAAATGGTTCACAAAATACTCTACCGAGCACACGAACATCGATGAAATACAATCAGTTTTCAGACTTAGTGAAAACTGGGACATGCTGAAATATAACTCACGGAGGCATGTAAACAAGCTCGATGCACTCACTACGGTGCAAGTCATGGCAAGGAAATCATATATCCATTAAGAAGGCACAAAATGCTAGCTAGACATGGCAAGAAGAATGGCATAGCATGCATGGATCACTAGCAATAGCTCCGGCAAAATCGCAAAAGAGTTCACGATCTGCCCAAAACAACAACTATGCAAAAATTGAGCTCGATTGAGTCAACCTAGGGGGCTCCAACATAACAAGTAAAGACATGGATGGATTAAGCACAACAAGCATAACAAATCACTCTTACTGATCATCCTCAAAAGAGGCACGGATCACTAGGAAACAAGCCGGGCATATAGCATCGTGAACTAAAACATCCCAGACTTAGTGATTTTCACTAAGTCCCTGAAATCAGTAAACTCAGGTACCCTACTTCGCAAGCTTGCACAAGACAACACACACATCCTAAAAATGCATGGGAGGCACCTCTGGAAAGACGATAACATGCTTAACAATTCATTCCAAAGGGGCATAGGCATATCATGCACACAATAATCATGGCAAAAATGACAAAAGTCAATGTAGGGCTAACGGATCTGCAATTTAACTCATGATGCCTCCTTCCAACAGCATTTTGGGCACCAAGATGACCTCAAATGCAAATGATGCAATGGAATGAAATGATGTACTCGTCGAGATGAAGATTTTGATATATCATATGCCCAAATCGGAGCCACGGGTGCGAAGATATGATGCGTCAAAGGTAGCACAAAAATCTGGAATTAGAGGAGAAAGTCAACGGGGGGTTAGGGTTTACTGTTCCAGATCCGATCCGGATCCGGTATTGTAGCTCGATCCGGCGAGGCGGCCGGCCGGTAGACCTGTTCGCCGGGAAGAAGACGTCGCCGGCGGGGGAGGAAGGCGGCCGGGGATCGTCGGAGCCGGCCGGGGTGGCGCCGGCGACGCGCGGTGGCGGCGACTTCGGGCGAGGAGGAGCGCGCCGGCGGGTCGGGCGGCACCGGAGCACGGCGGGGCGCGCGGCAGGGAGCTCCGACGAGGCGCCCGCGGTGGCACGGTGAGCTCCGGCCGCCAGAGATGGAGGAGAAGGGCGGCGGGGATCGGGCACTGGGAGGCGGCAGCTACGGGCCTCGGGGGCTCTCCCCGGGCCGGAGCGGGCGCGGGTGGCAGCGCGCCACGTGGCAGGCGGCGGTTGGCGCGCGGAGAGAAGCGGATCTAGGGTTTCGGGGGAAGAAGAAGGAGAATTTCGGGGGGGGGGTCTATTTATAGACCTAGAGGGAGCTAGGAGAGTCCAAATGAGGTGCGGTTTTCGCCCACACGATCGTGATCGAACGACTGAGACAATGGAGCAGAGTTTGGTGGGTTTTGGGCCAAATTGGAGGGGTGTTGGGCTGCACACACACGAGGCCTTTTCGGTCCCTCGATTAACCGTTGGAGTATCAAACGAAGTCCAAATGACCCGAAACTTGACAGGCGGTCTACCGGTAGTAAACCAAGGCCGCATGGCAAGTCTCGGTCCAATCCGGAAATGTTTAATCCCCACACACGAAAGAAAGCTAGAAATGGCCACCGGAGGAGAACGAAGCGCCGAAATGCAAAACGGACAACGGAAAAAATGCTCGAATGCATGAGATGAACATGTATGCAAATGCAATGCACGTGATGACATGATATGAGATGCACGAAAACAAAAACAACACACGGAGACAAAGACCCGAACCCGAGAATTAAATATAACTTAATGCCGGAAACGGCAAGAGTTGGAGTACAATTCGGGAAGGTTACATATGGGGCGTTACATGCTTGGTGATCTCAGTAGCGCCAAGGGCTTGAAGTTCATTTGTGATGTTAGTGAGTCGATCAAACGTGAGCTGAACATTCTCATTGTCGTTTCTCTTGAAGCGGTTGAAAAGGTTGCGAAGGACACTGATTCTTTGATCTCTCTGGGTTGAGACGCCTTCGTTGACCTTGGAGAGCCAGTCCCAGACTAGTTTAGATGTTTTCAAAGCACTCACACGGCCATACTGTCCTTTGGTCAGATGACCACAGATGATGTTCTTGGCAGTGGAGTCCAGTTGAACGAACTTCTTGGCATCAGCAGCGGTGACACCTTCACCATCCTTGGGAACGCCATTCTTGACGACATACCATAGGTCGACATCAATGACTTCAAGATGCATGTGCATCTTATTCTTCCAGTAGGGATATTCAGTTTCATCGAAGACTGGGCACGCAACGGAGACTTTGATTATCACTGCAGTCGACATAGCTAAAACTCCAGGTAGTTAAACCGAATCACACAGAATAAGGGAGTACCTTGCTCTGATACCAATTGAAAGTGCTAGTGATCGACTAGAGAGAGGTGAATAGGCAATTTTTAAGAAAGTCTTCAAAACATGGGAGTTCAAAGACAAACGATAGAAATAAACCTATTACCATGCAGCGGAAGGTAGACTACACTAAGCAAACCATAGTCAAGTATTCAATGAAGTGAAAGCACAACAACTAATGGTAGCTAGGCAGTATGGATCAGGTAGGAAGATAGTACGAAGCCAATCAGAACAAGCAATCACTCAGTGAAGACAGAAGATAATGCAAACAAACAATGGCTTCACAAGGACTAACTGTAAATAAAGAGATGAGAAGGATAGAACCAGTGACTCGTTGAAGACAATGATTTGTTGGACCAGTTCCAGTTGTTGTGACAACTATACGTTTGGTTAGGGAGGCTGAGATTCAACTTAGAAGACAGTGTATTCACCTTATTCCCCTTGAGCTAAGGACACCCAGTCCTCGCTCAATCACTCTGGTAAGTCTTCAAGGCAGACTTCCCAACCTTTACAGACTTCGTTCACCGACGATCCACAATGACTCTTGGATGCTCAGAACGCGACGCCTAACCGGCTGGAGGATTCACAGTCCTCAAGTGTAATAAGTCAACAATATACAGGTCTCCTCTCCTAAAGCCTTTGAAAACTTTGGACTTGTCAGCTTCCATAACCACAACACAACGATACTTGCCAAAGACAACTACCATATCAAGATCGCAAAGCATTGAGACAGACATGGGGTTGTATCCTAAGGACTCGACAAGCATGACTTTGTCCATGTGTCGATCCTTTGTGATCGCAACCTTACCTAGACCCAATAGCTGACTTTTTCCTTTGTCGGCGAAGATGATATGCTTCAGATGCGATGGTGATAAGGGAGCATCCATCAATTGATTCTTGTCACCAGTCATGTGATTTGTACATCCACTATCGAAGACCCACTCAGTGGCTTTGGGTTGATCATCCTGCGGATGAATTAGTGCAACTTACGAACTCATATACTTCATCAGTGAAGAATATGACATCAATTCATCAGATCAATTTCATCAAGCAACAGAATAGATGAAGCAGTATTCATGATTAGCCCGCGTCCTTTCAGGCACATTCAGGTCTCCAGCAAATTCTTCAGACGATTACGTATGTCTGGAGACCTGACCCTGCAGAAGAGATTAGTTCTTTTTCTTCACCACCCACATCTGAAGGGGTGGCAAAGAGTCCATCACTCTGCGAGCTCCATACGAGAAAGGTGGCATAGAAGCCAGTCCATTTCGTTTCACATAAGAAGGGTTAGGATAAGCATATGAATAAGCAGAGAAATTCTTCGAAGACTTATGAACATAATGATTAGAAGAATGATGCTCATATTCATAGCCCTTAGCTCTTCCCTGCGAAACAGAGTTGTTAGCACGATGATATTCATATGAGGACTTTGATCCTTTTGAGGAATTTGGTCCATATGAAGAATTTAATCCGGGGTTTCTATTCTTCACACGTGGTGTCCTGAGGACATTCACCTGAAGACTTTCAAGGCACTTTTTGGAAACCCAGATTTTCTTCATAGGAGGACCGTTCTTGCAGTTAGTGCCAACATATCTAGCAAATATTTCACCATTCTGATTTTTGAACAATTTATAGTTAGAGTCAAATGACTCATCATCAGAACGGGGAGATTCACATGCAAAGCCATATAAGTTAGATGGATCAACTGAAGGTCCCTTTGCAGCAACCCATGAGGTTTTGGGGTACTGCTCAGGCAGCAACCCTTTGCATGGATGCCCTGGGGATTTATATAGGCCTACCCCCCAGGGATACAATGATAATCCGGCTGGGCACGGGCCCAGCCGTCAGTCTCTCTGGCCGCCGTCTTATCCGCCGACTCCTGGGGCCCGTCGACTGGCTCGGTACGGAGCCGACAGGCTGCGTCCGCCGCGGGCGGGTCTTGCCGGCTGCAGATTACTATAGCCGTGCCTCTAATGACGCAGGCTCGGTCATGAGGTCGTGGCGACAGCTCCGCCGTCTGCTGGGCGATCACTGTGGCCACTACTTGTCGTGTCTGATTAATGGTGCGTGGGGCCCGTGGGAGGGGTCGGCCGTCTCCTGGTGGCCGACTCCCATCCGGGCCGACTGGCGACGCTCTCGCCGTCTTTCGTATGCCCGCCGACTGGTGGGACCCATCATCCCTGGGTCGTACCGGCAAGCTGTTGTGGGCACGGGACTCCGCCCTCTGGGGCTGACATCAGGGCCGGCATGGCAATAGTGTCGCGCCGCGCGGAGATCTCTGCGAGTACGGCGTATTGTAGCCACGTCTGCCCTTGGAAAAGGGGTGGGAGCGGATCTTACTATGGCCACTCCCCGTCCCGTCCCTCTTTATGAGAGCATGGGGGTTGTTGGCGTCGCGGGCCGACTCCCCAAGGCCGGCTTCTCTGGAAGTCGCCAGTCAGGAGTCGGCTCATCCTGAAGCCGTCCCTGGGACTCGACCGTGAGTGGGCAGTCGGTCGCCTCGTCGCCGACTCCTCAGAAGGCGGCTCTTCGTCCTGGGGTCTCGAGGGGCGCAGTCTGCCTCAATGTCTTGAAAGGTTCTGGGTTTGGATTAGCCTACCCGTGGCCCATTACTCCGACACCAAGAGCTTGAGATTGAGGCCGCCGTATTCCACCGGGCGGCGGAGTTGCTTCCACCGGCCCGGCGAGTTGCTCCCATGCAACGAGGACGAGGTAGTTCCCCCTTTTGATCGCGTCGGCGCCCTTCCAGAAGAAGGCGCCAATGCGCTTCTCAAGCGCGAGCAGCAGCCATGCTGGAAGTTGCATCGCTATGGCATGATACACCGGAATCGAGGTGAGCACTGATTTGACTGGCAGGTGGCCAGAAACAAGAATGACTGCAGAAGATTAAGCTGATATATATTCTTATCAATGCAAATCGCACACAGATAACTTAGAATAAAGTTAACCGGAAAGGTTGGGAAGAACACAACAGGGTACACACAAGGCCAATTCTGCAACTAAAATTTTGGGCAGTTGGCTGGAAGCTGCAGTGACTTTGTTCACTGCGGCGGTACAAATCCCTAAACTACCTGGTGGTGTGGCATTCCACCAAAGACGAGGCGCAAGAACAAGGTTCAATTTTGCAGCACAGGCGCAGCAGAGCACCGATCAGACCATGTATGTCATCCCCACACGCATGATGTTCGAGTGAGGCATCTTCAAGGTTGCGGTGCCACCCCTGCAGTTCCTCCTCAGGAAAGCGTAGAAATAGTTGATGATGAACTTCTTCGTGAAGAATGATTGCTTCCTCGCCCTCACATCGCCATGTGCTAAGAGATATGTGAACCCAGATGCCATGGCTTCCCTCAGTGCCGCGAGCTCGTACTCTAAGCTGGGGTCTTCTTCTGCGGACATGGAGCTAGAGGGGAGCAAAGGAACGCTGCCTTCCATGCCCAACATTCGACTGTCATCGCCCGGTCTCTGATCAGAAAGCAGTGGAGTGTGCAGATCCTCAGCAGCAGTAGCAGGAGATGATGGAACGATCTCGGACACTTCAGACACATCATCACGCTCTGCCACCATTGTGCTCACCTCGAGCGCGAGTTCCTGGGCCTCCCTCCTCAGAAATCTCTCTAGGCTTTCAACCAAGAGATGCTCAAATGAGCCATGGTCCTCTTTCCTGACATCCTTGTAGCCATACCGTGCAACACAACGGAACATGTGGTAGTCCTTCTGGCCAACCCTTCTGAACAAGAACCTTTCTTCAAGCGGCACATATGGGACAGGAACATATTTGATGCAAACAAAAACGATCGTGGAGTGCATTGCTGGCAGTGTGATCAACAGATGACCAAAGATCGATGGGATTCCCTGGACCAGCTCATTGTACACAAGTCCAATGCCTGGAACTCTTACTGTGCCAAGTGTTGATCCCAGGTCAAGAATAAAGTCCAGGGATATCTTCCCACGCATCTCACTCTGGTATTTCAACACGCTTCCATAGTTCCATGTATACATTATGCAGAGAAACAATGATGAGAAAGCAAGTGGTAACCATCCTCCTTCTAGCAGCTTTGACATGACGGCAGTTAAGTAAATGAACTCCATTGCACCAAAAAATATAGGGAAGCACAAAACAAGATACAGATTGGTTTGCCATATAAGAAGCATCACCAAGGTTACCAGTGCAGTACTGACCATCATGACTCCAACTTCAGCAATGCCTGGAATTTTTTTAGAGAATCGTGTCAGAAACAAATCAGATAGTTGCTTTGCTGAAGATAAATAATATCATATGCAGTGTTCATCATGAAATGGAGCAGTAACTGGCCATCAGCTGATTGTTATGCAACATAATCTGTTATAGCCATGCCAAAAAGCTGAACATTATTGCCACAATAGTTTATCAAAGATACGTATTCTAGATGCTAAAACAAGAAAGATATTGTTGTAAATTCCTTAAAAACGAAAACACTGACCATATGCATTGGCAATATCGTTCGTACTCCTGAAAGTGGCCACGATGATGATGCACATGATCATGAGAAACCAATTCATCACAGGTATGTAAATCTGACCCATGACTTTCTTGGAGGTATGGATTATTTTGATCCTAGGAAAGCAACCAAGTGCCATAGCCTGCTTTATGCAAGAGAAGGTTGCAGATATCATAGCTTGGCTGGCAATCATAGCAGCAAGTGTAGCAATCACAAATACTGGCCAGAACAGAACTTCTGTTTTGCAAATAGAAAAAAAATACTTAAATGAGGGAACATCAAATGGATAATTGTTTACAGTGGTAATAACCTAGACAGTCTGATATATCTATGCCATCCGAGCAGCTTACCTGGTACAGAATCATAAAATATCCTTTCTACGGCAAGTGGATGCTTCATCAAATATGCAGCTTGGCCCATGTATGCAATAAGCAGGCAAGGGAATACCACAGCAGTGAATGCTAGCTGGAAGAAACAAAAGGAAAGGTCAATTTAGCTCTGATAAAAAGTGATTCACAAATTTGAAATATATCACACGGTAAAATCAGGAAAAGGCGTATCTCAGTTGACTAGTCAATGTCTTAACCTGTATTGATTTGACAGTGAAATGGCCCAGATCAGCAAACATTGCTTCAGCTCCTACAATTGCAACAAGAAATGAGTCTTGGGCTCTTGGCCGTATGCAGCAGAATAACTTTCAGTCGTAGGATTTATGACTGGTAAAATCGATGACCAATCAGCCCTTATGATTCACTCAGCATAAATTTCGAGTTACATTTGTTAGTAGTGCAACAAGTGAAGCACTGCCATCCAAATTATGTCAGATAATACCATGACATCCAGAATACTACAGTATGGGGACAGGCAGAAAAGGATAATTTTCATCCCTTGTAATACTCTTATAGTTTCTATGTAACAGTCTTGGTACTGCTAACTATAAGAATGCCAAAAACATCACAAGACACAGTGTGAATGTAAATTCTGTAATATTGGCGCTGGCTATTTTAAAGGATACGAGAAAAAAAAAACTAGATTAAGAAACCAGACAATGCTGAAGTAAGAGGTACCTGTGATGCACAAGACACAACCACCAAGAGCTGACCATGCCTTTATGCCGTTCATCTTGAAAAAATAATAGATGTACATTGGATTGAGAGCTCTCACTACTGAAGTGTCAT
Organism: Triticum monococcum; assembly: GCA_034509565.1. Classification (NCBI taxonomy): domain Eukaryota; kingdom Viridiplantae; phylum Streptophyta; class Magnoliopsida; order Poales; family Poaceae; genus Triticum; species Triticum monococcum. Next base: position 430,733,872 of record CM067845.1, read on the forward strand.
ACTTAATTATGTTGTATATTCCAATGGAGCCCAAATTAAGAAACCACAAAGCCAAAACAGGAGCGAACATGATTCCAACTTTGCCAGTTCCAAAGCTCTGGACACTGAATAATAGCACAAGAACTAGGATTGAAACAATTACAACAGCATCTGCAAAAAAAGATGAAGCAAGGAGATACTTATGTTCTTGTGGCTTTGGAAAGTAGGATTGTATGAAAAGACGGTTTAATATGTCGGTGGTGATATAATGACAGGACATAAGCAGACAGTTGCAATATTCACGAAGAGCATAACAAATACCAAACCTGCATCAAATCCAGCAACTTGGCCCTGGAGACCACTGACAGCAGACATAACTGAACATAACAAAAACAAGAGACGAGGGTCAGCGATGATGCATTCTCAAGGTGAATAGCCATTTCAGAATCTCTGTTGGTAGAAGATATAAGGACAAAAGAGTGTGCACATGAAGCACCTGACATTGACGGAGTGAGGATGCCATCTCCAATCACCATGGAAGTCCCCATCAGAACCAAGAAGAGGAGAATATTTTTGTAGAGTGGCTTCTTTTCTAGGTAGTCTTTGACAAGCAGAGCACGTTCAAGCTCAGGAGTAGGTAACTTAAGCCTAAAACTAGAAATATTTTCATCCACACGCTGCTGATTCGGTAACAGGCTGACTTTTGCATACCTGCAAATCAACGAATATAATGCAAAAGTGCCCCCTGCAAGCCATGAGTGAGATGATACAGTCAGTAAGCCACACCAATCTGGACAGGAGCATACACAACTGACGGTCTACAAGCATTATGTACAGAACCAGTTTTGCAGCTTACCTTCGCCATTGTCATTGGCTTTCAGGACTATGAATACGTATTTCGCAAAAGGGATCAACGCTATCGTGTACATGACCAGCGAAAGCGCTCCAAGGATCTCCACCTCTGACTTGATGGGGACCTTGCTGAACACATCGCTGAAGACATAGAGAGGGCTCGTACCCATGTCACCATAAACAACTCCGAGGGTTTGAAATGCCATCGCGACGGTGCCCATCAACGATATATCCTGGTGCAAGGTGCAGCTAAGAGGGGTCAAGCACCGCTTCCATTGCTACATGTGGTAGAAAAATATCCTACTAATCTAAAAAAAAAAGACTAGCGCATGTTTTCAGAGTCAGGCACGCAGATAGTTGATACATGAAATGCCCAACCAAAATGGCAGCAAAAGCACAGGTTCATCAGGGCTACGACCTCAGTAAACCTCGGGCGATCGATCCGTGTATCGTTATGATGCTTTCGCCTATTGAGAAATGGTCAAAGGTCGCGTCGTTTTATACTGAAACAATTCCGACTCGCTACGCTAAGTCGCCAGCGCCAATCAAAACGTCCCCAAATCAGCGGATCGTCAGGGCGACGAACCTGGGCGCTGTGGCCATGCGCGCCGCGCACGTTCATGGCCTCGACGTCGAGGGAGTCGGCCCTCTTGGGCCGCTTCCCCAGCCTCCGGCGAAACGCGGAGGAGCTCCTCCGCGAGAGCAGGGCCCCTCCCGTGGCGCACAGGACCTCGGCCTCGTCGGCGGCCGAGAGGGCCCAGGGCTCCTGCTCGTCCTCGAGCGACCACTGCGGGGACTCGGACGAGTCGACCTCGCTGGCGTCCACCCACCGCGAGCTGCCCCCCGATCGCCTCGGCCTGAGCGGCCGCGCCGACGGGGGCTGCTCCTCCTCCTCCTGGATCCCGCCGTCGTCCATTTTCCCTCCCCTGCCCCCCTGGCGCGGCGGCTCGGATCCGCCGAGAGCGCGGGCTGGTCCTGAGCGAGGCTGCGGCGAGGCGAGGTGTGGTGTGGTGTGGTGTGGCGTGGCGCTTCGTGTTGGGCTCTCTTCGGGTTTGGGATTTTCTTAATCGGGATTCGGGACCGTGTCAATGATGCGGGGGCAGCGCACGGCTAGGATTTCGTTTGGAATTATTGCGATTTGTTTACGTGATCCGATGAGATGATCACGTTTGGCTTTTGGCGGCCAGTTGAGCTGTCTGTTGGTGAAGCTGCATGCAGTTTGTCTCTACACGTCCAGCCTCCCACATATTTGTAACTGAACCCTTTTTTTTGTACTTACTACAGTGAGTAATTTTCAGTCGTACGTGTCCCCTCCCACAGACTATTTTTTCCAGTGAACTCTTTTTTTTACTGTAGTAACTTTGTTTCTTTCATGCCAGGCAAGGAGATCGGTTTTTCTTGTTGTTCTTGTTTAGACCCACCAGAGTGGTCGGTGAAGACAACATGGGTTACACTTACACGCTACAGTGCCATCTTTCAGTTGTTGATTGCTTCGTCCTCTCGCCCTCTGCGCTACGTCACGTGGAAAACTAGTACGGGTACGGCGACAATAATAGAGACACGTGACATCGCAATGCTGCTCTTCATGGGGCGGGGCCGGCACAGGTTGTTACTATCAGCGTGACGTCGATACATCGGTGTGTTCGCAACCAGGGACGGGGTTTTCTGATGAGAATTGAAGCGTGTGAGACCTCAGGTCCGATGGGTCGCCGTCGCAGGCGGCCTCCACTTGACAATGGCCCGGCACGGCGCCGTAACTGCGTACGCGCCGCGGTTGCGCCCGACGAAAGCAGCAGTTGGACGACTCGTCTTCTTTTATCATTTTTGTTATTTTGTTGGAGATTTCGGCCAAGGACTACGAAGAGATACTGATGTAGTATGATCCATACTACGCCAGGCATATCCTCGTCTCAGATTGCTCCTCTTATTTTAAACATTGAGATGGCCCATGGAACAGGGATGAAGTATATACTAAAGATGACAGTGTCACCGTCAGCTCCTTAAATCAATGAAGGGTTGTCGTCGTCGATCGTCATTGGCTACATATCTATCGTTGATAATGGTGATGGGTTTTTTATGTAAAATAAAATCTTCACACTTACATATATGTAAACCCGGCAATATGTTTCTTTTTAAACGTCGGAGGATCCACCACGGCGTGAGAGGCGATCAATAGGCAGCGCTAGGGTTAGGGTTTCTCCTACATGAGTGTCTTCCAGCCAGTACCGTAGCCAGGATCTTCCCAAAATCCAGGCCAGCTTTGTATGTACAGTGATCGCTATTGGTAAAGTACGTCACTTTTGCTACAGTTAACAAAGGAATTAGTTGCTACGCCCCGGACCATGCTCTGGCAGCCCGGGGCCTGTCTATACTCCTGCTTTCCGGTCGTGTGAAGGTTGTGACGGCGTGGTCTTGGCAAAGACCGACAGGGAAACTCCTCTCCGCACGCGATCCCCATGGACTCACGAGTGGGAAGAGGTGTGACAACTCTGTCCAAGAGCGCAACTTGAAAGAAGTTGGAGACGCCGTAGAAGTCGGTGGCAAGATCAACAAGTAAGGGATCTTTTTGGCATTTGACTGAACGCAAATCTTTGGAGGAAGTTATGAACCTCTCGATGCAGCTCGGAGGGTTAGTTCTTCTGAAAAAGGAATCGACAGGCTTGTTCTTCAAGGAGCTAGTATTGAATCGAGCCAAAACCCCATGGAGGTATGTGGTGCGTATAGTCTGTTTGCCAAGGCTTCTGAACATTCACGAGCTAGATATGGTGATGCAAAGAGCATGGGGATTGCTGTTGGGTAACATAACATGCAAATTTAAAAAAAAAAGTTCTTACCCTCACGTAACATCTATCTAGGAGATGCATAGCAACGAGAGAGGAGAGCATCTTCACACCCTTGAAGATCGCAAAGCGAAAGCATTTATCAACGCGGTTGACATAGTCATACGCCTTCACGATCCGTCCGGATCAAGTACCGAACGTAAGGCACCTCCGCGTTCAGCACATGTTCAGCTCGATGACGTCATCGCCTTCTTGATCCAGCAAGACGGGCGAAGCAGTAGATGAGTTCTGGCAGCACGACGGCGTGGTGACGGTGTTGGTGAAGAACAATCTCTGGAGGGCTTCGCCAAGCACAAAGGAAACTACGACGAAGGATAAACTAGAGGGGGCGGGGTTGCCGGCACATGGTTAGGTGAATCTTGACGTGTCTTGGGTGCTAGCCCAACCCCTCTATATATATGTTGAGCCCTGAGGTCGAAACTTGGAGTAAAAACCTCCTCAAAGTCGGTTTTGCCCGAAAGGCAAGAGTCCTTCTCGGATTGCAGGGCTATACGCCAGGGGTCCCGGCGTCTACCCCCTAGACGCCAGGGTTCCTGGCGTCTAGCCTCTGCTCTCCGCAAAACTCCCTTTTGCACTTCCCAAAGCCTCGTGGGCTTTCACCTTTGACCCAAATAAAGTGTTCTCGTACCCAAACATTTCAGGAAACATTTGAAACCCCTTCCGGAGATTAAACACTATTATCACATATATCAATCTTTACCTCCGGGCCATTCCGGAGCTCCTCGTCATGTCCGTGATCACATTCGGGACTCCGAACAACATTCCGTCACCAAAATACATAACTCATATAATATTATATCGTCAACGAACGTTAAGTGTGCGGACCCTACGGGTTTGAGAACTATGTAGACATGGCCAAGACATCCCTCTGGTCAATAACCAATAGCGGAGCCTGGATGCCCATATTGGCTCCTACATATTCTACGAAGATCTTTATCGGTCAAACCTTATGACAACATACGTTATTCCCTTTGTCATCGGTATGTTACTTGCCCGAGATTCAATCATCGGTATCTTCATACCTAGTTCAATATCGTTACCGGCAAGTCTCTTTACTTGTTCCGTAATACATCATCCCACAACTAACTCATTATTTACATTGCTTGCAAGGCTTCTTATGATGTGTATTACCGAGAGGGCCCAGAGATACCTCTCCGATACTCAGAGTGACAAATCCTAATCTCCATCTATGCCAACCCAACAAACTGTTGGGGAACGTAGTAATTTCAAAAAAAAATTCCTACGCACATGCAAGATCATGGTGATGCATAGCAACGAGAGGGGAGAGTGTGATCTACGTACCCTTGTAGATCGACAACGGAAGTGTTAGGTTGATGTAGTCGTACGTCTTCACGGCCCGACCGATCAAGCACCGAAACTACGACACCTCCGAGTTCTAGCACACGTTCAGCTCGATGACGATCCCCGGACTCCGATCCAGCAAAGTGTCGGGGAAGAGTTCCGTCAGCACGACGGCGTGGTGACGATCTTGATGTACTACTGTCGCAGGGCTTCGCCTAAGCACCGCTACAATATTATCGAGGACTATGGTGGAAGGGGGCACCGCACACAACTAAGAATATGATCACGTGGATCAACTTGTGTTCCTCTGGGGTTCCCCTGCCTCCGTATATAAAGGATCAAGGGGGGTGCGGCCGGCCTAGGAGAGGCGCGCCAGGAGGAGTCCTACTCCCTCTGGGAGTAGGATCCCCCCCCCCCAATCCTAGTTGGAATAGGATTCGCGGAGGGGGGGAAAGAGAGAGGGGGGCCGGCCCCCTCTCCTTGTCCTATTCGGACCAAGGGAGGGGAGGGGTGCGCGGCCCACCTTGGGTTGCCCCTTCTCTTTTCCACTAAGGTCCACTAAGGCCCATATAGCTCCCGGGGGGTTCCGGTAACCTCCCGGTACTCCGGTAAAATCCCGATTTCACCCGGAACTCTTCCGATATCCAAACATAGGCTTCCAATATATCAATCTTTATGTATCGACCATTTCGAGACTCCTCGTCATGTCCGTGATCACATCCGGGACTCCGAACAACCTTCGGTAGATCAAAATGTATAAACTCATAATATAACTGTCATCGAAACCTTAAGCGTGCGGACCCTACAGGTTCGAGAACAATGTAGACATGACCAAGACACGTCTCCGGTCAATAACCAATAGCGGGACCTGGATGCCCATATTGGCTCCTACATATTCTACGAAGATCTTTATCGGTCAGACCGCATAACAACATACGTTGTTCCCTTTGTCATCGGTATGTTACTTGCCTGAGATTCGATCGTCGGTATCCAATACCTAGTTCAATCTCGTTACCGGCAAGTCTCTTTACTCGTTCCGTAATACATCATCTCACAACTAACTCATTAGTTGCAATGCTTGCAAGGCTTATGTGATGTGCATTACCGAGAGGGCCCAGAGATACCTCTCCGACAATCGGAGTGACAAATCCTAATCTCGAAATACGCCAACCCAACATGTACCTTTGGAGACACCTGTAGAGCACCTTTATAATCACCTAGTTACGTTGTGACGTTTGGTAGCACACAAAGTGTTCCTCCGGCACACGGGAGTTGCATAATCTCATAGTCATAGGAACATGTATAAGCCATGAAGAAAGCAATAGCAACATACTAAATGATCGGGTGCTAAGCTAGTGGAATGGGTCATGTCAATCAGATCATTCAACTAATGATGTGATCCCGTTAATCAAATAACAACTCTTTGTCCATGGTTAGGAAACATAACCATCTTTGATTAACGAGCTAGTCAAGTAGAGGCATACTAGTGACACTCTGTTTGTCTATGTATTCACACATGTATTATGTTTCCGGTTAATACAATTCTAGCATGAATAATAAACATTTATCATGAAATAAGGAAATAAATAACAACTTTATTATTGCCTCTAGGGCATATTTCCTTCAGTCTCCCACTTGCACTAGAGTCAATAATCTAGTTCACATCGCCATGTGATTTAACAGCAATAGTCCACATCACCATGTGATTAACACCCATAGTCCACATCGATATGTGACCAACACCCAAAGGGTTTACTAGAGTCAGTAATCTAGTTCACATCGCTACGTGATTAACACCCAAAGAGTACTAAGGTGTGATCATGTTTTGCTTGTGAGATAATTTTAGTCACCTGGTCTGTCATATTCAGATCCGTAAGTATTTTGCAAATATCTATATCAACAATGCTCTGCACGGAGCTACTCTAGCTAATTGCTCCCACTTTCAATATGTATCTAGATCGAGACTTAGAGTCATCTAGATTAGTGTCAAAACTTGCATCGGCATAACCCTTTATGACGAACCCTTTTTTTCACTTCCATAATCGAGAAACATATCCTTATTCCACTAAGGATAATTTTGACCGTTGTCCAGTGATCTACTCCTAGATCACTATTGTACTCCCTTGCCAAAATCAGTGTAGGGTATACAATAGATCTGGTACACAGCATGGCATACTTTATAGAACCTATGACTGAGGCATAGGGAATGACTTTCATTCTCTTTCTATCTTCTGCCGTGGTCGGGCTTTGAGTCTTACTCAACTTCACACCTTGTAACACAGGCAAGAACTCTTTCTTTGACTGTTCCATTTTGAACTACTTCAAAATCTTGTCAAGGTATGTACTTATTGAAAAAACTTATCAAGCGTCTTGATCTATCTCTTATAGATCTTGATGCTCAATATGTAAGCAGCTTTACCGAGGTCTTTCTTTGAAAAACTCCTTTCAAACATCCCTTTATGCTTTGCAGAATAATTCTACATTATTCCCGATCAACAATATGTCATTCACATATACTTATCAGAAATGCTGTAGTGCTCCCACTCACTTTCTTGTAAATACAGGCTTCACCGCAAGTCTGTATAAAACTATATGCTTTGATCAACTTATCAAAGCGTATATTCCAACTCCGAGATGTTTACACCAGTCCATAGATGGATCGCTGGAGTTTGCACATTTTGTTAACACCTTTAGGATTGATAAAAACTTCTGGTTGCATCATATACAACTCTTCTTTAAGAAATCCATTAAGGATTGCAGTTTTGTTATCCATTTGCCAGATTTCATAAAATGCGGCAATTGCTAACATGATTCGGACAGATTTAAGCATAGATACGAGTGAGAAACTCTCATCGTAGTCAACACCTTGAACTTGTCGAAAACCTTTTTGTGACAATTTTAGCTTTGTAGATAGTAACACTACTATCAGCGTCCGTCTTCCTCTTGAAGATCCATTTATTTTCTATGGCTTGCCGATCATCGGGCAAGTCAACCAAAGTCCATACTTTGTTCTCATACATGGATCCCATCTCAGATTTCATGGCCTCAAGCCATTTATCGGAATCTGGGCTCATCATCGCTTCCTCATAGTTCGTAGGTTCGTCATGGTCAAGTAACATGACCTCCAGAATAGGATTACCGTACCACTTTGGTGCGGATCTCACTCTGGTTTACCTGTGAGTTTCGGTAGTAACTTGATCTGAAGTTACATGATCATCATCATTAGCTTCCTCACTAATTGGTGTAGTAGTCACAGGAACAGATTTCTGTGATGAACTACTTTCCAATTATGGAGCAGGTACAGTTACCTCATCAAGTTCTACTTTCCTCCCACTCACTTCTTTCGAGAGAAACTCCTTCTCTAGAAAGGATCCATTCTTAGCAACGACTGTCTTGGCTTCGGATCTGTGATAGAAGGTGTACCCAACTGTCTCCTTTGGGTATCCTATGAAGACATATTTCTCCAATTTGGGTTTGAGCTTATCAGGATGAAACTTTTCATATAAGCATTGCAACCCCAAACTTTAAGAAACGACAACTTTGGTTTCTTGCCAAACCACAGTTCATAAGGCGCCGTCTCAACGGATTTTGATGGTGCCCTATTTAACATGAATGCAGCTGTCTCTAATGCATGACCCCAAAACGATAGTGGTAAATCGGTAAGAAACATCATAGGTTGTATTATATCCAATAAAGTACGGTTATGATGTTCGGACACACCATTATGCTGCGGTGTTCCAGGTGGCATGAATTTGTGAAACTATTCCACATTGTTTTAATTGAAGACCAAACTCGTAACTCAAATATTCGTCTCTGCGGTCAGATCGTGGAAACCTTATCTTCTTGTCACGATGATTTTCCACTTCACTCTTAAATTCTTTGAACTGTTCAAATGTTTCAGACTTATGTTTCATCAAGTAGATATCCCCATATATGCTCAAATCATCTGTGAAGGTCAGAAAATAACGATACCAGCCGCGAGCCTTAACACTCATCGGATCGCATACATCAGTATGTATTATTTCCAATAAGTCAGTTGCTCGCTCCATTGTTCCGGAGAACGGAGTCTTAGTCATCTTGCCCATAAGGCATGGTTCGCAAGCATCAAGTGATTCATAATCAAGTGATTCTAAAAGCCCATCAGCATGGAGTTTCTTCATGCGCTTTACACCAATATGACTTAAACGGCAGTGCCGCAAATAAGTTGCACTATCATTATTAACTTTGCATCTTTTGTCTTCAATATTATGAATATGTGTATCACTATGATCGAGATCCAATGAACCATTTTCATTGGGTGTGTAACCATATAAGGTTTTATTCATATAAACAGAACAACAATTATTCTCTAACTTAAATGAATAGCCGTATCGCAATAAACATGATCAAATCATATTCATGCTCAACGCAAACACCAAATAACACTTATTTAGGTTCAACACTAATCCCGAAAGTATAGGGAGTGTGTGATGATGATCATATCAATCTTGGAACTACTTCCAACACACATCGTCACTTCACCCTTAACTAGTTTCTGTTCATTCTGCAACTCACATTTCGAGTTACTACTCTTTAGCAACTGAACCAGTATCAAATACCGAGGGGTTGCTACGAACACTAGTAAAATACACATTAATAATCTGTATATCAAATATACCTTTGTTCACTTTGCCATCCTTCTTATCCGCCAAATACTTGGGGCAGTTCTACTTCCAGTGACCAGTCCCTTTGCAGTAGAAGCACTTAGTCTTAGGCTTAGGACCAGACTTGGGCTTCTTCACTTGAGCAGCAACTTGCTTGCTGTTCTTCTTGAAGTTCCCCTTCTTCCCTTTGCCCTTTTCTTGAAACTAGTGGTCTTGTTAACCATCAACACTTGATGTTTTTCTTGATTTCTACCTTCGTCGATTTCAGCATCACGAAGAGCTTGGGAATTGTTTCTGTCATCCCTTGCATATTATAGTTCATCATGAAGTTCTACTAACTTGGTGATGGTGACTAGAGAATTCTGTCAATCACTATTTTATCTGGAAGATTAACTCCCACTTGATTCAAGTGATTGTAGTACCCAGACAATCTGAGCACATGCTCACTGCTTGAGCTATTCTCCTCCATCTTTTAGCTATAGAACTTGTTGGAGACTTCATATTTCTCAACTCGGGTATTTGCTTGAAATATTAACTTCAACTTCTGGAACATCTCATATGCTCCATGACGTTAAAAACGTCTTTGAATTCCCGATTCTAAGCCGTTAAGCAAGGTGCACTAAACTATCAAGTAGTCATCATATTTAGCTAGCCAAACGTTCATAACGTCTGTCACCTAGCGGTGCATCAAGGACATAATTCTTCTGTGCAGCAATGACGATAAACCTCAGATCACGGATCCAATCCGCATCATTGCTACTAACATCTCTCAACACAATTTTCTCTAGGAACATATCAAATAAACACAGGGAAGCAACAACGTGAGCTATTGATCTACAACATGATTTGCAAAATACTACCAGGACTAAGTCCATGATAAATTTAAGTTCAATTAATCATATTACTTAAGAACTCCCACTTAGATAGACATCCCTCTAATCCTCTAAGTGATCACGTGATCCAAATCAACTAAACCATAACCGATCATCACGTGAAATGGAGTAGTTTTCAATGGTGAACATCACTATGTTGATCATATCTACTATATGATTCACGCTCGACCTTTCGGTCTTAGTGTTCCGAGGCCATATCTGCATATGCTAGGCTCGTCAAGTTTAACCTGAGTATTCTGCGTGTGCAAAACTGGCTTGCACCCGTTGTAGATGGACGTAGAGCTTATCACACCCGATCATCACGTGGTGTCTGGGCACGACGAACTTTGGCAACGGTTCATACTCAGGGAGAACACTTTTATCTTGAAATTTAGTGAGAGATCATCTTATAATGCTACCGTCAAACAAAGCAAGATAAGATGCATAAAAAGATAAACATCATATGCAATCAAAATATGTGACATGACATGGCCATCATCATCTTGCGCCTTTGATCTCCATCTCCAAAGTACTGTCATGAACTATATCGTCACCGGCATGACACCATGATCTCCATCATCTTGATCTATATCAATGTGTCGTCACATGGTCGTCTTGCCAACAATTGCTCTTGCAACTATTGCTATCACATAGCAATAAAGTAAAACAATTATTGGGCACTTGCATCTTATGCAATAGAGAGACAACCATAAGGATTTTGCCAGTTGCCGATAACTTCAACAAAACATGATCATCTCATACAACAACTTATATATCATCACGTTTTGACCATATCACATCACAACATGCCCTGCAAAAACAAGTTAGACGTCCTCTACTTTGTTGTTGCAAGTTTTACGTGGCTGCTACGGGCTTAAGCAAGAACCAATCTTGCCTACGCATCAAAACCACATTGATAGTTTGTCAAGTTGGTGTTGTTTTAACCTTCGCAAGGACCGGGCGTAGCCACACTCAGTTCAACTAAAGTTGGAGAAACTGTCACCCGCAAGCCACCTATGTGCAAAGCACGTCGGGAGAACCGGTCTCGCGTAAGCGTACGCATAATGTAGGTCCGTGCCGCTTCATCCAACAATACCGCCAAACCAAAGTATGACATGCTGGTAAGCAGTATGACTTATATCGCCCACAACTCACTTGTGTTCTACTCGTGCATATAACATCAACACATAAAACCAGGATCGGATGCCACTGTTGGGGAACGTAGTAATTTCAAAAAAAATCCTATGCACATGCAAGATCATGGTGATGCATAGCAACGAGAGGGGAGAGTGTGATCTACGTACCCTTGTAGATCGACAACGAAAGCGTTAGGTTGATGTAGTCGTACGTCTTCACGGCCCGACCGATCAAGCACCGAAACTACGGCACCTCCGAGTTCTAGCACACGTTCAGCTCGATGACGATCCCCGGACTCCGATCCAGCAAAGTGTCAGGGAAGAGTTCCGTCAGCACGACGGCGTGGTGACGATCTTGATGTACTACTGTCGCAGGGCTTCGCCTAAGCACCGCTACAATATTATTGAGGACTATGGTGGAAGGGGGCACCGCACACGGCTAAGAATATGATCACGTGGATCAACTTGTGTTCCTCTGGGGTTCCCCTGCCTCCGTATATAAAGGATCAAGGGGGGATGCGGCCGGCCTAGGAGAGGCGCGCCAGGAGGAGTCCTACTCCCTCTGGGAGTAGGATTCCCCCCCCCCCCAATCCTAGTTGGAATAGGATTCGCGGAGGGGGGGAAAGAGAGAGGGGGGCCGGCCCCCTCTCCTTGTCCTATTCGGACCAAGGGAGGGAAGGGGCGCGCGGCCCACCTTGGGCTGCCCCTTCTCTTTTCCACTAAGGCACACTAAGGCCCATATAGCTCCCGGGGGGTTCCGGTAACCTCCCGGTACTCCGGTAAAATCCTGATTTCACCCGGAACTCTTCCGATATCCAAACATTGGCTTCCAATATATCAATCTTTATGTCTCGACCATTTCGAGACTCCTCGTCATGTCCGTGATCACATCCGGGACTCCGAACAACCTTCGGTACATCAAAATGTATAAACTCATAATATAACTGTCATCGAAACCTTAAGCGTGCGGACCCTACGGGTTCGAGAACAATGTAGACATGACCGAGACACGTCTCCGGTCAATAACCAATAGCGGGACCTGGATGCCCATATTGGCTCCTACATATTCTACGAAGATCTTTATCGGTCAGACCGCATAACAACATACGTTGTTCCCTTTGTCATCGGTATGTTACTTGCCTGAGATTCGATCGTCGGTATCCAATACCTAGTTTAATCTCGTTACCGACAAGTCTCTTTACTCGTTCCATAATACATCATCTCACAACTAACTCATTAGTTGCAATGCTTGCAAGGCTTATGTGATGTGCATTACCGAGAGGGCCCAGAGATACGTCTCCGACAATCGGAGTGACAAATCCTAATCTCGAAATACGCCAACCCAACATGTACCTTTGGAGACACCTGTAGGGCACCTTTATAATCACCCAGTTACATTGTGACATTTGGTAGCACACAAAGTGTTCCTCCGGCACACGGGAGTTGCATAATCTCATAGTCATAGGAACATGTATAAGTCATGAAGAAAGCAATAGCAACATACTAAACGATCGGGTGCTAAGCTAATGGAATGGGTCATGTCAATCAGATCATTCAACTAATGATGTGATCCAGTTAATCAAATAACAACTCTTTGTCTATGGTTAGGAAACATAACCATCTTTGATTAACGAGCTAGTCAAGTAGAGGCATACTAGTGACACTCTGTTTGTCTATGTATTCACACATGTATTATGTTTCCGGTTAATATAATTCTAGCATGAATAATAAACATTTATCATGAAATAAGGAAATAAATAATAACTATATTATTGCCTCTAGGGCATATTTCCTTCACAAACACCTTCGAAGATACCTGTAGAGCATCTTTATAATCACACAGTTGTGTTGTGATGTTTCATAGCACACAAGGTATTCCTCTGGTATCCGGGAGTTGCATAATCTCATAGTTGAAGGAATATGTATTTGACATGAAGAACGCAATAGCAATAAAACTGAACGATCAATATGCTAAGCTAACAGGTGGGTCTTGTCCATCTCATCATTCTCCTAATGATGTGACCCCATTCGTCAAATGACAACACATGTCCATGGTTAGGAAACTTAACCATCTTTGATTAACGAGCTAGTCTAGTAGAGGCTTACTAGGGACACAGTGTTTTGTCTATGTATCCTCACATGTATTAAGTTTCCGGTTAATAAATTCTAGCATGAATAATAAAAAGTTATCATAATATAAGGAAATATAAATAACAACTTTATTATTGCCTCTAGGGCATATTTCCTTTAGTCTCCCACTTGCACTAGAGTCAATAATCTAGTTCACATCACCATGTGATTTAACACCCATAGTTCACATCGCCATGTGACCAACACCCAAAGGGTTTACTAGAGTCAATAATCTAGTTCACATCGCTATGTGATTAACACCCAAAGAGTACTAAGGTGTGATCATGTTTTGCTTGTGAGAGAAGTTTAGTCAACGGGTTTGCAACATTCAGATCTGTATGTATTTTACAAATTTCTATGTCTACAATGCTCTGCATGGAGCTACTCTAGCTAATTGCTCCCACTTTCAATATGTATCCAGATCAAGACTCAGAGTCATCCAAATTGGTGTCAAAGCTTGCATCGACGCAACTCTTTACGACGAACTCTTTATCACCTCCATAACCGAGAAACATTTCCTTAGTTCTCTTTAGGTACCTAAGGATAATTTTCACCGTTTTCCAGTGATCTACTCCTGGATCACTATTGTACACCCTTGCCAAACTCATGGCAAGGCACACAATAGGTCTGGTACACAGCATGGCATACTTTATAGAACATATGACTGAGGCATAGGGAATGACTTTCATTCTCTCTATATATTCTGCAGTGGTCGGGTTTTGAGTCTGACTCAACTTCACACCTTGTAACACAGGAAAGAACCCTTTCTTTGACTGATCCATTTTGAACTGCTTCAAAACTTTATCAAGGTATATGCTTTGTGAAAGTCCTATCAAGCGTCTTGATCTATCTCTATAGATCTTGATGCTCAATATATAAGCAGCTTCACCGAGGTCTTTCATTGAGAAACTTTTATTCAAGTATCCTTTATGATATCTAGAAATTCTATATCATTTCCAATCAACAATATGTCATCCACATATAATATAGAAATGCTACAGAGCTCCCACCCACTTTCTTGTAAATACAAGCTTCACCATAAGTCTGTATAAAACTATATGCTTTGATCACCTCATCAAAGCGTATATTCCAACTCTGAGATGCTTGCACCAGTCCATAGATGGATCGCTGGAGTTTGCACACTTTGTTAGCACCTTTAGGATCGACAAAACCTTTTGGTTGCATCATATACAACTCTTCTTTAAAAAATCCATTAAGGAATGCAGTTTTGACATCCATTTGCCAGATTTCATAAAATGCGGCAATTGCTAACATGATTCGGATAGACTTAAGCATCGCTACGAGTGAGAAAATCTCATCGTAGTCAACACCTTGAACTTGTCGAAAACCTTTTGCGACAAGTCAAGATTTGTAGATAGTAACACTACCATCAGTGTCTATTTTCCTCTTGAAGATCCATTTATTCTTAATGGCTTGTCGATCATCGGGCAAGTCCACCAAAGTCCACACTTTGTTCTCATACATGGATCCTATCTCAGATTTCATGGCCTCAACCATTTGTCGGAATCTGGGTTCCATAGCTTCTTCATAGTTCGTAGGTTCGTCATGGTCTAGTAACATGACTTCCAAAACAGGGTTACCATACCACTCTGGTGTGGAACGTGCTTTGTTCGACCTACGAGGTTCGGTAGTAACTTGATCTGAAGTTTCATGATCATTATCATTAGCTTCCTCTCTAGTTGGTGTAGGCATCACGTGAACGGTTTGCTGTGATGAGTTACTTTCCAATTCGAGAGAAGGTACAATTATCTCATCAAGCTCTACTTTCCACCCACTCACTTCTTTCGAGAGAAACTCCTTCTCTAGAAAGGATCCATTCTTAGCAACAAAGATCTTGTCTTCGGATCTGTGGTAGAAGGTGTACGCAATAGTTTCTTTTGGGTATCCTATGAAGACGCACTTCTCTGATTTGGGTTCGAGCTTATCAGGCTGAAGCTTTTTCACATAAGCATCGCAACCCCAAACTTTAAGAAACGACAGCTTAGGTTTCTTGCTAAACCACAGTTCATTCGGTGTCATCTCAACAGATTTAGACGGTGCCCTATTTAAAGTGAATGTAGTTGTCTCTAATGCATAACCCCAAAACGATAATGGTAAATCGGTAAGAGACATCATAGATTGCACCATATCTAATAAAGTACGGTTACGACATTCGAACGCACCATTACGCTGTGGTGTTCCAGGTGGCGTGAGTTGTGAAACTATTCCACATTGTTTTAAATGAAGGCCAAACTCGTAACTCAAATATTCACCTCTGCGATCAGATCGTAGAAACTTTATTTGCTTGTTACGATGATTCTCCACTTCCCTCTGAAATTCTTTGAACTTTTCAAATGTTTCAGACTTGTGTTTCATTAAGTAGATATACCCATGTCTGCTCAAATCGTCTGTGAAGGTCAGAAAATAACGATACCCGTTGCGAGCCTCGACACTCATCGGACCGCATACATCAGTATGTATTATTTCCAATAAGTCACTGGCTCGCTCCATTGTTTCGGAGAACGGAGTTTTAGTCATCTTGCCCATGAGGCATGATTCGCAAGTATCAAATGATTCATAATCAAGTGATTCCAAAAGCCCATCTATATGGAGTTTCTTCATACGCTTTACAACAATATGACCTAAATGGTAGTGCCACAAGTATGTTGCACTATCATTATCAACTTTGCATCTTTTGGCATCAATATTATGAATATGTGTATCACTCTGATCGAGATTCAATAAACCATTTACATTGGGTGTATGACCATAGAAGGTTTTATTCATGTAAACAGAACAACAATTATTCTCTGACTTAAATGAATAATCGTATTGCAATAAACATGATCCAATCATATTCATGCTCAACACAAACACCAAATAACATTGATTTAGGTTCAACACTAATCTCAAAGGTAGAGGGAGTATGCGATGGTGATCTTATCAACCTTGGAATCACTTCCAACACACATCGTCACCTCGCCCTCAACTAGTCTCTGTTCATTTTGTAACTCTTGTTTCGAGTTACTAATCTTAGCAACTGAACCGGTATCAAATACCCTGGGGCTACTATGAACACTAGTAAAGTACACATCAATAACATGTATATCAAATATAGCTTTGTTCACTTTGCCATCCTTCTTATCCGCCAAGTATTTGGGGCAGTTCCACTTCTAGTGAACATTTCCTTTGCAGTAGAAGCACTCAGTTTTAGGCTTGGGTCTAGCTCTGGGCTTCTTCATGGGAGCAGCAACTTGTTTGTTGTTCTTCTTGAAGTTCCCTTTCTGTCCCTTGCCCTTTTTCTTGAAACTAGTGGTTTTATTAACCATCAACACTTGATGCTCTTTCTTGATTTCTACCTTCGTCGATTTCAGCATCATGAAGAGCTTTGGGAATTGTTTTCCGTTATCCCTTGCACATTATAGTTCATCATGAAGTTCTAGTAGCTTGGTGATAGTGACTAGAGAACTTTGTCAATCACTATCTTATCTGGAAGATTAACTCCCACTTGATTCAAGCGATTGTAGTGCCCAGACATTTTGGCATATGCTCACTAGCTGAGCTATTCTCCTCCATCTTGTAGGCAAAGTACTTGACAGAGGTCTCATACCTCTCGACACGGGCATGAGTCTAAAATACCAATTTCAGCTCTTGGAACATCTCATATGCTCCATGGCGTTCAAAACATTTTTGAAGTCCCGGTTCTAAGCCATAAAGCATGGTGCACTAAACTATTAAGTAGTCATCATATCGAGCTTGCCAAACGTTCATAACGTCTGTATCTGCTCCTGCAATAGGTCTGTCACCTAGCGGTGCATCAAGGACATAATTCTTCTGTGCAGCAATGAGGATAATCTTCAGATCACGGACCCAGTCCGCATCATTGCTACTATCATCCTTCAACTTAGTTTTCTCTAGGAACATCTCAAAAAATAGGGGAGCTACAACGCGAGCTATTGATCTACAACATAATTTGCAAATACTATCAGGACTAAGTTCATGAGAAATTAAAGTTCAATTAATCAAATTACTTAAGAACTCCCACTTAGATAGACGTCCCTCAAGTCATCTAAATGATACGTGATCCAAATCAACTAAACCATGTACGATGATCACGTGAGATGGAGTAGTCATCAATGGTGAACATTTCTATGTTGATCATATCTACTATATGATCCACGTTCGACCTTTCGGTCTCCAGTGTTCCGAGGCCATGTCCGTACATGCCAAGCTCACCAAGTTTAACCCGAGTATTTCGCATGTGCAAAACTGTCTTGCACTCGTTGTATGTGAACGTAGAGCCTATCACACCCGATCATCACGCGGTGTCTCAACATGACGAACTGTCGCAACGGTGCATAATCAGGGAGAACACTTATACCTTGAAATTTTTGTGAGGAATCATCTTATAATGTTACCATCGTACTAAGCAAAATAATATGCATAAAAGATAAACATCACATGCAATCAAAATATGTGACATGATATGGCCATCATCATATTGTGCTTTTGATCTCCATCTCCAAAGCATCGTCATGATCTCCATCGTCACCGGCTTGACACCTTGATCTCCATCGTAGCGTCGTGGTCGTCTCGCTAACTATTGCTTCTACAACTATCGCTAATGCATAGTGACAAAGTAAAGCAATTACATGGCGTTTGCATTTCATACAATAAAGAGACAACCATAAGGCTCCTACCAATTGCCGATAACTTTTACAAAACATGATCATTGATACGTCCATTTTGCATCATGTTTTCATACTATTATTATGATGTTTTATACATAATAATGATTTTTGGAGTAATTCTAATGCCTTTTATCTCATAATTTGCAAGGTACACGCAAAGAGGGAGAATTTCGGCAGCTGGAAATCTGGACCCGGAAAAGCTACGCCAGGCTACCTATTCTGCACAACTCCAAACAAGCTGAAACTTCACGAAGAATTTTTATGGAATATATGATGAATATTGGAGCAAGTAAGTACCAGGGGAGGCCCACCAGGTGGGAACAACCCACCTGGGCGCGCCAGGGAGCCCAGGCGCGCCCTGGTGGGTTGTGCTCACCCAGGCCCACCTCCGGTGCCCATCTTCTGGTATATAAGTCATTTTTTCCTAGAAGAAAATAAGGGGAGGACTTCCGGGATGGAGCGCCACCATCTTGAGGCGGAACTTGGGCAGGAGCACTTTTGCCCTCCGGCGGAGCGATTCCACCGGGGGAACTTAATCATCGTCATCATCATCACCAACAACTCTCCCATCTTGGCGAGAGAAATCTCCATCAACATCTTCAACAACACCATCTCATCTCAAACCCTAGTTCATCTCTTGTGTTCAATCTTGTTACCGGAACTATAGATTGGTGCTTGTGGGTGACTAGTAGTGTTGATTACATCTTGTGGTTGATTACTATATGGTTTATTTGGTGGAAGATTATATGTTCAGATCCATTATGCTATTTAATACCCCTCTGATCATAGCATGATTATCATTTGTGAGTAGTTACTTTTGTTCTTGAGGTCACAGGAGAAATCATGTTGCAAGTAATCATATGAACTTGATATGTGTTCGATATTTTGATAGTATGTATGTTGTGATTCCCTTAGTGGTGTCATGTGAACATCGACTACATGACACTTCACCATATTTGGGCCTAAGGGAATGCATTGTGGAGTAGCAATTAGATGATGGGCTGCAAGAGTGACAGAAGCTTAAACCCCAGTTTATGCGCTATTCCGTAAGGGACCGATTGGATCCAAAAGTTTAATGCTATGGTTAGAATTTATTCTTAATACTTTTCTTGTAGTTGTGGATGCTTGCGGGAGGGTTAATCATAAGTAGGAGGTTTGTTCACGTAAGAACATCACCTAAGCACCGGTCCACACACATATCAAATTATCAAAGTAGTGAACACAAATCGAATCAACATGATGAAAGTGACTAGATGAAATTCCCGTGTACCCTCAAGAACGCTTTGCTTATCATAAGAGACCGTTTTGGCATGTCCTTTGCCTCAAAAGGATTGGGCTACTGAGACGTCTCCAACGTATCTATAATTTTTTATTGTTCCATGCTATTATATTATATGTTTTGGATGTTTTATGGGCTTTAATATGCTCTTTTATATTGTTTTTGGGACTAACCTATTAACCGGAGGGCCAGTGCCAGTTTCTGTTTTTTTGCCTATTATAGAGTTTCGCAGAAAAGGAATACCAAACGGAATGAAACCTTCGTGATCATCTTTCTTGCACCGAAAGCAAACCAAGAGGCTTGGAGTTGAAGTCTGGAACGCCACGAGGCGGCCACGAGGCAGGAGGGCGCGCCCCCACCCTCGTGGGCCCCTCATAGCTCCACCGACGTACTTCTTTCGCCTATATATACTCTTATACCCTAGATCGATCACAGAGAGCCACGAAACCACTTTTCCACCACCGCAACCTTCTATACCTGTGAGATCCCATCTTGGGGCCTCTTCCGGTGATCTGCCGAAGGGGGAATCGATCACGGAGGGCTTCTACATCAACACCATAGCCTCTCTGATGAAGCGTGAGTAGTTTACCACAGGCCTTCGAGTCCATAGTTATTAGCTAGATGGCTTCTTCTCTCTCTTTGATTCTCAATACAAAGTTCTCCTCGATGTTCTTGGAGATCTATTCGATGTATTACTCTTTTGCAGTGTGTTTGCCGAGATCCGATGAATTGTGGGTTTATGGACAAGATTATCTATGAATATTATTTGGTTCTTCTCTGAATTCTTATATGCATGATTTGATATCTTTGCAAGTCTCTTCGAATTATCGGTTTAGTTTGGCCTACTAGATTGATCTTTCTTGCAATGGGAGAAGTGCTTAGCTTTGGGTTAAATCTTGCGGTGTCCTTTCCAAGTGACAGTAGGGGCAGCAAGGCACATATTGTATTGTTGCCATCGAGGATAAAAATATGGGGTTTATATCATATTGTTTGAGTTTATCCCTCTACATCATGTCATCTTGCTTAATGTGTTACTCTGTTCTTATGAACTTAATACTCTAGATGCATGTTGGATAGCGGTCTATGTGTGGAGTAATAGTAGTAGATGCAGAATCGTTTCGATCTACTTGACACGGACGTGATGCCTATATTCATAATCATTGCCTTAGATATTCTCATAACTATGCGTTTTTCTATCAATTGCTCGGCAGTAATTTGTTCACCCACCGCAATACATGCTATCTTGAGAGAAGCCACTAGTGAAACCTATGGCCCCGGAGTCTCTTTCTTATTATATTGCATCTCTTTTATTTACATCGCATCTCGTTTACTAATTTGCAATCTTTACTTTCCAATCTATACAACAAAAATACCAAAAATATTTATTTTACTATCTTTATCAGATCTCACTTTTGCGAGTGGTCGTGAAGGGATTCGCAACCCCTTTATCGCGTTGGTTGCAAGGTTCTTGATTGTTTGTGCAAGCTTTTACGCCGATCCGGATGACTCTGAGTCTCAATCTGCATACATATTGAAAGTGGGAGCAACTAGCTAGAGTAGCTCCATGCAGAGCATTGTAGACATAGAAAATTTGCAAAATACATACGGCTCTGAATGTGGCAGACCCGTTGACTAAACTTCTCTCACAAGAAAAACATGATCACACCTTAGTACTCTTTGGGTGTTAATCACATAGCGATGTGAACTAGATTATTGACTCTAGTAAACCCTTTGGGTGTTAGTCACATGGCGATGTGAAATAATCACGTAAAGATGTGAACTATTGGTGTTAAATCACATGACGATGTGAACTAGATTATTGACTCTAGTGTAAGTGAGAGACTGAAGGAAATATGCCCTAGAGGCAATAATCAAGTTGTTATTTATATTTCCTTATATCATGATAAATATTTATTATTCATGCTAGAATTGTATTAACCGGAAACTTGATACATGTGTGAATACATAGACAAAATAGAGTGTCCCTAGTATGCCTCTACTTGACTAGCTCGTTGATCAAAGATGGTTAAGTTTCCTAACCATAGACATGTTTTGTCATTTGATGAACGGGATCACGTCATTAGGAGAATGATGTGATGGACAAGACCCATCTGTTAGCTTAGCATAATGATCGTTAAGTTTTATTGATATTGCTTTCTTCATGACTTATACATATTCCTTTGACTATGAGATTATGCAACTCCCGAATACCGGAGGAATACCTTGTGTGTTATCAAATGTCATAACGTAATTGGTGATTATAAAGATGCTCTACAGTTATCTCCGAAGGTGTTTGTTGGGCTGGCATAGATCGAGATTAGGATTTGTCACTCCGAGTATCAGAGAGGTATCTCTAGGCCCTCTCGGTAATGTAAATCATAATAAGACTTGCAAGCAATGTGACTAATGAGTTAGTTGTGGGATGAAATATTATGGAACGAGTAAAGAGACTTGCCGGTAACGAGATTGAACTAGGTATGATGATACCGACGATCGAATCTCGGGCAAGTGACATACCGATGACAAAGGGAATAACATATGTTGTCATTACGGTACGACCGATAAAGATCTTAGTAGAATATGTGGGAACCAATATGAGCATCAGGGTTCCGTTGTTGGCTATTGATCGGAGAGGTGTCTCGGTGATGTCTACATAGTTCTCAAACCCGTAGGGTCCGCACGCTTAACGTTCGATGACGATTTGTATTATGAGTTATGTATTTTGGTGACCGAAGGTTGTTTGGAGTCCCGGATGAGATCACGGACATGACGAGGAGTCTCGAAATGGTTGAGAGGTAAAGATTGATATATTGGACGATGATATTAGGACATCAGAATAGTTTTGGACTGGTTCGGATATTTTTCGGAGTACCGGGAGGTTACCGGTGTTGGGGAACGCAGTAATTTCAAAACTTTTCCTACGCACACGCAAGATCTATCTAGGTGATGCATAGCAACGACAGAGAGAGTGTTGTCTACGTACCCTCGTAGACCATAAGCAGAAGCGTTATGACAACGCGGTTGATGTAGTCATACGTCTTCACGATCCGAGCGATCCTAGCACCGAAGGTACGGCACCTCTGCGATCTGCACACGTTCAGCTCGATGACGTCCCACCAACTCTAGATCCAGCTGAGTGTCGGGGGAGAGCTTCGTCAGCACGACGGCGTGATGATTTTGATGATGAAGTTACCGACGCAGGGCTTCGCCTAAGCTCTACAGCGACATGACCGAGGTGTAAATCTGTGGAGGGGGGCACCGCACACGGCTAAGAGATCAACTTGTGTGTTCTAGGGTGCCCCCTGAGGGAGTCCTGGACTAAGGGGTCCTCGGGCGTCCGGCCTGTTAGCCACGGGCCGGACTGATGGGCTGTGAAGATACGAAGACCGAAGACTGCACCCGTGTCTGGATGGGACTCGCCTTGGCATGGAAGGCAAGCTTGGCGACTAAATATGTAGGTTCCTTTCTTTGTAACCGACCTTGTGTAACCCTAGATCCTCCCGGTGTCTATATAAATCGGAGGGCTTAGCCCAGAGAGAGATATACATCATCATAACCATACAAGCTAGGACTCTAGGGTTTAGCCATTACGATCTCCCGGTGTCTATTGCAGACGCCTGCGGGTGCATGTAGAGAGCGGAGGCGATGGGAAGCTCCTGTTGGTGGAAGCAACTGGTTAATGAGCGCTTCTTTGGAAGCCTCGCAATGATTAGCGTCATTTGGCGCGCTCTCAGCCGTTTGCCACGTGTTGCACTTTGAGTGTTTTCTTCGGAATTTTTTTATTTTATTTTTTTCGCACGTGTTTTCGGCTTTTTAAACGGTTATCTTTCCGGGGTTTTTCGGTGTTTCTGTTTTCCATTGGTCCTCCTTAGCTTTTGGAAAAAAATAAAAAAATTGCGCGAAAAAACATGTTCTTTTTTTTTTCTTTCTTTCGCGAGAGTCATGATTTTGCTTTCATGAGAAGCATGAATTTTGCGCGAGAGTCACGGCCGTGCCTCTCAGAAAAAAGAACGTGTTTTTTTATTTATTTTTCCTTTCGCGAGAGTCACATTTTTGCTTCCACGAGAAGCACGATTATGCTTTCGCGAGAGTCACGGCCGTGCCTCTAGAAAACGAAAAATGCATTTTTTTTCTTTCACGAGCGTCATGGTTTTCCTTCCGTGAGAGGCACGGTGGTGTTTTCGCATGAGTCACGGCCGTGCCTCACGGAAAGCGAAAAAAATGTGTTTTTTTCTTTCACGAGAGTTACGGTTTTGCTTATGCGAGAGGCATGGTTGTGCTTTCGTGAGAAGCATGGCCGTGCCTCCTCGGAAACAAAAAAACACAGTTTCTCTTTTTTTACGTTCCGCGAGAGTCCGGTTTTGCTTCCGGGAGAGGCACGGATGTGATTTGCGTGCCTCTTTCGAAAACGGAAAAAAACCCATGCTCTCGGTTCGGTTTTCTCGTGTGGATAAAAGTCCGTCAAAACCTATCAACATGGAATCTAGTTTTGAAGATCTTGACATGAAAAATCCAACAGTAAAAGCGGATGGAAATTTGAACGTACGGTTTAAGAGATAAAATGTTTTCAATAAATAGATATATGAAAAAAGGGAAAACTTCCTGGTTTCGACAAGCGCGCCACTTATCGCAATCTAGAAAGGTTGGAGTGATTTTCGCAATGAATACTCTCAAACTAGTGATTTCCGTTGGTACTGTAGTGCAACAAGAGAAATCACCAAAAACAACGCGCTGCAGAGGAATCAAACGCGAGACCACTCAGTAATGATGTGTTGCAAACAGCCATAGGCGTTGATGATTGTAAGTGACCGATTCCCAGCGCTAATATCTAGTAAGAACTAACCACACTGCCATAACTCAACACGTTTTGATTTTGTCCGAATAATTCTTGGAAATTGCAAACCATTTTATAAAAAAGTAAGTAATGATTCAAAATCTGAACCTTTTTTGAACAACAATAAGAAATTTTGAACTTCAATGTTTTTTTAAAAAATAGCATTTTGTAATTGTTCAATAATTTTGGAATCTAGAACTTTTTTTTCCCAATTGTGAACCATTTTTTGAACATGCGAACATTTATTTAACAACGTGAATAAAATTTTAAATTACAAAAAACAGATTTTTTTAAAAACAAACGAGCATTTCTTGAAATTTTGAACTTCAATATTTTTCTTAAAAAAATAGCATTTTTTAATTGTTCAATATTTTTGGAATCCAGAACTTTTTTCCAATTTTGAACCATTTTTTGAACATGCGAACATTTATTTAACAACGTGAATAAACGTTTAAATTGCAAAAAAACATTTTTTTTTGAAAAAATTAAGCATTTATTGAAATTTAAAATTTTAAAAAATCAAACAAATTTGGAAACCCCTGAGTTTGAAATTTTGCAACCTGAATATTTTTTTGAAATTCCAAAACATTATTGAATCTGTTCCTCAATTTAAAAATTATTGCCAGACTTTTTTTAGAATTCAAAACAAATTGAAACCACGAACATTTTTTGAAAGCTCCCTAACATATTTTGAATTTGTGAGCAAATGTGAAAACGCTAGAATTGTTTTTGAAAACGTGAACATTTTGAAAACATGATACATTTAAAAACTCTGAAGTCAAACTTTTCTAAAAGAAAAATAAATTTTAAAAGGAAAAAATGGGAACAGAAACAGAAGAAAGGAAAATAAATTTGAAGAAGGACAAAAACAGAAACAGAAACAAAGGAAAGGAAAATAAACTTGAAAAGAAAGAAAGAAGAAAAGGGAAGAAACAGAAACCAAAAAAAGGAAATTAGAAAAGCCAAAAACCAGTAAACACGAGTTTGGGAACATTCTAGAAGATTCCCAAAACCAGGATCCTATTACACATTAATTGTGCTGGAAGTGGGACGGCCCATATCGGTTCGCTCGCGCCATTCCTTGTGCGTTCCAAATAGGATACTAGTAGAGTGCTCGTGCGTTGCCACGGGCTCTTGAAATAGTTTATCAGAGTTACATGTTAAAATCCACACATACAAACAATATAACACAAACTGAAGTCCATTATTGCAATGTAACAAGCTGAGTGATGTTACAACTTAATATCTATTACAAAAAATATTAATATCTAGATGATGCGCTTAAGAAATTCTTTCACAATACCAGGAAAGTTTCCTCTAGCTTCATTCCCGCGATGTTTTAGCAAGTATAATAAAAATTGCTTCCTCAATTCATACCCATCCTGCAGAAAAAATAAATGTAGTTAGTATGAAAAATTCACAAAGAAGGTTTTAAAACATGTAACCCACAATACTCACCGCGTAAACCGGCTTGACCAAATCTTTACCGTTCCACCAGAGCATAAAATGGAAAACAAAATAGCCAGACACATTCCTAGAAAACTTTCAATTAATATTATAAATAATATAATGATACGAAAAGTAAATATTCTTATTATGAATTCATTACCCGTCTATACTCGTTGGAACACCGGCCGGAAACAAACGATGCCATTTAGATATATCAGAATTCCACCCAGGCAGCTTTATTTCGAGTGCTTTTTTGAAATCCCTTGAAAAACTTTTTAATTTCAGTGAATGCCTCAAGTTTTTATCCTCTGATAATTGTGATGATTGAATAGGATCCATAATATGTAGACGACGTGCCTCTTTGTCGATGATGTACAGGATGTATCGGCCGATGAATGCATAGGGAAGATAAATCTACAAGTGGAGCTATTAGAAACAAAAACAAACCATGATAACAATGGTCAAAATATTTTATTTACCTTATTGCAAGATGAGATGTCGGTCTCCATCACAGGCCAGCTATCAAATAATGTTGCCAATGTCTGGATAGTTTCCTTCTCACAAAACTTCTGACCTCGTGTTGACTCTAGCAGCATGGACTAAGTAGAAGAAAAAAAATATTGTTTCAACATGTTGATACTAATGGCACCTAGAATGAAGAGTTATGGTAACTTACACAAAATCGTAGATTCATGTAGTGTATAGGAGGGTCTGTGAACAATACTCCCTCGTCACATGCCAGCATAAGCACAGTGGCGTTGAAGCAATCATTGTCCATGGGCTGCTCCATGTTAAGTATGCACTGAAGTTTCTTAAGACTTAAGCTCATTGGATCGGGTGTGGAGCTCCGGACCCACACCTTCCTGTAATTTGGATGGTAAGAAGAACAATAATATACATCCGCATATTAAATATTGATACATGATACTTACTCCAAACATCCAGCATCATTGATCGACATGATGTACCTACAGAGGCCGGCAAGTATTTCGCATTGGTCCGTGGGAATGATAGTGATTGGGGCGGGACGTTTCTCTTCGACAATGTCAGATCGATTATCCAGGATCTCAAGATCAGAATTAGCATGGAGCAGACAAGTTTCTTCGCTAAGAGGTTGATGGTACACAGGACATCCTTTTAACTTATTAAGCTCTGAATCGAGCAAAATAATTGCTAATTTTTGTCGAAAATATTTCATATCCTCCTACAAAAAAAATTTGAAAACAATTTATAAGATATTTTGATAAAACATTATGAGATAATGTATAAAACCGAAATACCTGCGTAAACTGGTCTGACAGTCCATGTGGTGTCCAGTATTCCATATAATTCAGCATAAACAATCCACATGATATGCTATAATATTATTATAAAATAATGCTTTAGAATATCACACAGATGAATCTAAAAACAAAGTATTGAAACAAGTGCTTACCCATCGGTTTTGTATTGCCTCCTGAATTTGCTCTACAACCATCCATTTTGTAACATTGAGATTAGGCCACTTATGACCTTTGATAAACTCCGGACTATGCTCTGCAAGTTTCAGCCATTTCTCGAGCCCTAATAACTTTTATATATATACGAGAAATGTTAAGGATAAAGTCAAACAAAATAAATGCTAAGATGAGAAAAGAAATAGATAGTTACCGTAGTAGAAAGGTCATTGCGTTTGACATTCTCACCAAGTGAGTCTAATACTTGGATCTCTCGTTGTTTGGCGTTGGCAACTGCTAGATACCAATGGTAGCCCGGCATGTTAATCGGAATGAACAACTGGTGTAAATAAGATACAAGTCACAGTCACAATTAGATATAGTTATTAATAAATCATTAAACATATGAACTAAATAAAAACAATCCATAATTATATGCATGGATTACGAGACAAAAACTAACCATATCTTGTTGTAGATAACTATTAACATGACGCACGATGCGACGATATTTTGATGGGTCCATGTCTTTTTCCCCGTCTTCTTTTATCTGGTCGGATACAAACGTGCTAATAATGTGTACCTTTTCACCCGCCCTGTCTTGTAAATTCTCATGAGCAAGCATGCAATATATGTAAGCATTTATCACCTGCAAACAATATTTAAATTATATTTATACATTATGATATTATATATAATCAATTAATTACAAAGATTGTGCAATTGGTCTTACACCATCATGTAAGAACATGTCATTTTTAATAAGGCATTCCAAATCGTCAGTTGCTAACAAGGCATCTCCAATGTCCACAAACTGGGTATTCTTAGGGGCAAACTTGATTGATTCGATGACTGTAATATCTCTAGGGGTACAAACATAGTCTATGAAATTCATAAAAAAGTGAGCCAGCTTATTAAACAATAAAAGCCAAATTAGTTGAATACAAAAGACAATATCACAAAAAAATGTTGATAATAATATAAAAAAATACCTTGTGGGATAACATGTAAATTAGCATCCTTTTTTGGTTTATTATGAGATATAACCTTTTCGACGTGATTATGTTGTGAATTTCTGGCTCCTTGCAGCGACATTGCATCTGAACTCTCAATGGATTCTTTTCGTGCATCTCCAGAGTACATATCCATGTATACTATATCCTGAAAAAACAAAAATATAAATACACCATTCATTTTATCGTATATAACATAGATACAGAGTAAGGTTAGCTATATGAACCTCTTCTCGCGGTGTTTCAGTGCGGTCTGTCATCGTTGCATCCGTGCGTATGTCGGAACCCATCAATTTATATCTATGCTAAAATATATTTAATATTTTTTACTACATCATAAAACTATATATAATATATAATACAAAACAACTGTTTTATCTGATAATAACAAAAGCATTTGGTTATATTAGAAAAAATGCTTGTTAAATCATTTTACAAGCAGAACAATTCGGGGAAAACAACAATCTATAATGTTCATATAAGTTAGTAGGCGTTTAAAATTGCTTAAACTATTTTACATTAAATGATAGGCTATGGAAAATTGACAAACAGAAACTAAAACAAACAACCCAACATTAACAAAGTTTATTTGTTTCATCTATATTTTTTTGTGATACCCTTAATATATGTAACAAGCATAAAAATAATTATTTTCATGAACCAGGTTTATATATATAGAATTTTGTTTATTTACAAATCAATAATTATGATTTTTTGTTTAATATCCTTTTGTGAGGTACAAAAAGAATTACAAACAAAATCATCCCAGCATTAATAACAAGAATACCATGATGAATTATATATGATGAAATATAAATGATATTTCCTACTGCATCATATTATTATATGTAGTATATAATAAACCATTTTGATATTATTAAAATTATATGTAACACAACTTATTCGTATGCAAAAATGTTGTTTAAATAAATATTATGAGAAGCCAAATTTATTTTATATTATATTTCCTAATAAAAAATATTTGTAACACAACTTATTGGTATGCAAAAAAGAAAACCAATTTCATATTATTAGAAATATATGTTGTTTAAATAAATGTCATACGCCATGTTCCTAATTTTTTTCATAGTTTTCAAAAAATGTTCATGATATTTGAAAAATATTTTTGCTTTTTACATAAATGTTCTTGATATTTTGATATTTCATAATGTTTTTTTCAAATTATGCAGGTGTTATTGTTTTTTAAAGAAAACTGATGTATATTATCAAAAAATGTTAGATATTTTCAAAAATTCTTCCTCAAATTCGAAAAAAATTAATTGCTTTTTAGAATTTTTTTATGGATTTACCAATAAAGGTTCTGACTTTTCAAAAATTGACCTGGATTTTAAAAAATAGTTATTTTTTATTGAAATTAGTTCTCAAATTCAATACAATGTTAATATCTTAAAAACTTGTTCACGTTTATGAAAACATTATGGATTTTTTTAAAAAGGTTACGATTTTCAAAGTTTGTTCTTAATATTCAAAATATGTTTGTGCTTGTAAAGAACTGTTCACACTTCCGAAATTGTTCATTTTTAAAAAAATGGATGTCATTTTAAAATGTTTTTGAAATATTCAAAAACTGATTGTGGTCAAAAAAACTTTCAAATTTGTCAATTTTTTTATTTGTTAAAAAGTTTTTTCTCAAAATTCATAAAAAAAATAGGTTTGGAAAATTTGTTCGCTATTTCATTTTTGCTATCTATTTTCAAAAGCATTCATGTTTTCAAGAGAGAAATAAGGTGATGAAGCAGAAAAGAAAGAAAAATAAAATAAAAAGGAAAATATTTTGGGTCGGCCGAGTCGGGACGAAGCCTTTACGTGCCCAGCCGCCCGCCGCGCGACGGCCCACCTCCCCCGCTGCGGCCGTGCTTGGCGTTCCACCTACCCGCCCGTCGGCCCACCTCCCCGCCTCTCCACCTATCCCGCCGCCCACCTTATCCAATCCCTCCGCTCCACTCCCCTCCACTCGCTCCTCTCCCCTCCACTCACTCCCCCGTCGCCCCAGTTTCCCCTCCGCCGCCGCGTCGCCGCGTGCGTCCACGGGCTGGCGACCGTCGCATCACGCCCTCTCCTCTCCACTCAGTGGCAACCTATCGCCCTCTCACCTCACCCCCGACGCATCACCGCGCACCTCACCGAGAACGCAACCACCAAGACTCCGCCCGGCGACAGCTGCGTCTCCGGCGAGCAGTGTGCGGCTGAGGGGACGCACGCATAGAGCTTCATCGCGCATGCGCGGGTGCTGGATCCGGTGGCAGTCCGTTCAGATCCGCCACGTTGCTGGTCTCCGGCGATGTCAAGGTCGAACCGAGGCGGGGTGCATCGATCTGCAACGACAGAAGCTACGGTACGCGCGTCCGAACCATTTCCTCCTCTACTTCTTCCATTTGTGGAATCCCTGGCCTGATCTCCTCCTCGCCTTCTGTTTCGAGGCGGCTCCCCGACGGCCAAGACACGGCCAAAGTGGTGCATCCTGTCGTCTTCATCGCCGGCAAGAAGCAACACCACGAGGTGCAGTCACGGTGGTCTACCACTCCACCGTCTTCCACAACCCATCCCCACTTCCGTGGCAAGGTGAGACAAACGGCCCCTCCCCCGTCCTCCGTCCCCACTAATGGCCGTAGGTCCGCGGTTTGCTGTAGTTTAGGGCTAGCTACGTGAGCGTGTACTGCTAGAAAGTTAGCTTTAGGAGAAGAGAGAGGGATTTGAGACAACAGATCGAGTGTTGCCGTGTGGAGTGTTGGGTATCTTTTGCACTTGCTCCATCAGCATAGTGCTACTATTTCATATCATTGATTGATGATTTGTTTTTTCATAATTGAATTGGTGAATGATGAAAAGGTGTAATGTTCAGGGATTTTTGCTGGATGATTTGTTGATCCAGTTTAATTTTAGTAGGCATCTGGGTACTGTTTATGAATTGATAGTGCACCTTGCTTAAATCCTACAGTATTATTTATACTTTTCTGAAACAATCTTCTCTGGATTTCATACAAACAAGTGGATTGGTTCGAGTCCACAACAATGTGCCTTGCTTAAATCCTACAGTATTATTTATATATTGCTTTTGGTTTTAGTTAAGCTAACATCACCAATCTTTTAATGATAGCTGGGCTTGGGCTTGTGCACAAGTTATGGCCCAGTTTTTTTACTTAGTAATTTTGGTTTCTTAATGTTATTAGGAGACCCATTTATTCCAGCTGCACTTTATGGAAATATAATAAACTAAATAGCAGACAGTACCATGATGTCAATAGTCATCTGGTTATGAAGCTGTCATTTTAATCATGAAATAGTCACTATTCGATCTTTCTTTCAATTACTGGAAACAATTTTGTGTCTTACCTAAGCCTAGGAATAGTTTGTAATCCAGATTGAATCCAGCCCAATCCATACAGGTATAAGGGCATCAACCAAACCAAACTAGACTAAATAGTGAATGCTACAATCCAAACCAATCCAAACTGTACATATTTTCAAGCCAAACCAATCCAAATTATTCACCCACATACAGTCTGAAACTGAAGTTTCAAACCAAGGGTGTGTCGATTAGTATGGGAAGAGAAGAGAGGCGTTAGAAGGGCGATTAGCTGCTGCTCCATGTGCATGCTACTCAGGTAACTCAGCACAATGTACGAACATCCTATAATGCTAGATATAAGCACTGTAGTTGACTATAGCTATAGCTGAACTCCATCCATCACGGGTTAAGGAGATCCTGTTTGCACTATCCGACCTCATCGGCCAACTCGCCGGCGCCATTGAGCGGGAAGAAGTAGCGGTATACCTCATAAAACGCCATGCAACTGTTGTATATCATGCAGTCTGACAGTAGTTGAGCAGCTCGGCCACCGTGTGCGCCACGCACAGCCCGCAGTCCGCCACCGTGATATCCCTGGCGCAATACCCAAGCCTGTAGATGGTCGTCTTGGTTCCGCCGCCGCGTCTGAGATGCACCGTGTCCGTTGCCAGCTCATTGTTCGCGCCGTTGCCGGCGTTGCCGGACATGAACTTCCCCTGCGCTCGGTCGAAAGTGACCGGGTCCATGCCGGTGGTGTTCTGGGTGTTGAGAAGAAGGTTTAGCTTGTGGCCCGTGCCCGCACCGCCGCGGCCACGTAGAGCGCGCAGTCCTGCCGGGGGACATTGCCGCAGCATCGCACAAGGCTCCAGATTGCCGAGGAGGAGGAGCAGAAGATGGCAGTGCCGTAGTAGGCTGAGGCTCGCGAGACGAGCGCCCAAAGAACTTGGTCAATGCTGGTCTGCGTCTCCATGCTGGCGCAGTACACGCTGATCGGGTACATGCCAGAGCACGGACATGTCATTGAGAGAGCAGGAGCATGGTCGACACCGGCAGTGGAGGAGACGAGGAGGACGTTGCCAATGCATGCTTTCTTTGATCCGGAAGGGAAGCTGATCACTGATTTAGTTCTCGATCCATGGGTTGGAACCGTTTGAGACCATTTGGTCTATGACCAGACCAAACCGGACCAAGCCAATAATAGGAAAAACCCAAACCAAACCAGTCTACATTAGGAGGTCAGCCCATTTAATCCAAACCAAAGGAGACCAATAGAAAAACCGATCTAAAACTATAGTTTCAGTCCAAACCATTCCCAGGTTTAGTCTTACCACCCCATATTGAATTTGTGCTAACTATACACAAATTGGGCTGAACTGGGATCATGGTATTTAACCATGATAAGCTAAAGGTAGTTTAAACATGTTTAATAAAGTCACTTTTGCTTCTTCTTGTTGTGATATATTGTACTATTATATGGTCAGCTAGAAGATGAAAACCATATTTGTTGGAGTTGAGCTTAAACTAATTTCTTCATGTTGTTGATGTTTTTTGTGGTTTCATGCACTTTTGTTCGTGAACTTGGAGACAACTTGGAGACTATGCTTATTGGACAGGCTGCTTCTTGGCAGTGCAAAGTAAGCAGAACAACCCACACAACCAAGCAATCAAAGTAAGTAAAAGCAGCACAATATGTATGCATTTTATGTACATAGGTATGATACGCTCATTTACTCACATTGATTTTGACTAAACTTTATTGTGCAGTAGGAGTAGTTGCTAGAAGTAAACTTTGTTGAAAGCTCATCGATGTGCCAACTTTTGATAGTCAAGGTATTGTTTCTGAAAATAGTTTGCTTAGCTTCAGTGTTGTTGGATTCAATATATATTGAGCTATGTTTTTGGTGCTACAAGGAAATCCTGGACACTTACAATCAAGTTGGGCATACATGTCAACTCATTTTTGAGGAACCACATGTATATCAATTATGTGAGGTGAGGGGATAGAGTTGTCAAGGCAAATTATAAGTAAAACTACTTGACCTAAAAACTTCTTATCTACTGCTTGCTATCAAAACTCAGTGTCTACTGTTTTCCATAAAAACTTCTTGTCTACTGCTTTGTCATGTTTCGTTTTTTAGTACATATGTAAATGTGTGTGGTGAGCTTCATGTCTGAAATTTGCATTGTGCTTACAAGTCAATAAGGCATCTAATGCCAAATAATATTATTTATCTTCACTTGTACATTAGAGTCATCTAATAACAGAGGTCAATGATGTGACCATATCTTCATGAGTTAGAGACACTACAAGTCCTTAGAGTCATCTAATGACAATAATTATTTTGGTAATCTTTGCCCAAGGATGGGTTTTTCTGGTGGAAGTTTGCTTGGCTACGGAAATAGTTTGCTTGCCTATGCGGTCTAGAATATATGATGAATCTATTTTTCTTCAGTTGTAGCTCACCTAATAGGACATGATCATAATAAAATAACTATTATACTTTTTGAGAAGATACAGATCAAGAAATCTTCATACCTAGATGAACTCGCCTTCTTGATCCTCCTCTGGAATTTTTCCTCTAGGACTGGCTAATTTGATCTTTTGCTATCTGTGATGGGCGAAGGGAGAGAAAGGAGGGGGAGGAGGGATGGCATAGGTTAACATATATAGATAGGCCATGCGCCGGATAACTGGGTAGGAAATCATGGCTTGTTCTAGTCCCACCATATATTACTGTATGGTGCAGATCTATTTCCTTTCGAGATCAAATGCCAACCTGTTAATATATTAGAAAAGATGTCAATAATTATAACTTTCTAAATAGGTAAATTGTTATTGTATTCATTAATTAATCAACTTATCATTGATTTGCATGCCAAGATTACCTTTAACTGGCCACACATTTTACATTGTATCTACTTAAATAATAATAAAATTAATATATATCCCTGCCAGTGGCATCAAAACATATAAATTACCAATTTTTGTATGAGTAAAATAATATTGTAACATGTATATACTGTTGCAGGAAGTGTTTAAGCACTTTGGGGCTGGTGGCTAGTTAAATTCTGATAATGCATTCACAGACGAGTAAGAAGTTAAACTACATCACAGATTGGAAAAACTTTACTTATCCACTCGTGCTGCCAAAGTATGAGTAACACAATTTCATCGTCTCTTTTCTTTTTACATTGTTTCCTTTGGATTTAAAACATTGACATCTTTTGCCAGCATTTTTCAAAGGGAAGTTGTTCGGGGTGTGGAGGGCTACATAGTGACAGTACCTAAGCAAGTGAAAATAGGTATGTTGCTCCAATTGTATATTAGCTCCAATTTTACTTACCACATATGTCTATTCTGTTTAAATATAGTTCATACATAGAACACATTATATTTTGAATTATATCATATTCGAATGAGATGTGACTCCCTTAGGGTAACTTTATAATAATTTTCTTCCTCACCAAATATAATTGGAAAATGTTGGTAAAGAATAATAATTGTCGGAACATCCTGGGACAGACTTGTACTCTATGTAGTCAATAAGAAAACAATTTGGCGGGGACTAATTTTGTCTACTGTATTCAGGAACACATACAAGATAATCATTGCTTTATCAGAAACATCTTGAGCAAGACAGAGAACTATGGATCCTGTGTGAACTTGAAGATTGGTGACAATTGAAGGTACGTGCCCTATGACCATTCGATTGCTGGTTTAAAGTATACATCGTATCGTATAACAGTGCGTGTATGGATGAAGTTATACGATACGAGATTAGCTACTGCAAAAGAAAATTAACGACGTGCACAATAACGATGAAATTGTAATTAATTTATTTGTTCACTTAAATACTTCATTGAAAAAATGAGTGTATACATCGTATCGTATAACAGTGCGTGTATGTATGAAGTTATACGATACGAGATTAGGCTTTTGAACTTTAGTGTGACGAAAAAGCCCAGATGGTCTGCCCTGCCCCACTTAAACACAGGGACATATTGTGGCT
The DNA here is from genome assembly GCA_034509565.1 of Triticum monococcum. Taxonomy (NCBI): domain Eukaryota; kingdom Viridiplantae; phylum Streptophyta; class Magnoliopsida; order Poales; family Poaceae; genus Triticum; species Triticum monococcum. Next base: position 430,769,648 of record CM067845.1, read on the forward strand.
CTCCTACTAAAGATTTTTATCGAGAGCACGCGAAAGGCATCCCTTAGCTTTAAAGAAGGGGACAAACTATATGTACAAGATTTACATGGCTGCAGGCATCGCCCACGACGTGCCTGCCATCTCCTAAAAACCCTCCTAGGCTACTATTCACAAAAATGTAGAACTCCACTCCCTCTAGCTAGAGCCCACAGGTGGCGCTCCATGAAAATGTTCCCGGCCAGTTATTGCTCATTAGACAGATTATTCCTAACTAAAACTCTACCATTCCGTTGCTTGCATATACTCCAGCAAATCAACATGACAAAAGAGTCGAAGTCCTTTCGGTGTGTCTTGGGCATCCTCTCACTCGATGCCACCCACCAATCTTGCACCTTTTCATGCCCGTTGGGTATCAGCTGCAGAGGTATCCCTACCTTGGAAAAGCATTCGAACCAGACTTGTCTGGCATAGACGCATTGTGCAAGGATGTGATCCACCGTGTCCTGCTCCTGATCACACAAGAAGCATGAAGATATCGTATCCTGCAAACCGTGTCGAACTCGCCTATCCGACGTCCAGTTCCTATATTGGACGGCCAACCACATAAGTAGCTTGCATGAGAGAGGTGCCCCGCTTTTCCATATCGCGTCCGCAAGCTGAAATTGCACCCATCCCTCACACATAATCGCGTAAGCCGAAGCAGCCGAGTAGGTGCCCGCACCATTCCGTCTCATACTAAAGATCAATATGTGCATGGTCTACTCATGCCGCCTCTCATACTAAAATATCTCATACTAAACATCACCTGCCGGTCTATGAGTACGTTGTGAACCTATCATGGTCTTAACACAAAAGTATTCCGGTGCACCTGGAGCACCAAACCTGGTCCAAACTAATATGGCCTTCTTCCCGTAAAAGTTAGATGGATGGAAGGATAGATATATAACCAACAAAGCTAGGGGATGCCAACATCAATATATAGCTAGTGGATACCAACCAACATAAATATAAGAGAAAATGTCAACTGATCATCTAATCAGCACAGGCATTGAAACAGATATTTCATAGAAAGCAACTAAACATCATTTTATTATAAGGTATTTATCGATGCAGAAGTCCTCCTTAGCCACCAATAAATCTCAACGCTGCTCTAACTTGCTCTGGAATGTTATCCTTTGCTTCGTTATCCCTAACCATCAACAGCTGGACCATTAGTCGCTTCCTGAGACTTTGTGGATCCTACAAATTGTGCATAAACAAAGTCAGAAGATATATTTAGCAAATATATGCAATCTGTAACCTCATTACAAAATCACTTACGTCAGTCCTAGGCATGTTATGAACCATGTCATTACCGATGGTTTCATACAGATGGGCCATCTCCTGTAGAACTTTGAATCCGGAGTCCATACTGTCACCAAAAATACATATTGTATTAGCTATATTAGAGCACGCACTAATATGCAAGCCAAATTTAGAATAGTACCGCCGAGGTGAAACATGAATGTTATCTTGTTCGGGCCATTCCACAAGTTGGCTGTTCCTATCAGGGGCCTCCTGTTGCAATACAGAGCTGAATTCTTGCTTCACTAAAAGGGCTTCCCTATGAAGTTCAATGCCATGGGGGTCCTCCTCAAAATGAAACACATCCTGGTTCGAATAATCAATAACGATAGTCCTCTCCATTTCCATGTTCACTGCTAAAAGACCGTAGGACGAATCCACGAGTGACAGTGGTAGAAGATACTGCATTTGGTAGACAAAGGTAAATGTCAAACAAAGTAACCAACTAATTTGTAAGAATGAGAACACTTACAATTGTAGGGGTGTGAAACACGTCGTATCTTGGAAAAGGCTCAAGCACGACATTGTTAATCAGTGCATTGGTGCGCTGTTCTTGGCTTAACCAAGTCTGCCTTAGTGCCCGTGCTTGCACATGGAATCCCAAATTGAGAAAATGTGTCTTTCCAACAGAGCTGGTGCCTGCGCTCCTCTCTGCTGCGTCGGTAGTAATTTTACGCACAACTAGATTGAAGCATAACGGATGGACAAGTCCATCTCCTAGGATGGTGTCTCGGATGATCCGTAGGCTAATCTCGATAGGGAATGGGCGCGGGCTCCTAATCCAGATTGTGCTGTAAAAAATTAAGATCAAGGTTCATACCAATGATATGACTTCAAGTAATCCTAAACTGAAACGATAAAACTGTGTTGCTGTCTATAAGATATGAATAATTAAACAATAGTATATATCACATTAAATGACCTAAAAGATATTGTAATCTCTACCAAGTTAAGTATTTTAATATTATGTATGGGCAATAAACAAACAGATTGAAGTGTTTTTGTAGTAATACTTGGACCTGCATAAAAATTGTTGTAGATTTTGGATGAAAAAATTCAACATGTAGTAAAAGGTGTTAGTCCCCATAGTTTTGGACCACAGTTTCATACGTATTTCGTTTCATACTTATCAGCTATTTATGTTAGACGCCTCAAAACACTGGTTTTAGACACAATTTACCTATACAAATATAATATCTGGTAACAACCATTGAATATGTATTTATATACTTGTATAAGAAAAATAACTACACATTCAGCCTTTGTAACAGACGTCTGAACTTAGACAAAGACCACGTGATCCTAACCAGGGTATATCTTCTAATCTAAACGTAAAGTATATATGTACAGGGCAGGAAGATTTTTTATGGGGGTATATCTTCTAAATGCAAAGTATACATGTACATGAAGAGCAAAAAATATTAGATGTATCGGGCCGTGAGAACTTACTTTAGTAGTTCTTCGTCTGAGGAAAGTGCTATGAAATCGTACACATAGTCGACGGCGTGTCGCACTCCCCCAAAATTCGCCATTGCTTCCATTGACGGGGCAAAAAGTCGGTCGTACAACTGGTAAAGCGAGAAAGGAAGGAGCCGGTAGGATTTTATTGAGTATATATGAGGCCGTGGGAATTTGTGCGACAACAGTTAGGAAGGTGCACCCTGTCCTTCCTTATTTGCATGTTTCCATAAAAAAAATACTATCAACAAAATCGGCAAGATATTTGTATTGATTAGACTATGCAAAAAAAACCAGTAACAGATTAAAAGTTGCCTAAATTATGTCTCTCTTACCCCATAACTTTCCCAAAAGAAAAAAATCAAAGAAACCGGACTCACTATCTCTGTTTTTAAGGCGTCCCTGAGGCGTCGCTTTGGCGTCAGGGCGCCCCCAGATGGCAAGGCGTCGTACTCGCCTTAGATTGTTGAGTAAGGCGTCTGCCTTGGGCTGTAGGGCGTCTGAATCGTCCGCCTCAGCCCCGCCTTGCACGCCTTGGCCCAAATCAGACGCTCTGGTTTGTCAGGCAGGGAACAGAGATTCCAGCGGGAAACACTGGCCCACGCGGGAACACAAGCGCGGGAAATATTGGCCCACGCGTGAACAGGTACAAGGAGGGGAAAGAGAGAGAGAATCGAACCAATCGTGCAAATCCCAGTCTCCAGGCGAGAGAGGTCTCCTGTTTCCTCTGGCGGCGGCTTCCTCCTCAGATCAGCGCCAGCTTCCTCCTCTCCGGCTGCAGCTCCTCCCCCTCCCCCTCTCCAGTTGCAGCTCCTTCCTCTTCTCCTCTGGCGCAACCCTCTTCCACCAGATCAGCACCAGAACAAGGTTTGGCTCCTGGCTCCTGTCCGGCTGCAGCTCCTCCCCCTCCTCTGGCTCTTGTCTCTTCTCTTTCTTCCATCCAGCAGCCATACCACCGCTTCTCTCCTTCCCCGTGCTTGATCTGGTTCTCTCTTTTACTTTGACAACTGATTGGCCTTCTCTCAGTGTTGCTGCAGTAGCCACTGGTCAGGTGTCCCTGCTCTGATGAATCCTAGGAGAAGAGCTAGATCTGACGATCCAGCTTGGAAGTATGGGTTTTGGCCAAATTTAGAGAGGAAAGACTTACTCCAGTGTACATTATGTGGCAAGATAATCCATGCTGGAGTGAAAAGGCTGAAGCAGCACCTTTCTGGGGGTTCCAGTGATGCGGATAAGTGTCCCGAGGCATCCATGGAGATTAGGATAGAGATGCGCAATTCCTTAAACAGTGGAAAGTTTAAAGCTATAGCGCGATATATTGATGAGGAGGATGAAGCTGAAGTTCAAAGGCGTCATTCTGTCATCTACAGAAGATAATTTGAGGCCTATGCCTTGGTAACAGTTTATATGTTAATGCTACTTGTTAAATCTCCTAATTGACTGCCATCTATTATGTATGTATGTACAATTTATTAAGTTAATGCTAGCTGTTAAATATCCTAATTGGCTGCCATATATTATATATGCATGCGTCTAAGGCGTCGCCTCGCCTTACGCTTTAGCGCTTAGGCGGTGGGGCGCCCCCCAGCGCCTCGCCTCGCCTTACCGCCTTAAAAACATAGCTTACTATGTCGTGAGGAAGTGCAACACTCGATGGCAACCCAGAAAGCGTTGTTGGCTGCGTGTTTTGTGGGGCCCAGTGTTTGTCCCCCTCTAAATAAATCTCCGCCCCCCTGATTTGAATGGTGGGGCCCTGATTTATTTCCCTATCAAATTTGCCCCCCCTGATTTCAACTGTGGGAGCAGGTGCCTTTCCTCTAATAAATATTTTCCCCACATTTCTTTTGTGGCGGGAATCAAGCTTACCATTAACCAGAAAGCTCAGCAGAGTCGCTAGCTACAAGAGTGTCCACAAACTAAGGTGCTTGATCCTGCCACATGACTGGGGCTAACACATCCATGGTAAAACAGAATATTATTTCTTTGAACAGCACTCCATTGGCAGTGAGGTCAAGGTCGCTGGTGTTAACAACCTGGACCTAGTTGAGTGAATCTGTCTGAGCTTGCACTCCCGTCATAACCCAGCCGCCTCGGGAAAAATTATCAGGAAAGCGCTACGCGCTAATCATGCATTTGGCCAACAATTATATAGATATCTGCGTCACAAGCGTTAGGCTTTAATTCTTTAGTGTGAGGAAATAGCCCAGATGGTCTGCCCTGGCCCACTTGAACATAGGGACATATTGTGGTTCCACTACTAAAGATCGGTATGTGCATAGTCTACTGATGCCACCTCTCCCCTCGTCCTCTATCCTTGATGCATCATGGCGCCTCTCTCCCTCATCCTCTATCGATTACAACACTGATCGAGAATCGGAATGTGAAGCTCGATTTCTAGCTTGAGAAGCTACACCCCTCGCCGGAATAAGTTGCTTTGTCGTCGTCTTGGTTGAATCCTCGTACGGTAGGAGATATGATTGTGGGTGAGATTGTTTTTTAGCTATCAAATATGGCTCAATGATCATTGACGCCAGACAAACAGAAATTACCAAAACAACAAACATAACAGCAAAACCAACTTGTAGCAGTACCAAAACTCCAATTAGTTCTTAAATATTGTAAACCCAAAAAAAAATAGTTTCAATCCATAACCAAACATGACAAGATGATTGAAGTATTCCTCACGTTTCTGCATGCATCGAAGCATATTTAGTTGTTCAAAACCCTCAAGGCCGCCGTAATCTCCTGAGGGATGTTTCCACCAGCTAGATTGTCTTTGACCATGAGCATCTGGACTATCACTCGGCTCCTGAGAAAAATTGGATCCTAGAAACAATGAAAAAAATTCACCATGAAACGCTGAAGTGGTTGGATTATAAATGGCACATTAAAACTCGTCATAAAGATAATTACTGTAGTGTTCATCCAGGTCATGCTACGCAAAGAACCTAGCTGGTGGGCCATCTCTTGTAGAACTAAGAAACCCGAGTCTTTGCTGTGACAAACAGAATAAAAACTTGAGATTTCTACATACTGCATTTTATTCATCTAATTTTTTTATTAAATTACCGCCAATAATTGAATGACATGTTGTCTTGTCGCCAATCCATGAGTTCGGCGTTCCATTCAAGGACCCTAGCCTGCAACACTTCATTGAGTTCTTGCTTCAAAATAGTGATTTCCTTCATCATCTCTTTGTTGTGAGAGCTATTTCCCACTTGTCGTACATCTAGTGATGGATTAAATACGATAACCCTTCTCATCCGATTTACCACAAGTAGACCATACGAAGAATCCGGGATAGACAACGGAAGTAGATACTACATAAGGTCAACACAGGTTAATTGCTATCAGGAAAGAAAAAATAATTTATGAATTAAAAACTCTTATAATTGTGGAGTTGAACACATCATATCTAGGAAAGGGCTGTAGAACAGCATTGTTGATCAGCGTCGAGGTGCGCTGCCCTTGCGGTATCCATGAATACCTTAGAGCTCGTGATTGAGCATGGAACTGCAAGTCAAAATAATGTTTTCCTCCAACCATGTTGGTGCCTGCATGCCTCTCTACTTCTGCGCTAGCAAGCTTACGAACAGCGAGATTGAAGCAATCGGGATGTAGACTTGCGGATATTACAAATAGTGTGTCCTTCAGCATTCTGAGGCTGATTTCGATACGGTACGGTGTATTGCTTCTTATCCATATTGAGCTGCACGTAAAAATAAATAAAAATGGTTAGCAATATGAGTGGTACTTTCAAACATAAAATTGTTCATATGGTAACATTTTCTAGATAATCTAATAGCTATGAGCAGAACGTAAGATTTTGATAAACTATAGAGCATGAAAATTGTTTCAGCACCTTCTAACAAAAGCTAAAATTAAATAATAACTTATCTGTAAGAACAATATTAATTTGCTAGAAATTAAGAGCAGGAAAATTTAGGTAGCACCCATTATACCAAGATTGCTGGCTGTTCAAAAACAATATTAAATTGTTGTACAATATAGTAAGGACATTAAGTTGTTAAACATTTGTACTGCAAATAATATTAGAATTTTGTTATTCATTACATACTCAAGATGTGCAACGGAAATACTGCCAAAACATTGAACAAAAAATAATTTTGTACTGCTGGCCGCAAAAATTAAGATTTATTCTAAAGAAAAACAAATCAAGCAATATCATACTCCTATATCAAACAGAGTCAGCTGTGTACGACCTAGTTCTAATAAGATTTCTTTAGAGAAAATAAACATACAACACCATAACTTACTCTAGTGTCTGCTCATCATGAATGCCGTTAATGAAGCCGAATATATATTCAAGTGCATCTTCCACGAAATGCCTTGGTGGGGGCAGAAAATGCAGGGGTGCAGGCAAATCCTCCTGGGGGTCGGCCACAACATCGTGTATCTGGAGGGCAGCCTCATTGGGGTCGGGGGCAGCGGCATCCAGGGGCCTGGGCACAAAAACCTCCTGGTAAGTGCGCGCTGCCAAAACCTGGACCGCCGGCGCATTGTTTCCAATGATAGGCTCCATCGCTGATCGATACGCGTGAGTGATCGTTCTATGAGGTGTCTTGGCAATTAGGATGTCTATGCAGCATATATATAAACGGATATATTTTTAATGCTTTTTAGTATTATTCAGTATATAAACGGATAGGCTCCATCCTTAAGTATGAATTATTCAGTATATGAAACAATGTGTATGAGCTTGCACTACTCTGACTGAAAGAGGAGCAGCGACGGTTCAGACCAAGTTCGCCGTGGTCAGATCACCGGCGAACGCTAGCCGCGGGATCGCGGCCCCGTGTCCGCGGATCCAACAGATCGCCGCCGCCTCCTGCAAGTGCTACGGGCAAAGGATGGATCGGCCGCGTCGTGCAAGTGCTTTTCCGATGGGATGGATCCGACACGGTCTGGGCGTACTGGTGGATCTGGCGTGCGATCCAGCGGCGGCGAAGTCAGATCTGGCATGCGATCTGGCGTGCGATTTGGTGAACGAGGGATCGATCCCAGTTGTTTTCGATAGGATGACGAAAAAAAACCGGAAGGCGATGACGAAAAAAAGCGGCGGTAGGAGTATGACGAAAAAAAACCAGCGAAAATTAACCAGATGACTATTCACCAAGTCGTCCATTAAGAGTAGAGATTCCGGTCCCGCTCACTATTCGCCGCGTGGGACAAGGAGTCGTCCAAACGCCCACCCCACCCATCCAAAGCGTACACTTATTATTTCATTTTTACTTTCTTGTTTCTTATATTTTCTGATTTTTTTACTTTGACCACTCTTCACGAAAATCAAATAAGGAAAACATGTTGTGATTTCAAAAATGGTTCTTAATTTTAAAAATGGTTCATGAATTTAAAATTTTGACAATTTCGAAAACTCCTCACAAATTTGCAAATATTCACCCATTAGAAAAATATTCATGAATGTTCAAAACATATTCACAAAATTTTAAAATGTTCATGCTTTTGTAAAAATTATTGTCGATTTGAAAACTACTCACTTATTCAATAAAACGGTGATGCATTTAAAAGTTTGTTCGTCAATTCAAAACATATTCACTGATTCAGAAAAATTCAGAAGTTTCAAAAAAATGTTTGTCAAACCAAAAAATATTCATAGGTTTGAAATTCTTTTCTCAAATTTTAGAAGAAATACAATATTTGAAAATTATTCATGAATTAAAAAATAATGGATTTGATTTTTTTTGTGAATTCAAAAAATTCACAAGTTTTAATAGAGTTTATGTAATCAAATAAATGAAACTGGAAAGATAAAGTGAAAAGTTAAAGAAAAATATATAAGTAAAGAGAAAAGGAAGAAAAACCGACATAACCGGTTCAGGGAAGGACGCTCTCAAAACCGATGGGTAAAAAATCGGAGCCAGGCCGGCCCAGTTGCAACAGCTCTGGTGTCGGGGGGTACGCGTTACAACACTATTCCGGACCTATGTGCTAAATAGGAGTCACACAACATTTGGCCCGGTATAACCACAACACTAGGACAAACTAAGCCAATCAAATGCACACCCTCGCTCGAGTTATTTGGCCCACACACTCGGAGCTTCTGTTTTATTTTGTAGGTGCCGGAATTTTTGCTTTGGTTTTATATTTTTTTGCTTTGTTTTCATCTACCGGGTTTTCTTTCCTTTTTGTATTTTTTGTATTATAAGTTTCAAAAGGCTGTTCGAAATTTGGTATTTTTTGGAAATGTGAGAACACATTTCAAATTTTGCAAAAAACGTTTAATTTTGCGAATATTTTTTGATGTCTGGAAATATTTTTAAAATTGATGAACTTTGGTCAATTTGGTGAGAAAATTTAATTGACGAATAATTTCTTAAGTAATTAATATTTTTAATGCTGATTTTTTAATATTTTTTGAATCTAATTGCTGTTTTGTTAAGTTTGCAAAAAAAATTGTGTAATTTGCGAACAAAGTTCCTAAATTTGTGAACGTATTTCTAATTAAGAAAGTAAATTTTGTGAAAACAAAATGTTAATTTTTAATATTTGTAATATTATGTTGTATTTTAAAATTAATCAAGAATTTATAAATTCGTGAACATTTGTTAATTTAGGAATATCTTAAATCGAAAAAATTGTACTATTGGGTCGACACAAGATTACAGCTGGGGTGCGTGTGAAGCGAGGAATAGGAGCACTTGACAAAATGTGAATCAGTAGTTGAAGAGTACTCTTCTTTTTAGCCAGTTGAGGAGTAGTCCTTAAAAAGATCATTCCTATCATCCTATAAGCTGACAAATGGCGTACTGCATGTGCGTTACTTATCGCAACCCGAAAGTTTTTTTCTTTTTTTCGTAGATTAGTTTTTAAAATGTTTTATATATTTAACCGTGCGTCTAAATAATGAATTGTTTTCACAATTAGATTTTTCGCGTCGAGATCTTACAATCTAGATATCATGTTAATAGGTTACGACAAACTTTTTTTCACGAACAAACTAGAAAAAAACTGAAGGATTGGGCTGGCGCGTTGGAGTTGCCACAACGGGCAGCCACTCGATTCTTTGTGTTTTCATCTCGCTTGGCTGCTCGACTACTCACACCGCCCCGGCGGGCGGTGGCCGCCGATGGGGGAATCGCGACCGAACTGCACGAGTCGTCGTAGTCTAGCACCAGGAGTGATCAAGCCAGCTTAAAAACAGCCGAGTCCCCAGATAATGGGAGTTCGTTCCCCGGGACGGGAGTAAGACCAGACCGGCCCGGACGACACGCGTTTGGCCGGTCACCCGTATCGTACACGTACGCTGCCGCCACCGGGCCTACACGCATCCATGCGTGCAGGACCTTCCCATCGCAGGTCCAAACAAACGCCCGTGCCTCCAACACGTAATGCGTACGTGTATGGCGGCCGTTCCTTACGTGCACGCCGCGATGGAGGCCCCCGGCTGAGCTAGCGAGGCCGTGGCGCTGTCAGGCTCCTATTCGCAACACGCGTTGCGAGCACAGTGGCTGGACAGCTGAATAATTCCGCTGTCGCATGATTGATCCGTCGCGGTCGCCCGAGGGTTTCCGGTCGAGGTAGACGGGTCAGCTCGCACGCCCTGTCGCCCGTGGACACGACGGCAGAGGGTGAATATATATCTCGTCGCGTCGGCGTCGGTCGATCGGTCGATGGTCGAGCTCGGGTTCTAATCGATCGATCGATCGGGGACGGGAGCTGACCGTGCATCGGGTGAGAGCAACGCGTTTACGTACGCGCGATCCTTGTAGTAAGTTGTAATTACTACTCCATGGCTGTCACGCGGCTAGCATTAACAGCGGGGGAACTCTTCACTGTTTCTGTAGCCGTTTGATTGACCCATCGCTGATGGACGGGCTTCTATCAGTGGAAATCGGAACTGTGCTGCATTAATTTGGAAAGTCCCTCCGCCGTTCTGCCCATTCATACTTCACACGCAGTCGGACCTTTGCTCCATGCCCATCGCCGCCGAGGCTCGATGCCCTCGCCCGCGCAGCACACTACCACCTCCACCAGGGGACATGGCGTACGTTGCATGCCTCTGCCCTTCTGATACGGGGACTAGACATTGTTGTGCGGTTCGTTTTTTTAAAGGACACAGATGTGTTATAGAGGTTCATGAGATATACAAAGCACTCTAGAATATACTATCAAGGATCCTGCATCACAAGTAATCACTGTCATTGTAAGAACGAGCCGTCGACACGTCGATGTTGCCGCTCCATTCCTGGATCAAGATTTATTTTGTCGATGATACCTGAGAAATCTTTGTTCATGTGCCCTTAAAGACCAATGTTCGAGAGCAACAGTCAACGCCGTTGAACCCTTAAATCGATCTGCGAAGTCTAACACCAAATCTCTTCAATGCACATGCACAGCGAGAAACCATTATCTCATCATCCCAAAGAGACGGCAAGTATCTATGGTGTAGCTTCACCAGCTCCATCGCCATGGACGAACTCGAGGAGGATCGGAATGCGGAAGACCAACTCGAATATGAAGCGTTGTCAACTGCTGAAACACCGTCTCTGCAAGAAAAAAAAATCCTAACTTAAACTACTAGTCGGAGTCAATGCACTCCTTCTCCCCACCACCCGCCACCTAAGCAACAGGCAAAGGGGAGAGGTGGGCTCATCGCCAATGTTTAGAAAGGATGAATACCCTAGCCGCTGCAAACGGGAGAGGTAAAGAGAACCCCTAACGGGGACACATGAAGCAGTTTGTTCCCAATCGAACTGAATCGACTTTTTGAGTGTTCTGCAGAAATCAGCTCTCAGACTTTGACCGTCATGCTATTTGTTCACGAATGTATATACCCTCTTAGAAATTCTGTCTGTTAGCACGCAAAAAAAATATTATGTCTGCTCAACTGATAAATGGTCTTTTGCCTGAATTTTGGACATGGATCCGAAGTATGCTATCGTACGGCCAAGCCCGCCTCATGTGGGGGTTCCGACCCCCACCTGCATGACATGCATAGAAAAAAAAGTTCTTCAGACAAGTCGTAATGATAGTATCATAGATAGTATCATGCATGACAACTAGATAATTTTGATGAGGTATCATGGAATTAAATAAAAAAAATAGCGTTGGGTATCATATCATGATACCATATCATAATAAATGCTACGCTAATATGTGACATGCATGTCAATAAATAAAATATTAAATAATACTAATATATGATACTATGCATTAGAAAGGTAGTATTATACACTAGTATCATATGCATAATACTAGTTTACGATACTCCCCATTACAACCAGCCTCATGACATGTCGTCCGAAAAATGGAGACTTTCTGCTATTGCTAACCATGACCTTTTCTTTTTTTAGGGAACTAACCATGACCACTTAATTAAGTCGACTAGGTGGACTTGATTAATTAACCAGCGCGCGTGGCACCGCCCGAGAATACCGACAAGGCGACGGATCGAAATATCTCCATTGACGCAGTCTGCTCAACCAGTGTTTGGGAGGCATCAGCTAGGCTGAGAGCGACGACGGGTACGACCGCAACATGCCCGGGAGTCCCAGGACAGCTCCCGCCGCGTTGGATCCAGTGCACGCCAGAAAATTTACAGAACGGAAAGTAGAAAAAAATGCACCCGTGCATGCATATTTCCGTGCATGCATGCCCCACGCGCCAAAACTCTCGCCATCCGCACCGCACCGTCCAATTCTGCTCACCGTGCGCTCGCGCTTGCATGCATCACCTCTCTTGTACACCTGGCTGGCTGACTGTGATTCTTCGAACCCGGTTAGTTTATTACACATGGAATTACTAATCACTTGCGCGATAGTAATATGTTTCTTTCTATAAACCAATGTTTGGATGATGTGACACCCGTACGTATTCAGTTACGTAGGGAACATGGGACATGTAGTACTATCTCCGTCCCGGTGTATAAGTCATTCGCGTAGTTCTAGATTGATAATTTAACTATCTAAATATGTATTATATGTGACAAAATATATATTTAAAAACTACATCCGTGTAAAAATCTAGTGATATACTTTTCATGACATATAATACATATTTAATTCCTCAAATCGATGACCTAGAACTACGCGAATGATTTATACACCCGGACGGAGGGAATAGTTGCGACAGCCGACATGTAGTAGTTGCAGCAGATCGGTCGAACACATGCATACTGGTCGGTCATTGCATGTAGGGCACTTTCACAAGAAAGATCGATGATGGGTGTCATTACAGAAGAAAAGATGTAGTAGCATGAAAATAAACTACCGATCATCACCTGAGGCTGTAAGGGCATCTTCAAGGCTCACCTTCAAACCAAACACTGTGTCGTCCACAGACTGGTCCAGACAATCCGTACATAGCGATGCGGAAGCCGACCATTCAACCGTATCCTCTGAACGCCTGTCCAGATTCGGCCAATCTGAAATTCAAAGGCATAGCGCCCGATCACATAGCACGCTGCACTCACCCGATCACACAGCGATCGATCACAAGCAAAAAGAGGCAAATGTGCATAGTTTTTACATACCTGATCACAAAGAAGCTCAGTTCGGGAGTCCGCACAAAAAAAGATGGTTTTTTGCCCTCATCACAGGCCCACCTTGCACCATGCCCGTTCCTTGCATGTCTGGTGCCATGAACACCGTTGATGCCGCCCTTCTTCTTCTTGAGCGTTGTCGCCTTTGCCTTCTGTCTAAGGTGGCGGTCTTGCCGTGTCGCCGAGTTGATCTTTAGAGCGGCCGCGATCGCCAGATCCTCCACCACCACCATCTCTGGCAGTTGTTCATACGGGTTTTTTGCGGCAGCGACGACGACGAAAAGGGCGGGAATTGGAGTGCAGAGCGGCGGGTGATGAAGCTATGTACCTAGGGTAGGGGCATGGACCTGTCCAAACTGACCTACCCAAGGACATCTCCAAAAGAAATCATCTTTCAATCGACTTGGAGGTGTTCCACTCGACAGACTCAAAGATACTCGACCAAGAAGCAACCACTCGACCAAGACCAAGCCACTCGACAGTCAGGAGACCTAAAGGCACTCCGCATGCTAACGGTCGGTTATTAAGTAGCTTTTATGGTCATCATAGCACTTTATTACTAGCGTTACCAGTAACGCCCTGCCTTAATGCACATTAAAACCTTTGTAACGTGGGCTGGCTGGGGTCCTAGCGCACTCTATATAAGTCACCCCCCTCCTCCGAGACAAGGGTTCGCACCCCTGTAATTCATACACGCATAATCCAGTTGACCGCCTCCGGGCTCCGAGACGTAGGGCTGTTACTTCCTCCGAGAAGGGCCTGAACTCGTAAACCTTGCGTGCTTACAACTTCTCCATAGCTAAGATCTTGCCTCTCCATACTTACCCCCCTACACTACTGTCAGACTTAGAACCACGACAGTTGGCGCCCACCGTGGGGCAGGTGTTTTAGCGTTTTGTTGGAGGAGTTGCGATCTTTTCTGACCCGGATCATCATGGTTTTCGGCGGAGTTTTGGTGGAGGGCCGCGAGATCCGTCTCGGCGCGCTCACGTTCATCGCTGACGACTCCGCTTGGCTTCAGGAGGCTCCGCTCGACGTGGACGCACTCCCTGTCCGCGGGGCAACGCACTTTAGCGCGTGCGTCCGCGGCGTTCTCCTGCGGCAACCGTCGACCCCCTACCGGTCGGCTCCTGTGTTGTCCTCCCTCCCTGTTTCCCACCGGCGCAAGCGCTCCGGTCGGTCGAGACTTCAGCGGTGGGTGAGACACGCGGTGGCACGCCAGTCGGCCACCCCTCAAGTCGCGGCGATTGAGCCCGACGAATCCCTCTACGGCCTGTTCGACCTGTCGCCTGGCTCCGCAGAGACCGCATCCGAGTGCGACAGCAGTGATCCGACGGCGGAGGTTCTGATGGTCGATGGACCGCCCAGTCCTCCTGGTTTTCCCCGCACCAACGGAGGCGCGGGTGGAGGCGACCCGTCGCGTCCCCATGAGGAATATCTTCCTGAGCCTCTCACGTCGCTGCAGAGAGAAGAACTTCGCCGCCGGAACATGGATGCACTGCACACTCCTATCGTTGGAGAAACCCCCGAGGCTCGTGCCTTGGAAGACGCGTGCCTGGCAAACTTGGCCGAGCGCACTCGATTGGAGAACCTCCAGCGAGCACTCGACGAGTGTGCGTGACAATGAATTCCAGAATCCAGTCGACGTCAGCTCTTTCCGCCCCCGCAGGTATACCGAACTCCGATTCAGAATTTAGCAGCTGCAGCCCGTATAGCAGAGTCGATTCAGCCTTCCCAGTCGGAGGCTGGCAGCGGCTTGCTGTAGATTAGAGCGTTACTCTGGGCAGCAGGAGACCAGAATTCCGTTGTTTCTCAGTCGCGGAATAGGATTCATAGCAGATCCATTGCTGTAGACACAGTCCAGTCGGCCCATAGCCCGAGATCGCCCCCGAGGCGTGAGGGACGTGGAGACCGACGTAATCAGTCCGGGAACCGTGAGCAGTATGATCACCGATTCGATCATGATGATCGACGTCGAGTGCCCACCCCTCCCCCGAGGAGCGGGTCGTATGCGCCTCGGCGGCAAGATGACAGGCGCCCTCATAGTGTTGGACCAAGGATTCCAGTCTGTCGGTGTTCTGGGAACGGGGGTCCCCAGACTTGCCCACCTGCGGCCTGCGGCGTGGCTCAAAGGGGGGCCCGACACGGCCCATCTTCATCAACACAGACCCAAGACCCTCGCGAGGGGCCAAGCCTCGCGGGGCGGACGGCACGGAGCTTCCTCAGGCACGGCCCCATCAGGCTGGCTCGCGAGGAGGCAGAGAGATCAAGGCGGGGTACCTCACGAGGTGCCCGTGACGCAAGCCATGACGACCAAAGGTGCCAGGCAGGCGCCAGCCGCGCAGTGTCCTCCTTTCCTCTTTGGTGCAAAGGGAGTAAGCGCAGGCGAGAAGGGAGGAAGTCATTGTGGAGCCCAAGCCAGCGTCACCACCAGAGCCTTTGGCAGGCGAGGATCAACTTTAGTCAGGATAAGTGTACCAGATGTTCCCCTTCAAAATGACCAATTGTTGCCGCCCTTCCCGCTTAATATTTGGGAAGAGGCCCAGGGCCTTTGCCTATAAATAGGACTAGCCACCCCCAGGGTAGGGGGGCAATCAAGAAGGGAGAATCTAGAAGCCAAGAGAGAAACTAGCTAGGATCGGATCGAGTAGCATCACACACACACAGAGAGAGAGAAAGGCGATTGAACTCCTCCTAGCAGTTCATCCCCCCAGCCAAGAACAGACCCTCGCGAGGCTGTTCTTCCTTGTACTGCTCATCATCATCAGCCCAAGAGGCAATCCACCACACCACACACTGGAGTAGGGTATTACACCACAACGGTGGCCCGAACCAGTATAAACCCTGTGTCTCTTGTGTTGTTCTTTCGATAGCTTAGATCTTAGCGAGGCGGAGGGGTGCAGGTAGGTAGAAGGCGAAATCTCCGCGCGCACCCTAGTGTTCGAACCTCAAGGGTCTGCCGGAACCCGAAATCCGACATTTGGCGCGCCAGGTAGGGGTGCGCCGGAATCCACCTTCTACCGCTTCATGTCCCGTCGCGTCGTCATCACCATGTCCGGCGACCAGGCGGGCAACCCAGATCCATGGGCAGCGTGGCCCGCCCGCGCAGAGCCGCTCACCTCGGGCGACCCCGTGCCCCAGGCAGCTCGCGGTCCGCAGGGCGCTGCGGGCCGCGGGCGACGCGGACAGGCTTCGACAGGTCTCACAGCGCAGCAGGCGCGGTCGGCAGCAAGGGCCTTCAATCACGCCGCGACCACGACACCGTACACCCGCCGGGAGCAGGCAAATCTCGAGGGCCGTGCTCAAGGTGTCCCGAGAGCTGCTGCAGTGCAGGCTGCTGGAGCGGGTGGCAAAGCTCCTGGGCTTCGTCGCCTCGGGGGCTCACCCCTTCTGCACCCGGCTCCCATCTCAAGCCCAGGGCGGCCCGCGCGGGGGCTCCGCGCGCATCCACGGGCTCCAAGGCTACCCCAACGCCGGCGAAGCTGTTGGCACCGGACCGGCGGCGGCGCTTCCCCCGCTCCCGGTCCGCGAAGAAGGACTCGACGCGACCCACGGCCCAGTGGACAGCCGCGCTACCACCCCACGGTGGGCGCGTCAAGCAGGACTGCGTGGCACACGGAGCACTACGGCATGGCCGTCGGGATGACGACGCCAGAAGAATACGTGCCCCTCATGATGGACCAAGGACACCCTCACGAGGGCGAACAAGGCTCGCTCCTCAGCCCAAGCTAGGGGGACGAGGCGCCAGAAGCTGAGCCCTTCCAGGAGCCCCGGGACGGTCCCACTGGCCACGCTGGAGGCAACGATTATCGGGTACCTCTAATTCCTCAGGAGCAGGCATACGCTAATCATGCATCGCAGGAGGTGCAGGTCGCCACAGCGAGCAGCTGCCCCGCTCCCACAGTCTCCTACCCCTCGGGAGGAGGGCGCAGGGGGCTGCAGGAGAGGGGCCGAGATCCGACATCACCACCGCGGCGTTCGGAGCAAGGTGTTCTCAGGAGGTAGGCCCTCTGCTGGGGAGGTGCCTCAGGGCCTGCCCCTGGCGGAGGACCCGTGGTCGTCGGGGGAACCGCTGGCGACCGCTCTACCCCATCGGCGGCGTCCTGGTTTCCGGTCGTCGTTGATGGCACTAGAGTGTGGCGCAAGGTGGGGCCCTCGTCTGGCGATATGAAGCAAGGCCGGTACCTGTGAAGTAGGCCCAGTGCCTGTAAAGCTCGCCGCCCCGTCACACTCTCACGTAATAATGAGTGGGGCTGTACACGCCCCGGAGTCTCAGGGGTGCCGGCCTCAGGCCCTGGGGCTCCCTCCCACGCCCAGTGGCAGCACTTAGCTCCGCGCTGGTGAGAAGACGTCCAAGACTAGATTAGATGCCGGACGCGGCCTTTTGTCTGCTTTCGTTGCTTTTCCCTTTGGTTGTCACTTTCCCCCGCTGGATTCAAGTTGGATTCGAATTTGAGATTTGCGTGTGTTCGGGGAAGGGTGCTTAGTCTCGTTCGAGCGATTTCTCGCATTTTGATTACCACTTCGCCTCAGCTGCCTCCCCTCGTGAGCCCCTCGCGAGCCGGGTCAGGCCTAGCTTGTGCACAGCCCAGACTGTCACCGCCGCGTCCTCTCAGGAGGGTTTTTTTACTGCAGATCCTACGGATTCGATTAGGGAACACTCGGGACACCACAACCTCCCATAGGCTACCTCAGGGCCCGCACGGGACGAATGTAAACTAGCCAACCAGCGCGTCGCTTAGGCAACCACTTGGCGCGTGCGCATGTGCAATGTAACATCTACTAATACGATGAACACAAGTTTTACATGAGGGGCTCCCCCTCCCAAAATGCTCTCACAGCCATCAGGCCAAAACCTGAGTTCTACTCATGCAGGGTAAGGAAACAGGAACGATGCATGATCAGTCGAATAAATCCCCCAATGCGTCCTCAGGAGCACCACCCGAACCATTGGTGGCGTCGCTGGACTCGCCATCGCTGTCTGCGTCGCCGCCAGCGGCGTTAGGGCCGTTCACCACACCGCCCTCATCGGCAGCCACGATCACGCCGTCGTCGTCTGAAGCGAAGGCCCTGACAAGGGCATCCACATTGTCTTCCACCCAGTGCGCCAGGTCGTCTCGGACGGTCTGGGGGACTGGGGCGATGGCGGCGTCGAAATCGAAGTGGGGATCCAAGTTCCGGAGATGGCTGAAGACGCGAGAAAAGGCGCGTTCGAGCAAGGCGCGGCTCCTCTCCTCCACCAACCTGTCAGCCCTGACCGACCGCGCCTCCAGCTGCGTCACCACGTCGGTGAAGGACTGAAGGTTGCCGGCGTAGTTGACTGTGTGCGGCTCACCAACAGCCGCCCCGCAGATGTTGCCCAAGGCTGTGTTGGCTCTCTCCCGGAGCGTGGTGAGCATGGGGCCATGCTCATGCTCCAGGATCCGCCGCTGACGTATCTCGTCCGCATTCTGGCACGCGACGGCTTCAGCCTCCTCCACCCGATGGCGAAGAAGGAGCACCTCGGCCTGGGAGGTGGTTGACTCCCCTTGCGCTACTTCAAGGGCGTCCCGAAGAGCATCGGCCCGCCGCGTCGCTTCCTCCAGCTTGGCCCTCAAGGCAGCAGTCCTACCTTCAGCCTCGGCCCGGATCAACCCCAGCCTCTCCTCGGACTCGCGCTTGAGGTCCAAGCGCCATCGCCACCCGACGTCCGACCTCCTCCAGGACACGGGCTTCCCGTGCAGCGACATCATCCTCCGCCTGCGTCACCAAGTGCTCCCTCGTCTCCAGACGCTCGTACTCGCCGGTACGTTCAGCGGCTTCCAACGTCAGCGCCTCCTCACGCTTCTGGAGCTCTGCTGGGTCGCCAGAGGCCACCTTCATCGACGCGAGGGCTGCCTCGCTTGCTCCTCCAGTGAGTGGCACCAGGCCAGGAACTCCCAAGCCCGCTCCTCCACCGCCTCTTGCCGCCGGTCAGCTTCCCGGGCCTCCTCAGCGGCCCAAGGTCGGGCCTCCCGAGAGGCCACCAGCGACGCCTTGGCCTCTTCGTCGTCAAGATCGCGCTGATGGCATGCAAGGGCGATGGCTCCCTCCAGCTCGCGCCTCTCTGCAGCTAGGCGCGGGCCCTCGGTCTCAAGGTGTGCGTCTTCATCAGCAAGCTCCTCACCAAGCAGGCTCACCGCGTCAGCCGCCCTTCGAAGGAATCCTTGGAGAAGAGCGCGACGCTCCCGGGCGCGCTCGAGCACGTCTTCCACACCATCATCTGCCCCAAGCAAGCGTCGGGGGCCACAGATCAGCACTCCCTCTCCGGGCAGGGGGCTGAGGGCTGGCACCCTCGCGACGGTCGGGTACGCCACACCAGAAGCCTGGCCTGGAGCCAGCTCGTCCCCAGACGAAGAGCGCAGGGAGCGCCTCAGCCAGTCGCAGTCCACAACCAGGCGAGAAGCCCACGGCAGGCTGGCTATGCCACGAGAAGGCCCGCGAAGGAGGATCGCGAGGTGCGCAGGGCCTCGATGCGCCTCGGGACGGTTCGCCTCTCCGATCGCCCTCACCACAAGGGCTCTGCTGCTCGGAGTGCTTGAGAACGGTAGAGGGGGCGAAGCCAAGGGGGACGGCACCTCAGCCATCTCCGCGAGCTCAGCTGGAAGGGGCCTGCGGAGCAAGGATCAGTAAAAGCAATAGAAAGATCGGGAGCTGGAAAAGGAGAAGGCTTACTCATCAGTGGCGAAGTACTTCCTACGCTTCAGCAGGCGACAAGGGTAATCGTCGCCCAGGGCCTCCCTTCTCTTTCGGAGGGCCTCAAAGTCCACGTGGAAGCGGCCCAAGAGTTGAGCGCAGGGATCAACCTGCGACGAGGACAAAGCGTCGAGGTGATCCGCGTCAGGGGCGCCTGCCTGATGCGCATTGCCAGTCGCCTCGCCAAGAGAAGCGGCTGGAGCCTCAGGGGCCTCAGCCGCAGGCGTTGAGGGAAGCTGCTTGCCGCCCTCAGCCTCAGCGGCACGGGCCCCAAGAGCTGCTCCCTCATGAGCATCGCCCGGCGCTGTCATCCCGCCGGGAGCCCCCTCGGCCTCTAGCGCCTCACGCCTCCTTGCTCCGCCACCCAAGGAAGAGTTGCCTTGGCCGACTGGAAGGGCAGTCACCATCACTGGGTTCTCGCGAGGCCCCCGGAGGCCGGCGGGGCGCGGCCCCCACTCATCAAAGATAGGCATCTGATTCACAAAATTGCCCCTGTTCTGGCAGAGGTACAACAAGGCTCCTCCCTGCTGGACGCTGCCAGGGTTGGGATCCCCAGTCAGGATCAAGAGCACTGTCCTCAGCACTTCAGGCGTCAGGTCCTCTTCCTGAAGCCTCATACGATCATCACGCCCGCTGAAGGCCCACATCCGGCGGGAGTGGCGTTGGAGAGGAGCAATGTGGCGAAGCAGGAACTCCTTCACCACCTTGGGCACTGTCACGCCAAGCGACCTCAAGAACGCGAAGCGGTGCCAGACAAAGACGAGTCGGGGGCTCTCAAGCGTCTCCTGGCACCAGCCCGAATTGGGGACAACAGGCGAAGTTGGCTCCGATAGCAGGGGCTGGGCACCCCTGCATCCACATACAGCCACCGCTCGCGGAACCCAGCCGCGGGCAGAGGGAGCCAGAAGTCAATCCCTGAGGCCGCTGTCTCAGACGCGGCAACGAAGCTCACGCACGCCCA
Organism: Triticum monococcum; assembly: GCA_034509565.1. Lineage (NCBI taxonomy): Eukaryota > Viridiplantae > Streptophyta > Magnoliopsida > Poales > Poaceae > Triticum > Triticum monococcum. The sequence goes on from CM067845.1 coordinate 430,790,626, forward strand.
GCATTGGGTAGGGTCGACAAGGCGCAGAGAGAAGAAGTGGCGCAGCAAGGCAACCGAAGGAAGGATGCCCACCATTGCCTCAGAAACAAAGGCGAAGACTGAAAGGAGGGTGATGGATTCAGGACCCAGATGCATCATGTGGATCTAATAGTGGGAAAGCACGGCATTGAAGAAATCAGAAAAGGGGGGAACCAGACCCGCCCACAGGGCGTCGGCAAAATACTGGACCTCAGTGACTATCCTGTCGATGGAGAAGTGGGACGCGGGCCAGGCCGTCGTCCTCCCGCATTCGTTGAAGATAGTGGCCAGAGCCGAGCTGACCTTGCCCAAGCGAGCAAGGCCGAGGCATGGGTTTCTTCCCTCTTCCCTTCTCCGCCGGAGCCATGGCGATGGGAAGGGGGGAAGGTTCGAGATTGGGTTGAAAACAGAAGCTGGAGTTCGAGAGGAGGAAGGACAGAGGGCGCTCGAGCAACAGAAAGGGGAGCGGCTGTGTACGACTACGAGTCCGCCTAGCATGGCGCAAAATAAGGGAGCGTGGGGGAACAGTGCCGCCCACGTCCAATCAACCGCCACGCGGCGCCCAAGGCCGCAGCCTGTTAGGACCCGCGGCGCTTCGCGCTTGCCCTTTCGCCTCCCTACACGTCCAAGTCCGGGCGCGCCTTGGGCCCGGGGGCTACTGTCGGTGTTCTGGGAACGGGGGTCCCTAGACTTACCTGCGTGCGGCCTGCGGCGTGGCTCAAAGGGAGGCCCAACATGGCCCATCTTCATCAACACAGACCCAAGACCCTCGCGAGGGGCCAAGCCTCGCGGGGCGGATGACATGAAGCTTCCTCAGGCACGGCCTCATCAGGCTGGCTCGCGAGGAGGCGGAGAGATCAAGGCGGGGTACCTCACGAGGTGCCCGTGACGCAAGCCATGATGACCAAAGGTGCCAGGCGGGTGCCAGCCGCGCAGTGTCCTCCTTTCCTCTTTGGTGCAAAGGGAGCAAGCGCAGGCGAGAGCATCAAGCAAAGGCACCCGTTTCGGTGCAACGAAACCAACACCAGTCCAACGGTAGGGAGGAAGCCATTGTGGAGCCCAAGCCAGTGTCACCACCAGAGCCTTTGGCAGGCGAGGACCAACTTTAGTCAGGATAAGTGTACCAGATGTTCCCGTTCAAAATGGCCAATTGTTGGCGCCCTTCCCGCTCAATATTTGGGAAGAGGCCCAGGGTCTTTGCCTATAAATAGGACTAGCCACCCCCAGGGTAGGGGGCAATCAAGAAGGAGAATCTAGAAGCCAAGAGAGAAACTAGCTAGGATCGGATCGAGTAGCATCAATCACACACACAGAGAGAGAAGGGCGATTGAACTCCTCCTAGCAGTTCATCCCCACAGCCAAGAACAGACCCTCGTGAGGCTGTTCTTCCTTGTACTGCTCATCATCATCAGCCCAAGAGGCAATCCACCACACCACACACTAGGTATTACACCACAACGGTGGCCCGAACCAGTATAAACCATGTGTCTCTTGTGTTGTTCTTTCGATAGCTTAGATCTTAGCGAGGCGGAGGGGTGCAGGTAGGTAGAAGGCGAAATCTCCGCGCGCACCCTAGTGTTCGAACCTCGAGGGTCTGCCGGAACCCGAAATCCGACACAGTCGACCCCAAGGAACCAGGCTTTGATGCGAGATCCATTCTCGTTCAAGGTTTGGTCGACAGGAACAGAGCTCACCGAGAAGGTCACGACAGAGATGCACCTACCAGCGGCAGAGTACACGTTTCGGGGCCAGAGTGCTTTAGCAGAGCCATCAGGGCCGCTGTGATTCCTCCCAACTTCAGGTTGGCGACTGGAGTCAGTAAGTTCACTGGTGAGTCCAAACACGATACTTGGCTTGAAGACTACCGAGTGGCCGTCCAGATTGGCGGCGGCAATGATGAAGTGGCCATGAAGCATCTGCCTCTCATGTTGGAGGGCTCGGCCAGAGCGTGGCTGAATTAGTTAGCACTCAGCAGCATTTACACTTGGGAAGATCTCGCCCGAGTGTTTGTCACCACATTTGAAGGAACATCCAAACGACCGGCAGGGCTGACGGAACTACGGTCTTGCGTGCAGAAGCCGAAAGAAACTTTGAGGGACTACATCCAGAGGTGGATCACGTTGCATCACACAGTTGAGAATGTGCCCAACCACCAAGCAGTTTGTGCCTTCAAAGAAGGCGTTAAGTACAAAGAACTGAATCTGAAGTTCGGTCGAACCGGAGATATGTCTCTGAATCGGATGATGGAGATTGCCACCAAGTACGCTAATGGTGAAGATGAGGATCGACTCAGGAGTGGCAAGCTCAAGCCAGTCGCTCAAGAAGCCGGAGGAAATTCCAATCGGAAACATAAGTGGAAAGCCGAGCCAGCTGCTCCTGGGGAAGCCTTGGCTGTGACTCAAGGAAAATTTAAGGGGAAACCCAAAGGACCTTGGAACCCCAAGAAAGTTAAAGACCAGGACGGAAATGATGTGTTGGATTTGCCGTGTCACATCCACTCAAAGAAAGATGAAGAGGGTAATTTTCATTTACCTGAAACATACCACTCGACAGTGTCGACTCTTGATCCAGCAGTTCCAGGGCAAGCAGCCCAAAGATAAGGAAAAGGAGTCGGACAAAGTTGAGGACAAGGAAGATAGTGACGACGGATACCCTCAGGTCAATTCCACTCTAATGATTTTTGCTGATGTCGAAAGCAAAAGTCGACTGAAAGTTATCAACCGAGAGGTGAATATGGTCGCTCCGGCGACGCCCAGTTATCTGAAGTGGTCTCAGACTGCCATAACATTCGACCGGTCTGATCACCCAACGCACTGTTGGGGAACGTAGTAATTTCAAAAAATTTCCTACGCACACGCAAGATCATGGTGATGCATAGCAACGAGGGGGAGAGTCTGATCTACGTACCCTTGTAGATCGCAACGGAAGCGTTGACACAACGTAGAGGAAGTAGTCGTACGTCTTCTTCCCGATACGAACGATCCAAGTACCGTTACTCCGGCACCTCCGAGTTCTTAGCACACGTTCAGCTCGATGACGATCCTCGGGCTCCGATCCAGCAAAGCGTCGAGGAAGAGTTCCGTCAGCACGACGGCGTGGTGACGATCTTGATGTACTACCGACGCAGTGCTTCGCCTAAGCACTACAACGGTATGATCGAGGTGGAATTTGGTGGCAGGGGGCACCGCACACGGCTAAGGAACGATCTCAATGATCAACTTGTGTGTCATGGGGTGCCCCCCTGCCTCCGTATATAAAGGAGCAAGGGGGAGGGGCCGGCCGGCCTAGGAGGAGGCGCGCCAAGGGGAGTCCTACTCCCACCGGGAGTAGGACTCCCTCCTTCCTTGTTGGAGTAGGAGAAGGGGAAAGAGGGGGAGAGGAATAAGGAAAAGGGGGCTGCGCCCCTTGTCCAATTCGGACCAGAGGGGGGGCGCAGGCCTCCTTCCTTTTGGACTCTTTCCTCTATTCCCGCATGGCCCAATAAGGCCCATATACTCCCCGGCGAATTCCCGTAACTCTCTGGTACTCCGAAAAATACCCGAATCACTCGGAACCTTTCCGAAGTCCGAATATAGTCGTCCAATATATCGATCTTTACGTCTCGACCATTTTGAGACTCCTCGTCATGTCCCCGATCTCATCCGGGACTCCTAAATCCTTCGGTACATCAAAACTCATAAACTCATAATATAACTGTCATCGAAACCTTAAGCGTGCGGACCCTACGGTTCAAGAACAATGTAGACCTGACCGAGACACGTCTCCGGTCAATAACCAATAGCGGGACCTGGATGCCCATATTGGCTCCTACATATTCTACGAAGATCTTTATCGGTCAGACCGCATAACAACATACGTTGTTCCCTTTGTCATCGATATGTTACTTGCCCGAGATTCGATCGTCGGTATCCAATACCTAGTTCAATCTCGTTACCGGCAAGTCTCTTTACTCGTTCCGTAATACAACATCCCACAACTAACTCATTAGTTGCAATGCTTGCAAGGCTTAAGTGATGTGCATTACCGAGAGGGCCCAGAGATACCTCTCCGACAATCGGAGTGACAAATCCTAATCTCGAAATACGCCAACCCAACATCTACCTTTGGAGACACCTGTAGTACTCCTTTATGATCACCTAGTTACGTTGTGACGTTTGGTAGTACCCAAAGTGTTCCTCCGGTAAACGGGAGTTGCATAATCTCATAGTCTTAGAAACATGTATAAGTCATGAAGAAAGCAATAGCAACATACTAAACGATCGGGTGCTAAGCTAATGGAATGGGTCATGTCAATCAGATCATTCAACTAATGATGTGACCTCGTTAATCAAATAACAACTCTTTTGTCCATGGTTAGGAAACATAACCATCTTTGATTAACGAGCTAGTCAAGTAGAGGCATACTAGTGACACTTTGTTTGTCTATGTATTCACACATGTATTATGTTTCCGGTTAATACAATTCTAGCATGAATAATAAACATTTTATCATGATATAAGGAAATAAATAATAACTTTATTATTGCCTCTAGGGCATATTTCCTTCACGCACATCGCCACCCGTGGGAGGCAAGCTTTGGTTGTCGACCCAGTTGTTGAAGGCACTCGACTGACCAAAGTCCTGATGGATGGTGGAAGTGGTTTGAACATATTATATGCTGAGACATTGAAAGGGATGGGCATTCCGATGTCCAGACTCAGTGCCAGCAACATGAGTTTCCATGGAGTCATTCCTGTGAAGAAGGCTGAATCACTCGGCCAGATTGCTCTTGATGTGGTTTTCGGTGATTCCAAGAATTACCGCAAAGAAAAGTTGACATTTGAAGTTGTAGACTTCCAGAGTGCCTACCACACTATTTTTGGCAGGCCGGCTTATGCACGCTTCATGGCCCGACCATGTTATGTGTATCTCAAATTGAAGATGCCTGGCCCCAAAGGTGTGATCACTATTACGGGCAATCGGAAGAAAGCGGAAGAATGTTTTCAAAAAGGTTCGAAGATCACCGATGCTCAGATGGCAGTGGTGGAGTTACATGAATACTAGAAGACTGCAGACCCGAGTGATTTGTTGCGAGCCAAGAAGCCCGCTACAGAATCAACTTTTCAGTCGACTGGTGATACGAAGACAGCTCACATCCACCCGACCGACCCAGCGCTGATCCAACTCATATCTCGACAACACTTGACTCCAAATAGGAAGAAGCGCTCATCCAGTTCCTCCGTGAGAACTGGGACATTTTCGCATGGAAGCCTTCTGACATGCCGGGTGTTCCCAGGGAGCTAGCTGAGCACCGCCTAAGAGTCGACTCAAAAGTAAAACCTGTCAAGGAACATCTCCGACGGTCCGCCGTCCAGAAGAGAAAGGCCATTGGCGAGGAGGTGGCTCGGCTCTTAGCAGCAGAGTTCATCCGAGAAATCTACCAATCCGAGTGGCTCGCCAATGTTGTTATGGTCCCCAAGAAGGACAGGTCACTTCGCATGTGCATTGACTTTAAACATATCAATCGGGCCTGCCCGAAAGATCATTTTCCTCTCCCCCGCATCGATCAGATAGTCGACTCGACTGCGGGATGTGAGCGACTGTCTTTTTTAGACGCCTATTCCGGGTACCATCAGATCCGTCTGTATGGACCTGACGAGATCAAAACAGCCTTCATCACTCCATTCGGGTGCTTCTGTTATGTTACCATGCCGTTCGGCCTCAAGAATGCCGGAGCCACATTCATGAGGATGATTCAGAAGTGTTTGCTCACTCAAATCAGTCGGAATGTGGAGGCGTACATGGATGATATTGTGGTCAAGTCATGGAAGGGTTCCGACCTGCTGACTGACCTTGCTGAAACCTTTGCCAACCTCAGGAGGTATGATATCAAGCTTAATCCATCAAAGTGCACATTCGGAGTTCCTGGCGGAAAATTACTCGGTTTTCTCGTTTCTGAACGACGCCAATCTAGAAAAAGTCGGTACTATACTCCGAATGAAAAGTCCTGTGCAAGTGCATGACGTCCAGAAGCTTACTGGTTGCTTGGCCGCCCTAAGTCGATTCATATCTCGTCTCGGTGAAAAGGCATTGCCTCTTTGCCCATTGATGAAGAAGTCCGACAAGTTTGAGTGGACTCCTGAAGCTGATGCAGCGTTTGCAGAGCTCAAAGCTCTGCTCTCCACCCAGCCGGTGCTTGCTGCCCCAATCAGCAAGGAGCCTTTGCTGCTTTACATTGCAGCCACAGGACAAGTCGTCAGTACAGTACTTACGGTCGAGCGGGAAGAAGAAGGAAAAACGTTCAAAGTTCAGCGCCCAGTAAGGATATCCTCATCAATACAGTACAGTACTTACGGTCGAGCGGTCGAGCATATTTCTAAAGTCTTGACCCCATCGAAGCAAAGATATCCTCATTATCAGAAGCTTGTATATGGGATTTATATGACCACAAAGAAAGTTGCTCACTACTTCTCTGATCATTCCATTACAGTCATCAGCGACGCTCCATTGTCAGAGATCCTGCATAACAGGGATGCAACTGGTCAAGTGGCAAAATGGGCGATTGAACTCCTTCCTCTAGATATCAAGTTTGAGGCAAAGAAAGCTATCAAGTCCCAGGCAATCACAGATTTCGTCGCCGAGTGGATTGAATAGCAACTGCTGACTCAGGTTCACTCGGAGCATTGGACCATGTTCTTCGACGGCTCCAAGATGCTGAATGGTTCCGATGCCGGAGTGGTGTTGGTCTCCCCGAGAGGAGATAAACTCAGATATGTCCTTCAAATCCACTTTGATTCCTCCAATAACGAGGTAGAATACGAAGCACTTTTATATGGGTTGCGCATGGCCATTTCACTCGGCGTCCGTCACCTCATGGTCTATGGTGACTCAGATTTGGTGGTTAATCAGGTGATGAAGGAATAGGACGTCAGAAGTCCAGCCATGACTGGTTATTGCAATGCAGTGAGAAAGCTGGAGAAGAAATTCGAGGGGTTAGAGCTTCATCACATACCCCGACTGAAAAATCAAGCAGCTGATGATCTGGCAAAAATAGGTTCTAAAAGAGAAGCCATTCCCAACAATGTGTTTTTGGAACACATCCACACACCATCAGTTCAGGAGGATCCCTTCACTGAAGAGGCCCCGCAGCCAAAAAGTGCCATGGATCCGACTGAAGTTGAAATTCCAGATGTGGTCGACCTGATCATGGAAGTCTTGGTCATCACTCCCGTCTGGACAGTACCGTACATCGCGTACATCCTAAGGAAAGAACTCCCAGAGGACAAAGAAGAGGCCCGACAGATCGTCCATTGATCTAAGGCCTTTACAGTCATAAAGGGACAGTTATATAGAGAAAGCGCGACTGGGGTCAGCCAGAAGTGTATTACACCAGAAGAAGGTCAGATGATCCTTGATGATATCCACTCGGGGACCTATGGTCATCATGCGTCCTCTCAGACCATTGTGGCTAAAGCATACCGAGCGGGATTCTACTGGCCAAGAGCCAATGAAACGGCAAAAGAGATAGTCGACAAATGTGAAGCATGTCAGTATTACTCCAATATGTCGCACAAGCCTGCGTCAGCCCTGAAAAGCATTCCACTCGTCTGGCCCTTCGCTGTTTGGGGGCTGGACATGGTTGGACCACTAAGAACGGGTAGGAGCGGTTTCACCCATGTACTGGTAGCAGTCGACAAGTTCACCAAATGGATTGAAGCCAAGCCTATCAAGAATCTTGATGCTTGCACTGCTATCAGTTTCATCAGAGAGTTGTGAAGGAAATATGCCCTAGAGGCAATAATAAAGTTATTATTTATTTCCTTATATCATGATAAATGTTTATTATTCATGCTAGAATTGTATTAACCGGAAACATAATACATGTGTTAATACATAGACCAACAGAGTGTCACTAGTATGCCTCTACATGACTAGCTCGTTAATCAAAGATGGTTGTGTTTCCTAACCATGAACAAAGAGTTGTTATTTGATTAACGAGGTCACATCATTAGTAGAATGATCTAATTGACATGACCCATTCCATTAGCTTAGCACCCGATCGTTTAGTATGTTGCTATTGCTTTCTTCATGACTTATACATGTTCCTATAACTATGAGATTATGCAACTCCCTTTTACCGGAGGAACACTTTGGGTACTACCAAACGTCACAACGTAACTGGGTGATTATAAAGGAGTACTACAGGTGTCTCCAATGGTAGATGTTGGGTTGGCGTATTTCGAGATTAGGGTTTGTCACTCCGATTGTCGGAGAGGTATCTCTGGGCCCTCTCGGTAATGCACATCACATAAGCCTTGCAAGCACTGCAACTAATATGTTAGTTGTGAGATGATGTATTACGGAACGAGTAAAGAGACTTGCCGGTAACGAGATTGAACTAGGTATTGGATACCGACGATCGAATCTCGGGCAAGTAACATACCGATGACAAAGGGAACAACGTATGTTGTTATGCGGTCTGACCGATAAAGATCTTCGTAGAATATGTAGGAGCCAATATGGGCATCCAGGTCCCGCTATTGGTTATTGACCGGAGACGTGTCTCGGTCATGTCTACATTGTTCTCGAACCGTAGGGTCCGCACGCTTAACGTTACGATGACAGTTATTATGAGTTTATGCATTTTGATGTACCGAAGGTTGTTCGGAGTCCCGGATGAGATCACGGACATGACGAGGAGTCTCGAAATGGTCGAGACGTAAAGATTGATATATTGGAAGCCTATGTTTGGGCACCGGAAGTGTTCCGGGTGAAATCGGGATTTTACCGGATTACCGGGAGGGTTACCGGAACCCCCCGGGAGGCAAATGGGCCTATTGGGCCTTAGTGGAAAAGAGAGAAGGGGCAGCCCACAGGCTAGCCGGCCGAACCCCCCTTCCCTAGTCCTATTAGGACTAGGAGAAGGAGCCGGCCCCCCTCTCTTCTCTTTCTCCCGAAGAGTCCTATTAGGAATAGGATTTGGGGGAAGGAGTCCTACTCCCGGTAGGAGTGGGACTCCTCCCTGCGCCTCCCTCCTAGCCGGCCGACCCCCTTGCCCCTGGTCCTTTATATACGGGGGCAGGGGGCACCCCATAGACACACAACTTGATCCTTGAGATCGTTCCTTAGCCGTGTGCGGTGCCCCCTGCCACCAAATTCCACCTCGATCGTACCGTTGTAGTGCTTAGGCAAAGCCCTGCGTCGGTAGTACATCAAGATCGTCATCACGCCGTCGTGCTGACGGAACTCTTCCTCGACGCTTTGCTGGATCGGAGCCCGAGGAACGTCATCGAGCTGAACGTGTGCTAAGAACTCGGAGGTGCCGGAGTAACGGTGCTTGGATCGGTTGGATCGGGAAGAAGACGTACGACTACTTCCTCTACGTTGTGTGATCGCTTCCGCAGTCGGTCTGCGTTGGTACGTAGACAACACTCTCCCCTCTCGTTGCTGTGCATCACCATGATCTTGCGTGTGCGTAGGAAAATTTTTGAAATTACTGCGTTCCCCAACAAGTTGATATTCAGATATGGAGTTCCGCACAGCATCATCACTAACAATGGGTCAAACTTCGATTCCGACAAATTCAGGGCCTTTTGCGCCTCTCAGGGCACTCGGGTCGACTATGCTTCGGTCGCTCACCCTCAGTCGAATGGGCAAGCAAAAAGGGCAAACGGCCTAATTCTCAAACGACTGAAACCCCGATTGATGCGCGATCTCAAGCACGCAGTAGGTGCATGGGTCGACGAGCTTCCATCAGTCCTTTGGGGATTGAGGACAACCCCGAACCGATCGACCGGAAGAACCCCATTCTTTCTGGTCTACGGAGCCGAGGCTGTCTTGCCGAGTGACCTGCTTCACAACGCTCCCTGAGTCGAGCTCTACTCTGAAGATGAAGCAGAACAAGCCCGGCAGGACACAATCGACCTCCTGGAAGAAGAAAGAGAAATGGCCATGATCCGATCGACCATCTATCAGCAAGACTTGCGTCGATTCCATGCCAGAAACGTGAAGAGTCGAGCCTTCCAAGAAGGAGACTTAGTCCTCCGAGTGGATCAGCAGAAACCACATAAACTCGCTCCTACTTGGGAAGGCCCCTTCATAGTCACCAGAGTCCTCCACAATGGAGCATACCACCTCTACAATGTTGATCGCCAGGTTGATGAGCCGCGAGCTTGGAATGCGGAGCTCCTCCGCCCCTTTTATACTTGAATTCTCACTCGGATGAGATGTAATAAGAAAAACTCCTGTAGTTTATTTATCAAAGGCAAGAGCGTTATAAATTTCCCAGTGATTATTATTGTTTTTGTTTGCGTGAGAAATCCCCCAGTGGGTGGCTTAGCTGCGAATCCGCTTAGCCTAAGTTTGTAAAAACAATTTCCTACCGAGTGGCGAGCCAGCCTCCCACTCGGGGGCTTAGCTGCGAATCCGTTTCGCCTAAGTATTTAAAAAATCCTACCGAGTGGAGAGCAACCCTCCCACTCGGAGGCTTAGCTGCAGTCCAGTACTCGCCTAAGTTCTCTCACTTGGAGACTTAGCTGCAGTCCGGCACTCGCCTAAGTTTGAAAAAATCCTACCGAGTGGAGAGCAATCCTCCCACTCGGGGGCTTAGTTGCAGTCCAGTACTCGCCTAAGTTCTCTCACTTGGAGACTTAGCTGCAGTCCGGCACTCGCCTAAGTTTGAAAAAATCCTACCGAGTGGAGAGCAATCCTCCCACTCGGGGGGCTTAGCTGCAGTCCAGTATTCGCCTAAATTCTCTCACTTGGAGACTTAGCTGCAGTCCGGCACTCGCCTAAGTTTGAAGAAATCCTACCGAGTGGAGAGCAATCCTCCCACTCGGGGGCTTAGCTGCAGTCTAGTACTCGCCTAAGTTCTCTCACTTGGAGACTTAGCTGCAGTCCGGCACTCGCCTAAGTTTGAAAAAATCCTACCGAGTGGAGAGCAACCCTCCCACTCGGGGGCTTAGCTGCAGACCAGTACTCGCCTAAGTTCTCTCACTTGGAGACTTAGCTGCAGTCCAGCACTCGCCTAAGTTTGGAAAAATCCTACCGAGTGGAGAGCAATCCTCCCACTCGGGGGCTTAGCTACAGTTCATTACTCGCCTAAGTTCTCTTGCTTGGAGACTTAGCTGTAGTCCGGCACTCGCCTAAGTTTGAAAAAATCCTACCGAGTGGAGAGCAATCCTCCCACTCGGGGGCTTAGCTGCAGTCTAGTACTCGCCTAAGTATCTGAAAATCCTACCGAGTGGTGAGCCAGCCTCCCACTTGGAGGCTTAGCTGCAGTCCAGTACTCGCCTAAGTACGAAACACATCTGAATCCTCAAGGACGATGAGGTGCAGGTCGACTGCCACCTTCTCCGTGAGAGCTTCGCCACAAATACAATGTGCGCTCCATCCTGCTCTGCAGTAACGAGGTGTAGGTCGTCTGCCACCTTTTCCTTGAGAGCTTCGCCACAAATACAATGTGCGCTCCGTCCCGCTCTGCAGTAGCAAGATGCAGGTCGACTACCACCTTCTCCTTCGGAGCTGCGCCACAAATACAAAAGTTGTCTCGAATGAAGAACGATTCTCACTCGACGGGGGATTCATGAAGATATTTAACGATAAACCAAGTTCAGATAAACCCTAAAGGTTCCGGACCATAGATCGAAGTGCTCGGGCTTTCAGACCGAAAGAGATTAACGGTTACAAAAACCACTCGGCATCCCGAGGCAAATTTAAGGTGAGGCATAAAAGTTTGTTCACTCCGCGGGAGGAGGACTACCAGGCTCGACGAACTCGTCCAGGTCGACGCCGTCGGCGATCCGAGTGGCTGCAGCGATGAAAGTCTCCATAAAAGATCGGAAGTCATGCTTCTGGGTGTTGGCGACCTTGATTGCCGCTAGCTTATCTTGACGCACCTCCTTGCAATGGACGCGAACCAGAGATAGAGCCACATCAACTCCACACCGGGCAGAAGATTTCTTCCACTCCTGCACTCGATCAGGGATTTCGTTAAGTCGAGTCATCAGGGACTCGAGATCATTCTGGGGCGTGGTCTCTGGCCAAAGTGCCGGGTCAATCCGCGACATGGCGACCTTCAGTCGAGCCAAGTAGTCCACGACACCGTCGATGCGGGATTCTAGTCGGAGAAGATTCATGGCAGTTTCATCTTTTACGGGAGAATTGATTGGGTCCAAACCTGGCTCAATCCGCCCAGTCTCCTCCTCGAAGTTCTGGCAAAACTCTGCATTCACGAGGATAAGTCAATTTTCGTACACTGAGTCGACATAAAAAAAACAGTCGGAACAAAATGCGCACCTTCAAGCTTGATGAACAACTTCTTGGCAAGGCTCCTCAGATAGCTCTCCAGATCGTCCCTCCTGCGAGCAATGCTTTCCATCTTCTCGCCCAGGATGGGATTCTCCTTCTTCCAGCGCAAGCACTCCTTGTTGGCGTCATTCAGAGCTGATTTCAGCCTGGTATTCTCTTCTTCCAACTGGCCGACCGAAGCCAGTTTCTGTTCAGCTAGAGCGGTTCTGTCGTCAGCCTCCTTTCGAGCAGCATCCAAATCCTGATCCTTCTTCGCCAGAGCTTCTCTCAGTTTTTCTACAAAGAAATGATGCCTGATTCAGAAAGAGCAGAAGGGTACTCAAGCCTAAGACAGACCAGTCGACAAATTCGTTTTACCAGTGGCGTCGTCCTTGACCCTTTGCAGCTCTGTCTTGGCCAGCTCCAAGTCAAGGTTCAGTTGGATCTGCTGCTTCTCCAAGTCAGCAAAGCGAGCTCCAAGATCACAAGATTTCTGAAATCAAAGGGGAGAAGTTATTTTTATAGCGAAAAACAACAAAGTCAATAAGTACTAAGGCTACAGTCGACTGCCCGCAGTCCATCATAGCCTCGGGGACTACACCCAGTGGGTGCACTTTGCGTGCCCCCACCGGTTCTGACCCCACTCGACCTGACCGAGTGGAAGAGACAAACTATCAGTTCGGTTTACACTCGACAAAAATGCAAAGACTATAGTCGACTGCCCGCAGTCCACCGTAGTCTCGGGGACTACACCCAGTGGGTGCACTCAGCGTGCCCCCACTAATTCAAAGTTCAACCAACGCACCCAGTGGGTGTACTAATGCAAAGATTTTCGGAGCAAAGATTTTTGGAAAGAGTCTTCAGATATCATATCCTAACAGAACAAGCGGCGACCAACTAACCTGAACGTTGCTTTGGAGAGCCGAGCTGGCGTCGTAGGCAGCCTGACTGGCGTCCCGCACCATCTTCATCTTCTCCATCATGACGCCCGCCTGGCGTATCGCTTCCCTGGCAGCATTCACTTCGTCTTCTGGGAAATGATGGGTCGCAAAAACTGAAGGTGGGTCGACAGGGGCCTGAGCAGTCGACGAAGAAGGCAAGGCACTCGACAGTGGCACGGCGAAGGTAATAGAACCCCGATTGACGTCGCCAGTGTCCTGAACGACTGGTTCCACCCTCGGCGTCGACTGTAGCGCCTCGCTTGCAGGAGCTCGCCTACTCTTCCTCGTCAAAGACCTCTCGGGCTCTTCATCATCATCAGGGAGGTCAATAATGTTGGGAGCTATGCAAAGTTCAATTGCCAAAATCACGTCACCCAATGATGCACATTGCAGTTGAATCGACCGAACAAAGACAGTATGGCAGAAATCATACCCAGATTAGAAGTGACCGCGTCCTCCATCACCTCATCATCGTCCCTGTAAGCTGAGGTCCCGGAAGTGGCAGCGCTGACAGTTCCAAAGTTCATCCAGTTAAAACAAGAAAAACAAACAGCGCAGAGCATCGAGTGAATACAAAGAGAGACACTCACGTGGAAGCGACGGGGATATCAATCTTGATCTTCGGCAACGCCTTCCGAGTCTTCGGCTCTGCAAATTTGGGGTGCTTTGGCGCCTTCTCAGTCGGGGTTGGTGAAGAGATCTGAGGACGCTTCAAAGACTGACCAGCCTGAGCAGTTGCCTTTTCGCGGGCACTCGGTCGTTCTTGGTCAAGCTTGGATCGCCTCTCCCTGCGAGGGAGCGACTTGACTTCTTCTCCATTGCTTGAGTCGTCGCTTCCTCCATCCCCTTCACCGTTGGAAGTCCACTCGCCATTGTCGCCGCCACTCGCCTCGCCTTCCAGAGCTTGCTCTTGCTCTCCGTTGGGCATTGAATACATTTCAATAATGGCCTGAAAGAAAGCAGGGAGAACAAAGTCAGTCGGCGCAGTATAGGCAACTGCGTGAGTGAATTCAGATTACAAGCAAAAACTCAGAATCAGACCTTCTCTGGTGCATGAGACTGGTCGAATGGGGGAACTCTCCTGGCTCCCCTGGGGTTATCCTTGTTTCCGGTAATGCCCGACAGCCACTTCTCCAGTGTGTCATCATCGACCTCCTCCGGGTGAATCCGAGTGGAGTCTTCAAGACCCGAATACATCCACATCGGATGGTCTCGGGCTTGAAGAGGTTGGATGCGCCGCTGGAGGAAGACCTCCAAGAGATCCATACCGGCGACCCCGTCACGGATAAGCTAGACCACTCGCTTGACCAGCACCCTCACCTGCGCTTTCTCCTCCGGGAGCACCTTCAAAGGGGATGGTTTCCTCACTCGGTCCATGGTAAAGGGAGGGAGGCCAGTCGACTGCCCTGGCGTCGACTGGTCTTTACAGTAAAACCAGGTCGACTGCCATCCGCGAACTGAGTCAGGAAGAATCATGGCCGGAAAGGAGCTTTTCCCTCTCATCTGGATACCAAGACCCCCACACATCTGGATCACTTGGGTCCTCTCGTCACTCGGATTAGCCTTTTTCACTGTCTGAGAGCGACAAGTGAAAATATGCTTGAAAAGACCCCAGTGAGGCCGGCAACCCAGGAAATTCTCACACAAAGAAATGAAAGCGGCGAGATAAACGATTGTGTTGGGAGTAAAATGGTAGAGTTGTGCCCCAAAGAAGTTCAGAAATTCTCGAAAGAAAGGGTGAGGAGGCAAGGAAAATCCACGGTCGACGTGGGTGGCAAGAAGAACGCACTCACCCTCCCGGGGTTGCGGCTCGGACTCCTTCCCCGGAAGCCGCGCCGAGTCATAGGGGATCAGCCCTCCCTCGGCCAGGTAGTCGAGGTCTTCTTGGGTGAGCTTCGAGTGGATCCGGTCGCCCTGGATTCAGCCCTTCGGCAGGCCGGTTCGCGAGGAGGATCTGCCCCGACTGGTCGCCTTCCCCTTCGACCTCGCCGTCACCTTCTTTGCCCGCTCCAGAGCCGCTGTCTTCTCCTTCCCCATCGTCGCCGGCGAGACGTGTACGGAACGGTGGCGTGAGGGCGAGAGCGAGCGCAGCGGAGGAGCGTGAAGAGGAGAAGAGATAATGGGGACGCACTGTTCGGGAGACCCCGGTCCAACGCCTTATATGAGGCCGCTTCCGAGTGGCTGACTGGTAGGCCCGGGCGGTTCTGTCAAATCCCGTAACAATCGCGCGCATGATACGTGGCGAAAAAGGTGGCGCGGGGATCGAGGCGGCTCCGCTCTATCCCATCCGATTACTGCGGCCTCCCCCATCCCGCGCGCTTCCCAAAATTCGGATCCCATGAAATCTGCGGGCAGCGGAACAACTTGTCAGACCAAAGGTCTCCTTCGCACCGTCACTCGGAGCCTTTCAAGTAAAGAAACTCACTCGACAAAAACCTAAGAATGGATCAAGGCGACTGGAAAGGAAGTCGCTGCCATCGCTCAGGTCCATTGATCCGAAACAAGAAATGCTCATGGCATGAAAAATGAGTCGGAGAAGTGCTCAATCCCTTTCCCACTCAAACCTCGATCCATTCGGGGGCTAATGATGAAGCTATGTACCTAGGGTAGGGGCATGGACCTGTCCAAACTGACCTACCCAAGGACATCTCCAGAAGAAATCATCTTTCAATCGACTTGGAGGTGTTCCACTTGACAGACTCAAAGATACTCGACCAAGAAGCAACCACTCGACCAAGACCAAGCCACTCGACAGTCAAGAGACCTAAAGGCACTCCGCATGCTAACGGTCGGTTATTAAGTAGCTTTTATGGTCATCATAGCACTTTATTACTAGCGTTACCAGTAACGCCCTGCCTTAATGCACATTGAAACCTTTGTAACGTGGGCTGGCTGGGGTCCTAGCGCACTCTATATAAGTCACCCCCTCCTCCGAGACAAGGGTTCGCACCCCTGTAATTCATACACGCATAATCCAGTCGACCGCCTCCGGGCTCCGAGACGTAGGGCTGTTACTTCCTCCGAGAAGGGCCTGAACTCGTAAACCTTGCGTGCTTACAACTTCTCCATAGCTAAGATCTTGCCTCTCCATACTTACCCCCCTACACTACTGTCAGACTTAGAACCACGACAGCGGGATGATAGAGGAGAGGGTCGAGAAAGGGTTTTTTTTGCCGTGGAAACAGTTCGGCTAGCTGCAATGCACGGGCTTTGCCTCAGTTTTGGGTGGGCAGATGGTGTCGAAATCCTACATGGTTGGTGTGGACTCCCGAGAAGCCCCTCTGGTTTGCTTCTGATTTGTGGGAAAACGAACACCTGCACTGGTTCGTGAACTGACTAGGGATGCTGTTGGATGACTAACGGGATCCAGACCACTCAATCTGGATGGATGCGGGATCTTTAAGGGTCCATGTTGGAGATGCCCTAAGTCGGGTTCTGTTCTGTGCGGCTCTCATCAAGAGATTCCTAAGTGCATCACCTAAGAGCAACTCTAGCAAAATAATCAAATATAGCCAATCACCGCAATAACTGTTGTTACAATGAACAACACACAAAAAATGGCACTTAGCAGAGTCACCATATGTAGCTTGATTAATTTCCAAAAAATCAAGCTTGCTCCAAAAACGTTTTCATAGCTCAATATTTGGGGGATGTGGAGGTCTAATTTACGATGCATTTCAAACCAACTGTTTCCACGAGCAAAGGAAAATACGAGTTTCTTGCTCCTCATGCCTTCTCCCCTGCTTTCTTTGATCTTGCTGGTGCTGCCGTCCGTGCAACTCAAATTGCCATTTTGAACCGCCGGTGATGTGACCGACAACCACCACCTACCTACCCTCCATTAATGTTGCACCCGATCTCTCAGATACCCGCTTGCAAGCCGTTGGATGCCCGCCATCCGGCATCATCTCTTGATTTGCCCACCCGTAGGCTATTGGCTCAATATCCTGGCGGACCGGAACCTACATCCTAAACGCCACGTGCTGGCGGTGCAACCTCACCCGCGGTACGACTGCCTAGGAGCGTCGCCGCTCGTGCTTCGCCCCTTCAGTCGATGAGTTGTAGGAGAAGCAACAAATCGAGCTCGTCGCACACCACTCCTTCAAGTAGGTCGAGCATGAGAAGGAGCTCGATGGCCGCTACAAAGCAAGCGAGTTACTCTACTACGATGACAATCTCGGCGAGCTACCCCAACAATGATGAGGAATAGATGGCCTTAACTAGCAGTAGGCAATATCGGATACCGAAATTGCATATGTTTGGTATTTTAGAAACGTCGCTTAATAAGAATTGAAATCAAAATTACATGTAAATGCTATGTTACTAACTCAAATGCAATTTGCTATTAATCAACTTTTGTCGTTGTTTAATTGACTAAAATTAGATATAAAAATTAAAACAAAAGAAAAAATGAAACGGCAAAACATGATGCACAATATAACGAATCTGAGTTTGCGGTGTTGCCTTAGCATCCTCCAAAATATATGTGGTGATTTTGCTATAGTTGCTTTAACTTGGTGAAACCTATCTAAATTGCAATGTGGCAGAGTGCCCTTAATAGGACATAACATTCCCAATGCTTCAACGGATTACTAACAAGGAACCCTTTTTAACATAATAGTATAATACAATCAAAGTCGCTCGCATACACAAACATACAGTTATCTCTATGGACACACACATCCTCTCTTTATGAGCACCTACATTACAATGAGCCGATATATCATTTTAAGATTGATGAAGTTGTCGCACACAATAAATTCAGAATAATGCGAGGACCGATGTCAAGTATAGAAATACCCCCTATCCTCCTAACCATTCAAACACGGATTGATTTACACTAATTAAACAGGAACTAATTATGCAGCATTCATAAGCTATTCCACAAACCAAATGAAAAATATCGACGAGGAGTTTGTTGGTCAGATAGTATACGCAGTTGCGGATCAGTGAGGCGCCAAACCGTATCCTGTCCCCTTGGCCACGTCTGACAGGGACGCACTCCGTCCTCTGCGCTTGACCGCTTCCACGGGACCCATCCCAAGGATCTTGACAAAATCAATCATGCTGCCGTGTGGGACCGCCGTTAATGGCTGCTGCACTGCAAGTCCGCCCGCAGCCTCCTGGACGTACGTATCCAGTTGCGGTTGCGGCACAAAGTTTGGCACAATCAAGACTCAACGCGTGTCCCCACAGCCGGACACGTAGGCGGATCTTCCACGCCAGGTTACCAAATAAACTAATCAACTCGTGTCCACGTCGCCTAATAGCGGATTACTACCGATTAACAACTTACTTAGGCGCGAATCAACCTGTGGTTGAGTTGGTTAGGTGGATAGTGGTATCCCCAACCCATCAGGGTTCAAATCCTGGTGCTCGCATTATTCCTGGATTTATTTCAGGATTTCCGGCGATGCGCTTTTAGTGGGAGGAGACGTTCCCGTCGACGACGAGGCGCCTACGGTGACTTCGTAAATCTCAAGATGATATGCCGGCTCAGTCTCTCGGAGGTGCTCATAGGGGTAGGGTGTGTGTGTGTGCGTTCATAGGGGTGAGTGTATGCGCGTGTATATGAGCGCTTGTGTCTGTACTGATGCTAAAAAAAAAACTTACTTAGGCTGGTCATAGTGGGGAGTAACTTAGACTAGGACTTTTTCTAGTCCCAGGGACTAATAAAAAAGACTCTCCAATAGAGTCTTTTTCTAGTCCCTCCTGTTTGGTTCCTAGGGACTTTTTAAAGACTTTTTCTAGTCTCTGGGATTAAAAAGTCCCTGAACCAAACACCCCCTAAGTTACTACCACCATAGTGCAAAGCATCTTAGTAGTAGTGTCATAGTTTGTTTCATTTATTG
The DNA here is from genome assembly GCA_034509565.1 of Triticum monococcum. Lineage (NCBI taxonomy): Eukaryota > Viridiplantae > Streptophyta > Magnoliopsida > Poales > Poaceae > Triticum > Triticum monococcum. The sequence goes on from CM067845.1 coordinate 430,809,705, forward strand.
CTTTGTAGACTCATTTTATTTCGGGAATCGATATGTTACAGTAACATATTATGTTACTCCAAGCACCTCTTTTCTTATTAAATACTTGCCACATAAGCAAAATTGTCTTGGGATGTGTTAAGTTACTACCTAAGTTACCCCCACTATGGCTAGCCTTAGGCTGCTTGTAATGGGTAGTATCATATCTTAGTATCATATGATACTAAGGTATGATACTACCACCGTAATGCATAGTATCATATACTAGTATCGTAGGTAGTCTTATTTATTGTCATGCATGACACATATTAGCATATCATTTAATATGATACGGTATCATGATATGATACTCAACGCTATCTTTCTTTATTTAATTTTATGTCACCTCAGCAAAATAGTCTAATTGACATACATGATACTATTATTACGATCAACCTAACTGTAGCCTGCTAATCGCGCGTCTTTCCCGTCCAGTAGGCGACGGAGTAGAGCGCACGCGCGAATCTCCAGGCTTTGGTGGAGCCCAGGGGATGAGCGTGTGGCCGATCGCTGCTCGGTGCTCGCCGGCGAGCTGCCTCGCGGCTTCTATGTCGGCCAGGTGGGCCCAGCCGTCGCCCAAAGTCATATGTATATCCGCTTGGCGGCTGGCGGGTCGAAGGCTGCAATGCGTCGCACGCGACATACTCTATGCCAGGTGTGCACGGAGCGGCCTGGTGGGGCCAGGCGGCACGTACGTCTACCCGAGAGCAGCTTACGATCTCCATGACCAAATGGACCATGACCATGGCGAAACGAGCACGACTGTACCATCTTCCTCCTTCTGCTGCATGCGTCGGTTGCGTAGACCAAACGAGGTTGCCCGGCCGACCAAGGCCGCCCGCCCCGATGAAGAGGGTTTGCTTCCAAGTTTCAGCTCTTCCTCGTTCACAAAGCCAGGTTACTTGTAACCAAGTTCAAGGAATCCATCTTACTTTTGCTCGTTTGTCGCTCAAAAACTTTTGTTCGTCTGAACATAAAGATGGCATCCCATCCCATGTACGTGATAACGTACCGCACCACACATGCCCTCGTCTCACTCGCCAGCCCCGTCGGCAGTCTATCAATCCGGACATGCATGCATCAAAGGCTCAAAGCCATAGCACAAATCTGTAATAAGAAAGTCCAATATAATAGTGATATAGGTGCATCATCATCATCATGGAGCTACGGACGAAGAAGCTGCCATGCCGCTTCTCATCTCGCTTTCTCGCGTTCCTATCCACTGGTGCCATCGGGCGCCACGTGTCGATCCTGCCACGCGTCCGCATCCCAGGCGAGTGCTCCCTGTCTGGTAACACGTGTTCGGCCTCCTCTATAAGTACGCGCCTCTTGGTATCCTCTCACTAGGAATTACTTACCGTCCACCTCTCAACCTCTCTTGGGCTTACTCCATTTTGTGCGCCCACTGCTTCCCTTAATCCAAGCGCACCACTACACCGGTCGGTTCATCAGCGATGCCGGCCCCGACGCCGCCACGGAGCCAGCCGAAACGCCGGCGGCCGCTTGCTCTCCCCGCGGTCTGCCCGTGCGAGGGCATCGCGCCGGAGCCGCTCCTCGCCTCCCTTGTTTCGCTCACTGCCGACGTGGCGAGCCGCAGGGCCGGCGACGCCAGCGCCTTCCCCGTGCTCCGCCGCGGCACCCGCCAAGCAGTGCGCCTCGCCGGCCTCCTCCTCGCGTTCCTCGAGGAGATCCAGGATGCTGCGGCGACGCTGTCGCACTCCACCGTGGTCGGTCTCACGGAGCTGCACGTCGCCATGCAGAAGATGAGGTTCCTGCTCACGGACTGCGCGCGTCGAGGGGGCCGCCTGTGGGTGCTCGTGAACGCTGAACTCATAGCGTCTGAGCTCAGGTTGTGTCTGGGATCCGTCGCGGCGGCCATGGATGTGCTGCCGACGAGCATCGTCGGTGCATCCGTTGAGTCGGGGGAGCTAGGCCGGCTGGTATCGGATCAGGCGTGGCGCGCGGTGGTGCGGCCTGACGCCGGCGACAAACTAGCAGTGCGAAGCATACGGTCTATCATGGATACCTTTAAGAGGGGCGTCGCGCCGGAGGCGGATGATGTGATGCGGGTGCTCCGCCGGATCAGGGTCGAAAGCTGGTTCCAGTGCTCCGAGGAGATCGCTTTCCTAGATGGCGAGCTCTCCGCGCGGTTCGACGCCGGCGACGAGACCAGCAGCGACGTGGTCCTCCTCAACAATCTGATGGCGTTCCTGGTGTACTGCCGCGTGGTGCTGTTCGATCACATTGACTCGAAGCAGTCGGATGCGACGGCGGTGCGACCGGCGACGTGCCCGGAGTGGATCAGACCGGAGGCGCTGCAGTGCCCGATCACACTGGAACTCATGACCGACCCGGTGACCGTGTCCACCGGCCAGACATACGACCGCGCGTCCATCACACGGTGGATGAAGGCCGGGTGCCGCACGTGCCCAGTCACCGGCGAGAAGCTCCGCACCGCCGACCTCGTGCCGAACGCCGCGCTGTGCGGGATCATCGAGCGGATGCTGCTCAGCAACGGCGTCTCGCTTCCCGAGACGGGCTCCAGGCACCACCACGGCGACGCTGACGGCTCAGCCGCTACATTCAGTCCGTCGGCCACCGGCGCCGCGCGGCTCGCCGTTAGCTACATCGTGGCGCAGTTCTCGACGGGGTCGACGGAGGAGCGTAGGAAGGCGACGTCCGAGGCCCGCAAGCTCTCCAAGCACAGCGTGTTCTACCGGGCGCTCTTCGTGGAGGCCAATGCCGTACCGTGGTTGCTGTGCCTCCTGTCCTGCATGGACGCGTCCGTGCAGGACAATGCCGTGGCGTCCCTACTCAACCTCTCCAAGCACCCCGGTGGCCGGACGGCGCTCGTCGAGGCAGGAGGCATCGGCCTCGTGGTCGACATCGTCAACGTCGGCGCCAAGGCCGAGACGCAGCAGAACGCCGTGGCCATTCTCTTCTACCTCTCGTCGAACGCCGAGTACGCCGAGGAGATTGGCCGGTTCCCGGAGGCCATACCGACGCTCGTGCGGCTCATCAAGGAGGGCGCGCACCGAGGCCGGAAGAACGCCATGGTCAGCCTCTACGGTCTGCTCCAATCCCCGAGCAACCACGCCAAAGCCGTTGCCGCCGGCGCCGTGGTGGTGCTTGCTGGCCTCCTTTCCAGCGACCGCGACGGCGACCTCGCCTGCGACACCGTCTCGCTGCTGGCGAGGATCGCCGAGCAGCCGGCGGGCGCACAGGCCGTGCTCGCGCGGGCGGGCCTAGTCGCCCGCCTCGTCGAGTTCCTCGCCGCGTCGGCCTCTCGTTCCGGGAAGGACCACTGCGTGGGGTTGCTGGTCATGCTGTGCCGGCACGGCGGCGAGAAGGTGGTCGCCCTGCTGGGCCGGATGCCGGGGCTGATGGGGTCGCTGCACTCGCTCGTCGCCGACGGCAGCCCGGCGACCTGCAAGAAGGCGCGGTCGCTGATCAGCATGATCCACCGGCATTACGAGCTGACCAGGCCGTCATCATCGCCGGTGCCGCTGCCGGTGCCTACACCGGACGCCGGCGACCGTTTCGTTCGGCTCGTGCTATAGCGCCGAGCGCGACGAGCCGTCCCCTTCTCCAACCTAGCTAGTCCCAAGCAAGCACAGTACATCGTACAGCGTGATGGATACGTGACCATTTTTGCTCTCGACCTCATTCTCAGCTCGAGTTTTAGAAGAGCTGAGATTGAATTTTGTTCCTCCCCACCCACCATTCCTTGTGTTATACTACGCCGCTATTGCTATACACGTTTATACATACACAGATTAGAGTTGCAGTTTGTAACACCTTTTGTTGTACATATCTGTGTCAAAATTGGATTGTGTGTTCACTCTGGTGATTTGAGTGCATAAATGGAAGAAGATAGTTGTGGAAAAAATGGATTTGGTGGCGACTGAAACTTTCTCGCTCGAAAATGAAAACCTTGACTGTACTTACATGATTGCAGTATTACAGAATAGTTTGGTAGAGGTTTTGATTGTGAGCTGATCCAGTTGCCGTGTCTTTTCGGCCTTCACAGTTCACACCCCAGCAGTCGTTCTGATTGGAACAGCTCAAGCACACAAAAATTTCTTTGTACGTTTCTTTTCCACAAGAAAGGTCTCCCTTGTAGCTAGTATGACTTTCGTGCGAATCTAAATAGTCTGTGGCGAAATGAAGTATGGACTCATTGTCCAATTTAAAGAACTCTACTCCGTGGTGGGCTTGGGCTAGAGAGTGAAGGCATTTATGATGTTAGAAACGCATAAATTCCATTTTGCACACCCAGCCCGTCTAGCTCAGTTGGTAGAGCGCAAGGCTCTTAACCTTGTGGTCGTGGGTTCGAGCCCCACGGTGGGCGTTGGTTTGTTTTTCCGTTGCCTCTCCTATTTTGAACTTTCCTTTTCATTCATGGTTTCTGTTTTTCTTTTTTGTTATTTTTGTACAATGCTCCATTTCTGCGGGCTAATCATTCTACCACAACGATGTTTACAGTATCGTTACAACTGAGCAGATGGTTTGAGTAATACGCAAGCGACGAGCTTTTTGTCAAAGAATAGAAGCGGCAGACGACGAGCTAGTCAAACGGTAGTTTAATCTCATCTCTGATGATGCAAAACCAACGGCGCCATACAGCAGAGCAGCCACGCGAGTGCAGCGTGCAAGCAGAGCGCTGTCAGCGGGCGCGCCCCTTGACCGGGTGTGTGTGTGTGCCAATCACGATTCACGTGAAGGGCGCATCGCTCGCCTGTTGCTTTGATTAGCGTGAGTAGTTGATCAGCCGGGGACTAGATTAGTGCCAGTGCATCGCTGCAAGGGGGAGATGGCATGGATTGTTTAGTGCGGCAACAGAGGTTTATGCCTCTCGTGATGGGATCACGGGCTGGATGCGTATAACAAACGGCGTGGACGGTGGAAGTACCTTCTTTCTTCTGCGGTGGATTGCTCGATCCGAGGCGGCTGCCCCATTTTTAACACAAGCAAGTGACTGTTGAGCAGTTGCCAGTTGGGAGCTTGCTTCCAAAAAAGAAGTGACCACTGGCAGCTCACGAGCTGACACTCAAGTCAGCTGTCCCCAGACCCGACCCGACTCACAATGCATCTTGCCATACTGACGAGCGAAAAAACAAGGAATAAAAAAGAGGCGCTAGCCGTGGCTCGACCAGATAGGTCATCTAGCACCCTAGATACCCTAACTTGCACGGAATGTGATGGTTTAGTTTCAAACTTGTAAAATGCTATTTCATCATACCTCAACTTGCACTGGATGTGATAATTTGGTTCTGGCCCTATCACAACGCGACAAGTGGCAGCCAGATGGGTGGACCGGTCTTTGCTTGCAGTTTTGCAAAAAACACCCTCACATCTTGTCTAATTAACCCGTGCTATCAATGATAATGTCCAACCTTCTCTTAATCATTTGTTCAATTACTCGTCGTTGTTATGATAATTTTTTTAGGCTGAATCATCAGCTCATAGCTTTCCCAACATGAATGCGTCGAAGAAAGAGGGTAGGGTGTTCTTGCATTTGAGAAACTTGGTCCAGAACATTGCCAAACAAAACAGACCTAGTTCAGATCACAGCTCAGAAAAATCAAGTCATAGATTAGAATGCGTCTCAACATTTTTGACGGATCATAATCCCTAATGATTTACGCATATATTCATTCTCCGATGCAACATTTCACACAAAAGAAGTTCCATGTGGATTGTGAAACGAAGACGGGAAATGCAGTCCCAGACCGTCCGAAGAGAAAGATCAGCAGCGCATCCTAGAAACATGCAGATAATTGCAGATCGATCGACACGTGCAGCGGGTAGGCATGGAGATCAGGCGGTCGCCGGCGCTACAGGGGACTGCGGACCGGCACGAAGAGCAGCGACGGGTCCAGGTATGGGTAGCGATAAAGCACGACGCGCCTCATGTCCTCTAAGCCGCGCTCGTATCCCCGCAGCTCCCGCTCTGCCAGCGCACGCGTGCTCACAGCTGAACCCCCAGAACCACCGCGCAGCGCCGCCCTCTTCGCGTCCGCCTTGGTCGCGGCGAGCTCGGCCTTCGCCTTGTCCAGCTTCGCCCAAAGCGCGTCCAACTCAGCGGCGGCGCACTCCCGCTGCTTCTACTTCCTCTCCAACTCCACCCGAAGCCCACGTGCCACCGCCGCTGCAATCCCTGCGTCCACCTTGGTCTTGGCAAGCACGAACTTGGCCTTGCGTAGCTCCGCCCGCAGCGCGTCCGCCTCGACGGTGTCGCGCTCCCACGCCTTCATTTTCCTGCACAACTCCTCCCGTGCTGCCGCCTTGGTCGCCTCGTCGAGCTCGTACTAGTATTATACGTCTAAGTGCATGCATGCAGCAGCCATCAGACATAGAACACGAACCCTGTCAGCAACCCTGCAGGCGTCGACACTGGAGACACTCCAGAGAGCACTGTAGCAGATCAAGGCGTTGCCGACAACAGGAAGCAAGATGCAGAGCCCGCGCTACGGCCCAAGAACCTTCCCCAGTGGCTTGCAGGTCCGAACTGGGCCCGTTGATCGGGTGTAACGTTAAATAGACGTCTCTCTCCCTCGAGAGGGGGTTGGCTAGGATTTGGGCGGCTGAGGCCGGTGGCTTGTATGGGATAGAGGTGCGGGAGGTTGGGTGGTTCCCTCTACCGAAATTCAAATTACTAGTTCGATTCATACAAATCCATGGCGAGCGCAAACAATTCCGGCGAGTAGCTCACATCTAGTATCAGAGCCTCCGTCCTGGAGCTTCCAATCCACCCCCACCGCACGCGCTACAGCGACCGACGGCGACGCCAGGCGATGGAGGAACTCATCCCCGAGAGCCGCTCTGTTTACGAGCTGCTTCATCACGAGTTCGCCGACGACCTGGATCGGAAGCTGAAGACTCAAGGTGAGACGCTCCTCCAATCCATGGGCAAAATTATCGACGCGAACAACACCACCCTCGACAAGCTCATGACCGCGCGGGCGGACCGCATCCGGGACGAGATCTCCCTCGACCTGGAGCAATTGAGGGCGGATTTGTACAAGCACGAGGAGACTGAGCCGGATCCGAAGGCCGACTCCAACCAAGGTTCGCGTGATGCTCGGTGAGGTCATGGATGCATGACCAACGCCCTTGGCTTCGACAACGAACACCGGGGGAAGGCACATAATGTTTATGTACCTCCTCCCGTCAGAGGTGCACGTGATTCACTACAGTCTCCCCGATTTTTTTCGCCCCGTGAGTTTCAGTCTGTGGATGCTTCTGATCATTCATCCTTTTCTTCTCAACTGGAAATGCCCAAATTCGATGGCTCCAATCCCCGTCTCTGGCAAAATCGGTGTGAGGACCAGTTTCGCCTATGGAACACACCACAACACCGATGGATTTCTCTGGCAACAACTCAGTTTGAAGGCACGGCAGCCAGATGGTTGGAGTATGTTCAGCGACGCATGCCAAATTCATCCTGGACTGAATTTTGTAGTGCTTTGCAGAGCAGGTTTGGTCGCAACCAGCATCAGACGCTTCTCAGAAAGCTGTTCCGCATCGCTCAGGACAGCACTGCGGAGGATTATGTTGAACGTTTTGCAGAGCTTTATGATCAGTTAACAGCATATGAGGACGCTCCAAACTCCCTCCATTACACTACCAGGTTCCTGGATGGATTGAAACCCGGAGTTCGGATACCTATTGCACTACAGAAACCCAAAGACCTTGATGCAGTCTATGAACTAGCATTATTGCATGAGGAATTGGGGGAAACTCTCAGTAGTTCATCAGGATCAGTGTCTAGGAGAAGTACTATTGTTCCTTCTTATGGCAACAGTAAGGGCAGGCCACCAGAGGAGAGGAAGGACACTGCTAAAAGTACTTCAACTGAGGATAAATGGTCAGCTCTAAGAAACTACAGGAAATCCAAGGGTTTGTGTTTCATGTGTGGAGAGAAGTGGGCAAAGTATCATGTCTGTAAGTCTACAGTTCAGTTGCATTTTGTGCAAGAAATGATTGAACAAATGCAGTCCAGTTACAATGAAGAATCTGAATCTGATAATGATCAACAATCAGTTTCCTCAGTCCACACTATCAAGCTGTCGGCAGCAGCTTTGGGCAGGGAACCAGAGGCACCAGTGCTGCAACTGGAAGTCGTACTACAAGGCCAAGTACTGCAATTCTTAGTAGATTCTGAAAGTGCACATTCCTTATTGGATGCCAAGTATTCTTCTATTCAGGGTGTTTCTCCTATCAAACCTATCACAATTACTGTTGCAGGTGGAACAACAATCCAGTGTCTACATCAGATAAATGATTGTACCTGGCAACGCAATGACCATGGGTTTTCCTCTGATTTCAGATTATTGTAGTTACAAACCTATGATGGAATACTGGGATTGGATTGGCTTGCACAGCATAGTCCAATGTATGTTGATTGGGTAGAAAGGTGGATGTCATTTACTAAGGAGGGCCAAACTGTTACTCTACAAGGAATTTCTTCTGAAGAATCTAGTTATACTTGTGTAGCTCTTTCTGCTATTTAGATGGGAGAATCAGACCCAATACCTCCAGAGATGCAATTGCTTGTCGAGGAATTTGCTGATGTTTTTGCTACACTAACTGAGCTTCCTCCCAGAAGGCAGTGTGATCATAAAATTCCTCTTATTCCAGGGGTAAGGCCTATATCCATGAGACCTTATAGAATTGTGCCACAACTCAAGGATGAACTGGAGAAACAAATTAAAGAAATGCTCAAAGCTGGAATAATCAGGCCTAGCAACAGCCCATTTTCCTCTCCAATACTACTAGTTAAGAAAAAAAGGTGAAGAGTGGAGGCTGGTGATTGATTACAGAATGTTAAATGCCATCACTCTTAAGGGCAAGTTTCCCCTGCCAGTTATTGATGAGTTGCTAGATGAGTTGTCAGGAGCTGCTTGGTTTACTAAACTGGATTTAAGAGCAGGTTATCATCAAATCCGACTAGCTCCAGGAGAAGAATATAAAACTGCTTTCCAAACCCATGATGGTCATTATGAATTCACTGTATTGGCCATGGGGCTTACTGGAGGACCTGACACTTTCCAGGGTGCTATGAATACTACACTCACTCCTACTAACAGGAAAACTACTCTCTGTTTCTTTGATGATATAATGGTTTTCAGCAAAACATATGCAGAGCACTTGAAACATGTCAGAGAGGTGCTCTGTCTTTTGAGAGCTGATCAATGGAAGGTTAAACTCACTAAATGTGCTTTTGCCCAATAAAAGATTAATTATCTGGGTCACACCATTAGTGCCGAGGGGGTTTCAACAGATCCTAGCAAGGTAGAGACAGTTCAGAACTGGCCTACTCCCAGCAATGTCAAGGAAGTCAGAGGATTCCTAGGGCTCAGTGGATATTACAGGAAGTTTATCAAACAATATGGTATTATTAGCATGCCCCTGACAGATCTGTTAAAGAAGGGGGTTCCTTTTTTGTGGACTTCTGTTACTGATGTAGCCTTCAATACACTCAAGCAGGCCCTAGTGGAAGCACCAGTCCTGACATTGCCACAATTTGATAAGCCCTCTGTGATTGAAACAGATGCATGTGACACTGGAATAGGAGCTGTTTTAATGCAAGAAGGACATCCACTGGCTTATGTAAGCAAAGCTCTTGGCCTTAAAAATAGAGCACTGTCAGTGTATGAGAAGGAGTATATGGCTATTCTATTAGCTGTAGAACAATGGAGGTCTTATCTTCAAATGCAGCAGTTTACTATTAAAACTGATCAAAGAAGCTTGACACACTTGCAAAATCAGAAGTTGCACACTATCTGGCAACAGAAAGCTCTCACAAAATTAGCGAGAATGAACTATCAAATTGTTTACAAGAAAGGAATTGACAACACTGCAGCTGATGCACTTTCTAGGAAACCACACCCTCAAGTTTTTCACATATCCAGAGCTCAACCAATGTGGCTAGAGGAAATTGTTAACAGTTATGCTCATGATGATAAGATCACTGAAATTTTGCAGCAACTATCTGTGGACCCAGCTGCTAAACCTAACTATCAGCTTGTGCATGGTCTCTTGAGGTATAAAGGGTGTATTTGGATTGGTAACAACCTGGAACTGCAGCATAAGATCTTTTATGCATTCCATGACAGTCCTGTAGGAGGACATTCAGGGTTTCCAGTTACTTACAACAGGATCCATTCCCTGTTTTATTGGGCTGGCATGAAAGCTTTTATCAGGAACAAGGTGCAATCTTGCATGGTTTGTCAACAAGCTAAAGCTGAACGAGTACATTATCCAGGTCTTCTTTCTCAATTACCTGTTCCTAAACGAGCTTGGGAAACTGTTACTATGGATTTCATTACTGGGTTGCCAGTTTCCTGCCAGTTTGATTGCATTCTGTTGGTTATTGACAAATTCACCAAGTGTGGTCATTTCATGGCTCTGTGACACCCGTTCACCGCTCAAAAGGTTGCAGAGATTTTCCTGGATAATGTTTACAAATTACATGGTATGCCTGAACTCATTGTCTCTGACATGGATCCTGTTTTTACCAGTAACTTCTGGCAGACTCTTATTAACAGAACTAGAACTCACTTGAATATGAGCTTGACTTATCATCCAGCTACTGATGGACAGACTGAGCGAGTTAATCAGCAGGTGGAGTGCTATTTGCGGAGTTTCATCAGTTCTCACCCTACTAAATGGAGTAAATGGTTGTCGCTCCGTGAATTTTGGTACAACACCAATTGGCATTCTATTGTGGGGAAATCACCATTTGAAGTTTTGTATGGACAACCTCCCAGGTATTTTGGTATTTCTTCATCAGACAGAATTCCTCCTTTGGACATTCAACAGTGGTTGCAAGATCGACAGGTTGTAGTTGAGTCTGTCAGGCAACACTTGCTGCGAGCTCAACAGAGAATGAAATAGTTAGCAGATAAACACAGGACTGAGAGAGTTTTTGATGTGGGCGAGCTGGTTTTCCTGAAGTTGCAGCCTTATGTCTAGTCTTCAGTGGTGCACCGAGCAAATCATAAGTTGGCTTACAAATACTATGGTCCTTACAAGATAGTGGGCAGAATTGGGGAGGTGGCTTACAAGTTAGAACTTCCAGAGGGCAGCAGGATACACCCAGTCTTCCATGTCTCACAGCTGAAGAAAGTGGTTGCACCGACCTGTCCTATATCAAGCACATTACCCTCTGTTAACTCTCATTTGCAGATTCCTGTCCGTGTGCTTCAGAAGCGTGTGCGGCGGAAGGGCAAGTGCACCGTCGCACAAGGGTTGATCCTGTGGAGCGATTCTACTCCTGAAGCAGCGACATGGGAGGACCTGGAATCACTCAAGCAACAATTCCCCCGGGCTCCGGCTTGGAGTCAATGAAGGAAATATGCCCTAGAGGCAATAATAAAGTTATTATTTATTTCCTTATATCATGATAAATGTTTATTATTCATGCTAGAATTGTATTAACCGGAAACATAATACATGTGTGAATACATAGACAAACAGAGTGTCACTAGTATGCCTCTACTTGACTAGCTCGTTAATCAAAGATGGTTATGTTTCCTAACCATGAACAAAGAGTTGTTATTTGATTAACGAGGTCACATCATTAGTTGAATGATCTGATTGACATGACCCATTTCATTAGCTTAGCACCCGATCGTTTAGTATGTTGCTATTGCTTTCTTCATGACTTATACATGTTCCTATAACTATGAGATTATGCAACTCCCGTTTACCGGAGGAACACTTTGGGTACTACCAAACGTCACAACGTTACTGGGTGATTATAAAGGAGTACTACAGGTGTCTCCAATGGTAGATGTCGGGTTGGCGTATTTCGAGATTAGGGTTTGTCACTCCGATTGTCGGAGAGGTATCTCTGGGCCCTCTCGGTAATACACATCACATAAGCCTTGCAAGCATAATAACTAAGATGTTAGTTATGAGATGATGTATTACGGAACGAGTAAAGAGACTTGCCAGTAACGAGATTGAACTAGGTATTGGATACCGACGATCGAATCTCGGGCAAGTAACATACCGATGACAAAGGGAACAACGTATGTTGTTATGCGGTCTGACCGATAAAGATCTTCGTAGAATATGTAGGAGCCAATATGGGCATCCAGGTCCCGCTATTGGTTATTGACTGGAGACGTGTCTCGGTCATGTCTACATTGTTCTCGAACCGTAGGGTCCGCACGCTTAACGTTACGATGACAGTTATATGAGTTTATGCATTTTGATGTACCGAAGGTTGTTCGGAGTCCCGGATGTGATCATGGACATGACGAGGAGTCTCGAAATGGTCGAGACGTAAAGATTGATATATTGGAAGCCTATGTTTGGACACCGGAAGTGTTCCAGGTGAAATCGGGATTTTACCGGAATACCGGGAGGGTTACCGGAACCCCCCGGGAGGCAAATGGGCCTATTGGGCCTTAGTGGAAAAGTGAAAAGGGGCTGCCCACAAGGGCTGCACGCCTCCCCCCTTCCCTAGTCCTATTAGGACTAGGAGAAGGGGCCGGCCCCCCTCTCTTCTCTCTTCTCTTTGGAGAGTCCTATTAGGAATAGGATTGGGGGGGAGTCCTACTCCCGGTAGGAGTAGGACTCCTCCTGCGCCTCTCTCCCTGGCCGACCGAACCCCTCCCCCTGCTCCTTTATATACGGGGGCAGGGGGCACCCCATAGACACACAAGTTGATCATTGTTGATCGTTCCTTAGCCGTGTGCGGTGCCCCCTGCCACCAAATTCCACCTCGGTCATATCGTTGTAGAGCTTAGGCGAAGCCCTGCGTCGGTAGTACATCAAGATCGTCACCACGCCGTTATGCTGACAGAACTCTTCCTCGACGCTTTGCTGGATCGGAGCCCGAGGATCGTCATCGAGCTGAACGTGTGCTAAGAACTCGGAGGTGCCGGAGTAACGGTGCTTGGATCGGTCGGATCGGGAAGATGACGTACGACTACTTCCTCTACGTTGTGAGATCGCTTCCGCAGTCGGTCTGCGTTGGTACGTAGACAATACTCTCCCCCTCGTTGCTATGCATCACCATGATCTTGCGTGTGCGTAGGAAAATTTTCGAAATTACTACGTTCCCCAACAGTGGCATCCGAGCCTAGGTTTTATGGTTTGATGTTATTTGCACGAGTAGAACACAAGTGAGTTGTGGGCGATACAAGTCATACTGCCTACCAGCATGTCATACTTTGGTTCGGCGGTATTGTTGGACGAGACGATCCGGACCAACCTTACGCGTACTCTTACGCGAGACCGGTTCCCTCGACGTGCTTTGCACATAGATGGCTTGCGGAAGACTGTCTCTCCAACTTTAGTTGAACCAAGTGTGACTACGCCCGGTCCTTGAGAAGGTTAAAACGGAGTCTATTTGACAAACTATCGTTGTGGTTTTGATGCGTAGGTGAGATGAGTTCTTACTTAAGCCCGTAGCAGCCACGTAAAACTTGCAACAACAAAGTAGAGGACGTCTAACTTGTTTTTGCAGGGCATGTTGTGATGTGATATGGTCAAGGCATGATGCTGATTTTATTGTATGAGATGATCATGTTTTGTAACCGAGTTATCGGCAACTGGCAGGAGCCATATGGTTGTCGCTTTATTGTATGCAATGAAATCACGATGTAATGCTTTACTTTATTACTAAGCGGTAGTGATAGTCGTGAAAGCATAAGATTGGCGAGACGACAACGATGCTACGATGGAGATCAAGGTGTCGCGCCGGTGACGATGGTGATCATGATGGTGCTTCGGAGATGGAGATCACAAGCACAAGATGATGATGGCCATATCATATCACTTATATTGATTGCATGCGATGTTTATCCTTTTATGCATCTTATCTTGCTTTGATTGACGGTAGCATTATAAGATGATCTCTCACTAAATTATCAAGAAGTGTTCTCCCTGAGTATGCACCGTTGCCAAAGTTCGTCGTGCCCAGACACCACGTGATGATCGGGTGTGATAAGCTCTACGTCCATCTAAAACGGGTGCAAGCCAGTTTTACACACGCAGAATACTCAGGTTAAACTTGACGAGCCTAGCATATGCAGATATGGCCTCGGAACACAGAGACCGAAAGGTCAAGCGTGAATCATATAGTAGATATGATCAACATAACGATGTTCACCATTGAAAACTACTCCATCTCACGTGATGATCGGTTATGGTTTAGTTGATTTGGATCACGTGATCACTTAGAGGATTAGAGGGATGTCTATCTAAGTGGGAGTTCTTAAGTAATATGATTAAATTGAACTTAAATTTATCATGAACTTAGTCCTGGTAGTATTTTGCAAATTATGTTGTAGATCAATAGCTCGCGTTGTTGCTTCCCTGTGTTTATTTTGATATGTTCCTAGAGAAAATTGTGTTGAAAGATGTTAGTAGCAATGATGCGGATTGGATCCGTGATCAGAGGTTTATCCTCATTGCTGCACAGAAGAATTATGTCCTTGATGCACCGCTAGGTGAAAGACCTATTGCAGGAGCAGATGCAGACGTTATGAACGTTTGGCTAGCTCAATATGATGACTACTTGATAGTTTAGTGCACCATACTTAATGGCTTAGAATCTGGACTTCAAAGACGTTTTGAATGTCATGGACCATATGAGATGTTCCAGGAGTTGAAGTTAATATTTCAAGCAAATACCCGAGTTGACAGATATGACGTCTCCAACAAGTTCTATAGCTAAAAGATGGAGGAGAATCGCTCAACTAGTGAGCATGTGCTCAGATTGTCTAGGTACTACAATCGCTTGAATCAAGTGGGAGTTAATCTTCCAGATAATATAGTGATTGACAGAATTCTCTAGTAACCATCACCAAGTTAGCAGAACTTCATGATGAACTATAATATGCAAGGGATAACGGAAACAACTCCCAAGCTCTTCATGATGCTGAAATCAACAAAGGTAGAAATCAAGAAAAACATCAAGTGTTGATGGTTGACAAGACCACTAGTTTCAAGAAAAGGGCAAAGGGAAGAAGGGGAATTTCAAGAAGAACGGCAAGCAAGTTGCTGCTCAAGTGAAGAAGCCCAAGTCTGATCCTAAGCCTGAGACTAAGTGCTTCTACTGCAAAGGGACTGGTCACTGGAAGCGGAACTACCCCAAGTATTTGGCGGATAAGAAGGATGGCAAAGTGAACAAAAGTATATTTGATATACATGTTATTGATGTGTGCTTTACTAGTGTTTATAGCAACCCCTCCGTATTTGATATTGGTTCAGTTGCTAAGAGTAGTAACTCGAAATAGAAGTTGCAGAATAAACAGAGACTAGTTAAGGGTGAAGTGATGATATGTGTTGGAAGTAGTTCCAAGATTGATATGATCATCATCGCACACTCCCCTATACTTTCGGGATTACTGTTGAACTTAAATAAGTGTTATTTGGTTTTTGCGTTGAGCATAAATATGATTTGATCATGTTTATTGCAATACGGTTATTCATTAAAATCAGAGAATAATTGTTGTTCTGTTTACATGAATAAAACCTTCGATGGTCATACACCCAATGAAACAAGTTCGTTGGATCTCGATTGTAGTGATACACATATTCATAATATTGAAACCAAAAGATGCAAAGTTAATAATGATAGTGCAACTTATTTGTGGCACTGCCGTTTAGGTCATATTGGTATAAAGCGCATGAAGAAACTCCATGCTGATGGGCTTTCGGAATCACTTGATTATGAATCACTTGATGATTGCGAACCATGACTTTTGGGCAAGATGACTAAAACGCCGTTCTTCGGAACAATGGAGCAAGCAACAGATTTGTTGGAAATCATACATACTGATGTATGTGGTCCGATGAATATTTAAGGCTTGCAGCGGGTATCATTATTTTCTGATCTTCACAGATGATTTGAGCAGATATGAGTATATCTACTTGATGAAACATAAGTCTGAAACATTTGAAAAGTTCAAAGAATTTCAGAGTGAAGTGAAAAATCATCGTGACAAGAAAATAAAGTTTCTACGATCTGATCGCGGAGACAAATATTTGAGTTACGAGTTTGGTCTTCAGTTAAAACAATGTGAAATAGTTTCACTACGCATGCCACCTGGAACACCACAGCATAATGGTGTGTCCGAATGTCATAACCATACTTTATTGGATATAGTACAATCTATGATGTATCTTACCGATCTACCACTATCATTTTGGGGTTATGCATTAGAGACAGCTGCATTCACGTTAAATAGGGCACCATCTATATCCGTCGAGACGACGCCTTATGAACTATGGTTTGGCAAGAAACCAAAGTTGTCGTTTCTTGAAGTTTTGGGTTGCGATGCTTATGAGAAAAAGTTTCATCCTGATAAGCTCAAACCCAAATCGGAGAAATATGTCTTCATAGGATACCCAAAGGAGACTGTTGGGTACACCTTCTATCACAGATCCTAAGGCAAGACATTCGTTGCTTATAATGGATCCTTTCTAGAGAAGGAGTTTCTCTTGAAAGAAGTGAGTGGGAGGAAAGTAGAAAACTTGATAAGGTAATTGTACCTTCTACCTTATTGGAAAGTAGTGCATCACAAAAATCTGTTCTTGTGACTACTACACCAATTAGTGAGGAAGCTAATGATGATGATCATGTAACTTCAGATCAAGTTACTACCGAATCTCGTAGGTAAACCAGAGTGAGATCCGCACCAGAGTGGTACGGTAATCCTGTTCTGGAGGTCATGTTACTTGACCATGACGAACCTACGAACTATGAGGAAGCGACGATGAGCCCGGATTCCGCGAAATGGTTTGAGGCCATGAAATCTGAGATATGATCCATGTATGAGAACAAAGTTTGGACTTTGGTTGACTTGCCCGATGATCGGCAAGCAATTGAGAATAAATGGATCTTCAAGAGGAAGACGGACGCTGATAGTAGTGTTACTATCTACAAAGCTAGAATTGTCGCAAAAAGGTTTTCGACAAGTTCAAGGTGTTGACTGCGATGAGAGCTTCTCACTCATATCTATGCTTGAGTCTGTCCGAATCATGTTAGTAATTGCCGCATTTTATGAAATCTGGCAAACGGATAAACAAAACTGCATTCCTTAATGGATTTATTAAAGAAGAGTTGTATATGATGCAATCAGAAGGTTTTGTCAATCCGAAAGGTGCTAACAAAATGTGCAAGCTCCAGCGATCCATCTGTGGACTGGTGCAAGCATCTCGGAGTTGGAATATACGCTTTGATGAGTTAATCAAAGCATATAGTTTTATACAGACTTGCGGTGAAGCCTGTATTTACGAGAAAGTGAGTGGGAGCACTACAGCATTTCTGATAAGTATATGTGAATGACATATTGTTGATCGGAAATAATGTAGAATTATTTTGTAAAGCATAAAAGGAGTGTTTGAAAGGAGTTTTTCAAAGAAAGACTTCGGTAAAGCTGCTTACATATTGAGCTTCAAGATCTATAGAGATAGATCAAGACGCTTGATAAGTTTTTCAATAAGTACATACCTTGACAAGATTTTGAAGTAGTTCAAAATGGAACAGTCAAAGAAAAGTTTCTTGCCTGTGTTACAAGGTGTGAAGTTGAGTAAAGACTCAAAGCCCGACCACGGCAGAAGGTAGAAAGAAAATGAAAGTCATTCCCTATGCCTCATTCATAGGTTCTATAAAGTATGCCATGCTGTGTACCAGATCTATTGTATACCCTGCACTGATTTGGCAAGGGAGTACAATAGTGATCTAGGAGTAGATCACTGGACAGCGGTCAGAATTATCCTTAGTGAAATAAGGATATGTTTCTCGATTATGGACGTGACAAAAAGGTTCGTCGTAAAGGGTTACGGCGATGCAAGTTTTTGACACTGATCCAGATGAATCTAAAGTCTCAATCTGGATACATATTGAAAGTGGGAGCAATTAGCTAGAGTAGCTCCATGCAGAGCATTATAGACATAGAATTTTGCAAAATACTTACGGATCTGAATGTGACAGATCCGTTGACTAAAATTATCTCACAAGCAAAACATGATCACACCTTAGTACTCTTTGGGTGTTAATCACATAGAGATGTGAACTAGATTACTGACTCTAGTAAACCCTTTGAGTGTTGGTCACATGACGATGTGAACTATGGGTGTTAATCACATGGTGATGTGAACTATTGCTGCTAAATCACATGGCGATGTGAACTAGATTATTGACTCTAGTGCAAGTAGGAGACTGAAGGAAATATGCCCTAGAGGCAATAATAAAGTTATTATTTATTTCCTTATATCATGATAAATGTTTATTATTCATGCTAGAATTGTATTAACCGGAAACATAATACATGTGTGAATACATAGACAAGCAGAGTGTCACTAGTATGCCTCTACTTGACTAGCTCGTTAATCAAAGATGGTTATGTTTCCTAACCATGAACAAAGAGTTGTTATTTGATTAACGAGGTCACATCATTAGTTGAATGATCTGATTGACATGACCCATTTCATTAGCTTAGCACCCGATCGTTTAGTATGTTGCTATTGCTTTCTTCATGACTTATACATGTTCCTATAACTATGAGATTATGCAACTCCCGTTTACCGGAGGAACACTTTGGGTACTACCAAATGTCACAACGTTACTGGGTGATTATAAAGGAGTACTACAGGTGTCTCCAATGGTAGATGTTGGGTTGGCGTATTTCGAGATTAGGGTTTGTCACTCCGATTGTCGGAGAGGTATCTCTGGGCCCTCTCGGTAATACACATCACATAAGCCTTGCAAGCATAATAACTAAGATGTTAGTTATGAGATGATGTATTACGGAACGAGTAAAGAGACTTGCCAGTAACGAGATTGAACTAGGTATTGGATACCGACGATCGAATCTCGGGCAAGTAACATACCGATGACAAAGGGAACAACGTATGTTGTTATGCGGTCTGACCGATAAAGATCTTCGTAGAATATGTAGGAGCCAATATGGGCATCCAGGCCCCGCTATTGGTTATTGACCGGAGACGTGTCTCGGTCATGTCTACATTGTTCTCGAACCGTAGGGTCCGCACGCTTAACGTTACGATGACAGTTATATGAGTTTATGCATTTTGATGTACCGAAGGTTGTTCGGAGTCCCGGATGTGATCACGGACATGACGAGGAGTCTCGAAATGGTCGAGACGTAAAGATTGATATATTGGAAGCCTATGTTTGGACACCGGAAGTGTTCCGGGTGAAATCGGGATTTTACGGGAATACCGGGAGGGTTACTGGAACCCCCCGGGAGGCAAATGGGCCTATTGGGCCTTAGTGGAAAAGTGAAAAGGGGCTGCCCACAAGGGCTGCGCGCCTCCCCCCTTCCCTAGTCCTATTAGGACTAGGAGAAGGGGCCGCCCCCCCTCTCTTCTCTCTTCTCTTTGGAGAGTCCTATTAGGAATAGGATTGGGGGGGAGTCCTACTCCCGGTAGGAGTAGGACTCCTCCTGCGCCTCTCTCCCTGGCCGGCCGAACCCCTCCCCCTGCTCCTTTATATACGGGGGCAGGGGGCACCCCATAGACACACAAGTTGATCATTGTTGATCGTTCCTTAGCCGTGTGCGGTGCCCCCTGCCACCAAATTCCACCTCGGTCATATCGTTGTAGAGCTTAGGCGAAGCCCTGCGTCGGTAGTACATCAAGATCGTCACCACGCCGTTATGCTGACGGAACTCTTCCTCGACGCTTTGCTGGATCGGAGCCCGAGGATCGTCATCGAGCTGAACGTGTGCTAAGAACTCGGAGGTGCCGGAGTAACGGTGCTTGGATCGGTCGGATCGGGAAGAAGACGTACGACTACTTCCTCTACGTTGTGAGATCGCTTCCGCAGTCGGTCTGCGTTGGTACGTAGACAATACTCTCCCCCTCGTTGCTATGCATCACCATGATCTTGCGTGTGCGTAGGAAAATTTTCTAAATTACTACGTTCCCCAACAGTCAAGCCGTTTCTCAATGGATGGGGGATGTCAGCAACCCTGCAGGCGTCGACACTGAAGACACTCCAGAGAGCACTGTAGCAGATCAAGGCATTGCCGACAACAGGAAGCAAGATGCAGAGCCCGCGTTACGGCCCAAGTCTTCACGGCCCAAGTGAAGGAAATATGCCCTAGAGGCAATAATAAAGTTATTATTTATTTCCTTATATCATGATAAATGTTTATTATTCATGCTAGAATTGTATTAACCAGAAACATAATACATGTGTAAATACATAGACAAATATTATGTCACTAGTATGCCTCTACTTAACTAGCTCGTTGAATCAAAGATGGTTACGTTTCCTAGCCATAGACATGAGTTGTCATATGATTAACGGGGTCACATCATTAGATAATGATGTGATTGACTTGACCCATTCCGTTAGCATAGCACTTGATCGTTTAGTTTGTTGCTATTGCTTTCTTCATGACTTATACATGTTCCTATGACTATGAGATTATGCAACTCCCGTTTACCAGAGGAACACTTTATGTTCTACCAAACGTTACAACGTAATTGGGTGATTATAAAGGTGCTCTACAAGTGTCTTCGAAGGTACTTGCTGGGTTGACGTATTTCGAGATTAGGATCTGTCACTCCGATTGTCGGAGAGGTATCTCTGGGCCCACTCGGTAATGCACATCACTATAAGCCTTGCAAGCATTGCAACTAATGAGTTAGTTGCGGGATGATGTGTTACGGAACGAGTAAAGAGACAAGCCGGTAACGAGATTGAACTAGGTATTGAGATACCGATGATCGAATCTCGGGCAAGTAACATACCGATGACAAAGGGAACAACTTATGTTGTTATGAGGTTTGACCGATAAAGATCTTCGTAGAATATGTAGGAGCCAATATGAGCATCCAGGTTCCGCTATTGGTTATTGACCAGAGACGTGTCTCGGTCATGTCTACATAATTCTCGAACTCGTAGGGTCCGCACGCTTAAAGTTCGATGACGGTTATATTATGAGTTTATGTGTTTTGATGTACCAAAGGAGTTGGAGTCCGAGATGAGATCGGGGACATGACGAGGAGTATCAAAATGGTCGCGATGTAAAGATCGATATATTGGATGACTATATTCGGACATCGGAAAGTTTCCGAGTGATTCGGGTATTTTTGGGAGTACCGGGGAGTTACGGGAATTCGTATTGGGCCTTAATGGGCCATACGGGAAAGGAGAGAAAGGCCTCAAAGGGTGGCCGCACCCCTCCCCATGGGCTGGTCCGAATTGGACTAGGGAGGGGGGCACCCCCTTCCTTCCTTCTCTTTTCCCTTCCCTTTCCTTCCCTCCTACTCCTACTACTTGGAAGGGCTCCTAGTTCTACTAGGAAAGGGGGAATCCTACTCCCGGTGGGAGTAGGACTCCCCTAGGGCGCGCCATAGAGAGGCTGGCCCTTCCCCTCCCCCACTCCTTTATATACGGGGCCAGGGGCACCCCAAAGGCACAACAATTGATTTCTTGATCTCTTAGCCGTGTGTGGTGCCCCCCTCCACCATAATCCACCTCGATCATATCGTAGCGGTGCTTAGGCGAAGCCCTGCGTCGGTAGAACATCATCATCGTCACCACGCCGTCGTGCTGACGAAACTCTCCCTCAACACTCACTGGATCGGAGTTCGAGGGACGTCATCGAGTTGAACATGTGCAGAACTCGGAGGTGCCGTGCATTCGGTACTTGATCGGTCGGATCATGAAGACGTATGACTACATCAACCGCGTTGTGCTAATGCTTCCGCTTCCGGTCTACGAGGGTACATAGACAACACTCTCCCCTCTCGTTGCTATGCATCACCATGATCTTGCGTGTGCGTAGGAAATTTTTGAAATTACTACGTTCCCCAACAGTGGCATCCGAGCCTAGGTTTTATGCGTTGATGTTGTGCACGAGTAGAACACAAGTGAGTTGTGGGCGATATAAGTCATACTGCTTACCAGCATGTCATTGGTTCGACGGTATTGTTGGATGAAGCGGCCCAGACCGACATTACGCGTACGCTTACGCGAGACTGGTTCTACCGACGTGCTTTGCACACAGGTGGCTGGCGGGTGTCAGTTTCTCCAACATTAGTTGAACCAAGTGTGGCTACGCTCTGTCCTTGTGAAGGTTAAAACAGCAACAACTTGACAAACTATCGTTGTGGTTTTGATGCGTAGGTAAGAACGGTTCTTGCTAAGCCCATAGCAGCCACGTAAAACTTGCAACAACAAAGTAGAGGACGTCTAACTTGTTTAGCAGGGCATGTTGTGATGTGATATGGTCAAGACATGATGCTAAATTTTATTGTATGAGATAATCATGTTTTGTAACCGAGTTATCGGCAACTGGCAAGAGCCATATGGTTGTCGCTTTATTGTATGCAATGCAATTGCGCTATAATGCTTTACTTTATCACTAAGCGGTAGCGATAGTCGTGGAAGCATAAGATTGGCGAGACGACAACGATGCTACGATGGTGATCAAGGTGTCGCGCCGGTGACGATGGTGATCATGACGGTGCTTCGAAGATGGAGATCACAAGCACAAGATGATGATGGCCATATCATATCACTTATATTGATTGCATATGATGTTTATCTTTTATGCATGTTATCTTGCTTTGATTGACGATAGCATTATAAGATGATCCCTCACTAAATTATCAAAGTATAAGTGTTCTCCCTGAGTATGCACCGTTGCGAAAGTTCTTCGTGCTGAGACACCACGTGATGATCGGGTGTGACAGGCTCTACATTCAAATACAACGGGTGTAAAACAGTTGCACACGCGGAATACTCAGGTTTAACTTGATGAGCCTAGCATATAACAGATATGGCCTCGGAACACGGAGACCGAAAGGTCGAGCGTGAATCATATAGTAGATATGATCAACATATTGATGTTCACCATTGATACTACTCCATCTCACGTGATGATCGGACATGGTTTAGTTGATTTGGATCACGTGATCACTTAGAGGATTAGAGGGATATCTTTCTAAGTGGGAGTTCTTAAATAATATGATTAATTGAACTTTAATTTATCATGAACTTAGTCATGGTAATATTAGCATATCTATGTTGTAGATCAATAGCTCGCGATGTTGCTCCCCATTTAATTTTTATATGTTCCTAGAGAAAACTAAGTTGAAAAATGTTAGTAGCAATGATTCGTATTGCACCGCTAGGTGACAAACCTATTGCAGGAGCAGATGCAGATGTTATGAACGTTTTGCTAGCTCAATATGATGAGTACTTGATAGTTTAGTGCACCATGCTTAACAGCTTAGAATCGGGACTTCAAAGATGTTTTGAACGTCATGGATCATATGGATGTTCCAGGAGTTGAAGTTAATATTTCAAGCAAATAC
The DNA here is from genome assembly GCA_034509565.1 of Triticum monococcum. Taxonomy (NCBI): domain Eukaryota; kingdom Viridiplantae; phylum Streptophyta; class Magnoliopsida; order Poales; family Poaceae; genus Triticum; species Triticum monococcum. The sequence continues at coordinate 430,833,048 of CM067845.1, forward strand.
CCGAGTTGAGAGATATGAAGTCTCCAACAAGTTCTATAGCTAAAAGATGGAGGAGAATAGCTCAAGCAGTGAGCATGTGTTCAGATTGTCTGGGTACTACAATCGCTTGAATAAAGTGGGAGTTAATCTTCCAGATAAAAATAGTGATTGACAGAATTCTCTAGTCACCACCACCAAGTTATTGGAACTTCGTGATGAACTATAGTATGCAAGGGATGACGAAAACGATTCCCGAGCTTTTCATGATGATGAAATCAATGAAGGTAGAAATCGAGAAAGAGCATCAAGTGTTGGTGATTAACAAGACCACTAGTTTCAAGTAAAGGGCAAAGGGAAGAAAGGCAACTTCAAGTAGACCGGCAAGCAAGTTGCTGCTCAAGTGAAGAAGCCCAAGTCTGGACCTAAGCCTGAGACTAGGTGCTTTTACTTCAAAGGGACTGGTCACTAGAAGCGGAACTGCCCCAAGTATTTGTCGGATAAGAAGGATGGCAAAGTGAACAAATGCTATATTTGATATACATGTTATTGATGTGTACTTTACTAGTGTTTATAGCAACCCTCGGTATTTGATACTGGTTCAGTTGCTAAGAGTAGTAACTCGAAACGGGAGTTGCAGAATGAACAGAGACTAGTTAAGGGTGAAGTGACGATGTGTGTTGGAAGTGGTTCCAAAATTGATATGATCATCATCGTACACTCCCTACACTTTCGGGATTAGTGTTGAACCTAAATAAGTGTTATTTAGTGTTTGCGTTGAGCATAAATATGATTGGATCATGTTTATTGGAATATGGTTATTCATGTAAGTTAAAGAATAATTGTTGTTCTGTTTACATGAATAAAACCTTCTATGGTCATACACCCAATGAAAATGGTTTGTTGGATCTTGATTGTGGTGATACACATTTTCATAATATTGAAGCAAAAAGATGCAAAGTTAATAATGATAGTGCAACTTATTTGTGGCACTGTCATTTAGGTCATCTTGGTGTAAAGTGCATGAAGAAAATCCATGCTGATGGGCTTTTGGAATCACTTGACTATGAATCAGTTGATGCTTGTGAACCATGCCTCATGGGCAAGATGACTAAGACTCTGTTCTCCGGAACAATGGAGCGAGCAACTGACTTATTGGAAATAATACATACTGATGTATGCGGTCCGATGAGTGTTAAGGCTCACGGCAAGTATCGTTATTTTCTGACCTTCACAGATGATTTGAGCAGATATGGGTATATCTACTTAATGAAACACAAGTCTGAAACATTTGAAAAGTTCAAAGAATTTCAGAGTGAAGTGGAGAATCATCGTAACAAGAAAATAAAAGTTTCTACGATATGATCGCAGAGGTAAATATTTGAGTTAAGAGTTTGGCCTTCAGTTAAAACAATGTGAAATAGTTTCACTACTCACGCCACCTGGAACACCATAGTGTAATGGTGTGTCCGAACATCGTAACCATACTTTATTAGATATGGTGCGATCTATGATGTCTCTTACCGATCTACCACTATCGTTTTGGGGTTATGCATTAGAGACAGCTGCATTCACATTAAATAGGGCACCATCTAAATCCGTTGAGACGACACCGTATGAACTATGGTTTGGCAAGAAACCTAAGATGTTGTTTCTTAAAGTTTGAGGTTGCAATGCTTATGTGAAAAAGTTTCAACCTGATAAGCTCAAACCCAAATCGGAGAAGTGCGTCTTCATAGGATACCCAAAAGAAAATGTTGGGTACACCTTCTATCACAGATCCGAAGGCAAGATATTCGTTGCTGAGAATGGATCCTTTCTAGAGAAGGAGTTTCTCTCAAAAGAAGTGAGTGGAAGGAAAGTAGAACTTGATGAGGTAACTATACCTGCTCCCTTATTGGAAAGTAGTTCATCACAGAAATATGTTCCTGTGACTACTACACCAATTAGTGAGGAAGCTAATGATGATGATCATGTAACTTCAGATCAAGTTGCTACCAAACCTCGTAGGTAAACCAGAGTGAGATCCGCACCAGAGTGGTACGGTAATCCTGTTCTGGAGGTCATGTTACTTGACCATGACGAGCCTACGAACTATGAGGAAGCGATGATGAGCCCAGATTCCGCGAAATGGCTTGAGGCCATGAAATCTGAGATTAGATCCATGTATAAGAGAAAAGTATGGACTTTGATTGACTTGCCCATTGATCGGCGAGCCATTGAGATTAAATGGATCTTCAACAGGAAGACGGACGCTGATAGCAGTGTTACTATCTACAAAGCTAAAATTGTCGCAAAAAGGTTTTCGACAAGTTCATGGTGTTGACTACGATGAGAGTTTCTCACTCGTATCTATCCTTAAGCCTGTCCGAATCATGTTAGCAATTGCCGCATTTTATGAAATCTGGCAAATGGATAAACAAAACCGCATTCCTTAATGGATTTATTAAAGAACAGTTGTATATGATGCAACCAGAAGGTTTTGTCAATCCTATAGGTACTAACAAAATATGCAAGCTCCAGCGATCCATCTATGGACTGGTGCAAGCATCTCGGAGTTGGAATATATGCTTTCATAAGCTGGTCAAAGCATATAGTTTTATACAGACTTGCGGTGAAGCCTGTATTTACAACAAAGTGAGTGGGAGCACTACAGCATTTCTGATAAGTATATGTGAATGACATATTGTTGATCGGAGATAATGTAGAATTATTCTGCAAAGCATAAAGGAATGTTTGAAAGGAGTTTTTCAAAAAAAGACCTCGGTGAAGCTGCTTACATATTGAGCATCAAGATCTATAGAGATAGATCAAGACGCTTGATAAGTTTTTCAATGAGTACATACCTTGACAAGATTTTGAAGTACTTCAAAATGGAACAGTCAAAGAAGGAGTTCTTGCCTGTGTTACAAGGTGTGAAATTGAGTAAGACTCAAAGCCCGACCACGGTAGAAGATAGAAAGAGAATGAAAGTCATTCCATATGCCTCGGCCATAGGTTCTATAAAGTATGCCATATTGTGTACCAGATCTATTGTATACCCTACACTATTTTTTTTGGTAAGGGAGTACAATAGTGATCTAGGAGTAGATCACTGGACAACGGTCAAAATTATCCTTAGTGGAATAAGGATATGTTTCTCGATTATGCAGGTGACAAAAAGGTTCTTCGTAAAGGGTTACGTCGATGCAAATTTCGACACTGATCCAGATGACTCTAAATCTCAATCTGGATACATATTGAAAGTGGGAGCAATTAGCTAGAGTAGCTCCGTGCAGAGCATTATTGACATAGAAATTTGCAAAATACTTACGGATCTGAATGTGGAAGACCCGTTGACTGAACTTCTCTCACAAGCAAAATATGATCACACCTTAGTACCCTTTGGGTGTTGGTCACATGTAGATGTGAACTATGGGTGTTAATCACATGGTGATGTGAACTATTGGTATTAAATCACATGGCGATGTGAACTAGATTATTGACTCTAGTGCAAGTGGGAGACTGAAGGAAATATGCCCTAGAGGCAATAATAAAGTTATTATTTATTTCCTTATATCATGATAAATATTTATTATTCATGCTAGAATTGTATTAACCGGAAACATACTACATGTGTGAATACATAGACAAACAGAGTGTCACTAGTATGCCTCTACTTGACTAGCTCGTTGATCAAAGATGGTTATGTTTCCTAACCATAGACATGAGTTATCATTTGATTAACGGGATCACATCATTAGGAGAATGATGTGATTGACTTGACCCATTTCGTTAGCATAACACTTGATCGTTTAGTTTGTTGCTATTGCTTTCTTCATGACTTATACATGTTCCTATGACTATGAGATTATAGAACTCCCGTTTACCGGAGGAACACTTTGTGTGCCACCAAACGTCACAACGTAACTGGGTGATTATAAAGGTGCTCTACAGGTGTCTCCAAAGGTACTTGTTGGGTTGGCGTATTTCGAGATTAGGATTTGTCACTCCGATTGTCGGAGAGGTATCTCTGGGCCCTCTCGGTAATGCACATCACTTAAGCCTTGCAAGCATTGCAACTAATGACTTAGTTGCGGGATGATGTGTTACGGAATGAGTAAAGAGACTTGCCAGTGACGAGATTGAACTAGGTATTGAGATACCGACGATCGAATCTCGGGCAAGTAACATACCGATGACAAAGGGAACAACGTATGTTGTTATGTGATTTGACCGATAAAGACCTTCATAGAATATGTAGGAACCAATATGAGCATCCAGGTTCTGCTATTGGTTATTGACCAGAGATGTGTCTCGGTCATGTCTACATAGTTCTCGAACCCGTAGGGTCCGCACGCTTAAAGTTTCGATGACGGTTATATTATGAGTTTATGTGTTTTGATGTACCGAAGGAGTTCGGAGTCCCGGATGAGATCGGGGACATGACGAGGAGTCTCGAAATGGTCGAGACGTAAAGATCGATATATTGGACGACTATATTCGGACATCGGAAAGGTTCCGAGTGATTCGGGTATTTTCGGAGGTACCGGGGAGTTACGGGAATACGAGGAAGAAGTAATGGCCTCATGGGCCAAGTGGTGGAAGAGAGGAGGCAGGGCGCGGGGCCCCCTAGCCCAAACCGAATTGGACTAGGGGGCGGCCCCCCTTTCCTCCTTTTCCCCCCTCTCCTTCCTTCTCCTTCTCCTCCTTCCTTTCCTCCTCCTAGTAGGAGTAGGAAAGGGGAGTCCTACTCCTACTAGGAGGACTCCTCCTCCTGGCGCGTCCATAAATTCCGTAAAATGGCTTGAGGCCATGATATCTGAGATGAGATCCATGTATGAGAACAGAGTATGGACTTTGATTGACTTGCCCATTGATCAGCGAGCCATTGAGATTAAATGGATCTTCAAGAGAAAGACAGACGCTGATAGTAGTATTACTATCTACAAAGCTAGTATTGTCGCAAAAAGGTTTTCGACAAGTTCAAGGTGTTGACTACGATGAGAGTTTCTCACTCGTATCTATACTTAAGTCTATATGAATCATGTTAGCAATTGCCGCATTTTGTAAAATCTGGCAAATGGATAAACAAAACTGGATTCCTTAATGGATTTATTAAAGAAGAGTTGTATATGATGCAACCAGGAGGTTTTGTCAATCCTAAAGGTACTAACAAAATATGCAAGCTCTAGCGATCCATCTATGGACTAGTGCAAGCATCCCGGAGTTGGAATATACGCTTTGATAAGTTGATCAAAGCATATAGTTTTATACAGACTTGCGGTGAAGCATGTATTTACAACAAAGTGAGTGGGAGCACTATAGCATTTCTGATAAGTATATGTGAATGACATATTGTTGACCGGAGATAATGTAGAATTATTCTGCAAAGCATAAAGGAATGTTTGAAAGGAGTTTTTTAAGAAAGACCTCGGTGAAGCTGCTTACATATTGAGCATCAAGATCTATAGGGATAGATCAAGACGCTTGATAAGTTTTTCAATGAGTACATACCTTGACAAGATTTTGAAGTAGTTCAAAATGGAACAGTCAAAGAAGGTGTTCTTCCCTGTGTTACAAGGTGTGAAGTTGAGTAAGACTCAAAACCCGACCACGACAGAAGATGGAGAGAGAATGAAAGTCATTCCCTATGCCTCAGACATAGGTTCTATAAAGTATGCCATGCTGTGTACCAAACCTATTGTATACCCTGCCCTGAGTTTGGCAAGGAAGTACAATAGTGATCTAGGAGTAGATCACTGGACATTGGTCAAAATTATCCTTAGTGGAATAAGGATATGTTTCTCGATTATGGAGGTGACAAAAGGTTCGTCGTAAAGGGTTACGTCGATGGAAGTTTTGACACTGATCCAGATGACTCAAAGTCTCAATCTGGATACATATTGAAAGTGGGAGCAATTAGCTAGAGTAGCTCCATGCAGAGCATTGCTGACATAGAAATTTGCAAAATACATATGGATCTGAATGTAGCAGACCCGTTGACTAAACTTCCCTCACAAGCAAAACATGATCACACCTTAGTACTCTTTGGGTATTGATCACATAGCAACGTGAACTAGATTACAAACTCTAGTAAACCCTTTGAGTGTTGGTCACATGAGATGTGAACTATGGGTGTTAATCACATGGTGATGTGAACTATTGATGTTAAATCACATGGTGATGTGAACTAGATTATTGACTCTAGTGCAAGTGGGAGACTGAAGGAAATATGCCCTAGAGTGAATAATAAAGTCATTATTTATTTCCTTATATCATGATAAATGTTTATTATTCATGCTAGAATTGTATTAACCGGAAACATAATACATGTGTGAATACATAGACAAATATTATGTCACTAGTATGCCTCTACTTGACTAGCTCGTTGAATCAAAGATGGTTAAGTTTCCTAGCCCTAGACATGAGTTGTCATATGATTAACGAGGTCACATCATTAGATAATGATGTGATTGACTTGACCCATTCCGTTAAGCATAGCACTTGATCGTTTAGTTTGTTGCTATTGCTTTCTTCGTGACTTATACATGTTCCTATGACTATGAGATTATGCAACTCCCGTTTACCGGAGGAACACTTTGTGTGCTACCAAACGTCCCAACGTAACTGGTTGATTATAAATGTGCTCTACAGGTGTCTCCGAAGGTACTTGTTGGGTTGGCGTATTTCAAGATTAGGATTTGTCACTCCGATTGTCGGAGAGGTATCTCTGGGCCCACTCGGTAATGCACATCACTATAAGCCTTGCAAGCATTGCAGCTAATGAGTTAGTTGCGGGATGATGTGTTATAGAACGAGTAAAGAGACTTGCCGGTAACGAGATTGAATTAGGTATTGAGATACCGCGATCGAATCTCGGGCAAGTAACATACCGATGACAAAGGGAACAATGTATGTTGTTATGAGGTTTGAATGATAATGATCTTCGTAGAATATGTAGGAGCCAATATGAGCATCGAGGTTCCGCTATTGGTTATTGACCAGAGACGTGTCTCGGTCATGTCTACATAATTCTTGAAACCGTAGGGTCCGCACGCTTAAAGTTCGATGATGGTTATATTATGAGTTTATGTGTTTTGATGTACTGAAGGAGTTTGGAGTCCCAGATGAGGTCGGGGACATGACGAGGAGTCTCGAAATGGTCGAGACGTAAAGATCGATATATTGGATGACTATATTCGGACATCGAAAAGGTTCCGAGTGATTCGGATATTTTCGGGAGTACCGGGGAGTTAGGGGAATTCGTATTGGGCCTTAATGGGCCATACGGGAAAGGAGAGAAAGGCCTCAAAGGGTGGCCGCACCCCTCCCCATGGGCTGGTCCGAATTGGACTAGGGAGGGGGGCGCCCCCTTCCTTCCTTCTCTTTTTCCCTTCCCTCCTAGTCCTACTACTTGGAAGGGCTCCTAGTTCTACTAGGAAAGGGGGAATCCTACTCCCGGTGGGAGTAGGACTCCCCTAGGGCGCGCCATAGAGAGGGCCGGCCCTCCCCTCCTCCACTCCTTTATATACGGGGGCAGGAGGCACCCCAAAGACACAACAATTGATCTCTTGATCTCTTAGCCGTGTGCGGTGCCCCCCTCCACCATAATCCACCTCGATCATATCGTAGCGGTGCTTAGGCGAAGCCCTGCGTCGGTAGAACATCATCATCGTCACCACACCATCGTGCTAACGAAACTCTCCCTCAACACTCGCTGGATCGGAGTTTGAGGGATGTCATCGAGTTGAACGTGTGCGGAACTCGGAGGTGCCGTGCGTTCAGTACTTGATCGGTCGGATCGTGAAGACGTACGACTACATCAACCACGTTGTGCTAACGCTTCCGCTTCCGGTCTACGAGGGTACGTAGACAACACTCTCCCCTCTCGTTGCTATGCATCACCATGATCTTGCGTGTGCGTAGCAAATTTTTTGAAATTACTACGTTCTCCAACACCAAGAACCTTCCCCAGTGGCTTGCAGGCCTGAACTGGGCCCGTTGATCGGGTGTAACGTTAAATAGACATCTCTCTCCCTCGAGAGGGGGTTCGCTAGGATTTGGACGGCTAAGGCCGGTGGCTTGTATGGATAGAGGTGCGGGAGGTTGGGTGGTTCCCTCTACCGAAATTCAAATTACTAGTTCGATTCATAACATCCATGGCGAGCGCGAACAATTCCGGTGAGTAGCTCACAAACCCGTTCAACTTTGTTGCAGGAGTTTAAAATTGAAATGATGAGCAGAGGCATCAAAATGTCAATGAGCCAACAGCAAACAAGCATTCGGCTAGTACTTGTCCTCCAGCTCCAGAGCGTAAGTGAGAAGGCCACCTCGTTCGCCGTCTGCGCCCCAGCATGTATGGCACCATGTCGATCGATCAATCTAGAACAACAAATCATCCAAGAATAATACACATGGAACAAGGAGCTCACCTGGAGCAGTGACACGTAGCTTGAGGCGATGATGTTGGCCGGCTTGGACGCGGCGGGCTCGCGCTCCCGCGATGGCGTGACAGTGCCCTGCAGGAACCGCCTCGCTGCCTTCCAGTCACTATCTTTGCTTGTCGCGGGCGGCGACAACTAGGGGCCGGAGAAGCCCGACGATCAGGAGGGTCTGACGCCGAGCTCTCGCCGTCCGCGTGGTCCTCCCCCACCTTCCTCTTCTTCCCAAGCGATGACGCGCGAGGCGTCACTTTGTAGTCAGGCTCGTTCTTCACCTTCATCCATGGCGACATGAACAGGCGCGACTGCAAACCACGGATTAGTACAATCCACAGCAAACATCCTAAATTGTTCTGAATTCTACAATGCCAGAGGTTTCACCTTTACGAGTTGGCCGCGGAGATGACACCCCGGTGATGTTGGTTGCGACCATGTTGTGCTGGTGGAGATACGCGAAGAGATCGATCAGGGAACTCCCTCAAGCACGCAGCAGGCTGTCTGCCATGGCCTTCTCCTGCACGGTGAGCGACGGATCGAAGGTGGAGGACCTGGAAGGATCACCCCACTCCACCGGGCACGGCCACGACGCCGACGACACCAAGAAAAAGAAATCCTCCTTCCACCCCCTTGATAAACTTGGCGCGACTCCAAGAGCAGTACACAGAGGATTTCAGGCAGATTTAATTCAGGTGCCCTGTAGCGTGGGTTAATTAGACAAGATGTCAGGGTGTTATTTGCAAAACTGTAGGTAAAGACCGGTCCACCCATCTGGCTGCCACTTGTCACGTTGTGATAGGCCCAGGACCAAATCATCACATCCAGTGCAAGTTGGGGTATGGTGAAGTTGCATTTTACAAGTTTGGGACTAAATCATCACATTCCCTGCAAGTTAGGGTACCTGGGGTGCTTTTACCTCCATTTGGATCGGGTCTCCCTTGGACGTTGGACCGTGCCATACCGAACGCATGGAACGCAAGCCCACGTCCACCCCGCACGAAACACGCCGCCGTCACGATGCGCCACGCGATCCATGCACGTCGCCTCGTGATGCCCCAAGCTCCATTGTGGTGTCTCGTCCATGGATGTTGAATATATGGTTCGTGCATGTATATTGTATAGCCCGCCTCACCTCGTAGTCTTTGTATAGTTGAGGTTATGTCCCACCTTGTACTCCATATATACGTACGCTATGCACCGATCAATACAGCATGAAGCATTGTCAAAACTCTTGTCTCCAACATGGTATCATACCTAAGATCCTAACCCTAACCCGTGTGCCGCCGCCGCCACCCACCATCGCCGCCGCCACCACCCGCCGCCGCCGCCGCCGCGACCGCCGCCCCCGCTTCCGCCTCCACCCTACCGCGCCACCCCCGACCGCGCCTCCATCCATCGGCCCAGCCGCTCCCCCCCCCCCCCGAGATGCCGCCAACCCCATGGCCTCCCCCGGCTCCTCCGACACCACTCGCAGCTGCCGCACCAACCCGTTCGAAGGTCCCGATCCCGTCGTCATCCGCGACCTCAACATCCTCGACCGGGTTCCCGTTGTCCTCGACCACCTCACCTCCGTGTACTATGCATGGAAGACGTACTTCTCCCTCGTGTTTCGGGAGTACAACATCCGGGATCACATCGATGGCTCCGTGGACTCTCGCTTCATGGAGGACGATTAGGAGTGGATGTCCATCAACGCCACTCTCATCCGTTGGTTCTACACCACCATATCGAAGGACCTCTTCCACACGGTGGTCTCCGCCGATGATGATGCTCACGCCGTTTGGACCAAGATCAACGGCCTCTTCACCGACAATGCGCTCCAACGCAAGGTTTTCTTGCACGGCGAGTTCTTTGGGTGCCAGCAGCTCGACACGTCCGTTGATGATTACTGCATGCGCCTCAAGAAGCTTGTTGACGAGCTCCGTGATCTTGGTGAGAAGGTCTCCGATGATCTCCTCCTCAGCACCCTCATCGTCGGTCTGAACGATGATTTAGGAAACGCCGCCTCCAACATCCTCCTCATCACCAACCCAACGTTCCCGAGGATCGTTGCGTACCTGAAGTTGGGGGAGCGGATGATGCGGATGTCCCGCACCCGGGCCACCCACACCGCCCTCACCGCCGGTACCCTCACCATGTTGTTCCCTTTGTCATCGGTATGTTACTTGCCTGAGATTCGATCGTCGGTATCTCAATACCTAGTTCAATCTCGTTACCGGCAAGTCTCTTTACTCGTTCCGTAAAACATCATCCCGCAACTAACTCATTAGTTGCAATGCTTGCAAGGCTTATAGTGATGTGCATTACCGAGTGGGCCCAGAGATACCTCTCTGACAATCGGAGTGACAAATCCTAATCTCAAAATACGCCAACCCAACAAGTACCTTCGGAGACACCTGTAGAGCACATTTATAATCACCCGGTTATGTTGGGACATTTGGTAGCACACAAAGTGTTCCTCCGGTAAACGGGATTTGCATAATCTCATAGTCATAGGAACATGTATAAGTCATTAAGAAAGCAATAGCAACAAACTAAATGATCAAGTATTATGCTAACGGAATGGGTCAAGTCAATCACATCATTATCTAATGATGTGACCCCGTTAATCATATGACAACTCATGTCTATGGCTAGGAAACTTAACCATCTTTAATTCAATGAGCTAGTCAAGTAGAGGCATACTAGTGACATAATATTTGTCTATGTATTCACACATGTATTATGTTTCCGGTTAATACAATTCTAGCATGAATAATAAACATTTATCATGATATAAGGAAATAAATAATAACTTTATTATTGCCTCTAGGGCATATTTCCTTTAGTCTCCCACTTGTACTAGAGTCAATAATCTAGTTCACATCACCATGTGATTAAACATCAATAGTTCACATCACCATGTGATTAACACCCATAGTTCACATCTCATGTGACCAACACTCAAAGGGTTTACTAGAGTCAATAATCTAGTTCACATTGCTATGTGATCAATACCCAAAGAGTACTAAGGTGTGATCATGTTTTGCTTGTGAGGGAAGTTTAGTCAACGGGTCTGCTACATTCAGATCCGTATGTATTTTGCAAATTTCTATGTCAACAATGCTCTGCACGGAGCTACTCTAGCTAATTGCTCTCACTTTGAATATGTATCCAGATTGAGACTTTGAGTCATCTGGATCAGTGTCAAAACTTGCATCGACGTAACCCTTTACGACGAACCTTTTGTCACCTCCATAATCGAGAAACATATCCGTATTCCACTAAGGATAATTTTGACCAATGTCCAGTGATCTACTCCTAGATCACTATTGTATTCCCTTGCCAAACTCAGGGCAAGGTATACAATATATTTGGTACACAACATGGCATACTTTATAGAACCTATGGCTGAGGCATAAGGAATGACTTTCATTCTCTCTCTATCTTCTGCTGTGGTCGGGTTTTGAGTCTTACTCAACTTCACACCTTGTAACACAGGCAAGAACTCCTTCTTTGACTGTTCCATTTTGAACTACTTCAATATCTTGTCAAGGTATGTACTCATTGAAAAACTTATCAAGCGTCTTGATCTATCTCTATAGACCTTGATGCTCAATATGTAAGCAGCTTCACCGAGGTCTTTCTTTGAAAAACTCCTTTCAAACATTCCTTTATGCTTTGCAGAATAATTCTACATTATCTCTGATCAACAATATGTCATTCACATATACTTATCAGAAATGCTATAGTGCTCCCACTCACTTTGTTGTAAATACAGGCTTCACCGCAAGTCTGTATAAAACTATATGCTTTGATCAACTTATCAAAGCGTATATATTCCAACTCCGGGATGCTTGCACCAGTCCATAGATGGATCGCTAGAGCTTGCATATTTTGTTAGTACCTTTAGGATTGACAAAACCTCCTAGTTGCATCATATACAACTCTTCTTTAATAAATACATTAAGGAATGCAGTTTTGTTTATCCATTCGCCAGATTTCATAAAATGCGGCAATTGCTAACATGATTCATACAGACTTAAGCATAGATACGAGTGAGAAACTCTCATCGTAGTCAACACCTTGAACTTGTCGAAAACCTTTTTGCGACAATTCTAGCTTTGTAGATAGTAATACTACTACCAGCGTCCGTCTTCCTCTTGAAGATCCATTTAATCTCAATGGCTCGCTGGTCAATGGGCAAGTCAATCAAAGTCCATACATGTTCTCGTACATGGATCTCATCTCAGATTTCATGGCCTCAAGCCATTTTGCGGAATCTATGGGCGCGCCAGGAGGAGGAGTCCTCCTCCTAGTAGGAGTAGGACTCCCCTTTCCTACTCCTACTAGGAGGACGAAAGGAAGGAGGAGAAGGAGAAGGAAGGAGAGGGAGGAAAAGGAGGAAAGGGGGGCCGGCCCCCTAGTCCAATTTGGTTTGGGCTAGGGGGGCCGCACGCCCTGCCTCCTCTCCTCCACCACTTGGCCCATGAGGCCATTACTTCTTCCTTGTATTCCCGTAACTCCCCGGTACCTCCGAAAATACCCGAATCACTCGGAACCTTTCCGATGTCCGAATATAGTCATCCAATATATCGATCTTTACGTCTCGACCATTTCGAGACTCCTCGTCTTGTCCCCGATCTCATCCGGGACTCCGAACTCCTTCGGTACATCAAAACACATAAACTCATAATATAATTGTCATCGAAACTTTAAGCGTGCGGATCCTACGGGTTTGAGAACTATGTAGACATGACCGAGACACGTCTCCGGTCAATAACCAATAGCGGAACCTGGATGCTCATATTGGCTCCTACATATTCTACGAAGATCTTTATCGGTCAAACCGCATAACAACATACGTTGTTCCCTTTGTCATCGGTATGTTACTTTCCCGAGATTCGATCGTCAGTATCTCAATACCTAATTCAATCTCGTCACTGGCAAGTCTCTTTACTCGTTCCGTAACACATCATCCCGCAACTAATTCATTAGTTGCAATGCTATAGTGCTTATCAGAAATGCTATAGTGCTCCCACTCACTTTGTTGTAAATAAAGGCTTCACCGCAAGTCTGTATAAACTATATGCTTTGATCAACTTATCAAAGCGTATATTCCAACTCCGGGATGCTTGCACCAGTCCATAGATGGATCGCAAGAGCTTGCATATTTTGGTAGTACCTTTAGGATTGACAAAACCTCCTGGTTGCATCATATACAACTCTTCTTTAATAAATCCATTAAGGAATGCAGTTTTGTTTATCCATTTGCCAGATTTCATAAAATACGGCAATTGCTAACATGATTCATACAGACTTAATCATAGATACGAGTGAGAAACTCTCATCGTAGTCAACACCTTGAACTTGTCAAAAACCTTTTTGCGACAATTCTAGCTTTGTAGATAATAATACTACTATCAGCGTCCGTCTTCCTCTTGAAGATCCATTTAATCTCAATGGCTCGCTGATCAATGGGCAAGTCAATCAAAGTCCATACTCTGTTCTCATACATGGATCTCATCTCAGATTTCATGGCCTCAAGCCATTTTGCGGAATCTGGGCTCATCATCGCTTCCTCATAGTTTGTAGGCTCATCATGGTCAAGTAACATGACCTCTAGAACAGGATTACCGTACCACTCTGGTGCGGATCTTACTCTGGTTTACCTACGAGGTTCGGTAGTAACTTGATCTGAAGTTACATGATCATCATCATTAGCTTCCTCACTAATTGGTGTAGTAGTCACAGGAACATATTTCTGTGATGAACTACTTTCCAATAAGGGAGCAGGTACAGTTACCTCATCAAGTTCTACTTTCCTCCCACTCACTTCTTTCGAGAGAAACTCCTTCTCTAGAAAGGATCCATTCTCAGCAATGAATATCTTGCCTTCGGATCTGTGATAGAAGGTGTACCCAACATTTTCTTTTGGGTATCCTATGAAGACGCACTTCTCCGATTTGGGTTTGAGATTACCAGGTTGAAACTTTTTCACATAAACATTGCAACCTCAAACTTTAAGAAACGACAGCTTAGGTTTCTTGCCAAACCATAGTTCATACGATGTCGTCTCAACGGATTTAGATGGTGCCCTATTTAACGTGAATGTAACTGTCTCTAATGCATAACCCAAAACGATAGTGGTAAATTGGTAAGAGACATCATAGATCGCACCATATCTAATAAAGTACGGTTACGACGTTCGGACACACCATCACACTGTGGTGTTCTAGGTGGCGTGAGTAGTGAAACTATTTCACATTGTTTTAACTGAAGGCCAAACTCGTAACTCAAATATTTTACCTCTACGATTATATCATAGAAAATTTTATATTTGTTACGATGATTCTCCACTTCACTCTGATTTTTTTGAACTTTTCAAATGTTTCAGACTTGTGTTTCATCAAGTAGATATACTCATATCTGCTCAAACCATCTGTGAAGATCAGAAAATAATGATACCTGCCGCGAGCCTCAATATTCATCGGACCACATACATCAGTATGTATGATTTCCAACAAATCTGTTGCTCGCTCCATAGTTCCGGAGAACGGCGTTTTAGTCATCTTGCCCATGAGGCACGGTTCGCAAGTACCAAGTTATTTATAATCAAGTGGTTCCAAAAGTCCATCAGTATGGAGTTTCTTCATGCGCTTTATACCGATATGACCTAAACGGCAGTGCCACAAATAATTTGCACTATCATTATTAACTTTGCATCTTTTGGCTTCAATATTATGAAAATGTGTATCACCATGATCGAGATCCAACAAACCATTTTCATTGGGTGTATGACCATAGAAGGTTTTATTCATGTAAACAGAACAACAATTATTTTCTAACTTACATGAATAACCGTATTGCAATAAACATGATCCAATCATATTCATGCTCAACGCAAACACTATATAACATTTATTTTAGGTTTAACACTAATCCCGAAAGTATAGGGAGTGTGCGATGATGATCATATCAATCTTGGAACTACTTTCAACACACATCGTCACCTCGCCTTTTACTAGTTTTTGTTTATTCTGCAACTCCCGTTTCGAGTTACTATTCTTAGCGACTGAACCAGTATCAAATGCCGAGGGGTTGCTATAAACACTAGTAAAATACACATCGATAACATGTATATCCAGTATACCTTTGTTCACTTTGACATCCTTCTTCTCCGCCAATTACTTGGGGTAGTTCCGCTTCCAGTTACCAGTCCCTTTGCAGTAGAAGCACTCAGTTTTAGGCTAAGGTCCAGACTTGGTTTTTTTCACTTGAGCAGCAACTTGCTTGCCGTTCTTATTGAAGTTCCCCTTTCTTCCCTTTGCCCTTTTCTTGAAACTAGTGGTCTTTCTCAACCATCAACACTTGATGCTTTTCTTGATTTCTACCTTCGTCGATTTCAGCATCACGAAGAGCTTGGGAGTTACTTTTGTCATCCCTTGCATATTATAGTTCATCACTAAGTTCTAGTAACCCGGTGATAGTGACTAGAGAACTTTGTCAATTACTCTCTTATCTGGAAGATTAACTCCCACTTGATTCAAGCAATTGTAGTACTCAGACAATCTGAGCACATGCCCACTGGTTGAGCTATTCTCCTCCATCTTGTAGGCAAAGTATTGTCAGAGGTGTTGGGGAACGTAGTAATTTCAAAAAATTTCCTACGCACACGCAAGATCATGGTGATGCACAGCAACGAGAGGGGAGAGTGTTGTCTACGTACTCACGCAGACCGACTGCGGAAGCGTTGACACAACATAGAGGAAGTAGTCGTACGTCTTCCCAATCCGACCGATCCAAGCACCGTTACCCCGGCACCTCCGAGTTCTTAGCACACGTACAGCTCGATGACGATCCTCGGGCTCCGATCCAGCAAAGCGTCGGGGAGGAGTTCCGTCAGCACGACGGCGTGGTGACGATCTTGATGTTCTACTGACGCAGGGCTTCGCCTAAGCACTACAATGATATGATCGAGGTGGAATATGGTGGCAGGGGGCACCGCACACGGAGAAGGAACGATCTCAATGATCAACTTGTGTGTCTAGAGGTGCCCCTGCCTCCGTATATAAAGGAGCCAAGGGGGAGGGGGCCGCCGGCCAGGAGGAGGGCGCAGGAGGAGTCCTACTCCTATCGGGAGTAGGACTCCCCCCCCCCAATCCTAGTTGGACTAGGATTCCCCGAGGGGGAAAGAGAGAGGGGGGGGGGGGCGGCCACCTGTCCTAGTCCTAATAGGACTAGGGGAGGGGGAGGCGCGCGGCCACCTTGGGCTGCCCCTTTCTCCTTTCCACTAAAGCCCATTAAGGCCCATATGGCTCCCGGGGGGTTCCGGTAACCTCCCGGTACTCCGGTAAAATCCCGATTTCACCCGGAACACTTCCGATATCCAAATATAGGCTTCCAATATATCAATCTTTATGTCTCGACCATTTCGAGACTCCTCGTCATGTCCGCGATCACATCCAGGACTCCGAACTAACTTCGGTACATCAAAATGCATAAACTCATAATAACTGTCATCGTAACGTTAAGCGTGCGGACCCTACGGTTCGAGAACAATGTAGACATGACTGAGACACATCTCCGGTCAATAACCAATAGCGGGACCTGGATGCCCATATTGGCTCCTACATATTCTACGAAGATCTTTATCGGTCAGACCGCATAACAACATACGTTGTTCCCTTTGTCATCGGTATGTTAATTGCCCGAGATTCGATCGTCGGTATCCAATACCTAGTTCAATCTCGTTACCGGCAAGTCTCTTTACTCGTTCCGTAATACATCATCTCGCAACTAAATCATTAGTTGCAATGCTTGCAAGGCTTATGTGATGTGCATTACTGAGAGGGCCCAGAGATACCTCTCCAACAATCGGAGTGACAAATCCTAATCTCGAAATACGCCAACCCAACATCTACCTTTGGAGAGACCTGTAGAGCTCCTTTATAATCACCCAGTTACGTTGTGACATTTGGTAGCACACAAAGTGTTCCTCCGGTAAACGGGAGTTGCATAATCTCATAGTCATAGGAACATGTATAAGTCATGAAGAAAGCAATAGCAACATACTAAACGATCGGGTGCTAAGCTAATGAAATGGGTCATGTCAATCAGATCATTCAACTAATGATGTGACCTCGTTAATCAAATAACAACACCTTGTTCATGGTTAGGAAACATAACCATCTTTGATTAACGAGCTAGTCAAGTAGAGGCATACTAGTGACACTAAGTTTGTCTATGTATTCACACATGTATTATGTTTTCGGTTAATACAATTCTAGCATGAATAATAAACATTTATCATGATATAAGGAAATAAATGATAACTTTATTATTGCCTCTAGGGCATATTTCCTTCAGTCTCCCACTTGCACTAGAGTCAATAATCTAGATTACACAGTAATGATTCTAACACCCATGGAGCCTTGGTGCTGATCATGTTTTGCTCGTGGAAGAGGCTTAGTCAACGGGTCTGCAACATTCAGGTCCGTATGTATCTTGCAAATCTCTATGTCTCCCACCTGGACTAGATCCCGGATGGAATTGAAGCGTCTCTTGATGTGCTTGGTCTTCTTGTGAAATCTGGATTCCTTTGCCAAGGCAATTGCACCAGTATTGTCACAAAAGATTTTCATTGGACCCGACGCACTAGGTATGACACCTAGATCGGATATGAACTCCTTCATCCAGACTCCTTCGTTCGCTGCTTCCGAAGCAGCTATGTACTCCGCTTCACATGTAGATCCCGCTATGACGCTTTGTTTAGAACTGCACCAACTGACAGCTCCACCGTTTAATGTAAACACGTATCCGGTTTGCGATTTAGAATCGTCCGGATCAGTGTCAAAGCTTGCATCAACGTAACCTTTTATGGTGAGCTCTTTGTCACCTCCATATACGAGAAACATATCATTAGTCCTTTTTAGGTATTTCAGGATGTTCTTGACCGCTGTCCAGTGATCCACTCCTGGATTACTTTGGTACCTCCCTGCTAAACTTATAGCAAGGCACACATCAGGTCTGGTACACAACATTGCATACATGATAGAGCCTATGGCTGAAGCATAGGGAACATCTTTCATTTTCTCTCTATCTTCTGCAGTGGTCGGGCATTGAGTCTGACTCAACTTCACACCTTGTAACACAGGCAAGAACCCTTTCTTTGCTTGATCCATTTTGAACTTCTTCAAAATCTTGTCAAGGTATGTGCTTTGTGAAAGTCCAATTAAGCGTTTTGATCTATCTCTATAGATCTTTATGCCTAATATGTAAGCAGCTTCACCGAGGTCTTTCATTGAAAAACTCTTATTCAAGTATCCCTTTATGCTATCCAGAAATTCTATATCATTTCCAATCAGCAATATGTCATCCACATATAATATCAGAAATGCTACAGAGCTCCCACTCACTTTCTTGTAAATACAGGCTTCTCCGAAAGTCTGTATAAAACCAAATGCTTTGATCACACTATCAAAGCGTTTATTCCAACTCCGAGAGGCTTGCACCAGTCCATAAATGGATCGCTGGAGCTTGCACACTTTGTTAGCTCCCTTTGGATCGACAAAACCTTCCGGTTGCATCATATACAACTCTTCTTCCAGAAATCCATTCAGGAATGCAGTTTTGACATCCATCTGCTAAATTTCATAATTATAAAACGCGGCAATTGCTAACATGATTCGGACAGACTTAAGCATCGCTACGGGTGAGAAGGTCTCATCGTAGTCAACCCCTTGAACTTTTTGAAAACCTTTTGCGACAAGTCGAGCTTTATAGACAGTAACATTACCGTTAGCGTCAGTCTTTTTCCTGAAGATCCATTTATTCTCAATTGCTTGCCGATCATCGGGCAAGTCAACCAAAGTCCATACTTTGTTCTCATACATGGATCCCATCTCAGATTTCATGGCTTCAAGCCACTTTGCGGAATCTGGGCTCACCATCGCTTCTTCATAGTTTGTAGGTTCATCATGATCTAGTAGCATGACTTCCAGAACTGGATTACCGTACCACTCTAGCGCGGATCTTACTCTGGTTCATCTACGAGGTTCACTAGTATCTTGTTCTGAAGTTTCATGATCATTATCATTAACTTCCTCACTTATTGGTGTAGGTGTCGCAGAAACAGTTTTCTGTGATGTACTACTTTCCAACAAGGGAGTAGGTACAGTTACCTCGTCAAGTTCTACTTTCCTCCCACTCACTTCTTTCGAGAGAAACTCCTTCTCAAGAAAGTTTCCGAATTTAGGAACAAAAGTCTTGCCTTCGGATCTGTGATAGAAGGTGTATCCAATAGTTTCCTTTGGATATCCTATGAAGACACATTTCTCCGATTTGGGTTCGAGCTTATCAGTTTGAAGCTTTTTCACATAAGCATCGCAGCCCCAAACTTTCAGAAACGACAACTTTGGTTTCTTGCCAAACCATAGTTCATAAGGTGTCGTCTCAACGGATTTTGATGGTGCCCTATTTAACGTGAATGCGGCCGTCTCTAGAGCGTATCCCCAAAACGATAGCGGTAAATTAGTAAGAGACATCATAGATCGCACCATATCTAGTAAAGTACGATTACAAAGTTCGGACACACCATTACGCTGTGGTGTTCCAGGTGGCGTGAGTTGCGAAACTATTCCACAATTTTTCAAATGTACACCAAACTCGTAACTCAAATATTCTCCTCCACGATCGGATCGTAGAAACTTTATTTTCTTGTTATGATGATTTTCAACTTCACTCTGAAATTCTTTGAACTTTTCAAACGTTCCATACTTATGTTTCATTAAGTAGATATACCCATATCTGCTTAAGTCATCTGTGAAGGTGAGAAAATAACGATATCCGCCACGAGCCTCAACATTCATCGGACCACATACATCTGTATGTATGATTTCCAACAAATCTGTTGCTCTCTCCATAGTACCGGAGAACGGTGTTTTAGTCATCTTTCCCATGAGGCATGGTTCGCAAGTACCAAGTGATTCATAATCAAGTGGTTCCAAAAGTCCATCAGTATGGAGTTTCTTCATGCGCTTTACACCGATATGACCTAAATGGCAGTGCCACAAATAAGTTGCACTATCATTATCAACTCTGCATCTTTTGGCTTCTACATTATGAATATGTGTATCACTACTATCGAGATTCAACAAGAATAGACCACTCTTCAAGGGTGCATGACCATAAAAGATATTACTCATATAAATAGAACAACCATTATTCTCTGATTTAAATGAATAACCGTCTCGCATTAAACAAGATCCTGATATAATGTTCATGCTCAACGCTGGCACCAAATAACAATTATTTAGGTCTAATACTAATCCCGAAGGTAGATGTAGAGGTAGCGTGCCGACTGTGATCACATCGACTTTGGAACCGTTTCCCACGCGCATCGTCACCTCGTCCTTAGCCAATCTTCGCTTAATCCATAGTCCCTGTTTCGAGTTGCAAATATTAGCAACAGAACCAGTATCATATACCCAGGTGCTATTGCGAGCATTAGTAAGGTACACATCAATAACATGTATATCACATATACCTTTGTTCACCTTGCCATCCTTCTTATCCGCCAAATACTTGGGGCAGTTCCGCTTCCAGTGACCAGTCTGCTTGCAGTAGAAGCACTCAGTTTCAGGCTTAGGTCCAGACTTGGGTTTCTTCTCCTGAGCAGCAACTTGCTAGCCGTTCTTCTTGAAGTTCCCCTTCTTCTTCCCTTTGCCCTTTTTCTTGAAACTAGTGGTTTTGTTAACCATCAACACTTGATGCTCCT
The DNA here is from genome assembly GCA_034509565.1 of Triticum monococcum. Classification (NCBI taxonomy): domain Eukaryota; kingdom Viridiplantae; phylum Streptophyta; class Magnoliopsida; order Poales; family Poaceae; genus Triticum; species Triticum monococcum. Next base: position 430,854,201 of record CM067845.1, read on the forward strand.
TCTTGATTTCTACCTCCGCAGCTTTCAGCATTGCGAACAGCTCGGGAATAGTCTTGTTCATCCCTTGCATATTATAGTTCATCACGAAGCTCTTGTAGCTTAGTGGCAGTGATTGGAGAATTCTGTCAATGACGCAATCATCTGGAAGATTAACTCCCATCTGAATCAAGTGATTATTATACCCAGACATTTTGAGTATATGCTCACTGACAGAACTGTTCTCCTCCATCTTGCAGCTATAGAACTTATTGGAGACTTCATATCTCTCAATCCGGGCATTTGCTTGAAATATTATCTTCAACTCCTGAAACATCTCATATGCTCCATGACGTTCAAAACGTCGTTGAAGTCCCGATTCTAAGCCGTAAAGCATGGCACACTGAACTATCGAGTAGTCATCAGCTTTGCTCTGCCAGACGTTCATAATATCTGGTGTTGCTCCAGCAGCAGGCCTGGCACCCAGCGGTGCTTCCAGGACGTAATTCTTCTGAGCAGCAACGAGGATAATCCTCAAGTTACGGACCCAGTCCATGTAATTGCTACCATCATCTTTCAACTTTGCTTTCTCAAGGAACGCATTAAAATTCAACGGAACAACTGTTGGAAATATGCCCTAGAGGCAATAATAAATTAGTTATTATTATATTTCCTTGTTCATGATAATCGTTTATTATCCATGCTATAATTGTATTGATAGGAAACTCAGATACATGTGTGGATACATAGACAACACCATGTCCCTAGTAAGCCTCTAGTTGACTAGCTCGTTGATCAATAGATGGTTACGGTTTCCTGACCATGGACATTGGATGTCGTTGATAACGGGATCACATCATTGGGAGAATGATGTGATGGACAAGACCCAATCCTAAGCATAGCACTAGATCATGTAGTTCGTATGCTAAAGCTTTGCTAATGTCAAGTATCATTTCCTTAGACCATGAGATTGTGCAACTCCCGGATACCGTAGGAATGCTTTGGGTGTACCAAACGTCACAACGTAACTGGGTGGCTATAAAGGTACATTACAGGTATCTCCGAAAGTGTCTGTTGGGTTGGCACGAATCGAGACTGGGATTTGTCACTCCGTGTAAGCGGAGAGGTATCTCTGGGCCCACTCGGTAGGACATCATCATAATGTGCACAATGTGATCAAGGAGTTGATCACGGGATGATGTGTTACATAACGAGTAAAGAGACTTGCCGGTAACGAGATTGAACAAGGTATCGGGATACCGACGATCGAATCTCGGGCAAGTATCGTACCGATAGACAAAGGGAATTGTATACGGGATTGATTAAGTCCTTGACATCGTGGTTCATCCGATGAGATCATCGTGGAACATGTGGGAGCCAACATGGGTATCCAGATCCCGCTGTTGGTTATTGACCGGAGAACGTCTCGGTCATGTCTGCATGTCTCCCGAACCCGTAGGGTCTACACACTTAAGGTTCGATGACGCTAGGGTTATAAAGGAAGTTTGTATGTGGTTACCGAATGTTGTTCGGAGTCCCGGATGAGATCCCGGACGTCACGAGGAGTTCCGGAATGGTCCGGAGGTAAAGATTTATATATGGGAAGTCCTGTTTTGGTCACCGGAAAAGTTTCGGGGTTTTTCGGTAACGTACCGGGACCACCGGGAGGGTCCCGGGGGTCCACCAAGTGGGGCCACCAACCCCAGAAGGCTGCGTGGGCCAAGTGTGGGAGGGGACCAGCCCCTAGGAGGGCTGGTGCGCCCCCCACAAGGGGCCCAAGGCGCAAGAAAGAGTGGGAGGGGGCAAACCCTAGTCCAGTTGGGCCTTAAGGCCCACCTAGTGGGCTCCTTCCCCTCTCCCCCCTCTTGGCCGCCACCCTTGGCCCCATCTAGGGCTGCCGCCCCCCCTAGGGGTGGGAACCCTAGAGGGGGCGCAGCCCTCCCCTTCCCCTATATATATGAGGCCATAGGGCTGCCCACAATACGCGATTAGATCTCTCTTGGTGCAGCCCTGCGTCTCTCTCTCCCTCCTCTTCTGTGGTGCTTGGCGAAACCCTGCAGGATAGCCACGCTCCTCCATCACCACCACACCGTTGTGCTGCTGCTGGAAGGAGTCTTCCTCATCCTCTCCCTCTCTCCTTGCTGGATCAAGGCGTGGGAGACGTCACCGGACTGTACGTGTGTTGAACGCGGAGGTGCCGTCCGTTCGGCACTTGGTCATCGGTGATTTGAATCACGACGAGTACGACTCCATCAACCCCGTTCACTTGAACGCTTCCGCTTAGCGATCTACAAGGGTATGTAGATGCACTCTCCTTCCCCTCGTTGCTAGTCTCTCCATAGATAGATCTTGATGACACGTAGGAAAATTTTGAATTTCTACTACGTTCCCCAACAGTGGCATCATGAGCTAGGTCTATTGCGTAGATTCTATGCACGAGTAGAACACAAAGTAGTTGTGGGCGTTGATTTTGTTCAATATGCTTGCCGTTACTAGTCTTATCTTGATTCGGCGGCATCGTGGGATGAAGCGGCCCGGACCGACCTTACACGTACTCTTACGTGAGACTGGTTCCACCGACTGACATGCACTAGTTGCATAAGGTGGCTAGCGGGTGTCTGTCTCTCCCACTTTAGTCGGATCGGATTTGATGAAAAGGGTCCTTATGAAGGGTAAATAGCAATTGGCATATCACGTTGTGGTCTTTGCGTAGGTAAGAACCGTTCTTGCTAGAAACCCATAGCAGCCACGTAAAACATGCAAACAACAATTAGAGGACGTCTAACTTGTTTTTGCAGGGTATGCCATGTGATGTGATATGGCCAAAGGATGTGATGAATGATATATGTGATGTATGAGATTGATCATGTTCTTGTAATAGGAATCACGACTTGCATGTCGATGAATATGACAACCGGCAGGAGCCATAGGAGTTGTCTTTATTTATTTATGACCTGCGTGTCAACTTAAACGTCATGTAATTACTTTACTTTATTGCTAACCGTTAGCCATAGTAGTAGAAGTAATAGTTGGCGAGGCAACTTCATGAAGACACGATGATGGAGATCATGATGATGGAGATCATGGAGTCATGCCGGTGACGATGATGATCATGGAGCCCCGAAGATGGAGATCAAAAGGAGCAAAGTGATGATGGCCATATCATGTCACTATTTGATTGCATGTGATGTTTATCATGTTTATACATCTTATTTGCTTAGAACGACGGTAGTAAATAAGATGATCCCTTACAACAATTTCAAGAAGTGTTCTCCCCTAACTGTGCACCGTTGCGACAGTTCGTGTTTCGAAGCACCACGTGATGATCGGGTGTTAGATTCTAACGTTCACATACAACGGGTGTAAGACAGATTTACACACGCAAAACACTTAGGGTTAACTTGACGAGCCTAGCATGTACAGACATGGCCTCAGAACACAGAAGACCGAAAGGTCGAGCATGAGTCGTATAGAAGATACGATCAACATGAAGATGTTCACCGACGTTGACTAGTCCGTCTCACGTGATGATCGGACACGGCCTCGTTGACTCGGATCATGTAATCACTTAGATGACTAGAGGGATGTCTATCTAAGTGGGAGTTCATAAGATGAACTTAATTATCCTGAACATAGTCAAAAGGATTTTGCAAATTATGTCGTAGCTCACGCTATAGTTCTACTGTTTAGATATGTTCCTAGAGGAAAATTAGTTGAAAGTTGATAGTAGCAAGTATGCAGACTAGGTCCGTAAACTGAGGATTGTCCTGATTGCTTCTTAGAAGGCTTATGTCCTTAATGCACCGCTCAGTGTGCTGAACCTCGAACGTCGTCTGTAGATGTTGCGAACATCTGACATACACGTTTTGATAACTACATGATAGTTCAGTTAAACGGTTTAGAGTTGAGGCACCGAAGACGTTTTGAAACGTCGCGAAACATATGAGATGTTTTGAGGGCTGAAATTGGGATTTCAGGCTCGTGCCCATGTCAAGAGGTATAAGACCTCCGACGATTTTCTTAGCCTACAAACTAAGGAGAAAAGCTCAATTGTTGAGCTTGTGCTCAGATTGTCTGAGTACAACAATCATTTGAATCGAGTGGGAGTTGATCTTCCAGATAAGATAGTGATGTTTCTCCAAAGTCATTACCACCAAGCTGCTAGAGCTTCGTGATGAACTATAATATATCAGGGACATATATGATGATCCTTTAGATATTCGCGATGTTTGACACCGCAAAAGTAGAGATCAAGAAGGAGCATCAATTGTTGATGGTTAGTGAAACCACTAGTTTTAAGAAGGGCAAGGGCAAGAAGGGATACTTCATGAAACGGCAATTCAGCTGCTGCTCTGGTGAAGAAACCCAAGGTTGAACCCAAACCCGAGACTAAGTGCTTCTGTAATAAGGGGAACAGCCACTAGAGCAGAATTACCCTAGATACTTGGTAGATGAGAAGGCTGGCAAGGTCGATAGAAGTATATTGGATGTACATTGTGTTAATGTGTACTTTACTAGTACTCCTAGTAGCACCAGGGTATTAGATACCGGTTCGGTTGCTAAGTGTTAGTAACTTGAAATAAAAGCTACGGAATAAGCGGAAACTAGGTAAAGGTGAGCTTACGATATGTGTTGGAAGTGTTTCAAATGTTGATATGATCAAGCATCACACGCTCCCTCTACCATCGAGATTGGTGTTTGCGTTGAGCATAGACATGATTGGATTATGTCCATCGCAATACGGTTATTCATTTCAGGAGAATAATGGTTACTCTGTTTATTTGAATAATGCCTTCAATGGTCTTGCACCTAAAATAAATGGTTTATTGAATCTCGATCGTAGTGATACACATGTTCATGCCAAAAGATATAAGATAGTAATGATAGTACCACCCACTTGTGGCACTACCGCGTAAGTCATATCGGTATAAAACGCATGAAGAAGCTCCATGTTGATGGATCTTTGGGCTCACTCGTTTTTGAAAAGTTTGAGACATGCGAACCATGTCTGTTGGTATATATGCATGAAGAAACTCCATGCAAATGGACCGCTTTGTACTCACTTGATTTTGAATCACTTGAGACATGCAAATCATACCACATGGGCAAGATGACTGAAAGCCTCGGTTTTAGTAAAATGGAACTAGAAAGCAACTTGTTGGAAGTAATGCATTTTGATGTGTGCAGTCCAATGAGTGCTGAGGCATGTAGTGGATATCGTTATGTTCTTACTTCACAGATGATTTTGTTGAGTATATTTACTTGATGAATCACGAGTCTGAATTATTGAAAGGTTCGAGTAATTTCAGGGTGAAGTTTAAAGATCGTCGTGACGAGAGGATAAAGTATCTATGATATGATCATAGAGATGAATATCTGAATTACGAGTTTGGCACAGAATTAAGACATTGTGGAAATTGTTTCACAACCAATACAGCCTGGAACACCATAGTGTGATGGTGTGTCCGAACATCATAACTGCACCCTATTGGATATGATGCATACCATGATGTCTCTTATCGAATTACCACAATAGTTTATGGGTTAGGCATTAGAGACAACCACATTCACTTTAAATAGGGCACCACGTAATTCCGATGAGATGACACCGTATGAACTATGGTTTAGAGAAACCTAAGCTGTCATTTCTTAAAAGGTTTGGGGCTGCGACGCTTATGTGAAAAGTTTCAGGCTGATAAGCTCGAACCCAAAGCGGATAAATGCATCTTCATGGGACACCCAAAACAGTTGGGTATACCTCCTGTCTTAGATCCGAAAGCAATAAGGGATTGTTTCTAGAATCGGGTCCTTTCTCGAGGAAAAGTTTCTCTCGAAAGAATTGAGTGGGAGGATGGTGGAAACTTGATGAGGTTATTGAACCATCTCTTCAACTAGTGTATGGCAGGGCACAGGAAATTGTTCCTGTGGCACCTACACCAATTGAAGTGGAAGCTTATGATATTGATCACGAGACTTCGGATCAAGTCACTCCCAAACCTCGTAGGATGACAAGGATGCGTACTACTTCTGAGTGGTACGTAATCCTGTCTTGGAAGTCATGTTGCTAGACAACAATGAACCTACGAGCTATGGAGAAGCGATGGTGGGCCCGGATTCCGATAAATGGCTCGAGGCCATAAAATCCGAGAGAGGATCCATGTATGAAAACAAAGTGTAGACTTTGGAAGAACTACTTGATGGTCGTAAGGCTGTTGAGTACAGATGGATTTTAAAAAGGAAGACGGACAATGATGGTAAATGTCACCATTTAAGAAAGCTCGACTTGTCGTTAAGATGGTTTCGACAAGTTCAAGGAGTTGACTACGATGAGACTTTCTCACCTGTAGCGATGCTAAAAGTCTGTTGGAATTATATTAGCAGTTACTGCACTATTTATGAAATCTTGCAGATAGGATGTCAAAACATTGTTTCCTCGACGATTTATGAGGAAAGGTTGTGTGTGATACAACCAGAAGGTTTTGTCAATCCTGAAATATGCTAATAAGTATGCAAAGCTCCAGCAATCCTTCTAAGGACTGGAGTAAGCATCTCGGAGTTGGAATGTGTGCTTTGATGAGATGATCAAAGATTTTGGTTTATACAAAGGTTATGAGAAACTTGTATTTCCAAAGAAGTGAGTGGGAGCACTATAGAATTTCTGATGAATATATGTTGTTGACATATTGTTGATCAGAAGTGATGTAGAATTTCTGGAAAGCATATAGGGTTATTTGGAAAGTGTTTTTCAATGAAAGCCTGGATTAAGCTACTTGAACATTGAACATCAAGATCTATAAGGATAGATCAAAATGCTTAATGGTACTTTCAAATGAGCACATACCTTGACGTGATCTTGAAGGTGTTCAAGATGGATCAGTCAAAGAAGGAGTTCTTGCCTGAGTTGTAAGGTATGAAGTTAAGACTTAAAGCTCGACCACGGCAGAATAGAGAGAAAGGACGAAGGTCGTCCCCTATGCTTAAGACGTAGGCTCTACAGTATGCTATGCTGTGTACCGCACCTGAAGTGTGCCTTGCCATGAGTCAGTCAAGGGGTACAAGAGTGATCCAAGAATGGATCACAGGACAGCGGTCAAAGTTATCCTTAGTAACCAGTGGACTAAGGAATTTTTCTCGATTATGGAGGTGGTAAAAGAGGTCGTCGTAAAGGGGTACGTCGATGCAAGCTTAACACCTATCCGGATAGCTCTGAGTAGAGATACCGGATACGTATAATGGAGCAACAATTTAGAATAGCTCCAAGTAGAACAATTATTTGGAATAGCTCCAAATAGAGCGTGGTAGCTGCATCTAGGAGATGACATAGAGATTTGTAAAGCGCACACGGATCTGAAAGGTTCAGACCCGTTGACTAAAACCTCTCTCACAAGCAACATGATCAAACCTAGAACTCATTGAGTGTTAATCACATAGTGATGTGAACTAGACTACTGACTCTAGTAAACTCTTGGGTGTTAGTCACATGGGGATGTGATCTGTGAGTGTTAATCACATGGCGACTTGAACTAGATTATTGACTCTAGTGCAAGTGGGAGACTGTTGGAAATATGCCCTAGAGGCAATAATAAATTAGTTATTATTATATTTCCTTGTTCATGATAATCGTTTATTATCCATGCTATAATTGTATTGATAGGAAACTCAGATACATGTGTTGATACATAGACAACACCATGTCCCTAGTAAGCCTCTAGTTGACTAGCTCGTTGATCAATAGATGGTTACGGTTTCCTGACCATGGACATTGGATGTCGTTGATAACGGGATCACATCATTGGGAGAATGATGTGATGGACAAGACCCAATCCTAAGCATAGCACTAGATCGTGTAGTTCGTATGCTAAAGCTTTGCTAATGTCAAGTATCATTTCCTTAGACCATGAGATTGTGCAACTCCCGGATACCGTAGGAATGCTTTGGGTGTACCAAACGTCACAACGTAACTGGGTGGCTATAAAGGTACATTACAGGTATCTCCGAAAGTGTCTGTTGGGTTGGCACGAATCGAGACTGGGATTTGTCACTCCGTGTAAGCGGAGAGGTATCTCTGGGCCCACTCGGTAGGACATCATCATAATGTGCACAATGTGATCAAGGAGTTGATCACGGGATGATGTGTTACAGAACGAGTAAAGAGACTTGCCGGTAACGAGATTGAACAAGGTATCGGGATACCGACGATCGAATCTCGGGCAAGTATCGTACCGATAGACAAAGGGAATTGTATACGGGATTGATTAAGTCCTTGACATCGTGGTTCATCCGATGAGATCATCGTGGAACATGTGGGAGCCAACATGGGTATCCAGATCCCGCTGTTGGTTATTGACCGGAGAACGTCTCGGTCATGTCTGCATGTCTCCCGAACCCGTAGGGTCTACACACTTAAGGTTCGATGACGCTAGGGTTATAAAGGAAGTTTGTATGTGGTTACCGAATGTTGTTCGGAGTCTCGTATGAGATCCCGGACGTCACGAGGAGTTCCGGAATGGTCCGGAGGTAAAGATTTATATATGGGAAGTCCTGTTTTGGTCACCGGAAAAGTTTTGGGGTTTATCGGTAACGTACCGGGACCACCGGGAGGGTCCCGGGGGTCCACCAAGTGGGGCCACCAACCCCAGAAGGCTGCGTGGGCCAAGTGTGGGAGGGGACCAGCCCCTAGGAGGGCTGGTGCGCCCCCCACAAGGGGCCCAAGGCGCAAGAAAGAGTGGGAGGGGGCAAACCCTAGTCCAGTTGGGCCTTAAGGCCCACCTAGTGGGCTCCTTCCCCTCTCCCCCCTCTTGGCCGCCACCCTTGGCCCCATCTAGGGCTGCCCCCCCCCTAGGGGTGGGAACCCTAGAGGGGGCGCAGCCCTCACCTTCCCCTATATATATGAGGCCATAGGGCTGCCCACAATACGCGATTAGATCTCTCTTGGTGCAGCCCTGCGTCTCTCTCTCCCTCCTCTTCTGTGGTGCTTGGCGAAGCCCTGCAGGATAGCCACGCTCCTCCATCACCACCACGCCGTTGTGCTGCTGCTGGAAGGAGTCTTCCTCATCCTCTCCCTCTCTCCTTGCTGGATCAAGGCGTGGGAGACGTCACCGGACTGTACGTGTGTTGAACGCGGAGGTGCCGTCCGTTCGGCACTTGGTTATCGGTGATTTGAATCACGACGAGTACGACTCCATCAACCCCGTTCACTTGAACGCTTCCGCTTAGCGATCTACAAGGGTATGTAGATGCACTCTCCTTCCCCTCGTTGCTAGTATCTCCATAGATAGATCTTGATGACACGTAGGAAAATTTTGAATTTCTACTACGTTCCGCAACAACAACGGCACGAGCCATCTATCTACAATCAAACATAAACAAGCAAGATACTATCAGGTACTAAGTTCATGATAAGTTTAAGTTCAATTAATCAAATTACTTAAGAACTCCCACTTAGATAGACATCCCTCTAATCCTCTAAGTGATCACGTGATCCAAATCAACTAAACCATGTCCGATGATCACGTGAGATGGAGTAGTTTCATTGGTGAACATCACTATGTTGATCATATCTACTATATGATTCACGCTCGACCTTTCGGTCTCCGTGTTCCGAGGCCATATCTGTATATGCTTGGCTCGTCAAGTATAACCTGAGTATTCCGCGTGTGCAACTGTTTTGCACCCGTTGTATTTGAACGTAGAGCCTATCACACCCGATCATCACGTGGTGTCTCAGCACGAAGAACTTTCGCAACGGTGCATACTCAGGGAGAACACTTCTTGATAATTTAGTGAGAGATCATCTTATAATGCTACCGTCAATCAAAGCAAGATAAGATGAATAAAAGATAAACATCACATGCAATCAATATAAGTGATATGATATGGCCATCATCATCTTGTGCCTGTGATCTCCATCTCCGAAGCACCGTCGTGATCACCATCGTGACCGGCGCGACACCTTGATCTCCATCGTAGCATCGTTGTCGTCTCGCCAATCTTATGCTTCCACGACTATCGCTACCGCTTAGTGATAAAGTAAAGCATTACATCGCGATTGCATTGCATACAATAAAGCGACAACCATACGGCTCCTGCCAGTTGCCGATAACTCGGTTACAAAACATGATCATCTCATACAATAAAATTTAGCATCATGTCTTGACCATATCACATCACAACATGCCCTGCAAAAAGAAGTTAGACGTCCTCTACTTTGTTGTTGCAAGTTTTACGTGGCTGCTACGGGCTTAAGCAAGAACCAATCTCACCTACGCATCAAAACCACAACGATAGTTTGTCAAATAGACTCCGTTTTAACCTTCGTAAGGACCGGGTGTAGCCACACTCGGTTCAACTGAAGTTGGAGAGACAGTCGCCCGCAAGCCACCTGTGTGCAAAGCACGTCGGGGGAACCGGTCTCGCGTAAGCGTACGCGTAATGTTGGTCCGGGTCGTCTCGTCCAACAATACCGCCGCACCAAAGTATGACATGCTGGTAGGAAGTATGACTTATATCGCCCACAACTCACTTGTGTTCTACTCGTGCAAATAACATCAAACCATAAAACCTAGGCTCGGATGCCACTGTTGGGGAACGTAGTAATTTCAAAAAAAGTCCTACGCACACGCAAGATCATGGTGATGCACAGCAACGAGAGGGGAGAGTGTTGTCTACGTACTCACACAGACCGACTGCGGAAGCGTTGACACAACGTAGAGGAAGTAGTCGTACGTCTTCCCAATCCGACCGATCCAAGCACCATTACTCCGGCACCTCCGAGTTCTTAGCACACGTACAGCTCGATGACGATCCCCGGGCTCCGATCCAGCAAAGCGTCGGGGAGGAGTTCCGTCAGCACGACGGCGTGGTGACGATCTTGATGTTCTACCGACGCAGGGCTTCGCCTAAGCACTATAACGATATGATCGAGGTGGAATATGGTGGCAGGGGGCACCGCACACGGCTAAGGAACGATCTCAATGATCAACTTGTGTGTCTAAAGGTGCCCCCTGCCTCCGTATATAAAGGAGCCAAGGGGGAGGGGGCCGCCGGCTAGGAGGAGGGCGCAGGAGGAGTCCTACTCCTACCGGGAGTAGGACTCCCCCCCCCAATCCTAGTTGGACTAGGATTCCCCGAGGGGGAAAGAGAGAGGGGGGGGGCGCGGCCACCTCTCCTAGTCCTAATAGGACTAGGGGAGGGGGAGGCGCGCGGCCACCTTGGGCTGCCCCTTTCTCCTTTCCACTAAAGCCCGTTAAGGCCCATATGGCTCCCGAGGGGTTCCGGTAACCTCCCGGTACTCCGGTAAAATCCCGATTTCACCCGGAACACTTCCGATATCCAAATATAGGCTTCCAATATATCAATCTTTATGTCTCGACCATTTCGAGACTCCTCGTCATGTCCGTGATCACATCCGGGACTCCGAACTAACTTCGGTACATCAAAATGCATAAACTCATAATAACTGTCATCGTAACGTTAAGCGTGCGGACCCTACGGTTCGAGAACAATGTAGACATGACTGAGACACATCTCCGGTCAATAACCAATAGCGGTACCTGGATGCCATATTGGCTCCTACATATTCTACGAAGATCTTTATCGGTCAGACCGCATAACAACATACGTTGTTCCCTTTGTCATCGGTATGTTAATTGCCCGAGATTCGATCGTCGGTATCCAATACCTAGTTCAATCTCGTTACCGGCAAGTCTCTTTACTCGTTCCGTAATACATCATCTCGCAACTAACTCATTAGTTGCAATGCATGCAAGGCTTATGTAATGTGCATTACCGAGAGGGCCCAGAGATACCTCTCCGACAATCGGAGTGACAAATCCTAATCTCGAAATACGCCAACCCAACATCTACCTTTGGAGACACCTGTAGAGCTCCTTTATAATCACCCAGTTACGTTGTGACGTTTGGTAGCACACAAAGTGTTCCTCCGGTAAACGGGAGTTGCATAATCTCATAGTCATAGGAACATGTATAAGTCATGAAGAAAGCAATAGCAACATACTAAACGATCGGGTGCTAAGCTAATGAAATGGGTCATGTCAATCAGATCATTCAACTAATGATGTGACCTCGTTAATCAAATAACAACACCTTGTTCATGGTTAGGAAACATAACCATCTTTGATTAACGAGCTAGTCAAGTAGAGGCATACTAGTGACACTAAGTTTGTCTATGTATTCACACATGTATTATGTTTCTGGTTAATACAATTCTAGCATGAATAATAAACATTTATCATGATATAAGGAAATAAATAATAACTTTATTATTGCCTCTAGGGCATATTTCCTTCAAGAGGTCTCATACCTCTCGACACGGGCATGAGTATGAAATACCAATTTCAACTCTTGGAACATCTTATATGCTCCATGGCTTTCAAAACGTCTTTGAAGCCCCGATTCTAAGCCGTTAAGCATGGTGCACTAAACTATCAAGTAGTCATCATATTGAGCTAGCCAAACGTTCATAACGTATGCATCTGCTCCTGCAATAGGTTTGTCACCTAGCGGTGCATCAAGGACATAACTCTTTTGTGCAGCAATGAGGATAAACCTTAGATCACGGATCCAATCCTGTCACACCCTGATTTTCATGCCTCAACACTTAAGCTATTTAATCATGATAAAATGAGGTTTTGCAAAAACTTTTGAGTGTTTTGGACTTTGCTTGATTGGATTTTTGTGTGTTGTTTGCAAGTGCTCTAAAAATCAAATAAATCCTCCAACTCTTATACTCCTTCTCCTTGATCCAAAACTTTTTCCTAATGATCATGCCATGTGTATAGTACAATATAGTATTTTCTTACAAAAATAATTTGGCCAAAAAGTATTTTCTAAAATTAGTTTTCCAAAACCCCTTGAATTGAGATTTGCACTGCAAGTACTTGATTTGAGGTGTGAAAAATCTTTCCAAAAATTTATTTGAAACCTATTAGATATAGGACTCCCATAAACCACAAAAATATAATTTTAAAAGTTATTTTATTATTTTGTTTAAAAGCTTTTTCTTAAGGCCAGAAATGGTCTTTAATAGGGAAAAATTATTTTAATGTTTCAAAAATATTTGAGAAAATTTAGGGAAACTCAATGGACATATATTGTCCATATATAAGAGTTTCAACATATGGTCATGTTCAAAATATTGGTCAAATCCCTCAAAAACCATTTCGGCTCATTTCAAGGATTTGAAATATTTCTACAGGAAATATTTTCATAAAAATCCAAGAACATTCTAGCATGTCAAATATGACATGTTTGATGATCTTGCCAAGCCTCATGTCATGGATAATAGTATAACCCCATGAAAGCTCCTCAAAACCATTTCTGTCCTTTTTCAAGTTTGAACAACTTTGCATTGTCAAACATGTCCAAATGCTCTCAAACTTGGTGCACGTGCTCAAATGATCTAATTATTCATCTAGACCAAATGGAAGAAGTTGGAGAGAATGTTATCTTGCTCAAAGTACCCCAAAACCCTTCCTGTTCAGAACCTAATTTGAACAAGTTTGTACTGCCAACTTTTTCTCCTTGACCCCAACTTTTGTGGACATGTTCAAATCCTCAAATGATGACACTACACCAAGTGGTGCATCAAGGAGAATAGTTTTGGATGATTAAATCTTGGAAAGTCCATTTCTGCTGATTTCTAGGGTTTACCAAAGTTACATTGGGAACTTTCTTCAAATGGACTCAAACTTGGTGGTCAACCTCAATTATGTGCGATACTTGATCCTGTTAATTCTCATGCCAAATGGAGTCCATTTGCTTAACCAAACAAGCATCAAACACCTTCTGCCATTTTGCTAAAACCACTGTTTTGACCTCTTCCACTATTCTTGGAGAGCTCAAATTTTTACCACAACCCCTTCTAGTCCTCTTCTACCTCCAGTAACAATGGCAAGTCCACAGTTCACTTATTGGATGGGTAAAACCCCACTTCCTCTCTCTGGTCAGCCCATTTGCACACTTCTTCCCCCTCTCCCCTCACTCTACTGGCTCTCCAGGGCATCCAATGCCCCTCTCCTCTTCTTTACTCCCCCCTAGACCTGCTAGACACTAGTGGACGCACCCCTTCCCTTTAAACAATGCCATGGCAGCCAAAGGCACGCTCTGGAGCGCGCTACAGTGCGCTCCTGCACTGTAGCCACCCCCAGCCAGGCACATCCGGCCACCTCGGCCCTCCCCCTCGTGTCTCCCGAGGTCGCCTCAACGTCCACAGCACGCCACCCTGTCGCCCCCCTCCTCTCTCCTCCTCCCCGCGCCTCCGCGCTAGCGAACAGGGGCCGCCCGAGCGCGCCAATGGCGCGGCACACACGCTCTGCCCTGGCGCTTCCCCGCTCCTTCTCTCCCTTCCCCTGGCCGTAGACCATGCCCAGGAAGACCCCCGACTCGAAGCCAAGCCCTCTCGTGGTCTATAGCGATGGCTATGGCCTCGCCGGCGCACGGTCCCGCTGTGCACCTCGCCCCCTCCTATAAAAGGCCACCCTCGAGCCCTCTCCGACCTCCGTTCGCCCTCTCTCCCTCCCCTGGACCCCCCGGACCGCGCCATTCTTCCTCCCGTGCTCTCCAACCTCGTCCATGGCCGGAGCCGAGCCGCCGGACTCCGCCTAAATTCGCGCCCACCTCTCCTCCTCCTTCCCTCTGGACCGCACGAGAGCATCACAACCATCACCGTGAGACCCTCCCGTGCTTCTCCCTCTCCTCCCGGTGGCCGTAGCGTCGTAACCGCCACCGCCGCCGACCTCCTCCGCCGCGGCCAACGCCGTGCTCGACCCGGAACTCCTCGGCGGTCGTGCCACCCATGGGTGGGCGCGGCATCACCTCCTGAGCACGCCAGTGGGCAGAGCGCCGCTGGAGACGCGCTGTAGCCCCGGCTATCGCCGTCGGGAGCCGCTCCTTCCCACGGCCAGAGCGCGCGCGGGAGGTGGAAGACGACCTGCCGCTTGGGCCCGCGCGTCAGCGACCCAGCGGGCGGGCCCGGGTGTTTAAGTGGAAACGGCTTCGGCCCGGATCCGCCTCCCCTGCGCGAAGGCGCACCCCCGCGAAGCCGCCTTCGACGTCACCCTGCCACCCGCGCAGCTGGGCCGGCCCACGGTCTATTTGCCGCCCTAGGCGCAGGATAAGGTTAAGACCTTTTTCCCTTTTTCCTTTTTCACACAACTTCAAAAATCCATAGATTATTTATTCTAAGTCCAAATTTGATGATTCAAATTTCTTGTGACTCCATAAATCATGATCTACCTGTTGGTGCTATTTGCACATTTTTCCAAAAACTTTCTCTTCACAAATATTTATCAAATCTCATTTTTCCTATTTCTGTGATGAACTTTAGAAAATCACAGAGAGCCCATATTTGATCCAAATACCATGATTCAAATTCCTAGATGTTTCTAAGTTCAAAACTTAGTATTTGAACATTTTGACTAATACTTTCTGTATCACCTCAAATAATGGCCTATTTCTTCATATTTGTCAACTTTGTAAATTCTTAGGAAAATCATTTCAACTCCAAATCCAGTGAAACCAATTCCTAGATGCTTCTAAAATCATCCTTTGTTAAATGGGTACCTTTTCTCATTTTTCAAAAATATTTTTCTGTCCACTTCTTGCAATTCCATAAACCCCTTGATTCCATCATATCAAAATGATTAGGAATATCCATTGATCCACTTCCAATGAAATCACCTTGGTCATTCCTCATATGACCACAGGCATCCTAGAAAAGTCCAACTCTCATTTTTAGAGCACTTTTATTCTCTGTCTTGTTGTGTTGCTTATTATGGTTGCTTTCAACGATAGTTGACGAAGTAGATGAAGTGCTTGGAGTTGGACCAGAGATATTTGAAGACCTCGAAGACTTTGTTGAAACAGGCAAGCAGCCCTTTGACCATGTCTATGAAACCCCTTTTTATGCATGTCATATAGCACTTATTTAGTATTGCTTCGGAAATCATGATGAGAGGGTAACCACTCTGGTGGATTGCCTTTGTTACTTCCTCGTTGATACCTGCATTGTGCATGACCCTACCTCCTTATGAGGGTTGTGCCGGTGGGGGTAGATAGGATGCTATGTAGTTGCTACGCAAAATGGGCGGGAATATGCATGGTGATGAGGCAAAGTGTTTTCAAAGGACTTTTCGAAAACCCCGTCGGGTGCCCCTTATGCCCGAGGGAGATAATGAAATGGGTAACCACTTGATGACGAAGTGGTGTACTGAGGCAAGTGTGTGTGTTGTTTTCGAAAACGGATCAGATTTAAGATTTGTCGACTGTCCCAACCTTACATGCGCAACCACTCTACCCTTATATGGGAAAGGGCATTATTGATTACCTAGGCCGATACTAGCTTGGAGCCCGCATTACTAGTGACGGGAGAGTTGTTGGTGCACTCTCTCGGGACGGGGTCATGCCAGGTAGGGCGGCCATGACTGTTTTCACAGGGCACCGGATACACCGTTGGTACCCCGTGCCAGTGGTACGTGATGAATATAGGAGCGAGGCTCCACAATTTCAAGTTGTGAAATGTTGGGCACGGGGGTTACTACCAATCGAGTGGACTCCATGTTAGTGTCGTCTAGGGAAAGGTAGTGATCGGGTGCTTACCCCGGGTACTTGAGGTACCGCGGGTCGTGGATGACACGGAAGTTCCCCGGATCTTGTGGGTAAAGTGTGCAACCTCTGCAGAGTGTAAAACTATTCGAATAGCCGTGTCCACGGTCAAGGACAGTTGGGCGGTGCTGCTTAAACTACGTCCACATGTTTTCGAACCTGTGTGGGTATTTGAATAAATGGGAAGAACTGCTCGGGTCAAGTCAGAAGACTTGACATGATTGAGTTGGCTTGGTGCCCACTCCTTTTATGATGATACCACTACTTGGGTCAAGTCAGAGGACTTGACATGTTTGAGTTGGGTTGGTGCCCACTCTATCTATGTTGATATCTGTAACCTGTTCTTATCGTTACTCAAATTCTCCTAATGCATGTCTTACAAGTTGTTGAACATGTCATTGCACTCAAAAACTAGCTTTCCGCAAAGTTTACCTATATCATGCATTGTTGTACCTTGAACCAAAACATGGGTTGCTTGCGAGTACATTCAAAGTACTCATTGGCTTGCCACTGGTTATTTTATTGGCCAGGCATGAAAGAACAGGATATGATGAAGAATACTTCGGTGACGAACATGCGAGCTAGGACGCTTCCCAGTCAGAATGCCTGTAGGGTTAAGGCAGATGGCATGGGTCCCAGTTGTCGACGAAGATTTCCGCTGCGATGTTATACTCAAGACTTGACCGTAATGGTCCTACTTGTGTAATACGGTATGTATGGATGTAAGACTCTTGTTATTCAGCTTCTGTGTGTTCAGTGAGCATTGATTTCTGGGATCACTGTACACTTGCATTCGGTGATCACGACTTATGAGTCGGGGTCCCCACAAATCCGCATCATTGCTACTAACATCTTTCAACTTAGTTTTCTCTAGGAACATATCAAAAATAAAACAGGGGAGCTAAACGCGAGCTATTGATCTACAACATAGATATGCTAATACTACCAGGACTAAGTTCATGATAAATTTAAGTTCAATTAATCATATTACTTAAGAACTCTCACTTAGAAAGACATCCCTCTAATCTTCTAAGTGATCACGTGATCCAAATCAACTAAACCATAACCGATCATCACGTGAAATGGAGTAGTTTTCAATGGTGAACATCATTATGTTGATCATATCTACTATATGATTCACGCTCGACCTTTCGGTCTCCAGTGTTCCGAGGCCATATCTGCATATGCCAGGCTCGTCAAGTTTAACCTGAGTATTCTGCGTGTGCACAACTAGCTTGCACCCGTTGTAGATGGACGTAGAGCTTATCACACCAGATCATCACGTGGTGTCTTGGCACGACGAACTTTGGCAACGGTGCATACTCAGGGGGAACACTTATACCTTGAAATTTTAGTAAGGGATCATCTTATAAAGCTACCGTCGAACTAAGCAAAATAAGATGCATAAAAGATAAACATCATATGCAATCATAATATGTGACATGATATGGACATGATCATCTTGCGCCTTTGATCTCCATCTCCAAAGTACTGTATGACGAAGCTATGTACCTAGGGTAGGGGCATGGACCTGTCCTAAGAGCCCTACCCAAGGACATCCCTGGAAGAAGTCACCTTTCAATCGACTTGAAGGTACCCACTCGACGGGTTTAAGACACTCGACCAAGAAGCTACCACTCGACAGTGAAGCCAACCACTCGACTGCCAGGAGATCTAAAGTCATTCCGCAGGCAAACGGTCGGCTATTAAGTAGTCTTTATGGTCATTATAGCACTTCATTACCAGCGTTACCAGTAATGCCCCGCATTAATGTACATTGAACCCTTAGTAACATGGGTTGGCCGGGGTCCTGGCGAACTCTATATAAGCCACCCCCACCTCAGTATCAAGGGTTCGCACCCCTGTTATTCACGCACCTATAATCCAATCGACCGCCTCCGGGCACCGAGACATAGGGCTGTTACTTCCTTCGCGAAGGGCCTGAACTCGTACATCTTGGTGTGTTTACAACTTCCCAATAGCTGAGATCTAGCCTCTCCTTACACACCCCCCTACATCACTGTCAGAGTTAGAACCACGACAGTTGGCGCCCACCATGGGGCCGGAATCTTAGCGCCTAATTGGAGAAGTTGTGATTCTTTCGATCCCTTTGATCATGGTTTCGTGCGGAGTTTTGGTGGAGGGCCGCGAGATCCGTCTCGGCACGCTCACATTCATCGCCGACGACTCTGCTTGGCTTCAGGAGGCTCCACTCGACATCGACGCGCTCCCCGTCCGCGGTGCGACGCACTTCCGCGCATGCGTTCGTGGCGTCCTCCTGCGGCAGCCGTCGACCCAGTATCGGTCGGCCCTCGTGTCATCTCCCCGCTCTGTCTCCCACCGGCGCAAGTGCTCCGGTAGGTCGAGACTTCAGAGGTGAGTGAGGCATGCCGTGGCTCGGCAGTCGGCCGCCCCGTAAGTCGTGGCAATCGAGCCCGATGAATCCCTCTGCGGCCTGTTCGACCTGTCGACTGGCTTCGCGGAGACCGCATCCGAGTATGATAGCAGCGACCCACCGGCTGAGGTCCTGGAGGTTGATGGAGCACACAGTCCTCCCGGTTTCCCTCGCGCTGATGGAGGCGCGGGTGGGGGCGACCCGTCGCACCCCCACGACGAATATCTCCCCGAACCTCTCACGGCATTGCAGCAGGAGGAGCTTCGCCGCCGGAACATAGACGCTCTCCACACTCCTATCGTCGGAGAAACCCCCGAGGCCCGGGCCTTGGAGGACGCGCGCTTGGCTAACTTGGCCGAGCGCACTCGACTGGAGAATCTCCAATGAATACTCGATGAGTAAGCGCGTCAGCGAGCTCCTGAGTCCAGTCGACGTCGGCTCTTCCCGCCGACGCAGGTATATCGAACCCCAGTTCAGAATTTGGCCGCCGCGGCCTGTATAGCAGAGTCAATTCAGCCCTCCCAGTCAGAGGCTGGCAGGGGCTTGTTGCAGATCAGAGCGCTGCTCCGGGCGGTGGGGAACCAGAATTCCGCTGTTTCTCAGTCGCGGAATAGGATCCACAGTCGATCCGTTGCAACAGATACAGTCCAGTCGGCTCACAGCCCGAGATCGCCCCCGAGGCGTGAGGGACGTGGAGACCGGCACGATCAGTACAGAAGAAATGAGCAGTATGATCACCGATTCGATCGTGAGGATCGACGTCGAGTGCCAACCCCTCCCCCGAGGAGTGGGTCATATGCGCCTCGACAGCGAGATGATAGGCGCCCTCATAGTGTTGGGCAGAGGATTCCAGTCGACCCCAGGGACCCAGGCTTTGATGCGAGATCCATCCTCGTTCAGGGTCTGGTTGACAGGAACAGAGCTCACCGAGAAGGCCACGACAGAGATGCGCCTACCAGCAGCAGAGTACGTGTTTCAGGGCCAGAGTGTTTCAGTCGGGCCATCAGAGCCGCAGTGATTCCTCCCAACTTCAGGTTGGCGACTGGAGTCAGCAAGTTCACCGGTGAATCTAAGCCTGACACTTGGCTCGAACATTACCGAGTGGCTGTACAGATTGGCGGTGGCAATGATGAGGTGGCCATGAAGCATTTGCCTCTCATGTTAGAGGGCTCAGTCAGTGCATGGCTAAATCAGTTAGCACCCAGCAGCATCTACACTTGGGAGGACCTCTCCCGAGTGTTTGTCACAACCTTTGAGGGAACATGCAAGCGACCTGCAGGCCTTACAGAGTTGCGGTCTTGCGTGCAGAAACCGAATGAAATGCTCAGGGATTACATCCAGAGGTGGATCACATTGCATCACACGGTTGAGAATGTTCCAGATCATCAAGCAGTTTGTGCCTTCAAAGAAGGCGTTAAGTACAGAGAATTGAATCTGAAGTTCGGTCGAACTGGAGAGATGTCTCTGAATCGGATGATGGAGATTGCCACCAAATACGCCAATGGCGAAGACGAAGATCGCCTCCGGAGTGGCAAGCACAAGGCAGTCGCCCAGGAAACCGGAGGAAACTCCAGTCGGAAACAGAAGCGGAAGGCCGAGCCAGCCGCCCTTGGGGAGGCCCTAGCCGTAACCCAGGGAAATTTCAAGGGAAAAGCCAAGGGCCCCTGGAAGCCCAAGAAAGTCAAAGATCAAGATGGAAATGATGTTTTGGATCTGCCATGTCACATCCACACAATATTTTAAATAGCGGATAGCGGGGTGATAGCGGATTGAGGTCGGCGTAGCGGAATACGGATAGCGGGTGATATTGCGGACGCTATGCGTCCGCATAGCGCTTTTGTAAAAGCACATGCAAATTACATATTATTATGTATATTTCTAATCAGTTGAAAACAATATGACACTTGATTTGAATAACTGGTCCATCAGGAAATATTCAACCATGTAAGTAGTAACCATGCAACCATGTAAGCACTTGAATTGAACAGAATTATGCAAATAGCCAACCATATCATGATATCAAACAACAACCACCAACATATTTGGTTCATATGCACTCATCATCAAATAAATAAGTTCAGACTTCGTAGTCTACATCCATCAAGCCATGACCTAATTACCATCCATCCATCACAGAATTAAAAACAGAAATGAGTGCATGACACATTAACAAAGTTGACAAGTGACAACAAGAGTGCACGACACCGTCAGGCCACGACCATCACGCAAAATAAAACAGATTCAAGTCAGATCATGCAAGAAGCAAGATTCAAGTCATTCACCATCCTCTTCATCTTCAACAGTCAGATCGATGTCCACTTCTTGGTCTTCATCATTGTCCTCCTCAGCTTCTTGGTTCTGATCCTCTTCTTCCATTTCCTCTTCTTCTGCCACTTCCTCCTCTTCCTCCTCATCTTCGACATCTTGATTTGTACGAGCTCTTTTGCCTCTAGTTCTTGAAGCTACAGATTTTTGTTTCCCCTTTGAATTGATGTCGATTTTAGCTTCATCTTCAGATGACTCATCATCTTGTAGTATCTCTTCATCCAACATCCACTCATTTGGTGGCTCATCTTCAATGTATTTTGCAAGCAGTGGGTCCCTTTCCCTCTCAGAGTACTTCGAGTCCAGCCTCTTGTTGAACATCACATAAACAAGATCATTCAACTTCTTCTGGCCTAGTCTAGTCCTCTTCTTTGAATGTACCTAAAACACAAATACAATAGTACATTCCATTTAGTAATTCACATGATGCAAACAAAACACGGTAAGAAACTAAGCAATTGAGGAATAGCTTAATTGGGGATGTTATTACCCTCTCAAATGCAGACCAATTTCTTTCACATGCCGAAGAACTACAAGTTAAGCTCAAGATTCTAATAGCCATCTTCTTCAAGTCCTTTGCAGAAGTTCCATGCATGGTCCACCATCTTGCTGCAAACAAGCAAGTCAAACAAATAAATAAGTACATCACTACCAGGTTGCAACTTTCAGGAAAGACTCTCACAAGTTCTAGCATTCTTACCAGGAGTGATAGTTGCTACTTTGCGTTGTCTAATGGCCATGTCAGTTCCAAATGAATCTATGGCTTCAGTATAATAACTAAGCTGGGAGACAATATTGTCTTGCACCTCTATGTTATTTTTGTACATAACAGATGCACACTCTACAACTGCTTCCATGAAATCTTCTTCAGCCATTTCACTCTGTCTATCATAGTAGAAGAAAGGGTTCAAAAAATAACCAGCTTTGTGCAGCGCTGTTTTCATCTTGCTATCCCACCTTCTATCTATGATCTCCCAAATAGGACCATATTTTTTCTCAACATGGTTGAGCCGGACTGCTATTTCCTGCTTTGCTTGGAGAAGATCACCATATAAGAACCCCATGGCTGGAGTGTCTCCATCAACCCGCCTAAGCACATTGGCAAGTGGCTCAAAATAATTCACTAGCAGGTTTATCTTGGCCCAAAACTTATTGTCCATTACGAGCTTGTACACACGTTTGCCCAATGGCTTCTTAGCATAACTACTGCCAGCCCAATCATTTGATGCAAACATTAGCTTCAGCTGCTTCCTCTTCCCGTACAAACTCTTCAAGTTCAAGTAGTGACTTGCAAATCGAGTAGCACCAGCTCTGACTAAATCACCTTTGGCATACTTGCGAAGAATAGCCAACAATCTAGTGTGTGCATAAAAGAAATTTGTGATGGTCTTGCCATTGGTAATTGTTGAGCTGACTATGGGTATATTTCCAATGTCTTGGAGCATTAGGTTGATTGTGTGGGCCACACATGACGTCCAGAATATTTGAGGATGCTTCTGCTTAAGTAATTTGGCTGCTGCAATATTGTTACTTGCATTGTCCGTGACTACTTGAACAATCTTTTCAGCACCAATTTCAGAAATGCAAGACATGACCAAGCTAAAGATGAACTTGGCATCGTGAACCTCCATTGAAGCTTCAATGGCACGGAGGAAACACACGCCTCTGGAAGAATGGGCAACCAAATTCATTAAGCTCCTTCCTCGACGATCTGTCCAAGCATCAGTCATTATAGAGCATCCAGTAGCAACCCATGCCTCCTTTTGAACCTTTAGCATTTCATCTACCTTGCTAACTTGTATCTTCAACAAAGGATTGGCAAGCTGATAAGGTGTCGGTGGCTTCAATCCTGGACCAAACTGTCCAATTGCTTCCACCATTCGAGCAAATGATTTAAGACTAGCAAGATTATGTGCAAGGGCACCCTCAATGAAGAACTCGCAGATATAATCATAAGTTGTCTTTGCTTCTTTGATCTTGTAATGAGCATTCACCGTTGTTTGTTTCCCTGCTCCTGGCCGTGCATGATACCTGTCCATTGGACCCTTGATCAGAGGCTTCTTAGGAAGTTGAGAGCTTCCACTTGCTGCAGGAGACAACTCAACAATTTCACAATCTTCATCCTCATTCCCACCCTGATCATACATCCCTCTGACCTCCTCTCGCAGCGCCAACATTTTGTTTAGTGATTTATCCTTCTTTTTATCATTCTCAGCTAACAATGCACTCATTTGCTCTCTAACATGATCAGGAACCTGCGTGCAAGGTGTACAGTCCTTTCTCAGTCCAGCCAAGTGCTTCTTAAATCTTGTAATGCCACCATTATAAAAGTTCAAGCAATATTTGCACCCAACTCTGTTCTTGGTCCTAAACTCATCAGTAATTGGTAAAGCATGCTCCCAGGCTGCATCTTTTCTTGTTCTTCCTATTGTGGTTGCAGATGCAGACGAAGCCCCTGATCCGGCTGAAGACATTGTGCTAGTTGCCTACAACTGCAGGAAAAGAAACAAACATAAGCTATTAATTTGACTGAATACCGGTGCAGATAGTTGATTCGTTGAATTAGAAACCTGTGCAAGTGTATCACTATAAACTAAATTTATAAACAAAAATGTAACAGTACAGATAAAATGTAGAGACTGCACTGTGTATAGTACTATTATGCTAATTTATCAGTATCAGACTAAACTTTGTGCATCTGGTGCTTCAGTACTTGTTCTAGCCGAGAGAACTAGTAACTAGTAAGTGGTCAGTGCCGCAGTGAGCAGTGGCCTATGTACAAAAAAAACTGTGACTATGTACTGACGTACTATTCTATACTTATATGCTCTAAGCTCCCTGCTCCCCCCAATTTCATCTACGTACTAAACTATGCATCGATCTGTGTATATGAAAAGCAGAGAAAAGGCAATACCTTGGCTCTTTGAAGTGGTGCAGTGTGGTGAGAGCTGCCCGATTGTAGCAGAGCAGAGCAGCCAGAAGTAAGGAGCAGAGCAGACGGATTGAAAAGCGAGCACGAGAAGTACAGAGTCGAGTAGGAAGGGGACTGCCTCGTCGCTGGTCACCGTCCTACTGCGGATCTGCGTCGAGCAGGAAGGGGACTCCCTCTGTTGGCCCGTCGCCGTTGTCGGAGATGGCCTGTCGTCGACCTCGAATAGGAAGTGCGTCGAGCTCGACAAGGAAGTGGCCGCCCTGCCGGCTGCCAGTCTGCCACCTCAACGAACGAGAAGGAAGCAGGGGCTATGGGGGTTGAGCCATCAGCCGGCCGGCCGGCCTCTCCGTCAGCCGTCTCCGTCCAACTGACCTGAGCTGTGCTGCCGCTGGGGAGCCGCCAGCCGCCAGCCAAAAGGAAGGGAAACGAGAGGAGTGCGTTGATTTAGGGTTAGGGTTGGCCGGTTCAGTGCGCGTCTTAAATTTATACCAGGTACAAGTCCGCTATGACCGCAACCAATGCTACCTAAATGTACGCTATTGTGCTCTGACAGCCGCTATAGCGGCCGCATCATGCCAAACACGCTATTTCCTAGCGCAACGTTTGACTTGTAGCGGCTAGGACACGCTACCGCAATAGCGGCCACAATAGCGTTCATAGCGCCCGCTATTTAAAACCTTGCATCCACACCAAGAAAGATGAAGAGGGTAATTTTATTTACCCAAAGCATACCACTCGACAGTGCCGGCTCCTGATCCAGCAGTTTCAGGGCAAGCAGCCCAAAGATAAGGAAAAAGAGCCGGACAGAGTTGAAGACAAGGATGATAGTGACGATGGATACCCCCAAGTCAATTCCACCCTGATGATTTTTGCTGATGTCGAAAGCAAAAGTCGACTGAAAGTCATTAATCGTGAAGTGAATATGGTTGCTCCGGCAACACCCAGCTATCTGAAGTGGTCTCAGACTGCCATAACATTCGACCAGTCTGATCACCCCACGCACATTGCCACCCCTGGGAGGCAAGCTTTGGTGGTCGACCCAGTTGTCGAAGGCACTCGACTGACCAAAGTCCTGATGGATGGAGGCAGTGGCCTGAACATACTGTATGCTGAAACATTGAAAGGGATGGGCATTCCGATGTCCAGACTCAGTACCAGCAACATGAGCTTCCACGGAGTCATTCCCGGGAAGAAAGCCGAATCACTCGGCCAGATTGCTCTTGATGTGGTTTTCGGTGATTCAAAGAATTACCGCAAGGAAAAGTTGACATTCGAGGTTGTGGACTTCCAAAGTGCTTATCATGCCATTTTGGGCAGGCCAGCTTATGCACGCTTCATGGCCCGACCATGTTATGTGTATCTCAAATTGAAGATGCCTGGTCCCAAAGGTGTGATCACTATTACAGGCAATCGGAAGAAAGCAGAAGAGTGCTTTCAGAAAGGCTCAAAGATTGCTGACACTCAGATGGCAGTGGTTGAGCTGCAAGAGTATCAGAAGACTGCAGATCCAAGTGAGTTTCTACGAGCTAAGAAGCCCGCTTCTGAGTCAGCTTTTCAGCCGTCCGGTGAAACGAAGGCAGTTCTCATTCACCCGACCGACCCCGAGGCTGCCCCGACTCACATCTCAACAACGCTCGACTCCAAATAGGAAGAAGCGCTCATCCAGTTCCTCCGTGAGAACTGGGACATCTTCGCATGGAAGCCTTCTGACATGCCTGGAATTCCCAGGGGGCTGGCTGAGCACCGTCTACGAGTCGACCCAAAGTTCAAGCCTGTGAAAGAACATCTTCGACGGTCCGCCGTCCAGAAGAGGAAAGCTATTGGTGAGGAGGTGGCTCGGCTCTTAGCAGCGGAGTTCATCCGAGAGATTTACCACTCCGAGTGGCTCGCCAATGTTGTCATGGTCCCCAAGAAGGACAAGTCGCTTCGCATGTGCATCGACTTTAAACATATCAATCGGGCCTGCCCGAAAGATCATTTTCCTCTCCCTCGCATCGACCAAATAGTCGACTCGACCACGGGGTGTGAGCGATTGTCTTTTCTAGACGCCTATTCCGGGTACCATCAGATCCGTCTGTATGGACCCGATGAGATCAAAACAGCTTTCATCACTCCATTCGGGTGCTTCTGTTATGTCACCATGCCCTTCGGCCTCAAGAACGCTGGAGCCACGTTCATGAGGATGATTCAGAAGTGTTTGCTCACTCAGATCAGTCGGAACATGGAAGCATACATGGATGATATTGTCGTCAAGTCACGGAAAGGTTCCGACCTACTGACTGACCTTGCTGAAACCTTTGCCAACCTCAGGGGGTATGATATCAAGCTTAATCCATCAAAGTGCACATTCGGAGTTCCGGGTGGAAAGTTACTCGGTTTTCTCGTTTCCGAACGAGGAATCGATGCCAATCCCGAGAAAGTTGGCACCATACTCTGGATGAAGCGCCCTGTGCATGTGCACGATGTCCAGAAGCTTACAGGTTGCTTGGCTACTCTAAGTCGATTCATTTCTCGTCTCGGTGAAAAGGTGTTGCCTCTTTACCGACTGATGAAGAAGTCTGACAAGTTCGAGTGGACTCCAAAAGCTGATGCAGCGTTTGCAGACCTCAAAGCTCTGATCTCCACCCAGCCGATGCTTGCTGCCCCAATCAGTAAAGAGCCTTTGCTGCTTTGCATTGCAGCCACAGGACAAGTTGTCAGTACAATATTTACGGTCGAGCGGGAAGAAAAGGAAAGGCCTTCAGAGTTCAGCGCCCAGTATATTATGTGTCTGAAGTTTTGACACCTTCAAAGCAAAGATATCCTCATTATCAGAAGCTTGTATACGGGATTTATATGACCACGAAGAAGGTTGCACATTACTTCTCTGACCACTCCATTACAGTCGTCAGCGACGCCCCACTGTCAGAGATTCTGCATAACAGAGATGCAACTGGTCGAGTGGCAAAGTGGGCGATTAAACTCCTTCCCCTAGATATCAAGTTTGAAGCAAAGAAGGCTATCAAGACCCAAGCAATTGCAGATTTCGTCGCCGAGTGGATCGAACAGCAGCTTCCGACTCAAGTTCACTCGGAGCACTGGACCATGTTCTTCGATGGATCTAAGATGCTGAATGGTTCCGGTGCTGGGGTAGTATTGGTCTCCCCCCGAGGAGATAAGCTCAGATATGTTCTCCAGATTCACTTCGATTCCTCCAATAATGAAGCAGAATATGAAGCACTTTTGTATGGGTTGCGCATGGCCATTTCACTCGGCGTCCGTCGCCTCATGGTCTATGGCGACTCAGATTTGGTGGTTAATCAGGTGATGAAGGAGTGGGACGTCAGAAGTCCGGCAATGACTGGTTATTGCAATGTAGTGAGAAAGCTAGAAAAGAAATTCGAGGGGTTAGAGCTTCATCACATCCCCCGACTGAAAAATCAAGCACCTGATGATCTTGCAAAGATAGGCTCCAAGAGAGAAGCCATTCCCAGCAATGTGTTTTTGGAGCACATCCGCTCGCCGTCAGTCCAAGAAGATCCTTTTACAGAAGAAGCCCCGCAGCCGAAAAGTGCCACAGATCCGACTGAAGTCGAAGTTCCTGCTGTGGTTGACCTAATCATGGAAGTCTTGGCAATCACTCCCGACTGGACGATACCGTACATCACGTATATCCTAAGGAAAGAACTCCCGGAGGACGAGGAAGAGGCTCGACAGATCGTCCACCGATCCAAGGCCTTCACAGTCATAAAGGGACAGTTGTGTTGAGAAAGCGCGACTGGAATCGGTCAGAAGTGCATAACACCAGAAGAGGGTCAGATAATCCTTGATGATATCCACTCGGGGACCTGTGGTCACCAAGCGTCCTCTCGGACCATTGTGGCTAAAGCATACCGAGCGGGGTTTTACTGGCCAAGAGCAAATGAGATGGCAAAAGAGATAGTCGACAAGTGTGGAGGGTGCCAGTTCTACTCCAACATGTCACACAAGCCTGCATCAGCCCTGAAGACCATTCCACTCGTCTGGCCCTTTGCTGTCTGGGGACTGGACATGGTTTGTCCACTGTGAACAGGCAGGAGCGGTTTCACCATGTGCTTGTGGCAGTCGACAAGTTTACCAAATGGATTGAAGCTAAGCCCATCAAGAATCTTGATGCTTGCACTGCTATCAGTTTCGTCAGAGGGCTAACATTCAAATATGGAGTCCCGCATAGCATCATCACTGACAATGGGTCAAACTTTGATTCGGACAAGTTCAGAGCTTTTTGCGCCTCTCAAGGCACGCGAGTCGACTACGCATCGGTCGCCCATCCCCAGTCGAATGGGCAAGCCGAGAGAGCAAATGGTCTGATTCTCAAAGGATTAAAGCCTCGACTGATGCGTGATCTCAAGCACGCGGCAGGTGCTTGGGTCAACGAGCTTCCGTCGGTTCTGTGGGGATTGAGGACCACCCCGAACCGGTCGACTGGAAGAACTCCATTCTTTCTGGTTTATGGAGCCGAAGCAGTTCTGCCAAGTGATCTTCTTCACAACGCACCCTGAGTCAAACTTTATATCGAAGATGAAGCAGAACAAGCCGGGCAAGACGCAGTCGACCTCCTAGAAGAAGAGAGGGAGATGGCCATGATCAGATCGACCATTTATCAGCAAGACTTGCGTCGATTCCACGCCAGGAATGTGAAGAGTCGAGCCTTCCAAGAACGAGATTTGGTCCTCCGAGTGGATCAACAGAAACCACACAAGCTTGCTCCTACTTGGGAAGGCCCCTTCATCGTCACCAGAGTCCTCCACAATGGAGCATATCACCTCTACAATGTTGATCGCCAGATCGACGAGCCACGAGCTTGGAATGCGGAACTGCTCCACCCCTTTTACACTTGAGTTCTCCCTTAGACGAGATGTAATAAGAAAAATTTCTGTAGTTCATTTTTATCAAAGGCAGAGTGTTCCAATAATTGCTGTCACTTTTGTTTGCATACGAAATCCCCCAGTGGGTGACTTAGCCGCGAATCCGTTTCGCCTAAGTTTGAAAAATCCTACCGAGTGGAGAGCCAGACTCCCACTCGGGGGCTTAGCTACAGCCCAGTGCTTGCCTAAGTGTTCAAAAAATCCTACCAAGTGAGAGCAATCCTCCCACTCGGGGGCTTAGTTGCAGCCCAGTGCTTGCCTAAGTGTTCGAAAAATCCTACCGAGTGGAGAGCCATCCTCCCACTCGGGGGCTTAGCTGCAGCCCAGTGCTTGCCTAAGTGTTCAATAAATCCTACCGAGTGAGAGCATTCCTCCCACTCGGGGGCTTAGCTGTAGTCCAGTACTCTCCTAAGTTCTCCCACTTAGAGACTTAGCTGCAGTCAAGCACTCGCCTAAGTGTTCAAAAAATCCTACCGAGTGAGAGCAATCCTCCCACTCGGGGGCTTAGCTGCAGTCCAGTACTCGCCTAAGTTCTCCCACTTAGAGACTTAGCTGCAGTCAGACACTCGCCTAAGTGTTCAAAAATCCTACCGAGTGGAGAGCAATCCTCCCACTCAGGGGCTTAGCTGCAGCCCAGTGCTCGCCTAAGTGTTTAGAAATCCTACCGAGTGGAGAGCAAACCTCCCACTCGGGGGCTTAGCTGCAGTCCAGTACTCGCCTAAGTTCTCCCACTTAGAGACTTAGCTGCAGTCAGGCACTCGCCTAAGTGTTCAAAAATCCTACCGAGTGGAGAGCAATCCTCCCACTCGGGGGCTTAGCTGCAGCCTAGTGCTCGCCTAAGTGTTTAGAAATCCTACCGAGTGGAGAGCAAACCTCCCACTCGGGGGCTTAGCTGCAGCCTAGCGCTCGCCTAAGTGTTTAAAAATCCTACCGAGTGAGAGCAAACCTCCCACTCGGGGGCTTAGCTGCAGCCCAGTGCTTGCCTAAGTGTTTAGAAATCCTACCGAGTGGAGAGCAAACCTCCCACTCGGGGGCTTAGCTGCAGCCTAGCGCTCGCCTAAGTGTTTAAAAATCCTACCGAGTGAGAGCAAACCTCCCACTCGGGGGCTTAGCTGCAGCCCAGTGCTCGCCTAAGTACAGGACACAACCCAATCCGCAAGGACGACGAGGCGCAAGTCGACTGCTACCTTCTCCTTCAGAGTTACGCCGCAAATACAAGGTTATTCCGAGTGAAGATCGAGTTCCACTCGACGAATCAAACCATGAAGATATTCAAAAAAAATCAAGTTCAGATAAAGCCTAAAAGGTCCCAGACCTCAGATCCGCAAGGACGACGAGGCGCAAGTCGACTGCTACCTTCTCCTTCGGAGTTGCGCCGCAAATACAAGGTTATTCCGAGTGAAGATCGAGTTCCACTCGACAAATCAAACCATGAAGATATTCAACGAAAAATCAAGTTCAGATAAAGCCTAAAAGGTCCCAGACCTCAGATCAAAGTACTCGAGCCCTTGGCTCGGTAGAGTTTAACGGTTACAAATCCACTCGGCATTCCGAGGCAAATTTAAAGTGAAGCATGAAAGTTTTTCATTCCTCAGGAGGAGGACTGGAAGGGGCGACGAACTCGTCCAAGTCGACCCCGTCTGCAATACGAGTGGCAGCAGCGATGAAAGTCTCCATGAAGTTTTGAAATTTGTGCTTCCTGGTACTGGCAACTTGGATGGCGGCCAGCTTTTCTTCTCGCGCCTCCTTGCAATGACACGGACCAGAGACAGAGCGACATCAGCACCACATCTAGTAGAAGATTTCTTCCATTCCGCCACTTGACCCGGGACTTCATTCAGTCGAGCCATCAGAGACTCAAGGTCGTTCTGAAGCATCGTCCCAGGCCAGAGTGATGTGTCGATCTGCGACATCACAACCTTCAGTCGAGCAAGATAGTCAACAACGCTGGTAACACGAGACTCCAGTCGGAGCACGTTCATGGCAGCCTCATCCTTCACGAGAGAATTGGCAGGGTCCAAGCCTGGCTCCACTCGACTGGTTTCCTGTTCAAAGTTCTGGCAGAATTCTGCAAACACGGTTCAAGAGTCAGACAGTGGCTCTACACAGGCTTGGTAACTGCGAGACAGTCAGGGCAGAGTAATTACCTTCGAGCATGACGTACAGCTTCTTGGCGAGTCCACCGAGATAAGCTTCCAGATCGTTCTTCTTCCCCACCAGATCACCTGCCTTGTCGCGCAGAGCTTCGTTGTCGTTCTTCAGTCGGGTGACCTCTTGATTGGCTACCCCGAGAGCAGCCTTCAGTCTGGAGTTCTCCTGCTCAAGAGCTCCGACCGAAGCCATTTTCTCTTCAGCAAGCCTCATTTTGTCCAAGACCTCCTTCTGTGCCTCTGCAAGATCTTGATCCTTCTTCTTCAGAGCTTCCTCCAGTTTATCTGCGGCGCGTCGAGTGAAATCAACATCAAGAATGGACAAGGAAGAAAATCCACTCGTCAAGAATGGAGAACCTCACCAGCCATACCTTTTGCTTCTTCTTGCGCCTTCTTCAAATTCTCCTGAGCAAGCTTCAAGTTAAGGTTGAGCTAGATCTGCTGATTCTCCAACTCAGTATAGCGAGCTACAAGTTCGCAGGATTTCTGTAAAAAGAAAAATCAGTCGACAGACATCCAAGATAAGTTGCTTCCGAGTAACTAAGAGACAATGATGGCGTTTCTAAGACTACAACCGAATCAAAAACATTCAACAGTAGTCTCGGGGACTACACCCAGTGGGTGCACTCAGCGTGCCCCCACTGTAAAAAAAAGAGTCGACTGCCTGCAGTCGACCGGATACAATTCCATTCGACATGGCCTGACCAGACCGAGTGAAGAAATACAGCTACAGAAACACAATATAAAGACTACAGTTGACTGCCAGCAGTCCACTGTAGTCACGGGGACTACACCCAGTGGGTGCACTTAGCATGCCCCCACTCGTCCAAGAATTGGCAGACACACCCAGTGGGTGTACAGATATAAAGATCTTCGGAAAAGAGATTCTTCAAACAGCATATCGTAACAGACCAAGTGTTGAGTCAGTTGACCTAGACGTTGCTCTGAAGAGCCGAACTTGCATCATAAGCTGCTTGGCTGGCCTCCCGAGCCATCTTCACTTGCTCCATCATGATCCCCGCCTGGCATATAGCCTCTTTTGCAGCAGCTGCTTGGTCCTCAGGGACAGGGTACGCGGCAAAAAGTGAAGGCGGATCCGCAGTCGACGCCGAGGGCCGCACACTCGTTAGAGGAATGGCGAAAGTCACAGAAGCCCGAGTGGTGTCACCATCATCCCGAGCTACGACCTCAGATGCCGGAGCAGATTGGGGAGCCTTGTCAGCCGACGCCCTCCTGTTCCTCCTCACTCTCAGTGGTTCGTTGTTGTTGTCATCCGGGAGGTCGATAACATGAGGAGGAGCTACAAGGAAAACATTCAATCGACCAGAGTTGCAATAAATGTTCAGTCGACTCAAAGCGGAATGTCAGTAATCGTACCAGGGTTGGAGGTAACAGCATCCTCCATCTCTTGGTCGTCGTCCTTGGCGGAGATCTCAGAAGTAGCAGCGCTGCAAATCTCGAAAGTCAGTCAGTTGGCTCAATGAATCGACCAAGGATCTGTCCACGGTCGACAAAGGAAAGCAAGTTTTGTTATTACCCACAAATGGTAGGGACAGCCATCTTCATCTTGGGCAGAGCCTTGGGCGGCTTGGACGGCGTCGCGCGTGGGTGCTTGGGAGCCTTCCCAGTCGGCGTAGGAGAAGAGGTCCGAGGGCGTTTCGACGACTGCCCAACAGGAGCAGTCGCCTTGCCACGTTCCCGCGCTGGATCGTGTGTGAGTTTGGATCGCCTCTCCGGGCGGGGGGGGGGGGGGGGGGGGGGGTTCAACCTCCTCCTCCTCCTCTTCGCTGGAGTCGACGTCTTCGCCTCCCTCTCCTTCGCCGTCGGACTCCCACTCGCCTTGATCGTCTCCACTCTCGCCTCCGCTCGCCTCCCCTTCCTCAGTTGGCTCCTGTGCCCCATTGGGCGTCGAGTACATCCTGGTAGTCGCCTGGAAAACAACAGACAAGACAAAAGTCAATCGACCAACGCAAAGAAGACCAATGAAGAAAACAAGATCTTAGTCGGGAGCATAAAGACATACCTGGTCCACGTCATACGAGTTGTCGAGTGGAATTACCCTCCTGGCTCCTCGGGGGTTGTCTTTGTTCCCCGTGATGCTCGACAACCACCCCTCCAACATCTCGTCAGTGACCTCCTCCGGGTGGATCCGAGTGGTGTCGTCGAGACCCGAGTACAGCCACATCGGGTGGTCACGAGCCTGGAGCGGTTGGATGCACCTCCGGAGGAAGACCTCCAGCAAGTCTATACCAGTCACGCCCTCACGGACAAGCTCAACCACTCGACCAGCCAGCACTTTGACTTGGGCCTTTTCTTCCGGCGCCACTTTCAGAGAAGCAGGTTTTTCAGCTTGGTCGAGAGAGAAAGGAGGAAGACCAGTCGACTGTCCTGGGGTCGCCTGGTCTTGACAGTAGAACCAGGTCGCCTGCCAACCACGGACCGACTCCGGGAAAGTGATAGATGGAAAACAACTCTTTCCCCTCGTCTGGATCGCCAGGCCTTCGCACAACTGGATCACCTGCGTCCTTTCGTCACTCGACTTGGCCTTCTTGACCGATTGAGAACGGCAGGTAAAGATGTGCTTGAAGAGTCCCCAATGGGGGCGGCAACCCAAGAAACCCTCACACATGGAAATGAAAGCAGCAAGGTATACGATGGAGTTGGGAGTGAAGTGGTGGAGCTGCGCTCCGAAGAAGTTTAGGAAGCTCCGGAAAAAAGGATGGGGCGGCAGAGAAAACCCGCGGTCGATGTGGGTGGCTAGGAGCACGCACTCACCGTCGCGGGGTTGAGGTTCGATCTCTCTCCCTGGGAGACGCGCAGCTTCGTGGGGAATGACTCCCCCCCTCGACCATGTCGTCGAGATTTTCTTGCCGGATCACCGACGGCATCCAATCACCCTGGATCCAGCCTCGGGGCAGAGCAGACCTTGAGGAGGATTCGCCCCGAGCAGACCTCTTCCCTTTCCCCTGCGCCGCCGCCTTCTTCGCGCGCTCCAGAGCGGATGTCTTGTCCTTCGCCGTCGTCATCGGCAAATCTTGCACGGGCCTGCGGCGCTAGGGTGAGAGCGGAGGTGGCGGAGGAACTGGCGAAGAGAGAGAGGAAGAAGAAAGCACACTGTTTGGAAACCCTGAGCCGACGACTTATAAGAGGCCGCCCCCGAGTGGCTGACTGGTAGGCCCAGGCTATCTAGTCAAATCCCGCAGCAGACACGGGCGCAGTACGTGGCGAAAAAGGTGGCGTGGAAATCGAGGAGCTTCCGCTTTATCGCTTCCGATTACTGCAGCCGCCCCCGTCCCGCGCGCTTCCCGAAATCCGAATCCCACGACATCCGCGGGCTGCAGAACAACTTGTCAAAACAGAAGACCCCGCTCGCGCCGACGCTCGGTATGTCACAAGTAAAGAAATTCACTCGACAAAAGGCCTGGAATGGATCAAGGCGACTGAAAAGAGGTTGATGACATCATCCATGATGATTGACCCAAAACGAGGCACTCATGTAGCCCAAAGAACCAGTCGAAAAGATCTCCAACTCTTTCCCCACTCGAACCTCGATCCATTCGGGGGCTAATGACGAAGCTATGTACCTAGGGTAGGGGCATGGACCTGTCCTAAGAGCCCTACCCAAGGACATCCCTGGAAGAAGTCACCTTTCAATCGACTTGAAGGTACCCACTCGACGGGTTTAAGACACTCGACCAAGAAGCTACCACTCGACAGTGAAGCCAACCACTCGACTGCCAGGAGATCTAAAG
The DNA here is from genome assembly GCA_034509565.1 of Triticum monococcum. Taxonomy (NCBI): domain Eukaryota; kingdom Viridiplantae; phylum Streptophyta; class Magnoliopsida; order Poales; family Poaceae; genus Triticum; species Triticum monococcum. Next base: position 430,889,240 of record CM067845.1, read on the forward strand.
TCATTCCGCAGGCAAACGGTCGGCTATTAAGTAGTCTTTATGGTCATTATAGCACTTCATTACCAGCGTTACCAGTAACGCCCCGCATTAATATACATTGAACCCTTGGTAACGTGGGCTGGCCGGGGTCCTGGCAAACTCTATATAAGCCACCCCCCACCTCAGTATCAAGGGTTCACACCCCTGTTATTCACGCACCTATAATCCAATCGACCGCCTCCGGGCACCGAGATGTAGGGCTGTTACTTCCTCAGCGAAGGGCCTGAAGTCGTACATCTTGGTGTGTTTACAACTTCCCAATAGCTGAGATCTAGCCTCTCCTTACACACCCTCCTACATCACTGTCAGAGTTAGAACCACGACACTGTAATGATCTCCATCGTCACCGGCATGACACCATGATCTCCATCATCTTGATCTATATCAATGTGTCATCACATGGTCGTCTCGCCAACTATTGCTCCTGCAACTATTGCTATCGCATAGCGATAAAGTAAAGCAATTATTTGGCGCTTGCATCTTATGCAATAAAGAGACAACCATAAGGCTTCTGCCAGTTGTCGATAACTTCAACAAAACATGATCATCTTATACAACAACTTATATCTCATCACGTCTTAACCATATCACATCACAACATGCCCTGCAAAAACAAGTTAGACATCCTCTACTTTGTTGTTGCAAGTTTTACATGGCTGCTACGGGCTTAGCAAGAACCGTTCTTACCTACGCATCAAAACCACAACGATAGTTTATCAAGTTGGTGATGCTTTAACCTTCGCAAGGACCAGGCGTAGCCACACTCGGTTCAACTAAAGTTGGAGAAACTGACACCCGCCAGCCACTTGTGTGCAAAGCACGTCGGTAGAACCAGTCTCATGTAAGCGTACGCGTAATGTCAGCCGGGCCACTTCATCCAACAATACCGCCGAACCAAAGTATGACTTATATCGCCCACAATTCACTTGTGTTCTACTCGTGCATATGACATCTACGCATACAACCTGGCTCGGATGCCACTGTTTAGGAACGTAGTAATTTCAAAAATTTCCTACGCACACGCAAGATCATGGTGATGCATAGCAACGAGAGGGGAGAGTGTGTCCACGTACCCTCGTAGACCGAAAGCGGAAGCGTTATGACAACGCGGTTGATGTAGTCGTACGTCTTCACGATCTGACCGATCCAAGTACCGAACGCACGGCACCTTCGAGTTCTGCGCACGTTTAGCTCGATGATGTCCCGCGAACTCCGATCCAGCAGAGCTTCACGGGAGAGTTCCTTCAGCACGACGGCGTGATGACGGTGATGATGTTGCTACCGATGCAGGGCTTCGCCTTAGCACCGCTAAGATATGACCGAGGTGGGATATGGTGGAGGGGGGCACCGCACACGGCTGAGAGAAATCAATGGATCAACTTGTGTGTCTAGAGGTGCCCCCTGCCCTCGTATATAAATGAGCAAGGGGGGAGGCCGTCCGACCCTCTATGGGTGCGCCAGGAGGAGGAGTCCTCCTCCTAGTAGGAGTAGGACTCCCCTTTCCTACTCCTACTAGGAGGAGGAAAGGAAGGAGGAGAAGGAGAAGGAAGGAGAGGGAGGAAAAGGAGGAAAGGGGGGCGGCCCCCTAGTCCATTTCGGTTTGGGCTAGGGGGGGCGCCCTGCCTCCTCTCTTCCACCACTTGGCCCATGAGGCCCATTACTTCTTCCTCATATTCTCGTAACTCCCGGGTACCCCCGAAAATACCCGAATCACTCGGAACCTTTCCGATGTCCGAATATAGTTGTCCAATATATCGATCTTTACGTCTCAACCATTTCGAGACTCCTCGTCATGTCCCCGGTCTCATCCGGGACTCTGAACTCCTTCGGTACATCAAAACACATAAACTCATAATATAACCGTCATCGAAACTTTAAGCGTGCGGACCCTACGGGTTCGAGAACTATGTAGACATGACCGAGACACGTCTCCGGTCAATAACCAATAGCGGAGCCTGGATGCTCATATTGGCTCCTACATATTCTACGAAGATCTTTATCGGTCAAACCGCATAACAACATACGTTGTTCCCTTTGTCATCGGTATGTTACATGCCCGAGATTCGATCGTCGGTATCTCAATACCTAGTTCAATACTGGCAAGTCTCTTTACTTGTTCCATAACACATCATTTCACAACTAACTCATTAGTTGCAATGCTTGCAAGGCTTAAGTGGTGTGCATTACCGAGAGGGCCCAGAGATACCTCTCCGACAATCGGAGTGACAAATCCTAATCTCGAAATACGCCAACCCAACAAGTACCTTCGGAGACATTTGTAGAGCACCTTTATAATCATCCAGTTATATTGTGACGTTTGGTGGCACACAAAGTGTTCCTCCGGTAAACGGGAGTTACATAATCTCATAATCATAGGAACATATATAAGTCATGAAGAAAGCAATACCAACAAACTAAACGATCAAGTGCTATGCTAACGGAATGGGTCAAGTCAATCACATCATTCTCCTAATGATGTGATCCCGTTAATCAAATGACAACTCATGTCTATGGTTAGGAAACATAACCATCTTTGATCAACGAGCTAGTCAAGTAGAGGCATACTAGTGACACTTTGTTTGTCTATGTATTCACACATGTATTATGTTTCCGGTTAATACAATTCTAGCATCAATAATAAACATTTATCATGATATAAGGAAATAAATAATAACTTTATTATTGCCTCTAGGGCATATTTCCTTCAGCAGGCACATCGGGCCTGGTACCAGCGCATCGCCGCCTTCCTGCAGACGCTCGGAATTACATCGACTCGCTCCGATGTGTCCCTCTTCATGCATCATCACGGAGTTTACACGGCCTACTTGCTGTTGTACATCAATGACATCATTCTGACGGCATCCACTGTCGCGCTCCTCCAGCGGCTCACTGCTCGTCTTCGCGATGAGTTTGCCCTGAAGGACTTGGGTCCCCTGCATTACTTCCTTGGCATTGAGGTGGTTTGACGGCCTGATGGGTTCTTCCTGCACCAGCAGCGCTACGCCCATGAGCTTCTCGATCGAGCTGGCATGCTTAATTGCAAGCCCGCTCCTACGCCCGTCGACACCAAGGCCAAGGTTTCCACTTTGGAGGGTTCGCCTGCATCTGATGCGGCCTTCTACCGCTCCATTGTGGGTGCTTTGCAGTACCTGACCCTGACGCGCCCCGACTTGCAGTATGCTATTCAGCAGGTCTGTCTCCACATGCATGCTCCGCACGACTCCCACTGGACTCTGGTGAAGCATATCCTCTGATATATACGCGACACCCAGTCTTTGGGACTTACGCTGACGGCCTCCGCTTCCACCGACCTCGTCGCCTATTCTGATGCGGACTGGGCCGGCTGCCCGGACACACGGTGCTCCACCTCGGGGTACTGTGTCTACCTTAGGTCGTCCCTGATCTCTTGGTCCTCCAAGCGACAGCCCACTGTGTCCCGCTCGAGTGCCGAGGCTGAGTATCGAGCAGTGGCTAACGCCGTTGCTGAATGCTCTTGGCTCCGTGAGCTGCTTCAGGAGTTGCTTTGTGATGTTCACAAGGCCACGCTCGTCTACTGCGACAACGTCTCCGCCGTCTACCTCTCCGCCAACCCGGTCCATCATTGTCGAACGAAGCATATTGAGCTCGATATACACTTCGTTCGTTAGCAGGTGGCTCTTGGGCGCATCCGGGTCCTCCACGCCCCAACGGCACAGCAGTTCGCCGACGTCATGACGAAAGGACTGCCTACTTCTGTTTTCGAGGAGTTCAGGTCCAGTCTTTGCGTCTCCGGCGACGCTTCGACTGCGGGGGGGGGGGGGGGGGTGTTGAATATATGGTTCGTGCATGTATATTGTATAGCCTGGCCCACCTCCTAGTCTTTGTATAGTTGAGGTTGTGGCCCACCTTATACTCCATATATACGTGCGCTATGCACCGGTCAATACATCGGGAAGCATTGCCAAAACTCTTGTCTCCAACAATGGACATAACTTGTTATGGCCGCCTTGTGCTCGTCGTCGTACAACGCAAGCTCGTTGTAGCATCACTTGTCGTCGGTCGTAGCTCGCCGCCTTGCTGGTCACAGCAATCATCGTAGCACCATGGTTAGCAGCCCTCGTGTTTGCACTGCGCGTCGTGTGTGTGTGGAAGGAGCAACCCCGTGAGCTGGGAATTTTGCCGGCCCGACCCCTGATTTAGGTTGTAAGTGGTGCTCGCCGTTGGTGGTAGTGGTGTTATGGCGCTCAAAAACCGTCTCAAACGCCCGGGCGAACGGCCAGGTCACGAAAATGTGACCCAAACATACGTTTCAAACGCCCGGACTGACCAACACCCTCATATCTAGCCCAAATATGGAACGGATATAGGGGCGTTTGTGCGCGTTTGCCACGTCGGATCAGGCCCACGTTGGCCCACCCGATCCCACGAATATTTCTCCCATCCGCTCGCCCATCTCACCCAGCCTCGAGGAGATGTCCGTGTGGCTTGTGCTTCGCCGCTCCCGGGAGGATGCTCGTGCGAGGCAGCGCTCGGACTCCTTCTATCGGGAATCCATTGCGTTGCATCTGCCCAAATGGCGCATGGATCCGGCGATAGGTGTGTCGACGTTGTCTCATCAAAGGCGGTGCGGTCCGTCTGGCGTCCGAACGCAGGGCGGACACGCAACTCCTCCATTGGCGCGCTGGAGCCATGGATGCACCATGGGCGTCGTCCGACGCAAACATGGCGCGGCGTGCCCGACGTGCGAGGCAACAGGCGCGAGAGGCGGCGATAACCCTCGCGGCGATGGACGTCGGCGAGGCGGAGTCGCATTCTCAGGCGTCTCGTATGGTGCAATAGTTCGGGCGTCGCAACCACGTCGTGGTGGATGTCCCCGGCTCTTCCCAGGGCGGATCCATCATCGATCTGACATCCACCAAGACAGTTTGGGTTCTGGGCTCCGACGAGGAAGAGTAAGGCATGAGAGACGGCGGTGCCTTGAGTCCCTTGAGCCGGCTCGTGTCCCATGCCCTACACTACCTTGCCGGTGACCGGACTAACACTTGGGGAGCGCAGCCGCCCGTCGGACATAGGCACAGCGGAGCCGGACGAGCTCCGCTTAAAGATCGGTTTACATAGCATGTAATAATATGAATTTGAGATTTCTAATTTGAGGTATCCGGTTGCAGAATCAAATATTTGAGGCACGACTGATCACTGTCCGCAGACGTGCGTCGCGTTTGCGGGCGTTTGAAGGGTTGGATTTGCCAAGCCGGGCTGTCCGCGGGAACTCCATATGTGTGCGCGGCACAGAAGGTACCGACGCCTACAGGAAGGAGGGGTACAACTGCATCGATGACCGAAAAGGGGAAGGGGCTGGCGAGGAAATGGTGATTTCCTCTGCCCTTCCCCGTTCTATTTATATTTTATCTATGTTTGAAGTAGTTTATAGTGTGGATTTGCGCAGTTTTGTCTTTGAACTCCGATAAACTATGCTCCTTTTATCTGGCGTGGGAAGTGAGTTTCTCGCAAGGCGTCATAAGAACACTCTAATCTTTGCCGAGACTTGAGTACTCCAGAGAGAGAGGTCCAACCCTTTTCTTCATAAGAAGAGTTGGAGGAGCTCGCCCTTCCTTCCAGTTCGGCTTCTCTGTTCCGTTTGATCAATGTTAAAAGCCTATGAGCAGATCGTACTGCAAGTGAACGTTCATGTTTTCTCAAATTGCCATGCCCAAAAATCCTCCACATTATTAGTACATAAGTGTATTTGTTTGATTGCTTATACATCTGTCCAGAGGAAAATTTTGTCCAAAATATTTGTGCGCCATGAAACAGAGTTACTATCAATCATTTCACTCACATGGATTGGGGGTTTGGCATGAGACACAAAGGGGCGCATGGATAATTCCCTCGGAATCCAGTTGTGATCCCAGACCCTAGTTGTTTGTCCATTGCCAATTCTGTGAATAATACCATGTGTCAAATCATCTTTCCCCTCCATGTGCAAAATGAAAATTTGCGTGAAAAGTATCTTTTTTTAGAAGAGAGTGAAAAGTATCTTAGTTGCCATTCGGTACGTAGCCCCCATACTGTAGCTCATATATGGGCCGGCCCATGTAGGTTTATTCTCATCAGTTTTATGAACCTTCTAGAAGGTTCCCCGGGTTTTTTCTGGGAGTTTTTCTATTTGGTTTGTTTACTTTTTGTTTTTTTAGTGTTCATTTTTATCATGAATTTTCTAATAGGATTTGAATATATTTTAAAATTCAGGAAGTTTAATTATATTTGTGGTTTTTTTCAAATTCGTGAGCATTTTAATTTTCTTTTGATTTCCAAATCCATGAAGCTTTTTTTAATTACTGAACAACTTTCATATCCACAAGCAATTTTTTTTAAAATTAGTGATCATTTTTTCAAATCCACAAACTTATTTTAAATTGATGACATTTTTAGAAGTTTGTATTCATGAATAGTTTTTGAATTCACAAATATTTTGAAACTTATGACCTTTTTTCAACCGCAGGAACTTGTTAAAATCCACGAACTACTTTTAAATGCATGAGTTGTTTAATCCATAAATACAGGGAGCCAGTTCCGTCTCTAAAACTGTGTTCTCAAACAAAAAAAGTTTCGTCTCTAACCAACAACTATTGGTTTTTCCGGAACTAGCAGCGAACAAGCTATATGAACTAGTGCACGGGGAGCGAACGTACCTCCTTTTTTTTGGGGGGGCTGCGAACCTACCTTTTTTTTAAAGAAAGTCCGAGTTTTATTCATTAGAAATAATTATTACATCGTTTATAAGGATTGTTACAATTGCATTATATGGTTCCTCAAACCAATCAGAAATGAATGAAGATCTAACTAACTTGACAAGTTCATGAGTAACTTTATTTGCTTCTCTATTACAATGCTCGAATCTAGAAATAGAAAAATCGCAAGTTAAGTGAAAACAATCATCAAAAATCGCAGCTGCTGCCCCCGACGATCGTCCTCCTTCGTTCATGATCTCGATCACCTCCATATTATTCGAGTTAATAATTATGCGATTACAACCCGTCCTTTGCGCAAGCGATAGGCCAAATTTTAACGCCAAAGCTTCAGCCACCAACACATCTGCACACCAGTCAATCTTACCATTTCCTCCACCGATGAACCTACCTTTGTCATCTCTTAAGACAACTCCGATCGTACCCCTGAGAAGGTCGTGGTCAAAAGAAGCATCAACGTTAAGTTTAACAAATCCCGTCGGGGGTTAGACCATCCTCCTTTTTTCATGGAAGCCTTCGGCGAGGAGGCATTAACAAAATTGGCAGCGAGAGCACGTATCCCTATGGATATCTGTTGTGCATTCTGAGTAGTCTCATTGTGTATGAATTTGCGCCTTTCCCACCACAAGTATCAGGCTGATATGGCAATCATGTCACGCACATTACGAGTGCCCATAATACATAGTTCCTGATCTGGTAATGAAAGTAAATATTCCAAGATTGCCTCACCCGCATAATCTATTTTACTAGTTCTATCAATAATATCATTCATTCCTAGTCTTCTTCAGACTTCTTTTGCCCTGTCACATAGAAACGACAAATGTTTTGTGTCTTCTAGCCCAGATGAGCAGGCAAGACACTTAGACAAGACTTTCACATGTCTATTAGTTAAGTTAACACGACACAGAATAATGCCGTGAAGTGTATGCCAAATAGGCTGCGAACGTACCTCATAGACCGATCTAGCTGACCATACCCGTGAGCGCTGGTATGCCAATCTGTCTGTGAAGCGATGTAGAGGACCCAATTCCTATTTGGTGCCTTAAGCTCTAGTTATAGACAATTTTGCTAACTAGCGCACCCCCCTCCTAGCACTACATGACAAATGGCCGGGCAACATAGAGTTTTTTTTTTTCAACTGTTTGTTTCTGTTCGAATTTTTTGGGTTTTTTTTCTAGCGGTTATTCGTGACATGGATTTTACTCGATTTTCATTTGTGTTTTTATTTTTATTTTTCTGTATATCTTCTCTTCTGGTTTTCCTTTTGGTTTTTAGTTTTTTATTTTTCAAATGCATGATTTTTTCAAATTCATTTTTTGCAAATTTGTGAAATTTTATCAAATTCAAGATCTTACTCAAAATGCATGAATTTATTAAAATCCACGAACTACTTTTAAGTGTATGCATTTTTTAATCCATAAAAACGGGAGACAGTTTTTGTCTCTAGACCAGCAACTATTGGTTTTTCCTGGACATGTAGCCTGAACTAGCAGTGAACAAGAAACTTGAACCAGGGCATTTCCTATTCAGCGCCATTTGCGCCCGTTAACATGCTTTACATGAACTGGCACTCTTACCTAGGCTAGCCCATCTAAGGGTGCAGCGGGAGAGGCCTCTTCCCGGTTTTGGGACGCATAGCCATTTTTCTCTTTATTTTTTTGATTTTATATTTTTTTCCCGGACCGGTCTTCTTTGCTTTTTTCTTTCCTTTTCGATTTATTATTTTTATTTATTTTTCTACTCTTTATTCTTTCCATTTTTACTTTTTTCAATAGACAAACTTATTTCCAATTTGATGAACATTTTTTTGCTGGGGGTGTGGGGGGATAAAAAAATCGATGGACGTTTTCTAGATCGATAATATTTTTTTCAAAATTGATAAACTTTTTTCCAAGTTCATGATCATTTTGAAAATGAACGAACTATTTCTTTAAAATCCATGAATTATTTTCCAAATTTATTCTTTTTTCAAAATTGATAAACTTTTTTCAAATTCGGGGAACGTTTTTTCAAAATCAATGAACTTTTTAATATTTTTGATACTTTTTAAAAATTGATGTTTTTTTTTTCTAATTCGATGAGCTTCTTCAAAATTGATGTTTAAAAAAATCATGAACTATTTACAAAATCCACGGCATTTTGGAATTTACTATTTTTTGCACTTTTTTCCTTTTTTCAAAAGTCAACGGTTGTCTGGGCAATTGGCCAACCATCGACTGTCAACCTTTGAGCGACGTGAAATGCGTTAGGGCGAGGTACTGCATCGCGATGGTGAAATGGGCCGGCCAATTAAAGTAGCTACTTTGTCTAAAAAGAAAAATTAAAGTAGCTACTGGGTGCCAAAACGCCTAGCCAGGGCAGTACGCGCCAACTAGGTGTTTCCTTGAATCTTCTAAAAAAAAGGTGTTTCCTTGAACCGTTGAACGAGGAACGAACGTACTCCCTCCGTTCTGATAGAGGCAAAGGTGTCCCGATGTTTCGATGAGATGGTAGCTATCGTTTTCTGTGGGAGTCGACCTTGACGATCCGACTACGAACGTGCAAGACGTCGCGCCTTAGCAATCGCTAAACCAACTTCCGAGGGTTATTGACCACGCCGGAGCACGATCAACCTGACCACGAGGGTCTGTCTCCTGCAAGCAAACGAAGAACAAACAAGAAACTGAGATTGCAATCTGGATATTGCGAATATAAGAGGAAAGCTTTATTGATCAATGTGGGGTTCTGTGACGTCTTGGTCTGGTCGTTGGACACAAACGAAGTACGAGAAGTTGCAGCTATGGCGAACTTTTAATCTAAACAAAACCCAAAGCCTAAACGATGCCCTAAGGGCTGTATATATGGAAGAGAGAGGGGGAATTTCGTGGCCCTTGGTGGAGGGGTCCGAAACCAATCCTAACTCTTGTTTCCCCACACATACGGACTCTAAAAACAGCCTATACTTAAGTGCTTCGAAAATACATGGGCCTGGCCCAATAATAAGGTGGCGCAGCACCTAAAATAGCCTCTGGACGAAATTTATGAAGTGGCATCTTGTATATTTCGTCCCATGCTTCATGCACTCATTATGATGGCTTCAGAGTCCTGGAATCATCACTTGTAACTCCGTTCTTGTTCCCCTTGCGCATGCCATCATCTCCCTGCTTGAACTTGCTCCAAGGTTCATCTTTCTTGTCCAAGCTAGGCCCTTCATTTGTAAGCAAAACAAATGTATCCAATTTAGGCAGCATCATATTCTCATGAACATTAGACTCGTTACCAAGAAACGAAAGTACCTGATAATTCAATTGGTGTGCGCGAGCTCTAGTAATCGGTCCAGTGTGTATAGCAGCAGGGGCTGTGGGTGTAACAATGGTATTGATGTCCTTATCACGTTCCAAATTACTTGTCTTAGATTTGTTTAGATATGGATGTATCCAGACTCATTTTAATACTAAATACCTTTGTATCTAGACAAAATTAAAACAAGTAATTCGAAACGGAGGAAGTACTTTCTAATGGAGCGGCCCATCCGAGCATACGCGTGAGCGCTAGTATGCCAGCCTACATGTCTGGAAGCTTTTAAGCTTGTTGTCTAGATGCCGCTGCCTCAAAGTAGTTATTGTAAATTGTTTTCTTGTGGTCTTGTTTTCTGTATTATTTTTGGAAACAAAGTAATCTTTATTGAAGTGATTCTCAAAAAAAAAATCTACGCGTAAAGCGATGTATGGAACACAGATCCTATTTGGTACCTTAATCGCCAGTTATATGCAATTTCGTTAACTGGCGCACACCCGGTCCCAATACTACGTGACAAATGGGCCGGGCCATTTATAGCTTTTTTTCTTCAACTGTTTGTTTCTGGGCGATTTTCTGGGTGTTTTTTTAGCGTTTATCCCTGACATGGGTTTTACTTGGCTTTTTATTTCTCATTTTATTTATACTTTTTCTTTGCTTCTAAAATATGTTTTTCAGATTCGTTCTTTTCTGAGAATTGATGAAAATTTCTTAAATTCACGAAGTTTTCAAAATTTGTGAAATTTTTTAAGTTTACAATTTTTTTAAAAAAATAATAAATTTTATCATTTTTGTGAACTTGTTCCAAATTATGAACTTTTATCAAGGCGCAAACATTTCAGATTTTCTGTGGATCTTTTTATATAACCGCTAATGTTTTACAAATTACAAATATTTTTTGAACTTCTTTTTTGATTCCATGAATGTTTTTTTTCATTTTTGTGATCTTTTTTCAATTTACGAACTCTCCAAGTCTTGGAATTTTTCGAATCTGTGGACCTTTCTTCCAAACTTTATGAAAAAATTTAAATATATTTTTGAACCTTTTATTTTGTGGGTACATTTTTTTAAAAGTCAACATGAACTCTTCTTGTTCAATGGTCCACGGGCGTTCGTCAGCCTGTCAATGGTCAACACGATATGGTGCACCGGTTAAATGATTAAAAAAACAACTGGGTTGGCTCAAATACTCTAGCATGAGCACCCTTTACCCTAGGTGGTGCCAATTAGGAGGTCTTTGTAGAGGTCCTCTCCAAACTTGAAGCCTTCATGAATGTAAATTTCCCTAATTATGGGGTATGCCTTGCAAAGGTCACTTCGATCTTCTCTGGTCGCGACAGAGTGCTATATGTGCGACATTTGTTGTAACCTAAGAGGTTTGGTGGGATTTTCCTCTGCATACGAGAGACATTGGTGGTTTGTTTGTGTCTTTTTGTAGATTTGTTTGTTTCCAAGATATTTTGTCTATTGAACTGTGAGTCCACATCACAGACTGTTTTACTATTGTGTTTCTCACGTTGAAATCTTGAAACTATATCCCAAAACTATATCCCATGTTGATTGGTTTTGATGAACTTTTTTGGGTAAATTTGTGCTTCCAACTAGTAGCAACTTGTGCTTCTAAACTCTAATAACCAGAGGATACCCCGCCGTTGCTATGAGGATTGGTTGATGAAATTTTATGTTGATAACATGAGAATCAAAATTAAAAGTACATATGACTCATTATATTTGATTATGTATAGTTGTAACAAAATTTATTGAATATAAGTAGAATAACTGTAAGAAAAATATTTTCCATGCGTGGTTGAATGTTATGGTGGGTTATTTTCATGCATGATTGCATGTTGAGGTGGGGCTAATCCAATTCATAATTATTAGGTGACATGCTTGTATGTTGAGATAAATAAATTTGTGAAGATGACCTGCTTCCAAGTAACCCCCCCCCCCCTTTAGGGAAATGCCATCATGGCGGTTTATATTTCATGAGCAAAAAGGGCTACATCTTCTTAAAAAAATGTCTAACAAAAACCCGGGAGGCTCGGACTGCCATACAATGGTTTGCGAGTCCTCCGACGTAGTAGCCAACATATCAACCGCCATATTGGCTTCCCTAGGGCAATGTTGAAAACTAACTGAAACAAAATTACGACAAATAAAAGAGCACTCATCATAAATAATTGATGCCGATCCAAGCGAGTTGCCTCCAAATTGCATCACTTGGATCACTTCCATACAATCAACCTCAATCACCAGTTTGTTGCAGCCCATGTCGTTTGCCAGAATGAGGCCGTCTTGGAGCCCTCGAGCTTCCGCCGTCCCTGCGTCCTGAATGAACCGACTGTCGCTACATGATGCTGCAATGAAGGATCCAGAAGCATCGCGTAAGATTGCCCCTGAACCCCCGATCCACTGTCCTAGGCATCTACGTTGAGTTTTACAAATCCCTCACTTGGCTTGGTCCATCCATGTCTCCCATGGACCCTTTTTCTTTGCTCTTGAGAAGTTCTTGGGCAACATGGAAAATCGCTTGTGCTGATCGTGTAGGATCCTGTAGCTGCTCACCATGTGTAAAGTTCCTCCGTTCCCACCACAGGTACCAAACTGTCGATGCGATTAACTCTTTGCAGCTAACACTCGGAAGGAGCGATGCCGGTACATTAGAAATAAGAAGTAGGTGAGCCAACACTGCCGCGCCTTCCCTTTCCAGGAAGCAAAGCTCGTTGATCATGTTTTCCATCCCCAGTGCACTCCAGATAGCTTAAACACGTTGACACTTGAAGAAAGCATGGCTGGAGAATCACCCTCTTTGGTTAGGGGTGTTGCTCCCCGTGACTTTGGGACTTGTCCGTCAACTTCGGGAGCCCATATTGGTCCATAGGCCTGGATCTTGTTCGTAGTCCTACTAGCCCAAGTGGGCTGCGGCCCACATGAGATGTCAGATGTACTAACCCACCAGGATTATATCCCTAAAAAAACCACCAGGATTATTGTTCACATGAAAAAGGGAACCATTGCTAAAAAATAGAAAAGAAAAAAGAAACCAGGAGTTGGTTTTGGATCACGTTGCGGCACCCGTGCTCTCAGCCCCTTCCGTCAGGGTGGCCACGTCGCAGAAAGAGAGAGAGAGGGAGGGGCGGTTACAGAGAATGATGGGGAGGTGGGACCCGCAGGAACTACGATTTAGTAGGACGTTTTAACCGCTTAAGAGAATCCAAGACAACAATTACTGGAACATACAAGAGGAAAAATGGAGGGGAAATAGCTTTGTTTAGCCACAGAACGACGTGGCATATTACGCGGTAACCGGCCTGATTGGCTCCTCTATTCCCTTCTTTGCAATCCAGTCCTCCATCTTCCAGGAAAGGTGCCGACACGTACACATTTTTGCACCGAAAAAAAGTGTGTGGCATCCTAAATATAGAATACGGACTGTAATTCCCTGCGCCTTATTCTCGATATACATTCAGAGTTCAGACCCCATTATTGAGCAATATACTAGCATGCAATGCCTGCGTGCATTAGCGAGAATTAATTATTAATTATTGCATCAATCAGTAATAATGTTGGCCATTGTAAATGCAATGCCTGAGCATCTAAGCAAAATTCTTTTGTTAAATAGGGGCGCTCAGTACTGTGCGGAATTATAAAAAATCGGAGGGATGGGATGAAAAAGCCATAACCGCGGGAGAGAATGGCATGGCGGTTAATGAGGAGCGAGTGGGTGGCGCCGCCCCGGCGTCCCCGGCTTTCGAGGGGCGGTTACCGCGCGAAGCAATCGTTAAGACCACCACTAATCACTGCGCTTGCCTCTGTGTTAAGACCCACCCCAGCAAACTCGAGTTGAGCCGCCGCCTCCGCCTTCGCCTCCACCTCCACCTCCTCCTCCACCCCCTTGACCCCGTCCCAAGGCGGTTGAGCTCTGCAGCGCGCAGCATTAGCAAAGATAGCAGCAAGCAACCACGCCCCGATGTCCATGGCCCCGCTCAGCTTCCGCCCGACAGCCACCGCGCGCCCGCTGTTCCGCTGCTTCGATGACGGCGCCGACCGGGACGTCAGCTTCCTGCAGGACGTCCACCCCGACGTCGGCGACGCGCTCCTGGGCTTCGTCTACGACCCGCTCGACCCCGCCGTCAACGCCGGCCTCGACGAGTTCCTCAACATCCCGCCCTACGGCGACGACGACGACGACGACGACGAGGACGGCCAGCAGCGCTGCGCTAAGAAGCCGCGCGCGGGGGGCTTGGAGGAGGACTCGTGGTTCGACTTCACGGCGGCGGACGGAAGCCTCGGCCAGAAGTGGGACAATGCCTGCACGCAGCAGGTGCCGGAGTTCCTCCCCGAGTTCGTGCTGCCACTGCCCCCGCCCCCGCCTCAGCCGCCGCAGGTGTACCCGCCGTTCGTGCGCGGAGCGGACGCCAAGAAGCTGCAGGCCGCGGGCAACGGGTCCTCGCAGAGCGCCGCGGCGAGGGAGCGCCGGAGGCGGATCAGCGAGAAGACGGCGGAGCTGTCGCGCCTCATCCCCGGCGGCCACAAGCTCAACACCGCCGAGATGCTGCAGGAGGCCGCGCGCCACGTGAAGCTCCTCCAGGCCCAGGTCGGCATGCTCACCCTCCTGAACAACATCGAGGTAATTAACATGGCCACGGCATTACACACGTACCTTGAATCCTTGATCAATCCCTTCCGTTCAATGCAGGGTCAATTGTGTTAATAATTCTCGTTGTTTTCTTCAGGACGTGAAGGTGCCGGCCATGGCGCAGGAGCACATGCACGCGCTGCTCGTGTGCGGCGGCATGCAGGAGCGGCTGGCCGCCGAGGGCAAGTGCCTGGTGCCGAGGGCGCTGGTGGACACCATTGCCAAGGACGCCGCCGTCAGGTCGAATGCGCTGGTGAACAGGGACCTCACCCGGTTCACGGAGTCGCTGGCCGCGGAGAAGAAGTAGCCAGGTGCGCGCGGAGTCGCCGGTCGTGGCTGCCGCGCGCGCGCATCGGAGAGCGCGCGCCCGTGCACGGCGTGGGCGTCCTTTTTTGAGAACGCCGCCGGTGCATGCATGCGCGCGCCGCCGCTTGTCGTCGTCGCGTGTATTGCTGACCCCTGACGACGCCTGTCTATAACTGATCGGTGGATTAGGTGTAGGCAATCACGATTGATTTAGAAAGACCACGTCCTTTTAATTTCATTATTATTGCTGGCATATTTTAATTCGTTTCGTAGGGCACCTGTACAGTGACACTGACATTGTGTTCCACACAGCTGAATTTTGTAGTAATCTCTTCACTGATGTTGTGATTCTCGGTACATTGGTGACTGATAGTTGGGGTTTATTTATCTTCTCAATAATAAGATCTTTGCAAGAAAGACCATGTTCTCTGAGTTTTTTTCTTGTATCCTTTTTTTAAGATTCTTTCTTATCCTTTTGCCTGTCCCTAAGTACATGGTTAGTCGCACGATTGCAGTACGATGCTGCAATTCTCGTTCGTCACAGTACATGTATTTTACCCTTCTCCTGCCGTGCTAACATTTTTGCTAATCAGTTCGGTGTTTTTATATTAAAAAAATCACATTGGTTCTTGTTTCACTAAGGAAAGCGGTTAGTATTTTCTTTTAGAGGAAAGCAGATCGCTTAGTCACCTAAAAAAGCAGAGTGCTCAGGGCATCTTTAACGATGATCCGCAAATTTGCTTTGGCATCTATATGCGGACAGGGGGCCAGTTAGCGGACGCCGATACCTAAAGCGGCTATCCAACGCCGCCCGCATACATTATAAAACAACTTTTTAACTAACCGAAGGAAATTAATGCAAACACGACGAGTTTTCATACAAACCAAACGAGATTCATACTAACATGACGGTTTTGATTACATTTCAAACATTTAGAACAAAAAAAACGTTCCAACCATAAACCTATCCTACACCGACGGCCGGCGTCCACTTCCGTTGTATTCCGCATCGGCGACCACGTTCTCCATCTGCCGTCTACATGAACGACGGTGTGACGCCCCCGATTCAATTATACACTAATCATATACGCAAACGTGTACGATCAAGATCAGGTACTCACGGGAAGATATCATAACACAACTCTACAAATAAAATAAGTCATACAAGCATCATATTACAAGCTAGGGGCCTCGAGAGCTCGAATACAAGAGCTCGATCATAGAAGAGTCGGCGGAAGCAACAATATCTGAGTACAGACATAAGTTAAACAAGTATACCTTAAGAAGGCTAGCACAAATTGGGATACAAATCGAAAGAGGCGCAGGCCTCCTGCCTGGGATCCTCCTAAACTACTCCTGGTCGTCGTCAGCGGCCTGCACGTAGTAGTAGGCACCTCCAGTGTAGAAGGAGTCGTCGTCAACGGTGGCGTCCTGCTCCTGGACTCCAACGTCTGGTCGCAGCAATCGGGTATAGAAAAGGGGGAAAGAGGGAGCAAAGCAACCGTGCGTACTCATCCAAAGTACTCGCAAGCAAGGAACTAAACTACATATGTATGCATTGGTATCAAATGGAAAAGGGGTAAACATATGTGGACTGAACTGCAGAATGCCAGAATAAGAGGAGGATAGCTAGTCCTGTCGAAGACTACGCTTCTGGTAACCTCCATCTTGCGGCAGAAGAAGAGAGTAGATGGTAAGTTCACCAAGTAACATCGCATAGCATAATCCTAACCGATAATCCTCTCCTCGTCGCCCTGTTAGAGAGCGATCACCGGGTTGTATCTGGCACTAGGAAGGGTGTGTTTTATTAAGTATCTGGTTCTAGTTGTCATAAGGTCAAGGTACAACTCCAAGTCGTCTTGTTACCGAAGATCACGGCTATTCGAATAGATTAACTTCCCTGCAGGGGTGCACCACATTTTCCAACACGCTCGATCCCCTTTGTCTGGTCACACTTTTCTGGGTCATGCCCGGCCTCGGAAGATCAACACGTCGCAGCCCCACCTAGGCAGAACAGAGAGGTCAGCACGCTGGTCTAAATCCTATGGCGCAGGGGTCTGGGCCCATCGCCCATTGCACACCTGCACGTTGCGTACGCGGCTGGTGAGCAGACCTAGCCTCCCTTATACAAGAGCAGGCGTTCCAGTCCAACCCGGCGCGCGCCGCTCAGTCGCTGACGTCACGAAGGCTTCGACTGATACCACGACGTCGAGTGCCCATAACTGTCCCCGCGTAGTTGGTTAGTGCGTATAGGCCAGTAGCCAGACTCAGATCAAATACCCAGATCTTGTTAAGCGTGTCATTTTGAAGTAACCGCGAACGCCGACTAGGGCCAGACCCACCTCTCACCTAGGTGGTCTCCGCCTGCCCTGTCGCTCCGCCTCAAAGTAACAGTCGGGGGCCGTCGGGAACCTAGGCCCACCACTACCTGGGTGGAACCACCTGCCCCTCCAGCCCCCAACATCGGAATCACTTGCGGGTACTCAACGAGCCGACCCGACTTTAGTCATAACATGTATAGTATGTATGTATAGTATATACCCGTGATCAACACACGACGTGATCACGGCTCGATAGTATAGCATGGCAGATAGACAAGAATGTATGGCCACTGATGATAAACTAGCATCCTATACTAGGCATTTAGGATTGCGGGTAAGGTAACAACGGTAGTAGCAAGGACAGGCTATGCATCAGAATAGGATTAACGGAAAGCAGTAACATGGTACACTACTCTAATGCAAGAAGTAGAGAGAAGAATAGGCGATATCTGGTGATCAAGGGGTGGGGCTTGCCTGGTTGCTCTGGCAAGAAGGAAGGGTTGTCAACAACGTAGTCGATCGGGGCACCAGCAGCGGCGTCAGTCTCGTAGTCTATCGGAGAGAAGAGGGGGAAGAAACAACTTGCTATCGCAGTTCATTCCCCGAGAATCTCGCAACGTTGTCTCGTCGATTTGTGTTGCAAACTTTCATTTTCCTTTCTAGACTCGATGAGTCGGGAATATCCTGACACCAACTAGATCTGAATCTCAGGCAGATATGATGGTTGGAGCATTTTCCAAGAAGTATAATATTGGTCCCTCGATAACCGGTAAAGTGGATGTCGTGGCCAACACATCCAGCCGGAAGACATATTATTGTAGTATCTCGATTGAAGAAAGTTGGCCACCTCCCCATGAGGATTTCGTAGGATTTACCTCCGTAATTAATCCTTACGGATTCTTGTGCTCCTGAAGTCCGACCTTTTACATGATGTCCTAGATACCAAACCATATCAATAAATGGGTTATCCTAGCACATCAAGGAGAACATTAGAAGCGGAGTGCTAAATGTCTCTCGGTCGATCATCCAGATTTTGTTTCCTTGGCCTCGCTAAGGTGAAATCTGAGAAAGTGTTATCTTCCTTTGCATCTGCATCATCCATCACCATTTATCATGGTGGTATGTTGTGTTGCCAGGATCCTTGACACAGATATTGGTAAAACCTTGATGAATATGGAGATGCTCAAGTTCTTGAGAGCACGCGCAAGCACCAGGTTTTACCGTTGGCGTTAACTGCAATTTGCTTCCAGTTTCCTCGGTTATGTTATAACCTTTTCAAACAGTGGACTCACTCTCGACTGTTGAGCTCTTCCCCAGTTACCAGAATCATTCCCAACATTTGCATTTTGTTCCGAGCCTGCACCTCAGTAGTTGTTGTTCAGGATCATCTTCAAAAGTGGACTTACCATGGGTCTCATCCATTTCCGATGATAAGCAAAAATCATCCATTGCATTGTCTTCAACAAGGTAGTCCACATCATCCATTCTAGTCCGAGCATGTCATTCTTTCGAACTCCTTCAAATGATCTTTGTGATTGCCTTAGGCTGGTATAAAGAGTTTCAATGATCTCCGAATCAACAGTAATTCTTTGTGCCACTTAAGGGAATAATTCTACGAGTCACCTTCCCTGAGGTATCACGTTACGAAATCATGGCAAATATCTCGTTGCTACTTTGAAATTCATGCTCCATCTTATTCGAGTATGGAATGGTTGCCTACCTAGTGAACCTTCGCCAACTGTTTCACTCCATCCCTTTAGGTGTATGCTTCGTATCTCAGCTCGAGAGATGTTACTATGTCTCATTCCATGAGTTGATCTTGTGATCATTAAGATGATCCTAAGTTGCTCGAATCTCAGGAAGGTCGATTCTTCTTAAATTCTCCCTTTCTACTCGTTGTCATGTTGGATGTAGTTCTCAAAGCAAGACGTCGAGATCAAGGTGATGCAATGAATCAACATCCTCGAGAAAGACGTCTGGATCGTGAAGATTGTGTTAGCTTGTGTCCCTCTGTCTTCTTACCTCATGGCTTGAATCTCGGGACGAGATTCTTGTTTAGTAGGGGTGAGTTGTCACAGCCCTAGCCTTAGTCTTTGCTTGACCTTGCATGATCATCATATCATCATGTTTAAGTTTTATGAAACTCTGAAATGGGGATGGTTAAGCCCTAGCACAAATGCAATTCAAATAGTTTCAAATAAAAATATTTTCAATGAACTCAAAATGCCTTTTAAAAATGTTCATCATCTCTGGTTTAAGGTGGAAGCATCTACCCAAGATGATTTGCATTTTCGCTGGACACATTTGGGCTTTGAATTAAATCACTAGGTATTTGAATTTGGGCATTTAATCAATATAAATATTTTAAATGCTCGAATAATCCTGGAAACAATTTTGGGCAGTCGTAAATATTTCAAATAAAGCCCAAAATATATCCCAGGATTTATGGAAATGAGTTAGTATTATTACTAATTCCTAACATATCAAATAAATAGAAAACAGAAAACTAATAGAAGGAGAGAGAGAGTTTCCTTACCTGGCGCCACCTGGCGGCCCAGCTGGCCCAGCCAGCCCACCAAGGGCACGGGCGTCTTCTTCCCCGCGCCAGCGCACGAAGCAGCTCGCTGGAGCGCGCCGATGCCGCCTTGGCCACCTCCTGCTTCCTCCCCGGGCCTTCTAGCGACGCCACGGAGACCCCCCGTGGCCCCTCGCTCCTCTCCCTCACTCTCTGTTCTCCCCCTCGCCCTCTGCTCCCTCTCCCGAGCACACCCGAGCGGAGCTCGTCGTCGCCGACGCAATTTACCGCGGCCACCGTCCATCCCGTGCCTCCCCGATGGGTCCAGAGGAACCGCCTTGACCCCCGCGTCCTCTGCACCAATCCAGGCGCTGCTAGGAGCTCCGTGATGATGACCCCGAGCTCTTCTTCCTCCTCGGACCCGTGGGTCACCGCCGGTCGATTCGCGCCACCGAGGACGTCCCCAAGCCCGCTGAGCCGTTCTTCGACCTCCCTGTGAGCTCCTGTTGTTTCCGCCTCGCTCTCCCCCTCCGTTCATGTTCCCTAGCCCCGTCTTCCGATCAAGCCCGAAGCTCCCCGCCGCCGGCCACGTCGCCATCGTAGCTACGGCCGCGCAACTTGGCGTTCGAGCTCACCGTTGCACTCACCCCACTTCCGTGAGTCGAACACGACTAACCACGGCTCCTCCCTTGCTCGGCATCGCCCAAACCATTGCCGGCCGAACTCCGGCCGCCGCCCAACTCGCCGCCGCCGCTGCTACAGGCCACCCCAGCTCCGGTCGCTGCCACCACTAGATGCGCGCGTGTGCCAGCAACCCATACCCGCAAACCTCACCCGAAATCGTCGCCCGTAGCTCAATTCCGAGCGGACTCCGCCGGCCAAACTCCGGCATGCTGACATGGCCGGGTAATTAGTGCTAATCACCGCCAGCTAAACCACTTTTAGACGCTGACAATGGGCCCCGCAGCGGGTCAAAGCCCAAGTCAATGCGGGATTAGTGTCTGACTCACTGGCCAATGGACCCCACGGGTCAGTTTTAACCCTGTTGACCTTGCTGGCGTCGTGCTGGCGTCATGCTGATGCAGTAAGTGATTTTCTGGATTTTAAAGTAATCCAGGAATTCCAGAAAATTGCCTAAACTTCGAAAAATCACAGAAACTCAACCGTAACTCCAAATGAAATAATTTATATTTGAAAAATTATCAGAAAAATTCAAGGAATCTGTTTATGGCATTCTCATACATGTTAGAACAACTTATGGCTGCTATTTAGGACAATTCACATAAATGGAATTTAAACTCTCACATATGGAGTTTGAATTTGAACCTAGGGTTCAAACCAACTCCATTTAACATGTTGCTAGTTGCATTAGCTCAAAACACAGCATATTGACATGTCATGATCATGCATCATATTGTGCATTGCATTGATTGTGTTCACTCTCTGTTGCCGGTGGTTGTCCCCTCTCGATAGACGTTGTACCGACGCTGTGATCGTTGACACTGATGAAGACCCAATGATATCTTTAGAAGTGCCAGGCAAGCAAAACCCCCTTGTTCATTCCGATACAATCCCACTCTCGCTCCTGCTCTCTTTTACTGCATTAGGACAACGACGATTCAACTGTTACATGTTGCGGTAGTTGAACCCTTTTCCTCTGCATGACCTGTCATTGCCACAGTAAATAGATGAAACCCACTAGCATGAGTAGGAGTTGTTTGAGCCCTGATGTGCCTACTCATTCATGTTTGTTTGTCATGCCTGCTACTGCTTAGAGTTGAGTCAGGTCTGATTCATTGGGGATGAATCGGAGGTGTGTAAACATGTCCTACTGTTGAGAGCTAAGTGTGTGAACACGATTTGGTAAAGGTGGTGGTGAGAGGCCATGTAGGAGTACATGGTGGGTTGTCTCATTGAAACCGTTCTTAGGAACTGAGTTCTGTGTTTGTGATCCATGAAACAATTACTACCATGCATTGGGCCCGAAACCAATGGACCCTCTCGGCTTCTTGATCACCCTTGTCCTTTTTCCAGGAGTTGTAACTAGTTTCTGGTGTTTATAGGATATGTGTTGGCGGCCGTGCATAGCGCTGACCCTAAGGGTGGGCTATGATGCGGTAGATACACCGTGGCCGGGCATGCCGGGCGCCCGTTTGGTGTCTCGGAACCCTGTACACATCGTCCGGGGCCGTATGTGGAAACCTCGGTCGGACTCCCTGCGGATGGAACCTGGATAGGCGATAAACCTGGACTAGAGACTTGAGTGTTTAGGTAGGCCATGGCCGACACCCTCGTTGGGCTTCCGCTTGAAGGTTGCCAAGTACATGTCGTGTAAACGGCGGTAAGTGATGAGAGCGTGTGTGAAGAAGTACACCCCTGCAGGGTTATAAATGATCTATTCGAATAGCCATGTCCACGGTAAAGGACTTCTGGGTTGCCTATAACAGTTCATAGACAAGTGAAAGTGGATACTCTAAAACTCGCAAGATAAGTGTGAGTGCTATGGATGGCCTTCTCGTAGGGAGACAGGAGCGGATCCATAGTGGTGTATTGAATGGTGAATATGTGGACTCATGTGCGCCACCTCAAAAGAGTTGCTTGCAGTCGTAGTTCAGGTTAGCTACTAAGTCAAAGCTGGATTGCTACAGTTAAACTCCACCACCCCCCCTTGTTGATACCGATGCATATGTAGCTAGTTCTGATGTAAGTCTTGCTGAGTACCTTTGTACTCACGTTTGCTTAATTTATGTTTTGCAGAGAGATTTCAGTCTCGCTAGTAGTTCCGCGTGGACTTCAACGTTTAGCCTGATACCTCAGCTTCGATCTTGTGCCCTCGGCAGGATCTGGTAGATAGTCAGGCTTCTCAGCCTTTTTCATTTATAGATGTCTGTACTCGGACATGTTAAGCTTCCGCATGTGCTTTGGTTTGTATGCTCTGAATGTTGGGTCATGAGACCCATGTTTGTATTTCTCGCTCCTCGGAGCCTAATGAATAATACTTGAGTTGTAGAGTTATGTTGTGATGCCATGTTGTATTTACACATATCGAGCATATTGTGTGTATGATTGAAATGCTTGGTGTCGGTGTTTAAAACCGGCGGATCTCGGGTAGGGGGTCCCGAACTGTGCGTCTAGGCCGGATGGTAACAGGAGGCAGGGAACACGATGTTTTACCCAGGTTCGGGCCCTCTTGATGGAGGTAAAACCCTATGTCCTGCTTGATTAATATTGATGATATGGGTAGTACAAGAGTAGATCTACCACGAGATCAAGGAGGCTAAACCCTAGAAGCTAGCCTATGGTATGATTGTTATCTATGGAGTTGATAAAGTTGTCCTACGGACTAAAACCATCCAGTTTATATAGACCCCGGATAGGGTTAGGGTTACATAGAGTCGCTTACAATGGTAGGAGATCTTGAATATCCGCATCGCCAAGCTTGCCTTCCACGCCAAGGAAAGTCCCATCCGGACACAGGACGTAGTCTTCAATCTTGTATCTTCATAATCCAGGAGTCCGGCTGAAGGTATAGTCCGGCTACCCAAACACCCCCTAATCCAGGACTCCCTCAGTAGCCCCTGAACCAGGCTTCAATGACGACGAGTCCGGCACGCAAATTGTCTTCGGCATTGCAAGGCGGGTTCCTCCTCCAAGTCCTTCATAGAAGATTGTAAACACCAAGAGTAGTGTCCGGCTCTGTAAAATAAGCTTCCACATATTGCCATAGAGAGAATAATATTAACACAAATCAAATCTCCTGACGTATTCTGCAGTGCGCCATCACACCACAACCAAGCCCTTTACTCGAATCGTTTTTACTTTTCCTCCTCAGCATGTTTTGCGAGGCGGTTTCCTTGGCACGTCTTGTCAAAGCAGAGATCGTGTACCCTTTTTACGGGATTCTCATCAATACGGACGTGGGTAACCCAACCGTGCCATTTATCACGGCGCTCGGGAGGCAAGTGAGTTTTATTAGGTAGGTGGGGACGCATAACCGCATCCGCCTATATAAGGGGATAAGGATCTACCCTTTTTACCTACGCCTTCTTCCTCCCTTGCCTATCCATCCCTCGCGCACCCGAGCTCCAGCGCCCAAGCCCGCACATCCCACCTCAACCTTCTCCAGCAATGTCCGGAGCGGGAGGCAAATGGATGGTCTCCTCCGCTACGGAGGGTAAAGTAAAAAAAGCTAAGGAAGGCCGGATACCTGTCCAAGGACATCGCGCACCGGCTTCCCGAAGAGGGGTAGCTTATCCCCACCCCAAGACCCCATGAGAGGGTCGTGTTTCTCCACCACTTCCTCCGCGGACTAGGTTTTCCACTCCACCCATTTGTCCGGGGGCTCATGTTCTACTATGGCCTGGATTTCCACGATCTGGCGCCAAACTTCATCCTCAACATCTCGGCGTTTATCGTCGTGTGCGAGGCCTTTCTTCGCGTCCGCCCCCATTTCGGCCTCTGGCTCAAGACCTTCAACGTCAAGCCCAAGGTGGTGCGCGGCAGCCAGGCGGAGTGCGGAGGCGCTATGGCGGGCAAGATGGCCAACGTCCTATGGTTCGAGGGCTCTTTCATGGAGACCCTAAAGGGATGGCAAGCCGGGTGGTTTTATATCACCGAGCCACGCGATCCGGAATGGACCGCAGCCCCCGAGTTTCGATCCGGACCCCCCACGCGGCTTATGTCCTGGAAAGAGACGGGCCTGTCGTGGGCGATGAAAAAGAGGTGACCGGATTGCAAACATGCATCCAGTCCCTGGTGAACAAGCCAGTCCAGCTTGTTAATATAATCCAGGTTATGCTCGTCCGCCGGATCCTCCCATGCCAACAACGGGATTTTAATCTGTGGGAGTTCGACCCGGCGCAGCACCAAACTCTCAACAGGCTCTTCGACACGACGTATGAAGACACCTGGAAGGTGCTATTCAAGGGTGCCGAGGCTCCCGCATCCGCTTCCGAGGACCGCGGATACAGCTCGCAGCGTCACGCTAGCAAGGTATGCCATCTACACCCTTCACAGGATGTTAAGCCTTTTTTCATAGTTTGACACTATGCGGGATCTAAACTCCCTTTCCTCTGACAGGCTTGGCGGGTGATAGCCAAGCCGATTAACTGTCCAGCTCCGCTGCCCGAAGATCCAGCCCCAGCTTTACTGGTGAAGCTGCTGGCCCCGGCGCCTTATGTGGTGCCGGAGAAGAAGGTCAAGAAGAAGAAGACCACAGGGACTCGAAAGAGTGCCCGCAACATGGTGGTGTCAGACTCGTCATCTGATGAGTCCGAGGCGCCCTCCTCCCGCGAGAACGAGGAGGAGGAAGAAGACTCTCCCTCTCCAGTGGAGGGAGGAGAGAAGAGGAAGGTCGCCCCAACGGGGGAGGCCGAGGGGTCTAGAAAAAGGAAGACCCCTCTGCCGGACTACGCCCCTGACGCCGAAGAGGGCGAAGAGGAATGGCCGGACAGGGCCAAGCGTCCGGCGAAATCGTAAGTGTTCAGATACCAGAGTAACTCATGATATTCCTTTTGTTGCACAGCTTCCCCTAATGTCGAATATAATCATGCAGCCCGCCCCGGGCCGCACTCAACGAGTCGTCGAGCGGCTCCCTGGATTCATCGGACGTGAACTCTGTTCCGCCCGCTGTCTCCCCCCGCACTGCGGATGACGCTGAAGTGGCACCGCACCGAGCTCCGGGGCAGGAGGAGGTGGTCCTGGAGGAGCCGCAAGGCGTCCTCCCGGACCCCAGGAGTGAAGGGGACAAGACCCCCCAGGGCTCCAAGTCCGGCCTTAAGCCAGACACCGTGCCGGAATCTTCAACGATTCCGGACCGCGGCAGGCGAACTCCTTCCAAGAGGAGCAAGCCTTCTGAGCCGGCAGCCTCCGTCCAACCGGAGGCGCCGGACAATCTGCTGGAGGTGCTTGAAGGTGCCTCCATCGACGAGGAACACCGTACTATTATGAGTACGGTGATCCGGAAGGTTCAGTCCGCCAAGAGCGGGCTGAATGAAGCTTGCGCTGGCCTCCTAACAGGCTTTGAGGTAAGTAAAAATATGTAAAAATATTACCGCATAGACAGTAGCCCCTGATGCTCTGTTTGGTGTTCGGAAAGAAAAGCCGAATAGAGGATCTATGAAATTTCGCAAGAGTCTAATAAAGAAGTCAATATGCGTATGCAGGCTTCGCTGCTAGCCACCGCCGCACTGATTGCGGAGGTGGATACCCTAAAACAGGGACTCGAGCGGTCCTAGCAAGAGCTCGGCCGTGCCAAGCAGCAGCTCGAGGAGAAAGAAGGTAAGAAATACCTTATAAAAAGATGCCTATAGAGAGGCGTGATTGCAAAAAATAACAGGATTTTACTGCTTATTGTAGGGGCCACGACTGAGGTGGCGACCCTCAAGCAGGCGCTGTCCGAGGCCGAAAAGAAAACGGCCGCGGAGCGCACCGAGCGAGAGAAACTTGGGTCTCAGGTCGGCGAGGTGCAGCAAGAGCTTCAGGCTCTCATGAAGAAACATGAGAGTTTGGAGCTTGAGTCAAAGACCCAAGCGTCCGAGCTCGCGGCGGCCCTTGAGACTGCCAAGTCTGCCAAGGCCGAAGCCCAAAAGGCTCTCCGAGAGTTGGAGGACATGAAGAAGATAGCAGCGAGTAAGGCATTCTTTATGCAAAGCAGAAACATAAAAGTAAACTACTTGTTACTTAGCCGAATCCGGAGTTCTCCAGGGGCATTCGCAGATCTTCCCCGCAGCGTGTCCGATGCCGCCGCATTCTATCGAGCTGAAGAAGGCAGCTCAATGGAGAAGGTATTCTGGTCTCAGTATGCTGAGGCCGGACACCCTGTGCCCTCGAGAGACCAGCTGAAACAGTTGGTCGAACTCCACAAGGCGGCCGAACAGGCCATGAAGGGCTTCATAGTTCGGCTGTGGCCCGGAGAGGCCTTGCCTGGGAGCTACTTCGGGCTGGTGCGGCGGCTGGTGGAGGCCTGTCCAAGGCTCGAGGTCATCAAGCGCTCCGCCTGCATCGAAGGTGCCCGTAGGGCCCTTGCCTGTGTAAAGGTGCACTGGGGTAAGCTGGACGGTGAGAAGCTTGTGATGGATGGGCCACCGCCGGGGAAGGAGCATCGCAAGCCGGAGAACTACTATAAGGATGTTCTTCCAGGTGCCCGCCTTGTGGCAGATGAGTGCACCAAGGATGTAATTTTTGAATGAATTCACTCGTGTTTATCCTGTGCGCTGAAAACTTGTTCATATGCGCTAAGCAATGCTTATTGAATTTAAAATATTATTTTTTGTGCGGCCATTTATCAAAAATTGAGAGATGGCCAGTCGTCGGCTTCTGCCCCCATGCCACTAGTGCTGGGGTGTTTGGTGATAATCCTGGGCGCTCTTTTTTCCATGGTTGGGTCCTTCGAGGGAGGCGCTCAGCACGACAAACCAGGCAATCGGACTATAATGCTTGAACACTCTCACTTAGCCATAGAACTTTATAATTTTAAATTTCGGCGAAGCCCCTAGTTCGGAGGACCGAGTTCGGGGCACTATCCACGCCTTGGCTGGGGTTATCCAGCTCCTCACTCGAAGCGGCATAAGCCTTTAGGGACTCGAAAAACCTCTCGAACAGCGACCGGTCTCTCGCCTCATCATGACAGCCAGTTTTAGCTTTCTCCACTAAGGTGCTTAACCCAGCTCAACCGGGGCACAATCGCAGTGGTTCTCCTAGTGCTACCTTAGCCGATATAGCGGAATGTAAGGCACCAAAACATAGGAGCCGGGCAAACCCAACTATTGACCCAAATCATGATTCGGAGCCGATGCATATAGTGCTATAAGTTCGGGGTGCCGCACTTGTGAAAGTGTACAGACTTCTCACGTCATATTAATGGGTACTAAAGCCCCTGGCGTATTTTGCAGTACCACAGTGTACGGGTGCAACATGTCATAAACATATATATGGAAAGATGATAATGCAAAAAATAGGCAGAAAGCTATGCATTGTTTATAAAGAGGCTATTTATCAAAGCCGAACGAGACAAGTGGTGCGATAAGCAAAAAGATATTGGACTATTTAGTATGCCCTGGCCAGGGGCAGGCTGCAGAGTTGTATTTAAAACAGGTATACTGCTCGTAACAGAGACCACCTGGGAGTTCCATAATGCGGCATGGCTTGTCTGTTTCCTGGATCTTGCGTCGTTTGTGCGGCGGCCGAATTGCCGAATAGGTCGTCCGAAGTATGGAGTCCTGAAAGTAAGAAAAAGTTGAAAAAAGAATCCGGCAGCCCCTAGTACGTTTTAAGCCGTATTTTGGGCATGCCGTTATTGTGCCCCTTCCCCTGTGCCCATGGTATTTCAAGGGCGTAGTTATGTACGCGAGGTACTAGTTTCGCTAGGTCGCGAAGGCTGGGGTTGGGGCCGCATTGCTACGCTTGCTCGGAGTGTGCCAGGTGGCCCTGCTATAGGTTACTCCGGGCGCGCTTGGCAGTGTCTGGCTTTTTAATGGCCGGACTGGAGAATTGCCGAAGAAGGCTACTTTGTACCTCCGCTGCGAGAGCCGCCGTATGCTCCTCCGTACGGAGGGAGCGTTCGGTGTTTCCGTTGACCGCGATTACTCCTCGAGGGCCTGGCATCTTGAGTTTAAGATATGCGTAGTGTGGCGCCGCATTGAATTTTGCGAATGCGGTTCGTCCGAGCAGGGCGTGATAGCCACTGCGAAACGGGACTATATCGAAGATTAACTCTTCGCTTCAGAAATTATCCGGGGATCCGAAGACCACGTCAAGTGTTACTGAGCCTGTATAGTTGG
Organism: Triticum monococcum; assembly: GCA_034509565.1. Classification (NCBI taxonomy): domain Eukaryota; kingdom Viridiplantae; phylum Streptophyta; class Magnoliopsida; order Poales; family Poaceae; genus Triticum; species Triticum monococcum. The sequence continues at coordinate 430,917,844 of CM067845.1, forward strand.
CTTCTACACCTGGTATGACGCCTTTAAAGGTCGTTCTTGTGGGTTTGATTCTTGAGGGGTCTATGCCCATTTTCCGCACTGTGTCCTGATAAAGCAGGTTCAGGCTACTGCCGCCGTCCATGAGGACTCTTGTGAGGTGAAATCCGTCGATGATTGGGTCAAGAACCAATGCAGCGAAGCCTCCATGACGGATGCTAGTGGGATGGTCCCTCCGATCAAAAGTGATCGGGCAGGAGGACCATGGGTTGAACTTTGGGGCGATTGGCTCCATCGCGTATACGTCCCGTAGCGCACGCTTCCGCTCCCGCTTGGGAATGTGGGTTGCATATATCATGTTCACCGTCCACACTTGTGGGGGAAAGCCCTTCTGTCCATTGTTGTTCGGCGGCTTGGGCTCCTCGTCGTCGCTGTGCAGCCCCTTGTTGTTTTCGGCTCTTAACTTGCCTGCCTGCTTGAACACCCAATAATCCCTGTTGGTGTGATTGGCTGGCTTTTCGGGGGTGCCGTGTATCTGGCACAAGCGATCGAGTATTCGGTCCAAACTGGACGGGCCCTGAGTATTCTTTTTGAATGGCTTTTTTCGCTGACCAGATTTATAGCCTCTGAATCCGGCATTGAATGCTGTGTCTTCATTGCTGTCGCTGTTAACGCGACGTTTTTGTTTGTTCCGACATGTCCTGCCACTTTTGTCCTTGGTATCCGAATTACCAGTGTTCTTTGATAAGTTGTTACTGCGAGCTAGCCAGCTGTCTTCACCCGTGCAAAAGCGGGTCATGAGTGTCGTGAGGGCTGCCATGGATTTTGGCTTTTCCTGTCCTAGGTGCCGGGCAAGCCACTCGTCGCGGATGTTATGCTTGAAGGCTGCTAGGGCCTCTGCATCCGGACAGTCGACTATCTGGTTTTTCTTTGTTAGGAACCGTGTCCAGAATTATCTGGCCGATTCCTCTGGCTGCTGAATTATGTGGCTTAAGTCGTCGGTATCTAGTGGTCGCATGTAAGTTCCCTGGAAGTTGTCGAGGAATGCGGCTTCCAGGTCCTCCCAAGAACCGATTGAGTCTGCTGGCAAGCTATTAAGCCAATGCCGGGCCGCTCCTTTAAGTTTGAGCGGGAGGTATTTGATGGCGTGTAGATCATCGCCGCGTGCCATGTGGATGTGAAGGAGATAATCCTCGATCCATACCGCCGGATCTGTTGTGCCATCGTATGATTCGATGTTTACGGGTTTGAAACCCTCTGGGATTTTATGCTCCATTACTTCATTCGTGAAGCATAGCGGGTGTGCGGCGCCTCTATACTGGGCTATATCACGACGTAGCTCAGAAGAGCTATGTCTGTTGTGTTCGGCCCGGCCGGATTTGTTGTATCCGGAGTAAGGATCATCGTCACGTGCCTTAGGGCGCCTGCGCGATCCGTAGATCGATCTTGTTTGTCTTGCCTTGTCCTCCAATACGTCTCGCAGGTCTGGCGCATTTTCCCGTGCCGTAGTTGAGTGGCGTCGGGGCATGGCTTGGGTGGAGGGTCGAGAGACCTCTCTGTCGCGGCTGCGAGGTGGCCGGTCTGCCATGTCATGCGCTGGTGATGTAGGTGCTTCCTCCTCTGATCGGGGTAGCGGCCTGCGCTTTGGGTAACTCTTGGAGGGCCGTTCGAGTTCATACTCTTCGGCCGCAAGGACTTCAGTCCATCTGTCAGCTAGCAAATCTTGGGCAGCTCTAAGCTGCTGCTGCTTTTTCTTGAGGCTGCTTGCCGTGGCTAAAAGCCTGCGTCTAAAACGCTCTTGTTCGGCGGGGTTTGATGGTATGACGAATTCGTCGTCATCGAGGCTTGCCTCGTCTTCGGAGGGAGGCATATAGTTATCATCCTCAACCTCTTGGTCTGCCGCTCTCTCATGAGGGCTGGCTTCTCCATCTTCCTGTGCCGAATCTTGCTTAGGTGGGTGTTCTTCGGTGCTGTTCGGGGTAGTATTATCTCCCGTGCCGGAATCACCGTTTTTGCTTTGGCGGGAGTTAGAGCGGCGCCGCTGACGCCGGCGCTTTGGCTGTTTCTTGGGGGTGTCCTCCCCCACTGTTCCATCGCCGTCTCCATCTTTTGGAGTATCCACCATATATATGTCATAAGACGAGGTGGCCTTCCAGCGCCCTATAGGTGCTGGTTCCTGTTCGTCTCCTACATCGCCGTCCATACCGTCGATGTCTTCGGAGCCGAAGTCAAGCATGTCGGTTAAATCGTCGACAGTGGCTACAAAGTGGATGGTGGGTGGGCTTTGAATTTCTTCGTCGTCCGTATCCCATCCTCGCCGACCGTAATCCGGCCAGGGCTCTCCTGATAAAGAGAGAGACTTAAGAGAATTCAGGATGACGCCAAAAGGCGAGTGCTGAAAGATGTCTGCGGTGCTGAACTCCATTATCGGCGCCCAATCGGATTCGATTGGCAGGGGCGCGGGGGGTTCGGAGTCCGGGGAGGAGTCCGGATCCTCGGAGTCACGGATCATGTAGAGTGCGGGGCTAGCGTTCGGCTCGATCGCCTTTAAGATCGCAGCCCCCGAGGTGGCGTCCAACCGCTCGTCCTCCATTGGCGCAATAGGCTCCGAGTTAGAGGTCGGAACCGATGCATGTGCGGCCTCTAGGACACTACCCGGAGGCAGAGCTAGATCATGCCCCTCGAGATACTGCGGCGCGCTTGGCCGTGGCTCAAACCCATCGAAGATCAAGTCTCCGCGGATGTCAGCCATGTAGTTTAAGCTTCCAATCCTGACTTGATGGCCAGGGGCGTAGCTCTCAATCTGCTCCAAGTGGCCAAGAGAATTGGCCCGCAGAGCGAAGCCGCCGAAGACGAAGATCTGTCCGGGGAGAAAAGTCTCACCCTGGACCGCATCGTTGTTGATGATCAGAGGAGCCATCGGACCTAACGGCGACGACACAGAGGAACTCTCAATGAAAGCACCAATGTCGGTGTCAAAACCGGTGGATCTCGGGTAGGGGGTCCCGAACTGTGCGTCTAGGCCGGATGGTAACAGGAGGCAGGGAACACGATGTTTTACCCAGGTTCGGGCCCTCTTGATGGAGGTAAAACCGTACGTCCTGCTTGATTAATATTGATGATATGGGTAGTACAAGAGTAGATCTACCACGAGATCAAGGAGGCTAAACCCTAGAAGCTAGCCTATGGTATGATTGTTGTCTATGGAGTTGATGAAGTTGTCCTACAGACTAAAACCCTCCGGTTTATATAGACACCAGATAGGGTTAGGGTTACATAGAGTCGGTTACAATGGTAGGAGATCTTGAATATCCGCATCGCCAAGCTTGCCTTCCACGCCAAGGAAAGTCCCATCCGGACACGGGACGTAGTCTTCAATCTTGTATCTTCATAATCCAGGAGTCCGGCTGAAGGTATAGTCCGGCTACCCGAACACCCCTAATCCAGGACTCCCTCACTTGGTATGTGTGGGATCCGACAATCTAGTTGTTTATCCTTGGCAGCCTCTCTTATGGGAAAATGTAGTCTAGTGCTTTCATGAACCATAGTAGTCCGCTACAGTCCGGTTCACCGGAGTCCTGTTAGGCCAGCACTACTGCTCAGGACACTTGACTGGCCGGCATGTGTTTCACTTCGTTCCTGTGTCTGTCCCTTCGGGGAAATGTCACGCGGTGACATCCGGAGTCCTGCCTAGCCTGCTACAGTCCGGGTTCCCGGAGTCCTGTTAGCCCAGTGCTACAGCCCGGATTCACACGCTGCTGACCGACATGCTCGATGTGATTTATGTATGCCTGTCCCCATAGGTTAATGCCGCTTTGGGTTCACGACTAGCTATGTCAGCCCGGGTTCTCTGTCATATGGATGCTAGCGACACTATCATATACGTGAGCCAAAAGACGCAAATGGTCCCGGGCCATGGTAAGGCGACACCCGTGGGAATACCGTGCGTGAGGCCGCAAAGTGATATGAGGTGTTACCGGCTAGATCGATGTGACTTAGAATCGGGGTCCTGATATTTAATATGTGTCTAATTGTTTTTGCAATACACAATGTATAATTTTAGCGCACATGTAAAACATTTTTTTGGACATTTTTCATAGACATGATGTACATTTTTTAAAATGCATGTGTTGAACACTTTTTTGAATACATGCTAATATTTTCTAAATCCACATTCCACATTTGTAATAATAATTAACATTTTTTAAACTACCCGTACCTTAAAAAAATTCATGGACATTTTTTGAAACACGTGAATATTTCCCTAAAATGTCACATACACTTTCGTAATTGAAATAAATATTCTTTTAACCTGCAGAAACATTTTTTAATTTGTATAAACAATTTTTAAAATGTCACAGATATATTTTTGAATCTTTAGAATTTTTCTCTGAAATGCCACGTACATTTTTTAGTGGTATGAAACTTTTTTCTTATAATACCCACACATCGTTTTATATTGTAAACACTATTTAGGAAAATATCACAGATATATTTATGAAAATCATGATTTTTTTTCTCTATAATATAACATACATTTTAATGAATGTATTAAATATTTTTTTGAATTACGCAAACGTTTGTTTACATTGTGTAAACATTTTTCAAATGTCACATACATTTTTTATATGTTACAAACATTTTTGATACACATGATTAACATAGTTTGATACACATTTCTTATTTTCAAATGCATGATTAACATTTTTCCAAATTTTATGTAAATTATGTTTTTTAACCTATATATATTATATTTAGAATATTTAACCATATAAAAATACAAAAAATAATGCAAAAAGTAAAAAACAAAAATGTGAAGAAAAATGAGAAAAGATATGGGTGACATCAGCAAGATGTTGTACGTGGTTACTGGGCCGGCCCAGCAACACCTCTCTGCAGGCGTCGTTGCGCTAACAGGCGCGGTGGGGGCAAACGAGCAACTAGTTGACGAGCGCTCCATCGGAAGCCTCGCAACGATCAGCGCCACTTGGCATGCTCTCAGCCGCCCCTTCACGTGTCACGCTTTGGGCACTCTCTTCGTATTTCTTTTTTTTCGCACGCATTTTCGGCTTTTTAAACGGTTTTTTTCTGAGTTTTTTCGATGTTTTGATTTTCCGCCTATCTTCCTTAGCTATTGAGCAAAAAAATTTGAAAAAGAAAATTGCGTGAAAAAACTCATTTCTTTGCTTGCTCGAGAGGCATGGTTTTGCTTCCGCTAGAGGCACGACAGTGCCTCTCAGAAACGGAAAAAAACACATTGTCTGTTTTTTCTTTCTTTCATGAGAGGTACGGTTTTGTTTTCGCGAGAGGCATGATTTTACTTCCGCGAGAGACACAACCATGCCTTTCGGAAACGAAAAAAATTGTGTTTTTTTATTTTTTTTCTCTTCCGCGAGAGGCAAGATTTTGCTTCCGCGAGAGGTACGGTTGATATTTCGTCGCAGGCACGGCCGTGCCTCTTTCGGAAATGAAAAAAAACGTATTTTCTATTTTTTTCCTTACGCGAGTGGCACGGTTGAGATTTCGCGACAGGCACGGCTATGCCTTTTTCGAAAAGGAAAAAAATACTCGTTTTTTGTTTTTTTTCCTTACACGAGAGGTACGGTTTTGCTTTCGCGAGAGACACGGTTGTGATTTCGTGAGAGGCACGGCCATGTCTTTTTCGGAAAGGAAAAAAACCGTGCTCCCGATTCGGTTTTTTCATTAAAAAATATTCGTTAAAACCTATCAACATGAGATCTAGTTTTAAAGATCTCAACGCGAACAATCCAACGGTGAAAACAGTTCGAGATTTGGACGCACGGTTTAAGAGATAAACCTTTTGAATAAACGGATTTACGAAATATGCAAAACTCCCAGATTGCGACACGTGACGCATATACAACACATGATTTGTCACAACCTGGAAAGGTAAGGGTGATCTTCGCGATGAGCAATCCTCAATTAGTGATTTCGGCAAACGAGGCTAGCTCACCAAGATGGGAGGTCCTATTTGGCGCGTCAGGCGCCAGGGAAGCTCCCTGGCACGCACGCGCCCACACCAGTAGTCCGGCCCATGTAGACATTGCTCTCTTTTTTTGATTCGCTCAACCGCATTTAGCAAAATAAAATGGGAAAAAATCGCCAAAAATGTTCGTGAATTCAAAAAAAATTCATGAATTTTGAAACGTTCAGTAAATTGGAAAAAGTTCATCTAATTTAAAGGAATTTTATCCATTCCATAATGTTCATCGGTTTTGAAAAAAACTTCATCGATATTGAAAAGTTAATCGAATTTGAAAATAACAGTCGTCGAATTTGAAAAAAAATCATCAATTTTGTAAAAAAGTTCATGATGTTGAAAACAGTTGATCGATTTTTTTAGAAAAATCCTGAATTTTAATAAAAAGTTCATGCATTTAGCAAAAAAAGAGAAAAACTGAACAAAATAGTTCCAAAAAAGGAAACAAATATTAAAAAGGAAAAATAATAAAGTTCCGCGAACTGTACAGGATAAAAAGGGAAAACGATGCGAGTCTGCACATGCAATTGAGATGGCCTACTGTTTAGTACGCTTTGCCCTGAATAAAGAGGCCTCTTGTTTGAACCCCATCGATGACATCTTTTTTTGTTTGAATTTAACAGGAAAGAAAAAATATTAAATGGGCTGGCCCAGCTCGCCCGAGTTTTTTTTTGCTTTAGACGCCCGTTTGCAAAATGGTCTGTAAAGGACTCCTGAAGCGCCAAATAGGAGATGCCCACCAAGTTTCCTCAGTCAATGAGCGTTGTGTCTCAACGAGGCTAGTGTTGCCACGCGACACTACGATAACCGTCGTGCTTTCGTGACAGCGAAAGATTGGTTTACGAGCAAAGCAACAAAGATTTTCTCGCTTTTGTCGAGAAGAGACGGCCGTTTTTTAGCGCAAAACGGTAAAGATCAACCAAACCCTAAGGCTGCTAAAGCTTGACAGAGAAAACGAACAAGAAACAAACATAGATAAAAGGTAGTGTATTTTTATTGAATAGATCAATTGGTGTTTTTTCCTTCAATCGGCCAAGACCCTTATATAAAGGGCACGCAGGACTTGGTGTAAGACCAAAATATCAAAACCAAACCGAACAGGATTAATCCCTTGATTCGGTTACAAGTACAGTGCTGTACGTAAAAGTTCCAAATCCAAACTATATTCATTCAGTTTTGCTAAGTACATCTAGATGTGCCATAAATATTATACATCTAAGTCATATGTTATTGATCTTATATTGAGATTCGTGCAAATATTTTTTCTTTTTTTATGCTTGATTCACTCACTTAAATGTGCAATAATTAAAGCATATCTAGATGTACCCTAGACACATCCATATTCATTATACATATATGGTTTGGTCCACAAGGAAAAAAATAAACTAATCTTATACCAAATAATGTTCACATACCTCGTGCATAACCACTCATGCGGATGTAGTTTTTCTTGTTACACTTTCCCTCACGAGAAGCTTGCCATGTGAGGCAAGCAAGGATTTGTCCTAGGCAGTAACATGCCACGAGAAGCTTTCCCTCCCGTCCCTCCCCCGTGCGGGGCGCCGCCCCGCACCGGGGAGCCCCTGCCCTCCTCCTACAGCCTCACCCCTCCTCCACTCCCCTCCGCCGCCATCGCCCGGGGCGTCACAGGGCAAAGCCCTTGTGGCGTGGCGGCGGCGGCAGTTTCTCCTCGGATCTCGATCTGGTTGGGAGGCGGCGCTCCTATCCGGCCAGATCGGCGGCGGTGGCGCAGATCGGCGGCGACATGGAAGTGGTGCGGCGGTCGTGGGTGAGGACGGTGAAGGAAATATGCCCTAGAGGCAATAATAAAGTTATTATTTATTTCCTTATTTTATGGTAAATGTTTATTATTCATGCTAGAATTGTATTAACCGGAAACATAATACATGTGTGAATACGTAGACAAACAGAGTGTCACTAGTATGCCTCTACTTGACTAGCTCGTTAATCGAAGATGGTTATGTTTCCTAGCCATAGACATGAGTTGTCATTTGATTAACGGGATCACATCATTAGGAGAATGATGTGATTGACATGACCCATTCCGTTAGCTTAGCACTTGATCATTTAGTATGTTGCTATTACTTTCTTCATGACTTATACATGTTCCTATGACTATGAGATTATGCAACTCCCGTTTACCGGAGGAACACTTTTTGTGCTACCAAACGTCACAACGTAACTGGGTGATTATAAAGGAGCTCTACAAGTGTCTCCGAAGGTATGTGTTGGGTTGGCGTATTTCGAGATTAGGATTTGTCACTCCGATTGTCGGAGAGGTATCTCTGGGCCCACTCGGTAATGCACATCACTATAAGCCTTGCAAGCATTGCAACTAATGAGTTAGTTGCGGGATGATGTATTACGGAACGAGTAAAGAGACTTTCCGGTAACGAGATTGAACTAGGTATTGAGATACCGACGATCGAATCCCGGGCAAGTAACATACCGATGACAAAGGGAACAACGTATATTGTTATGCGGTCTGACCGATAAAGATCTTCGTAGAATATGTAGGAGCCAATATGGGCATCCAGGTCCCGCTATTGGTTATTGACAAGAGAGGTGTCTCGGTCATGTCTACATAGTTCTCGAACCCGTAGGGTCCGCACGCTTAACGTTCGTTGACGATATAGTACTATGAGTTATGTATGTTGGTGACCGAATGTTGTTCGGAGTCCCGGATGAGATCACAGACATGACGAGGAGCTCCGGAATGGTCCGGAGGTAAAGATTCATATATTGGATGATATGGTTAGGCCAAGGGGTCAAGCCCACAGGGCTATAAGTCGGTGCAAAAGGAGTTTTGCGGAGGCCAGGGGGCCAAACGCCGGAGACCCTGGCGTCTGGCCTTGGGCCAGACGCCGAGGCCCATGGCGTCTGGGCCAGACGCCAATGTTTGTGGCGTTTGGTCCTGGAGTCCGAGTGGGACTCTTGCCTTTCGGGCAAAACCGACTTTGAGGAGGCCTTTGCTCCAAGTTTCGACCCCAGGGCTCAACATATAAATAGAGCGGCAGGGCTAGCACCAAAGGGAGATCAAGAAACACCAAGCCGTGTGCCGGCAACCCCGTTCCCTCTAGTTTATCCTCCGTCATAGTTTTCGTAGTGCTTAGGCGAAGCCCTGCGAAGATTGTTCTTCACCAACACCGTCACCACGCCGTCGTGCTGCCGGAACTCATCTACTACTTCGCCCCTCTTGCTGGATCGAGAAGGCGAGGATGTCACCGAGCCGTACGTGTGCAGAACTCGGAGGTGCCGTGCTTTCGGTGCTTGGATCGATCGGATCGTGAAGACGTACGACTACATCAACCGCGTTGATATAACGCTTCCGCTTTCGGTCTACGAGGGTACGTAGACAATACTCTCCCTTCTCGTTGCTATGCATCACCATGATCTTGCGTGTGCGTAAGAAAATTTTGAAATTACTACGTTCTCCAACAGTGGCATCCGAGCCTAGGTTTTATGGTTTGATGTTATATGCACGAGTAGAACACAAGTGAGTTGTGGGCGATATAAGTCATACTGCCTACCAGCATGTCATACTTCGGTTCGGCAGTATTGTTGGATGAAGCGGCCCGGATCGACATTACGCGTACGCTTACGCGAGACCGGTTCTCCCGACGTGCTTTGCACACAGGTGGCTGGCGGGTGTCAGTTTCTCCAACTTTAGTTGAACCGAGTATGGCTACGCCCGGTCCTTGCGAAGGTTAAAACGGCATCAACTTGACAAACTATCATTGTGGTTTTGATGCGTAGGTAAGATTGGTTCTTTCTTAAGCCCGTAGCAGCCACGTAAAACTTGCAACAACAAAGTAGAGGACGTCTAACTTGTTTTTGCAGGGCATGTTGTGATGTGATATGTGTTGGGGAACGTAGTAATTTCAAAAAATTTCCTACGCACACGCAAGATCATGGTGATGCATAGCAACGAGGGGGAGAGTCTGATCAACATACCCTTGTAGATCGCAACGGAAGCGTTGACACAACGTAGAGGAAGTAGTCGTACGTCTTCTTCCTGATCCGACTGATCCAAGCACCGTTACTCCGGCACCTCCGAGTTCTTAGCACACGTATAGCTCGATGACGATCCCCGGGCTCCGATCCAGCAAAGCTTCGGGGAGGAGTTCCATCAGCGCGACGGCGTGGTGACGATCTTGATGTTCTACCGACGCAGGGCTTCGCCTAAGCACTACAACGATATGATTGAGGTGGAATATGGTGGCAGGGGGCACCGCACACGGCTAAGGAACGATCTCAATGATCAACTTGTGTGTCATGGGGTACCCCCTGCCTCCGTATATAAAGGAGCAAGGGGGAGGGGCCGGCCGGCCTAGGAGGAGGCGCGCCAAGGGGAGTCCTACTCCCACCGGGAGTAGGACTCCCTCCTTCCTTGTTGGAGTAGGAGAAGGGGAAAGAGGTGGAGAGGAATAAGGAAAAGGGGGTTGCGCCCCTTGTCCAATTCGGACCAGAGGGGGGGCGCAGGCCTCCTTCCTTTTGGCCTCTCTCCTCTATTCCTGTATGGCCCAATAAGGCCCATATACTCCCCGGCGAATTCCCGTAACTCTCCGGTACTCCAAAAAATACCCGAATCACTCGGAACCTTTTCGAAGTCCGAATATAGTCGTCCAATATATCGATCTTTACGTCTCGACCATTTCGAGACTCCTCGTCATGTCCCCGATCTCATCCGGGACTCCGAACTCCTTCGGTACATCAAAACTCATAAACTCATAATATAACTGTCATCGAAACCTTAAGCGTGCGGACCCTACGGTTCGAGAACAATGTAGACATGACCGAGACACGTCTCCGGTCAATAACCAATAGCGGGACCTGGATGCCCATATTGGCTCCTACATATTCTACGAAGATCTTTATCGGTCAGACCGCATAACAACATACGTTGTTCCCTTTGTCATCGGTATGTTACTTGCCCGAGTCGATCGTCGGTATCCAATACCTAGTTCAATCTCGTTACCGGCAAGTCTCTTTACTCGTTCCGTAATATATCATCTCGCAACTAACTCATTAGTCACAATGCTTGCAAGGCTTATGTGATGTGTATTATCGAGAGGGCCCAGAGATACCTTTCCGACAATCAGAGTGACAAATCCTAATCTTGAAATACGCCAACCCAACATCTATCTTTGGATACACCTGTAGTACTCCTTTATAATCACCCAGTTACGTTGTGACGTTTGGTAGTACCCAAAGTGTTCCTCCGGTAAATGGGAGTTGCATAATCTCATAGTCATAGGAACATGTATAAGTCATGAAGATAGCAATAGCAACTTACTAAACGATCGGGTGCTAAGCTAATGGAATGGGTCATGTCAATTAGATCATTCAACTAATGATGTGACCTCGTTAATCAAATAACAACTCTTTTGTCCATGGTTAGGAAACATAACCATCTTTGATTAACGAGCTAGTCAAGTAGAGGCATACTAGTGACACTCTGTTTGTCTATGTATTCACACATGTATTATGTTTCCGGTTAATACAATTCTAGCATGAATAATAAACATTTATCATGATATAAGGAAATAAATAATAACTTTATTATTGCCTCTAGGGCATATTTCCTTTAGTCTCCCACTTGCACTAGAGTCAATAATCTAGTTCACATCGCCATGTGATTTAACAGCAATAGTTCACATCACCATGTGATTAACATCCATAGTTCACATCGTCATGTGACCAACACTCAAAGGGTTTACTAGAGTCAGTAATCTAGTTCACATATCTATGTGATTAACACCCAAAGAGTACTAAGGTGTGATCTTGTTTTGCTTGTGAGATAATTTTAGTCAACGGGTCTGTCACATTCAGATTCGTAAGTATTTTGCAAGTTCTATGTTTACAATGCTCTACACGGAGCTACTCTAGCTAATTGCTCCCACTTTCAATATGTATCCAGATTGAGACTTTAGATTCATCTGGATCAGTGCCAAAAACTTGCATCGACGTAACCCTTTACGACGAACCTTTTTGTCACGTCCATAATCGAGAAACATATCCTTATTTCACTAAGGATAATTCTGACCGCTGTCCAGTGATCTACTCCTAGATCACTATTGTACTCCCTTGCCAAATCAATGCAGGGTATACAATAGATCTGGTATACAGCATGACATACTTTATAGAACCTATGGCCAAGGCATAGGGAATGACTTTCATTCTCTTTCTATCTTCTGCCGTGGTCGGGCTTTGAGTCTTACTCAACTTCACACCTTGTAATACAGGCAAGAACTCTTTCTTTGACTGCTCCATTTTGAACTACTTCAAAATCTTGTCAAGGTATGTACTCATTGAAAAAACTTATCAAGCCTCTTGATCTATCTCTATAGATCTTGAAGCTCAATATGTAAGCAGCTTTACCGAAGTCTTTCTTTGAAAAACTCCTTTCAAACACTCCTTTATGCTTTACAGAATAATTCTACATTATTTCTGATCAACAATATGTCATTCACATATAGTTATCAGAAATGTTGTAGTGCTCCCACTCACTTTCTTGTAAATACAGGCTTCACAGCAAGTCTGTATAAAACTATATGCTTTGATCAACTCATCAAAGCGTATATTCCAACTCCGAGATGCTTGCACCAGTCCACAGATGGATTGCTGGAGCTTGCACATTTTGTTAGCACCTTTCGGATTGACAAAACCTTCTGTTGCATCATATACAACTCTTCTTTAATAAATCCATTAAGGAATGTAGTTTTGTTTATCCATTTGCCAGATTTCATAAAATGCGGCAATTACTAACATGATTTAAACAGACTCAAGCATAGATACGAGTGAGAAGCTCTCATCGTAGTCAACACCTTGAACTTGTCGAAAACCTTTTGCGACAATTCTAGCTTTGTAGATAGTAACACTACTATCAGCGTCCGTCTTCCACTTGAAGATCCATTTATTCTCAATTGCTTGCTGATCATCAGGCAAGTCAACCAAAGTCCAAACTTTGTTCTCATACATGGATCATATCTCAGATTTCATGGCCTCAAACCATTTCGCGGAATCCGGGCTCATCATCGCAGTTCGTAGGTTCATCATGGTCAAGTAACATGACCTCTAGAACAGGATTACCGTACCACTCTGGTGCGGATCTCCCTCTGGTTTACCTACGAGATTCGGTAGTAACTTGATCTGAAGTTACATGATCATCATCATTAGCTTCCTCACTAATTGGTGTAGTAGTCACAAGAACAGATTTTTGTGATGAACTACTTTCCAATAAGGTAGAAGGTACAATTACCTTATCAAGTTTTCTACTTTCCTCCCACTTACTTCTTTCAAGAGAAACTCCTTCTCTAGAAAGGATCCATTATAAGCAACGAATGTATTGCCTTAGGATCTGTGATAGAAGGTGTACCCAATAGTCTCCTTTGGGTATCCTATGAAGACATATTTCTCCAATTTGAGTTTGAGCTTATCGAGATGAAACTTTTTCACATAAGCATCGCAACTCCAAACTTTAAGAAACGACAGCTTAGGTTTCTTTGCCAAACCATAGTTCACACGGTGTCGTCTCAACGGATTTAGATGGTGCCCTATTTAACGTGAATGCAGCTGTCTCTAATGCATGACCCCAAAAACGATAGTGGTAAATCGGTAAGAAACATCATAGATTGCACTATATCCAATAAAGTACGGTTATGACGTTCGGACACACCATTATGCTGTGGTGTTCTAGGTGGCGTGAGTAGTGAAACTATTTCACATTGGTTTAACTGAAGACCAAACTCGTAACTCAAATACTCTTTTCCACGATCAGATCGTAGAAACTTTATTTTCTTCTTACGATGATTTTCCACTTCACTCTGAAATTATATGAACTTTTCAAATGTATCAGACTTCTATTTCGTTAAGTAGATATACCCATATCTGCTCAAATCATCTGTGAAGGTCAGAAAATAATGATACCTGCTGCAAGCCTTAAATATTCATCGGACCACATACAACGGTATGTATGATTTCCAACAAATCTGTTGCTTGCTCCATTGTTCCGGAGAACGGCGTTTTAGTCATGTTGCCCAAAAGGCATGGTTCGCAAGCATCAAGTGATTCATAATCAAGTGATTCCGAAAGCCCATCAGCATGGAGTTTCTTCATGCGCTTTATACCAATATGACCTAAACGGCAGTGCCACAAATAAGTTGCACTATCATTATTAATTTTGCATCTTTTGGTTTCAATATTATGAATATGTGTATCACTACGATCGAGATCCAACGAACTTGTTTCATTGGGTGTATGACCATCGAAGGTTTTATTCATGTAAACAGAACAATAATTATTCTCCGACTTTAATGAATAACCATATTGCAACAAACATGATCAAATCATATTCATGCTCAATGCAAACACCAAATAACACTTATTTAGGTTCAACACTAATCCCGAAATTTATGGGGAGTGTGCGATGATGATCATATCAATCTTGGAACCACTTCCAACACACATCGTCACTTCACCCTTAACTAGTCTCTGTTCATTCTGCAACTCCCGTTTCGAGTTACTAATCTTAGCAACTGAACTAGTATCAAATACTGAGGGGTTGCTATAAACACTAGTAAAGTACACATCAATAACATGTATATCAAATATACTTATGTTCACCTTGCCATCCTTCTTATCTGCCAATCACTTGGGGTAGTTCCGCTTCCAGTGACCAGTCCCTTTGCAGTAGAAGCACTTAGTCTCAGGCTTAGGTCCAGACTTGGGCTTCTTCACTTGAGCAGCAACTTGCTTGCTGTTCTTTTTGAAGTTCCCCTTCTTCCCTCTGCCCTTTTCTTGAAACTAGTGATCTTGTCAACCATCAACACTTGATGTTTTTCTTTATTTCTACCTTCGTTGATTTCAGCATCACGAAGAGCTTGGGAATCGTTTCTGTTATCCCTTGCATATCATAGTTCATCACGAAGTTCTACTAACTTGGTGATGGTGACTAGAGAATTCTGTCAATCACTATCTTATCTGGAGGATTAACTCCCACTTGATACAAGCGATTGTAGTACTCAGAAAATCTGGGCACATGCTCACTAGTTGAGCGATTCTCCTCCATCTTTTAGCTATAGAACTTGTTGGAGACTTCATATCTCTCAACTCGGGTATTTATTTGAAATATTAACTTCAACTCCTGGAACATCTCATATGGTCCATGACGTTCAAAACGTCTTTGAAGTCCCGATTCTAAGCCGTTAAGCATGGTGCACTAAACTATCAAGTAGTTATCTTATTGAGCTAGCCAAACGTTCATAACGTTTGCATCTGCTCCTGCAATAGGTCTGTCACCTAGCGGTGCATCAAGGACATAATTCTTCTGTGCAGCAATGAGGATAAACCTCAGATCACGGATCCAATCCGCATCATTGCTACTAACATCTTTCAACACAATTTTCTCTAGGAACATATCAAAATAAACACAGGGAAGCAACAACGCGAGCTATTGATCTACAACATAATTTGCAAAATACTACCAGGACTAAGTTCGTGATAAATTTAAGTTCAGTTAATCAAATTACTTAAAGAACTCCCACTTAGATAGACATCCCTCTAATCCTCTAAGTGATCACGTGATCCAAATCAACTAAACCATAACCGATCATCACGTGAGATGGAGTAGTTTTCAATGGTGAACATCTTTATGTTGATCATATCTACTATATGATTCACGCTCGACCTTTCGGTCTCTGTGTTCCGAGGCCATATCTGCATATGCTAGGCTCGTCAAGTTTAACCTGAGTATTCTGCATGTGCAAAACTGGCTTGCACCCGTTGTAGATGGATGTAGAGCTTATCACACCCGATCATCACGTGGTGTCTAGGCACGACGAACTTTGGCAACGGTGCATACTCAGGGAGAACACTTTTTGATAATTTAGTGAGAGATCATCTTATAATGCTACCGTCAATCAAAGCAAGATAAGATGCATAAAAGGATAAACATCACATGCAATCAATATAAGTGATATGATATGGCCATCATCATCTTGTGCTTGTGATCTCCATCTCCGAAGCACCGTCATGATCACCATCGTCACCGGCGCGACACCTTGATCTCCATCGTAGCATCGTTGTCGTCTCGCCAATCTTATGCTTCCACGACTATCACTACCGCTTAGTAATAAAGTAAAGCATTACATCGCGATTGCATTGCATACAATAAAGCGACAACCATAAGGCTCCTGCCAGTTGCCGATAACTTGGTTACAAAACATGATCATCTCATACAATAAAATTTAGCATCATGCCTTGACCATATCACATCACAACATGTCCTGCAAAAACAAGTTAGACGTCCTCTACTTTGTTGTTGCAAGTTTTACGTGGCTGCTACGGGCTTAAGCAAGAACTCGTCTCACCTACGCATCAGAACCACAACGATAGTTTGTCAAATAGACTCCGCTTTAACCTTCTCAAGGACCGGGCGTAGCCACACTTGGTTCAACTAAAGTTGGAGAGACAGTCGCCCGCAAGCCATCTATGTGCAAAGCACGTCGAGGGAACCGGTCTCGCGTAAGCGTACGCGTAAGGTTGGTCCGGGTCGTCTCATCCAACAATACCGCCGAACCAAAGTATGACATGCTGGTAGGCAGTATGACTTGTATCGCCCATAACTCACTTGTGTTATACTCGTGCAAATAACATCAAACCATAAAACCTAGGCTCGGATGCCACTGTTGGGGAACGTAGTAATTTCAAAAAAATTCCTACACACACGCAAGATCATGGTGATGCATAGCAACGAGGGGGAGAGTCTGATCTACATACCCTTGTAGATCGCAACGGAAGCGTTGACACAACATAGAGGAAGTAGTCATACGTCTTCTTCCTGATCCGACCGATCCAAGCACCGTTACTCCGGCACCTCCGAGTTCTTAGCACACGTACAGCTCGATGACGATCCCCGGGCTCCGATCCAGCAAAGCTTCGGGGAGGAGTTCCGTCAGCACGACGGCGTGGTGACGATCTTGATGTTCTAGCGATGCAGGGCTTCGCCTACGCACTACAACGATATGATTGAGGTGGAATATGGTGGCAGGGGGCACCACACACGGCTAAGGAACGATCTCAATGATCAACTTGTGTGTCATGGGGTGCCCCTGCCTCCGTGTATAAAGGAGCAAGGGGGAGGGGCCGGCCGGCCTAGGAGGAGGCGCGCCAAGGGGAGTCCTACTCCCACCGGGAATAGGACTCCCTCCTTCCTTGTTGGAGTAGGAGAAGGGGAAAGAGGTGGAGAGGAATAAGGAAAAGGGGGCTGCGCCCCTTGTCCAATTCGGACCAAAGGGGGGGCGCAGGCCTCCTTCCTTTTGGCCTCTCTCCTCTATTCCCGTATGGCCCAATAAGGCACATATACTCCCCGGCGAATTCCCGTAACTCTCCGGTACTCCGAAAAATACCCGAATCACTCGGAACCTTTCCGAAGTCCGAATATAGTCGTCCAATATATCGATCTTTACGTCTCGACCATTTCGAGACTCCTCGTCATGTCCCCGATCTCATCCGGGACTCCGAACTCCTTCGGTACATCAAAACTCATAATATAACTGTCATCGAAACCTTAAGCGTGCGGACCCTACGGTTCGAGAACAATGTAGACATGACCGAGACACGTCTCCGGTCAATAACCAATAGCGGGACCTGGATGCCCATATTGGCTCCTACATATTCTACGAAGATCTTTATCGGTCAGACCGCATAACAACATACGTTGTTCCCTTTGTCATCGGTATGTTACTTGCCCAAGATTCGATCGTCGGTATCCAATACCTAGTTCAATCTCGTTACCGGCAAGTCTCTTTACTCGTTCCGTAATACATCATCTCGCAACTAACTCATTAGTCACAATGCTTGCAAGGCTTATGTGATGTGTATTACCGAGAGGGCCCAGAGATACCTTTCCGACAATCGGAGTGACAAATCCTAATCTCGAAATACGCCAACCCAACATCTACCTTTGGAGACACGTGTAGTACTCCTTTATAATCACCCAGTTACGTTGTGACGTTTGGTAGTACCCAAAGTGTTCCTTCGGTAAATGGGAGTTGCATAATCTCATAGTCATAGGAACATGTATAAGTCATGAAGAAAGCAATAGCAACTTACTAAACGATCGAGTGCTAAGCTAATGGAATGGGTCATGTCAATCAGATCATTCAACTAATGATGTGACCTCGTTAATCAAATAACAACTCTTTTGTCCATGGTTAGGAAACATAACCATCTTTGATTAACGAGCTAGTCAAGTAGAGGCATACTAGTGACACTCTGTTTGTCTATGTATTCACACATGTATTATGTTTCCGGTTAATACAATTCTAGCATGAATAATAAACATTTATCATGATATAAGGAAATAAATAATAACTTTATTATTGCCTCTAGGGCATATTTCCTTCAATATGGTCAAGACATGATGCTAAATTTTATTGTATGAGATGATCATGTTTTGTAACCGGGTTATCGGCAACTGGCAGGAGCCATATGGTTGTTGCTTTATTGTATGCAATGCAATCGCGCTGTAATGCTTTACTTTATCACTAAGCGGTAGCGATAGTCGTGGAAGCATAAGATTGGCGAGACGACAACGATGCTACGATGGAGATCAAGGTGTCGCGCCGGTGACGATGGTGATCATGACGGTGCTTCGGAGATGGAGATCACAAGCACAAGATGATGATGGCCATATCATATCACTTATATTGATTGCATGTGATGTTTATCTTTTATGCATCTTATCTTGCTTTGATTGACGGTAGCATTATAAGATGATCTCTCACTAAATTATCAAGAAGTGTTCTCCCTGAGTATGCGCCGTTGCCAAAGTTCGTCGTGCCCAGACACCAGTGATGATCGGGTGTGATAAGCTCTACGTCCATCTACAACGGGTGCAAGCCAGTTTTGCACACGTAGAATACTCAGGTTAAACTTGACGAGCCTAGCACATGCAGATATGGCCTCGGAACATGGAGACCGAAAGGTCGAGCGTGAATCATATAGTAGATATGATCAACATAGTGATGTTCACCATTGAAACTATTCCATCTCACGTGATGATCGGACATGGTTTAGTTGATATGGATCACGTGATCACTTAGAGGATTAGAGGGATGTCTATCTAAGTGGGAGTTCTTAAGTAATATGATTAATTGAACTTTAATTTATCATGAACTTAGTCCTGGTAGTATTAGCATATCTATGTTGTAGATCAATAGCTCGCGTTGTTGCTTTCATATGTTTATTTTGATATGTTCCTAGAGAAAAATTGTGTTGAAAGATGTTAGTAGCAATGATGCGGATTGGATGCGTGATTTGAGGTTTATCCTCATTGCTGCACAGAAGAATTATGTCCTCAATGCACCGCTAGGTGACAGACCTATTGCAGGAGCAGATGCAGACGTTATGAACGTTTGGCTAGCTCAATATGATGACTACTTGATAGTTTAGTGCACCGTGCTTAACGGCTTAGAATCGGGACTTCAAAGACGTTTTGAACGTCGTGGACCATATGAGATGTTCCAGGAGTTGAAGTTAATATTTCAAGCAAATACCCGAGTTGAGAGATATGAAGTCTCCAACAAGTTCTATAGCTAAAAGATGGAGGAGAATCGCTCAACTAGTGAGTATGTGCTCAGATTGTCTGGGTACTACAATCGCTTGAATCAAGTGGGAGTTAATCTTCCAGATAAGATAGTGATTGACAGAATTCTCTAGTCACCATCACCAAGTTAGTAGAACTTCGTGATGAACTATAGTATGCAAGGGATGACTAAAACAACTCCCGAGCTTTTCATGATGATGAAATCGATGAAGGTAGAAATCAAGAAAAACATCAAGTGTTGATGGTAGACAAGACCACTAGTTTCAAGAAAAGGGCAAAGGGAAGAAAGGGAACTTCAAGAAGAACAGCAAGCAAGTTGCTGCTCAAGTGAAGAAGCCCAAGTCTGGTCCTAAGCCTGAGACTAAGTGCTTCTACTGCAAAGGGACTGGTCACTGGAAGCGGAACTACCCCAAGTGATTGGCAGATAAGAAGGATGGCAAGGTGAACATAAGTATATTTGATATATATGTTATTGATGTATACTTTACTAGTGTTTATAGCAACCCCTCAGTATTTGATACAAGTTCAGTTGCTAAGATTGGTAACTCGAAACGGGAGTTGCAGATTAAACAGAGACTTGTTAAGGGTAAAGTGACGATGTGTGTTGGAAGTGGTTCCAAGATTGATATGATCATCATCGCACACTCCCTATACTTTCGGGATTAGTGTTGAACCTAAATAAGTGTTATTTGTTGTTTGCATTGAGCATGAATATGATTTAATCATGTTTATTGTAATACGGTTATTCATTTAAGTAAGAGAATAAATTGTTGTTCTGTTTACATGAATAAAACCTTATATGGTTACACACCCAATGAAAATGGTTCATTGGATCTCGATCGTAGTGATACACATATTCATAATATTGAAACCAAAAGATGCGAAGTTAATAATGATAGTGCAACTTATTTGTGGCACTGCCGTTTAGGTCATATTGGTGTAAAGCGCATGAAGAAACTACATGCTGATGGGCTTTTGGAATCACTTGATTATGAATCACTTGATGCTTGCGAACCATGCCTTATGGGAAAGATGACTAAAACGCCGTCCGGAACAATGAAGCAAGCAACAGATTTGTTGGAAATCATACATACTGATGTATGTGGTCCGACGAATATTAAGGCTTGCAGCAGGTATCATTATTTTCTGACCTTCACAGATGATTTGAGCAGATATGGGTATATCTACTTGATGAAACATAAGTCTGAAACATTTAAAAAGTTCAAAGAATTTCAGAGTGAAGTGGAAAATCATCGTGACAAGAAAATAAAGTTTCTACGATCTGATCGCGGAGACAAATATTTGAGTTACGAGTTTGGTCTTCAATTAAAACAATGTGGAATAGTTTCACAAACTCATGCCACCTGGAACACCACAGTATAATGGTGCGTCCGAACGTCATAACCGTACTTTATTGGATATAGTACAATCTATGATGTTTCTTACCGATTTACCACTATCGTTTTGGGGTCATGCATTAAAGACAGCTGCATTCACGTTAAAAAGAGCACCATCTAAGTCCGTTGAGACGACACAATCTGAACTGTGGTTTGGCAAGAAACCAAAGTTGTTGTTTCTTAAAGTTTGGGATTGTGGTGCTTATATGAAAAAGTTTCATCCTGATAAGCTCAAACCCAAATCGGAGAAATATATCTTCATAGGATACCCAAAGGAGACTGTTGGGTACACCTTCTATCACAGATCTGAAGGCAAGACATTCGTTGCTAAGAATGGATCCTTTCTAGAGAAGGAGTTTCTCTCGAAAGAAGTGAGTGGAAGGAAAGTAGAACTTGATGAGGTAACTGTACCTGCTCCCTTATTGGAAAGTAGTTCATCACAGAAATCTATTCCTGTGACTACTACACCAATTAGTGAGGAAGCTAATGATGATGATCATGTAACTTCAGATCAAGTTACTACCGAACCTCGTAGGTAAACCAGAGTGAGATCCGCACCAGAGTGGTACGGTAATCCTGTTCTGGAGGTCATGTTACTTGACCATGACGAACCTACGAACTATGAGGAAGCGATGATGAGCCCAGATTCCGCAAAATGGCTTGAGGCCATGAACTCTGAGATAGGATCCATGTATGAGAACAAAGTATGGACTTTGGTTGACTTGCCCGATGACCGGCATGTTGGGGAACGTAGTAATTTCAAAAATTTCCTACGCACACACAAGATCATGGTGATGCATAGCAACGAGGGGGAGAGTCTGATCTACGTACCCTTGTAGATCGCAACGGAAGCGTTGACACAACGTAGAGGAAGTAGTCGTACGTCTTCTTCCCGATCCGACCGATCCAAGCACCGTTACTCTAGCACCTCCGAGTTCTTAGCACACGTACAGCTCGATGACGATCCCCGGGCTCCGATCCAGCAAAGCTTCGGGGAGGAGTTCCGTCAGCACGACGGCGTGGTGACGATCTTGATGTTCTACCGACGCAGGGCTTCGCCTAAGCAATACAACGATATGATCGAGGTGGAATATGGTGGCAGGGGGCACCGCACACGGCTAAGGAACGATCTCAATGATCAACTTGTGTGTCTATGGGGTGCCCCCTGCCCCTGTATATAAAGGATGGAGGAGGAGGAGGCCGGCCAAGGCTAGGCGCGCCAGGTGTGGAGTCCTACTAGGACTCCAAGTCCTAGTAGGAGTCCACCAAGAGGGGAGGAAGGGAGAAGGAAGTGGAGGAGTAGGAAAGGTGGCCAGCCCCCTTTTCCCTAGTCCAATTCGGACTAGAGGGGAGGGGGGGCGCAGCAGCCTTTTTCCTCTTCCCACTAAAACCCATCAAGGCCCATTACTTCTTCCGTAACTACCCGGTACTCCGAAAAATACCCGAATCACTCGGAACCTTTCCGATGTCCGAATATAGTCGTCCAATATATCGATCTTTACATCTCGACAATTTCGAGACTCCTCGTCATGTCCCCGATCTCATCTGGGACTCCGAACTCCTTCGGTACATCAAAACTCATAAACTCATAATATAACTATCATCGAAACCTTAAGCGTGTGGACCCTATGGTTCGAGAACAATGTAGACATGACCGAGACACGTCTCCGGTCAATAACCAATAGCGGGACCTGGATGCCCATATTGGCTCCTACATATTCTACGAAGATCTTTATCGGTCAGACCGCATAACAACATACGTTGTTCCCTTTGTCATCGGTATGTTACTTGCCCGAGACTCGATCGTCGGTATCCAATACCTAGTTCAATCTCGTTACCGGCAAGTCTCTTTACTCATTCCGTAATACAACATCCCCCAACTAACTCATTAGTTGCAATGCTTGCAAGGCTTTAAGTGATGTGCATTACCGAGAGGGCCCAGAGATACCTC
Source organism: Triticum monococcum (assembly GCA_034509565.1). Classification (NCBI taxonomy): domain Eukaryota; kingdom Viridiplantae; phylum Streptophyta; class Magnoliopsida; order Poales; family Poaceae; genus Triticum; species Triticum monococcum. Next base: position 430,940,799 of record CM067845.1, read on the forward strand.
TCCAACAATCGGAGTGACAAATCCTAATCTCGAAATACGCCAACCCAATATCTACCTTTGGAGACACCTGTAGTACTCCTTTATAATCACCCAGTTACGTTGTGACGTTTGGTAGTACCCAAAGTGTTCCTCCGGTAAACGGGAGTTGCATAATCTCATAGTCATAGGAACATGTATAAGTCATGAAGAAAGCAATAGCAACATACTAAACGATCGGGTGCTAAGCTAATGGAATGGGTCATGTCAATCAGATCATTCATCTAATGATGTGATCCCATTAATCAAATAACAACTCTTTGTCCATGGTTAGGAAACATAACCATCTTTGATTAACGAGCTAGTCAAGTAGAGGCACACTAGTGACACTCTGTTTGTCTATGTATTCACACATGTATTATGTTTCTGGTTAATACAATTCTAGCATGAATAATAAATATTTATCATGATATAAGGAAATAAATAATAACTTTATTATTGCCTCTAGGGCATATTTCCTTCAGTCTCCCACTTGCACTAGAGTCAATAATCTAGATCACATCACCATGTGATTAACATCGATAGTTCACATCATCATGTGATTAACACCCATAGTTCACATCGCCATGTGACCAACACCCAAAGGGTTTACTAGATTCAGTAATCTAGTTCACATCGCTATGTGATTAACACCCAAAGAGTACTAAGGTGTGATCATGTTTTGCTTGTGAGAGAATCTTAGTCAACGGGTCTGCCACATTCAGATCCACATGTATTTTGCAAATTTCTATGTCAACAATGCTCTGCATGGAGCTACTCTAGCTAATTGCTCCCACTTTCAATATGTATCTAGACCGAGACTTAGAGTCATCTAGATTAGTGTCAAAACTTGCATCGGCGTAACCCTTTACGACGAACCTTTTTATCACGTCCATAATCGAGAAACATATCCTTATTTCACTAAGGATAATTCTGACCGCTGTCCAGTGATCTACTCCTAGATCACTATTGTACTCCCTTGCCAAATCAGTCCAGGGTATACAATAGATTTGGTATACAGCATGACATACTTTATAGAACCTATGGCCAAGGCATAGGGAATGACTTTCATTCTCTTTCTATCTTCTGCCGTGGTCGGGCTTTGAGTCTTACTCAACTTCACACCTTATAATACAGGCAAGAACTCTTTCTTTGACTGCTCCATTTTGAACTACTTCAAAATCTTGTCAAGGTATGTACTCATTGAAAAAACTTATCAAGCGTCTTGATCTGTCTCTATAGATCTTGAAGCTCAATATGTAAGCAGCTTCACAAAAGTCTTTCTTTGAAAAACTCCTTTCAAACACTCCTTTATGCTTTACAGAATAATTCTACATTATTTCCGATCAACAATATGTCATTCACATATACTTATCAGAAATGTTGTAGTGCTCCCACTCACTTTCTTGTAAATACATGCTTCACCGCAAGTCTGTATAAAACTATATGCTTTGATCAACTCATCAAAGCGTATATTCCAACTCCGAGATGCTTGCACCAGTCCACAGATGGATCGCTGGAGCTTGCACATTTTGTTAGCACCTTTCGGATTGACAAAACCTTCTGTTGCATCATATACAACTCTTCTTTAATAAATCCATTAAGGAATGCAGTTTTGTTTATCCATTTGCCAGATTTCATAAAATGCGGAAATTACTAACATGATTCAGATAGACTCAAGCATAGATACGAGTGAGAAGCTCTCATCGTAGTCAACACCTTGAACTTGTCGAAAACCTTTTGCGACAATTCTAGCTTTGTAGATAGTAACACTACTATCAGCGTTCGTCTTCCTCTTGAAGATCCATTTATTCTCAATTACTTGCTGATCAACGGGCAAGTCAACCAAAGTCCATACTTTGTTCTCATACATGGATCAGATCTCAGATTTCATGGCCTCAAACCATTTCGCGGAATCTGGGCTCATCATCGCTTCCTCATAGTTCGTAGGTTCGTCATGGTCAAGTAACATGACCTCCAGAACAGGATTACCGTACCACTCTGGTGCGGATCTCACTCTGGTTTACCTACGAGATTCGATAGTAACTTGATCTGAAGTTACATGATCATCATCATTAGCTTCCTCACTAATTGGTGTAGTAGTCACAAGATCAGATTTTTGTGATGAACTACTTTCCAATAAGGTAGAAGGTACAATTACCTTATCAAGTTTTCTACTTTCCTCCCACTTACTTCTTTCAAGAGAAACTCCTTCTCTAGAAAGGATCCATTATAAGCAACGAATGTCTTGCCTTAGGATCTGTGATAGAAGGTGTACCCAACAGTCTCCTTTGGGTATCCTATGAAGACATATTTCTACGATTTGGGTTTGAGCTTATCAGGATGAAACTTTTTCCCATAAGCATCGCAACCCCAAACTTCAAGAAACGACAACTTTGGTTTCTTGCCAAACCATAGTTCATAAGGCGTCGTCTCGACGGATATAGATGGTGCCCCTTTTTTTAACGTGAATGCAGCTGTCTCTAATGCATGACCCCAAAAACGATAGTGGTAAATCGGTAAGAAACATCATAGATTGCACTATATCCAATAAAGTACGGTTATGACATTCGGACACATCATTATGCTGTGGTGTTCCAGGTGGCGTGAGTAGTGAAACTATTTCACATTGTTTTAACTGAAGACCAAACTCGTAACTCAAATACTCTTTTCCACGATCAGATCGTAGAAACTTTATTTTCTTGTTACGATGATTTTCCACTTCACTCTGAAATTATATGAACTTTTCAAATGTATCAGACTTCTATTTCATTAAGTAGATATACCCATATCTGCTCAAATCATCTGTGAAGGTCAGAAAATAATGATACTTGTCGCGAGCCTCAATATTCATCGGACCACATACATCAGTATGTATGATTTGTTGGGGAACGCAGTAATTTCAAAAAATTTCCTACGCACACGCAAGATCATGGTGATGCACAGCAACGAGAGGGGAGAGTGTTGTCTACGTACCAACGCAGACCGACTGCGGAAGCGATCACACAACGTAGAGGAAGTAGTCATACGTCTTCTTTCCGATCCGACCGATCCAAGCACCGTTACTCCGGCACCTCCGAGTTCTTAGCACACGTTCAGCTCGATGACGTTCCTCGGGCTCCGATCCAGCAAAGCGTCGAGGAAGAGTTCCGTCAGCACGACGGCGTGATGACGATCTTGATGTACTACCAACGCAGGGCTTCGCCTAAGCACTACAACGGTACGATCGAGGTGGAATTTGGTGGCAGGGGGCACCGCACACGGCTAAGGAACGATCTCAAGGATCAAGTTGTGTGCCTATGGGGTGCCCCCTGCCCCCGTATATAAAGGCCAGGGGCAAGGGGGTCGGCCGGCTAGGAGGGAGGCGCAGGGAGGAGTCCCACTCCTACCGGGAGTAGGACTCCTTCCCTCAAATCCTATTCCTAATAGGACTCTTCGGGAGAAAGAGAAGAGAGGGGGGCCGGCCCCTTCTCCTAGTCCTAATAGGACTAGGGAAGGGGGGTTCGGCCGGCTAGCCTGTGGGCTGCCCCTTCTCTCTTTTCCACTAAGGCCCAATAGGCCCATTTGCCTCCCGGGGGGTTCCGGTAACCCTCCCGGTAATCCGGTAAAATCCCGATTTCACCCGGAACACTTCCGGTGCCCGAACATAGGCTTCCAATATATTAATCTTTACGTCTCGACCATTTCGAGACTCCTCGTCATGTCCGTGATCTCATCCGGGACTCCGAACAACCTTCGGTACATCAAAATGCATAAACTCATAATAACTGTCATCGTAACGTTAAGCGTGCGGACCCTACGGTTCGAGAACAATGTAGACATGACCGAGATACGTCTCCGGTCAATAACCAATAGCGGGACCTGGATGCCCATATTGGCTCCTACATATTCTACGAAGATCTTTATCGGTCAGACCGCATAACAACATACGTTGTTCCCTTTGTCATCGGTATGTTGCTTGCCCGAGATTCGATCGTCGGTATCCAATACCTAGCTCAATCTCGTTACCGGCAAGTCTCTTTACTCGTTCTGTAATACATCATCTCACAACTAACATATTAGTTGCAGTGCTTGCAAGGCTTATGTCATGTGCATTACCGAGAGGGCCTCCGACAATCGGAGTGACAAACCCTAATCTCGAAATACGCCAACCCAACATCTACCATTGGAGACACCTGTAGTACTCCTTTATAATCACCCAGTTACGTTGTGACGTTTGGTAGTACCCAAAGTGTTCCTCCGGTAAACGGGAGTTGCATAATCTCATAGTTATAGGAACATGTATAAGTCATGAAGAAAGCAATAGCAACATACTAAACGATCGGGTGCTAAGCTAATGGAATGGGTCATGTCAATCAGATCATTCTACTAATGATGTGACCTCGTTAATCAAATAACAACTCCTTGTTCATGATTAGGAAACATAACCATCTTTGATTAACGAGCTAGTCAAGTAGAGGCATACTAGTGACACTCTGTTGGTCTATGTATTCACACATGTATTATGTTTCCGGTTAATACAATTCTAGCATGAATAATAAACATTTATCATGATGTAAGGAAATAAATAATAACTTTATTATTGCCTCTAGGGCATATTTCCTTCAGTCTCCCACTTGCACTAGAGTCAATAATCTAGTTTCACATCGCCATGTGATTTAGCAGCAATGGTTCACATCACCATGTGATTAACACCCATAGTTCACATCGTCATGTGACCAACACTCAAAGGGTTTACTAGAGTCAGTAATCTAGTTCACATATCTATGTGATTAACACCCAAAGAGTACTAAGGTGTGATCATGTTTTGCTTGTGAGATAATTTTAGTCAACGGGTCTGTCACTTTCAGATCCGTAAGTATTTTGCAAGTTCTATGTCTACAATGCTCTACACGGAGCTACTCTAGCTAATTGCTCCCACTTTCAATATGTATCCAGATTTAGAATCATCTGGATCAGTGTCAAAAACTTGCATCGACGTAACCTTTTACGACGAACCTTTTTGTCACGTCCATAATCGAGAAACATATCCTTATTTCACTAAGGATAATTCTGACCGCTGTCCAGTGATCTACTCCTAGATCACTATTGTACTCCCTTGCCAAATCAGTGCAGGGTATACAATAGATCTGGTATACAGCATGACATACTTTATAGAACCTATGGCCAAGGCATAGGGAATGACTTTCATTCTCTTTCTATCTTCTGCCGTGGTCGGGCTTTGAGTCTTACTCAACTTCACACCTTGTAATACAGGCAAGAACTCTTTCTTTGACTGCTCCATTTTGAACTACTTCAAAATCTTGTCAAGGTTTGTATTCATTGAAAAAACTTATCAAGCATCTTGATCTATCTCTATAGATCTTGAAGCTCAATATGTAAGCAGCTTCACCGAAGTCTTTCTTTGAAAAACTCCTTTCAAATACTCCTTTATGCTTTACAGAATAATTCTACATTATTTCCGATCAACAATATGTCATTCACATATACTTATCAGAAATGCTTTAGTGCTCCCACTCACTTTCTCGTAAATACAGGCTTCACCGCAAGTCTGTATAAAACTATATGCTTTGATCAACTTATCAAAGTGTATATTCCAACTCCGAGATGCTTGCACCAGTCCACAGATGGATCGCTGGAGCTTGCATATTTTGTTAGCACCTTTCGGATTGACAAAACCTTCTGGTTGCATCATATACAACTCTTCTTTAATAAATCCATTAAGGAATGCAGTTTTGTTTATCCGTTTGCCAGACTTCATAAAATGCGGCAATTGCTAACATGATTCGGACAGACTTAAGCATAGATACGAGTGAGAAAAACTCATCGTAGTCAACACCTTGAACTTGTCGAAAACTTTTGCAACAATTCTAGCTTTGTAGATAGTAACACTACTATCAGCGTCCGTCTTCCTCTTGAAGATCCATTTATTTTCCATGGCTTGCCGATCATCGGGCAAATCCATCAAAGTCCATACTTTGTTCTCATACATGGATCATATCTCAGATTTCATGGCCTCAAACCATTTCGCGGAATCTGGGCTCATCATCGCTTCCTCATAGTTCGTAGGTTCATCATGATCTAGTAGCATGACTTCCAGAGAAGGATTACCGTACCACTCTGGCGTGGATCTTACTCTGGTTTACCTACAAGGTTCGGTAGTAACTTGAAGTTACATGATCATCATCATTAGCTTCCTCACTAATTGGTGTAGGTGTCACAGAAACAGTTTTCTGTGATGTACTACTTTCCAATAAGGGAGCAGGTACAGTTACCTCATCAAGTTCTACTTTCCTCCCACTCACTTCTTTCGAGAGAAACTCCTTCTCCAGAAAGTTTCCGAATTTTAGCAACAAAAGTCTTGCCTTCGGATCTGTGATAGAAGGTGTATCCAATAGTTTCCTTTGGATATCCTATGAAGACGCACTTCTCCGATTTGAGTTTGAGCTTATCAGGATGAAACTTTTTCATATAAGCATCGCAACCCCAAATTTTAAGAAACGACAGCTTAGGTTTCTTGCCAAACCATAGTTCATACGGTGTCGTCTCAACGGTTTTAGATGGTGCCCTATTTAACGTGAATGCAGCTGTCTCTAATGCATAACCCCAAAACGATAATGGTAGATCGGTAAGATACATCATAGATTGCACTATATCCAATAAAGTACGGTTATGACATTAGGACACACCATTATGCTGTGGTGTTCCATGTGGCATGATTTTGTGAAACTATTCCACATTGTTTTAATTGAAGACCAAACTCGTAACTCAAATATTTTACCTCTGCGATCATATCGTAGAAACTTTTATTTTCTTGTCACGATGATTTTCCACTTCACTCTGAAATTCTTTGAACTTTTCAAAATTTTTAGACTTATGTTTCATCAAGTAGATATACTCATATCTGCTCAAATCATCTGTGAAGATCAGAAAATAATGATACCTGTCGCGAGCCTCAATATTCATCGGACCACATACATCAGTATGTATGATTTCCAACAAATCTTTTCTCGCTCCATTGTTCCGTAGAACGGCGTTTTAGTCATCTTGCCCAAAAGGCATGGTTCGCAAGCATCAAGTGATTCATAATTCAGTGATTCCGAAAGCCCATCAGCATGGAGTTTCTTCATGCGCTTTATACCAATATGACCTAAACAGCAGTGCCACAAATAAGTTGCACTATCATTATTAACTTTGCACCTTTGGTTTCAATATTGTGAATATGTGTATTATTAAGATCGAGATCCAATGAACTATTTTCATTGGGTGTGTAACCATATAAGGTTTTATTCATGTAAACAGAACAACAATTTATTCTTTTACTTAAATGAATAACCGTATTACAATAAACATGATCAAATCATATTCATGCTCAACACAAACACCAAATAACACTTATTTAGTTTCAACACTAATCCCGAAAGTATAGGGGAGTGTGCGATGATGATCATATCAATCTTGGAACTACTTCCAACACACATCGTCACTTCACCCTTAACTAGTCTCTGTTTATTCTGCAACTCCCGTTTCGAGTTACTAATCTTAGCAACTGAACTAGTATCAAATACTGAGGGTTTGCTATAAACACTAGTATAGTACACATCAATAACATGTATATCAAATATATACTTATGTTCACTTTGCCATCCTACTTATCCGCCAATCACTTGGGGTAGTTCCGCTTCCAGTGACCAGTCCCTTTGCAGTAGAATCACTTAGTCTCAGGCTTAGGATCAGACTTGGGCTTCTTCACTTGAGCAGCAACTTGCTTGCCGTTCTTCTTGAAGTTCCCCTTCTTCCCTTTACCCTTTTCTTGAAACTAGTGGTCTTGTCCACCATCAACACTTGATGTTTTTCTTGATTTCTACCTTCGTTGATTTCAGCATCACGAAGAGTTTGGGAGTTGTTTCTGTTATCCCTTGCATATTATAGTTCATCACGAAGTTCTACTAACTTAGTGATGATAACTAGAGAATTCTGTCAATCACTATCTTATCTGGAAGATTAACTCCCACTTGATTCAAGCGATTGTAGTACCCAGACAATCTGAGCACATGCTCACTAGTTGAGCGATTCTCCTCCATCTTTTAGCTATAGAACTTGCTGGAGACTTCATGTCTCTCAACTCGGGTATTTGCTTGAAATATTAACTTCAACTCCTGGAACATCTCATATGGTCCATGACGTTCAAAATGTTTTTGAAGTCCCGATTCTAAGCTGTTAAGCATGGTGCACTAAACTATCAAGTAGTCATCATATTGAGCTAGCCAAATGTTCATAACGTCTGCATCTGCTCCTGCAATAGGTCTGTCACCTAGCGGTGCATCAAGGACATAATTCTTCTGTGCAGCAATGAGGATAAACCTCAGATCACGGATCCAATCCGCATCATTGCTACTAACATCTTTCAACACAATTATCTCTAGGAACATATCAAAATAAACACAGGGAAGCAACAACGCGAGCTATTGATCTACAACATAATTTGCAAAATACTACCAGGACTAAGTTCATGATAAATTTAAGTTCAGTTTAATCATATTACTTAAGAACTCCCACTTAGATAGACATCCCTCTAATCCTCTAAGTGATCACGTGATCCAAATCAACTAAACCATAACCGATCATCACGTGAGATGGAGTAGTTTTCAATGGTGAACATCGTTATGTTGATCATATCTACTATATGATTCACGCTCGACCTTTCGGTCTCTGTGTTCCGAGGCCATATCTGCATATGCTAGGCTCGTCAAGTTTAACCTGAGTATTCTGCGTGTGCAAAACTGGCTTGCACCCGTTGTAGATGGACGTAGAGCTTATCACACCCGATCATCACGTGGTGTCTGGGCACGACGAACTTTGGCAACGGTGCATACTCAGGGAGAACACTTCTTGATAATTTAGTGAGAGATCATCTTATAATGCTACCGTCAATCAAAGCAAGATAAGATGCATAAAAGGATAAACATCACATGCAATCAATATAAGTGATATGATATGGCCATCATCATCTTGTGCTTGTGATCTCCATCTTCGAAGCACCGTCATGGTCACCATCGTCACCGGCGCGACACCTTGATCTCCATCGTAGCATCGTTGTCGTCTCGCCAATCTTATGCTTCCACGACTATCACTACCGCTTAGTAATAAAGTAAAGCATTACATCGCGATTGCATTGCATACAATAAAGCGACAACCATATGGCTCCTGCCAGTTGCCGATAACTCGGTTACAAAACATGATCATCTCATACAATAAAATCAGCATCATGCCTTGACCATATCACATCACAACATGCCCTGCAAAAACAAGTTAGACGTCCTCTACTTTGTTGTTGCAAGTTTTACGTGGCTCCTACGGGCTTAAGTAAGAACTCATCTCACCTACGCATCAAAACCACAACGATAGTTCGTCAAATAGACTCCGTTTTAACCTTCTCAAGGACCGGGCGTAGCCACACTTGGTTCAACTAAAGTTGGAGAGACAGTCTTCCGCAAGCCATCTATGTGCAAAGCACGTCGAGGGAACCGGTCTCGCGTAAGAGTACGCGTAAGGTTGGTCCGGATCGTCTCGTCCAACAATACCGCCGAACCAAAGTATGACATGCTGGTAGGCAGTATGACTTGTATCGCCCACAACTCACTTGTGTTCTACTCGTGCATATAACATCAAACCATAAAAACCTAGGCTCGGATGCCACTATTGGGGAACGCAGTAATTTCAAAAAATTTCCTACGCACACGCAAGATCATGGTGATGCACAGCAACGAGAGGGGACAGTGTTGTCTACGTACCAACGCAGACCGACTGCGGAAGCGATCACACAACATAGAGGAAGTAGTCGTACGTCTTCTTTCCGATCCGACCGATCCAAGCACCGTTACTCCGGCACCTTCGAGTTCTTAGCACACGTTCAGCTCGATGACGTTCCTCGGGCTCCGATCCAGCAAAGCGTCGAGGAAGAGTTCCGTCAGCACGACGGCGTGATGACGATCTTGATGTACTACCGACGCAGGGCTTCGCCTAAGCACTACAACGGTACGATCGAGGTGGAATTTGGTGGCAGGGGGCACCGCACACGGCTAAGGAACGATCTCAAGGATCAAGTTGTGTGTCTATGGGGTGCCCCCTGCCCCCGTATATAAAGGCCAGGGGCAAGGGGGTCGGCCGGCTAGGAGGGAGGCGCAGGGAGGAGTCCCACTCCTACCGGGAGTAGGACTCCTTCCCTCAAATCCTATTCCTAATAGGACTCTTCGGGAGAAAGAGAAGAGAGGGGGGCCGGCCCCTTCTCCTAGTCCTAATAGGACTAGGGAAGGGGGGTTCGGCCGGCTAGCCTGTGGGCTGCCCCTTCTCTCTTTTCCACTAAGGCCCAATAGGCCCATTTGCCTCCCGGGGGGTTCCGGTAACCCTCCCGGTAATCCGGTAAAATCCCGATTTCACCCGGAACACTTCCGGTGCCCGAACATAGGCTTCCAATATATTAATCTTTACGTCTCGACCATTTCGAGACTCCTCGTCATGTCCGTGATCTCATCCGGGACTCCGAACAACCTTCGGTACATCAAAATGCATAAACTCATAATAACTATCATCGTAACGTTAAGCGTGCGGACCCTACGGTTCGAGAACAATGTAGACATGACCGAGATACGTCTCCGGTCAATAACCAATAGCGGGACCTGGATGCCCATATTGGCTCCTACATATTCTACGAAGATCTTTATCGGTCAGACCGCATAACAACATACGTTGTTCCCTTTGTCATCGGTATGTTGCTTGCCCGAGATTCGATCGTCGGTATCCAATACCTAGCTCAATCTCGTTACCGGCAAGGCTCTTTACTCGTTCCGTAATACATCATCTCACAACTAACATATTAGTTGCAGTGCTTGCAAGGCTTATGTGATGTGCATTACCGAGAGGGCCTCCGACAATCGGAGTGACAAACCCTAATCTCAAAATACGCCAACCCAACATCTACCATTGGAGACACCTGTAGTACTCCTTTATAATCACCCAGTTACGTTGTGACGTTTGGTAGTACCCAAAGTGTTCCTCCGGTAAACGGGAGTTGCATAATCTCATAGTTATAGGAACATGTATAAGTCATGAAGAAAGCAATAGCAACATACTAAACGATCGGGTGCTAAGCTAATGGAATGGGTCATGTCAATCAGATCATTCTACTAATGATGTGACCTCGTTAATCAAATAACAACTCCTTGTTCATGATTAGGAAACATAACCATCTTTGATTAACGAGCTAGTCAAGTAGAGGCATACTAGTGACACTCTGTTGGTCTATGTATTCACACATGTATTATGTTTCCGGTTAATACAATTCTAGCATGAATAATAAACATTTATCATGATGTAAGGAAATAAATAATAACTTTATTATTGTCTCTAGGGCATATTTCCTTCACGAACATAGGCTTCCAATATATTAATCTTTACGTCTCGACCATTTCGAGACTCCTCGTCATGTCCGTGATCTCATCCGGGACTCCGAACAACCTTCGGTACATCAAAATGCATAAACTCATAATAACTGTCATTGTATCGTTAAGCGTGCGGACCCTACGGTTCGAGAACAATGTAGACATGACCGAGACACGTCTCCGGTCAATAACCAATAGCGGGACCTGGATGCCCATATTGGCTCCTACATATTCTACGAAGATCTTTATCGGTCAGACCGCATAACAACATACGTTGTTCCCTTTGTCATCGGTATGTTACTTGCCCGAGATTCGATCGTCGGTATCCAATACCTAGTTCAATCTCGTTACCGGCAAGTATATTTACTCGTTCCGTAATACATCATCTCACAACTAACATATTAGTTGCAGTGCTTGCAAGGCTTATGTGATGTGCATTACCGAGAGGGCCCAGAGATACCTCTCCGACAATCGGAGTGACAAACCCTAATCTCGAAATACGCCAACCCAACATCTACCATTGGAGACACCTGTAGTACTCCTTTATAATCACCCAGTTACGTTGTGACGTTTGGTAGTACCCAAAGTGTTCCTCCGGTAAACGGGAGTTGCATAATCTCATAGTTATAGGAACATGTATAAGTCATGAAGAAAGCAATAGCAACATACTAAACGATCGGGTGCTAAGCTAATGGAATGGGTCATGTCAATCAGATCATTCTACTAATGATGTGACCTCGTTAATCAAATAACAACTCCTTGTTCATGGTTAGGAAACATAACCATCTTTGATTAATGAGCTAGTCAAGTAGAGGCATACTAGTGACACTCTGTTGGTCTATGTATTCACACATGTATTATGTTTCCGGTTAATACAATTCTAGCATGAATAATAAACATTTATCACGATGTAAGGAAATAAATAATAACTTTATTATTGCCTCTAGGGCATATTTCCTTCAGTCTCCCACTTGCACTAGAGTCAATAATCTAGATTACACTGTAATGATTCTAACACCCATGGAGCCTTGGTGCTGATCATGTTTTGCTCGTGGAAGAGGCTTAGTCAACGGGTCTGCAACATTCAGATCCGTATGTATCTTGCAAATCTCTATGTCTCCCACCTGGACTAAATCCCGGATGGAGTTGAAGCGTCTCTTGATGTGTTTGGTTCTTTTGTGAAATCTGGATTCCTTTGCCAAGGCAATTGCACCAGTATTGTCACAGAAGATTTTCATTGGACCCGATGCACTAGGTATGACACCTAGATCGGATATGAACTCCTTCATCCAGACTCCTTCGTTTGTTGCTTCCGAAGCAGCAATGTACTCCGCTTCACATGTAGATCCCGCTACGACGCTTTGTTTAGAACTGCACCAACTGACAGCTCCACCGTTTAAAGTAAACACGTATCCGGTTTGCGATTTAGAATCGTCCGGATCGGTGTCAAAGCTTGCATCAACGTAACCTCTTACGGTGAGCTCTTTGTCACCTCCATATACGAGAAACATATCCTTAGTCCTTTTCAGGTATTTCAGGATGTTCTTGACCGCTGTCCAGTGATCCATTCCTGGATTACTTTGGTACCTCCCTGCTAAACTTATAGCAAGGCACACATCAGGTCTGGTACACAGCATTGCATACATGATAGAGCCTATGGCTGAAGCATAGGGAACATCTTTCATTTTCTCTCTATCTTCTGCAGTGGTCGGGCATTGAGTCTTACTCAACTTCACACCTTGTAGCACAGGCAAGAACCCTTTCTTTGCTTGATCCATCTTGAACTTCTTCAAAATTTTGTCAAGGTATGTGCATTGTGAAAGTCCAATTAAGCGTTTTGATCTATCTCTATAGATCTTTATGCCTAATATGTATGCAGCTTCCCCGAGGTCTTTCATCGAAAAACTTTTATTCAAGTATCCCTTTATGCTATCCAGAAATTCTATATCATTTCCAATTAGCAATATGTCATCCACATATAATATCAGAAATGCTACAGAGCTCCCACTCACTTTCTTGTAAATACAGGCCTCTCCAAAAGTCTGTATAAAGCCAAATGCTTTGATCACACTATCAAAGCATTTATTCCAACTCCGAGATGCTTGCACCAGTCCATAAATGGATCGCTGGAGTTTGCATACTTTGTTAGCTCCTTTTGGATCGACAAAACCTTCTGGTTGTACCATATACAACTCTTCTTCCAGAAATCCATTCAGGAATGCAGTTTTGACATCCATCTGCCAAATTTCATAATCATAAAATGCGGCAATTGCTAACATAACTCTGACGGACTTAAGCATCGCTACAGGTGAGAAAGTCTCATCGTAGTCAACCCCTTGAACTTGCCGAAAACCTTTCGCGACAAGTCGAGCTTTATAGACAGTAATATAACCGTCAGCGTCAGTCTTTTTCTTGAAGATCCATTTATTCTCAATTGCTTGCCGATCATCGGGCAAGTCAACCAAAGTCCATACTTTGTTCTCATACATGGATCCCATCTCAGATTTCATGGCCTCAAGCCACTTTGCGGAATCTGGGCTCACCATCGCTTCTTCATAGTTCGTAGGTTCATCATGATCTAGCATCATGACTTCCAGAACTGGATTACCGTACCACTCTGGTGCGGATCTCACTCTGGTTGATCTACGTGGTTCAGTAGTATCTTGATCTGAAGCTTCATGATCATCATCATTAGCTTCCTCACTGATTGGCATAGGTGTCGCAGAAACAGTTTTCTGTGATGTACTATTTTCCAATAAGGGAGCAGGTACAGTTACCTCGTCAAGTTCTACTTTCCTCCCACTCACTTCTTTTGAGAGAAACTCCTTCTCTAGAAATGATCCATTCTTAGCAACGAATGTCCTGCCTTCGGATCTGTGATAGAAGGTATAACCAACAGTTTCCTTTGGGTATCCTATGAAGACACATTTCTCCGCTTTGGGTTCGAGCTTATCAGGTTGAAGCTTTTTCACATAAGCATCGCAGCCCCAAACTTTAAGAAACGACAACTTTGGTTTCTTGCCAAACCATAGTTCATAAGGCGTCGTCTCAACGGATTTTGATGGTGCCCTATTTAACGTGAATGCGGCCGTCTCTAAAGCATAACCCCAAAACGATAGCGGTAAATCAGTAAGAGACATCATGGATCGCACCATATCTAGTAAAGTGCGATTACGACGTTCGGACACACCATTACACTGTGGTGTTCCGGGTGGCGTGAGTTGCGAAACTATTCCACAATTTTTCAAATGTATACCAAACTCGTAACTCAAATATTCTCCTCCACGATCAGATCGTAGAAACTTTATTTTCTTGTTACGATGATTTTCAACTTCACTCTGAAATTCTTTGAACCTTTCAAATGTTTCAGATTTATGTTTCATTAAGTAGATATACCCATATCTGCTTAAATCATCTGTGAAGGTGAGAAAATAACGATATCCGCCACGAGCCTCAATATTCATCGGACCACATACATCGGTATGTATGATTTCCAACAAATCTGTTGCTATCTCCATAGTACCGGAGAACGGTGTTTTAGTCATCTTGCCTATGAGGCACGGTTCGCAAGTACCAAGTGATTCATAATCAAGTGATTCCAAAAGCCCATCAGTATGGAGTTTCTTCATGCGCTTTACACCAATATGACCTAAACGGCAGTGCCACAAATAAGTTGCACTATCATTATTAACTTTGCATCTTTTGGCTTCTACATTATGAATATGTGTATCACTATCTTC
Source organism: Triticum monococcum (assembly GCA_034509565.1). Taxonomy (NCBI): domain Eukaryota; kingdom Viridiplantae; phylum Streptophyta; class Magnoliopsida; order Poales; family Poaceae; genus Triticum; species Triticum monococcum. The sequence continues at coordinate 430,955,995 of CM067845.1, forward strand.
GAGATTCAACAAGAATAGACCACTCTTCAAAGGTGCATGACCATAAAAGATATTATTCATATAAATAGAACAACCATTATTCTCTGATTTAAATGAATAACCGTCTCGCATTAAACAAGATCCAGATATAATGTTCATGCTCAACGCTGGCACCAAATAACAATTATTTAGGTCTAATATTAATCCCGAAGGTAGATGTAGAGGTAGCGTGCCGACCGCGATCACATCGACTTTGGAACCGTTTCCCACGCGCATCGTCACCTCGTCCTTTGCTAGTGTCCGCTTATTCCGTAGTCCCTGTTTCGAGTTGCAAATATTAGCAACAGAACCAGTATCAAATACCCAGGTGCTACTGCGAGCTCTAGTAAGGTACACATCAATAACATGTATATCACATATACCTTTGCTCACTTTGCCATCCTTCTTATCCGCCAAATACTTGGGGCAGTTCCGCTTCCAGTGACCAGTCTGCTTGCAGTAGAAGCACTCAGTTTCAGGCTTAGGTCCAGACTTGGGTTTCTTCTCCTGAGCAGCAACTTGCTTGCTGTTCTTCTTGAAGTTTCCCTTCTTCTTCCCTTTGCCCTTTTTCTTGAAACTAGTGGTTTTGTTAACCATCAACACTTGATGCTCCTTCTTGATTTCTACCTCCGCAGCTTTCAGTATTGCGAAGAGCTCGGGAATAGTCTTGTTCATCCCTTGCATATTATAGTTCATCACGAAGCTCTTGTAGCTTGGTGGTAGTGATTTGAGAATTCTGTCAATGACGCAATCATCTGGAAGATTAACTCCCATCTGAATCAAGTGATTATTATACCCATACATTTTGAGTATATGCTCACTGACAGAACTGTTCTCCTCCATCTTGCAGCTATAGAACTTATTGGAGACTTCATATCTCTCAATTCGGGCATTTGCTTGAAATATTAACTTCAACTCTTAGAACATCTCATATGCTCCATGACGTTCAAAACGTCGTTGAAGTCCCGATTCTAAGCCGTAAAGCATGGCACACTGAACTATCGAGTAGTCATCAGCTTTGCTCTGCCAGACGTTCATAACATCTGGTGTTGCTCCAGCAGCAGGCCTGTCACCCAGCGGTGCTTCCAGGACGTAATTCTTCTGTGCAGCAATGAGGATAATCCTCAGGTTACGGACCCAGTCTGTGTAATTGCTACCATCATCTTTCAACTTTGCTTTCTCAAGGAACGCATTAAAATTCAACGGAACAATAGCACGAGCCATCTATCTACAAGCAACATAAACAAGCAAGATACTATCAGGTACTAAGTTCATGATAAGTTTAAGTTCAGTTAATCAAATTACTTAGGAACTCCCACTTAGATAGACATCCCTCTAATCCTCTAAGCGATCACGTGATCCAAATCAACTAAACCATAACCGATCATCACGTGAGATGGAGTAGTTTTCAATGGTGAACATCGTCATGTTGATCATATCTACTATATGATTCACGCTCGACCTTTCGGTCTCTGTGTTCCGAGGCCATATCTGCATATGCTAGGCTCGTCAAGTATAACCTGAGTATTCTGCGTGTGCAAAACTGGCTTGCACCCGTTGTAGATGGACGTAGAGCTTATCACACCCGATCATCACGTGGTGTCTGGGCACGACGAACTTTGGCAACGGTGCATACTCAGGGAGAACACTTGATAATTTAGTGAGAGATCATCTTATAATGCTACCGTCAATCAAAGCAAGATAAGATGCATAAAAGGATAAACATCACATGCAATCAATATAAGTGATATGATATGGCCATCATCATCTTGTGCTTGTGATCTCCATCTCCGAAGCACCGTCATGATCACCATTGTCACCGGCGCGCCACCTTGATCTCCATCGTAGCAACGTTGTCATCTCGCCAATCTTATGCTTCCTTGACTATTACTACCGTTTAGTAATCTAGTAAAGCATTACATCGCGATTGCATTGCATACAATAAAGCGACAACCATATGGCTCCTGCCAGTTGCCGATAACTCAGTTACAAAACATGATCATCTCATACAATAAAATCAGCATCATGCCTTGACCATATCACATCACAACATACCCTGCAAAAACAAGTTAGACGTCCTCTACTTTGTTGTTGCAAGTTTTACGTGGCTGCTACGGGCTTAAGTAAGAACTCATCTCACCTACGCATCAAAACCACAACGATAGTTCGTCAAATAGACTCCGTTTTAACCTTCTCAAGGACCGGGCGTAGTCACACTTGGTTCAACTAAAGTTGGAGAGACAGTCTTCCGCAAGCCATCTATGTGCAAAGCACGTCGAGGGAACCGGTCTCGCGTAAGAGTACGCGTAAGGTTGGTCCGGATCGTCTCAACCAACAATACCGCCGAACCAAAGTATGACATGCTGGTAGGCAGTATGACTTGTATCGCCCACAACTCACTTGTGTTCTACTCGTGCATATAACATCAAACCATAAAACCTAGGCTCGGATGCCACTGTTGGGGAACACAGTAATTTCAAAAAATTTCCTACGCACACGCAAGATCATGGTGATGCACAGCAACGAGAGGGGAGAGTGTTGTCTACGTACCAACGCAGACCGACTGCGGAAGCGATCACACAACATAGAGGAAGTAGTCGTACGTCTTCTTTCCGATCCGACCGATCCAAGCACCGTTACTCCGACACCTCTGAGTTCTTAGCACACGTTCAGCTCGATGACGTTCCTCGGGCTCCGATCCAGCAAAGCGTCGAGGAAGAGTTCCGTCAGCACGACGGCGTGATGACGATCTTGATGTACTACCGACGCAGGGCTTCGCCTAAGCACTACAACGGTACGATCGAGGTGGAATTTGGTGGCAGGGGGCACCGCACACGGCTAAGGAACGATCTCAATGACCAACTTGTGTGTCTATGGGGTGCCCCCTGCCCCTGTATATAAAGGATGGAGGAGGAGGAGGCCGGCCAAGGCTAGGCGCGCCAGGTGTGGAGTCCTACTAGGACTCCAAGTCCTAGTAGGAGTCCACCAAGAGGGGAGGAAGGGAGAAGGAAGTGGAGGAGTAGGAAAGGTGGCCAGCCCCCTTTTCCCTAGTCCAATTCGGACTAGAGGGGAGGGGGGGCGCAGCAGCCTTTTTCCTCTTCCCACTAAAACCCATCAAGGCCCATTACTTCTTCCGTAACTACCCGGTACTCCGAAAAATACCCGAATCACTCGGAACCTTTCCGATGTCCGAATATAGTCGTCCAATATATCGATCTTTACGTCTCGACCATTTCGAGACTCCTCGTCATGTCCCCGATCTCATCCGGGACTCCGAACTCCTTCGGTACATCAAAACTCATAAACTCATAATATAACTGTCATCGAAACCTTAAGCGTGCGGACCCTACGGTTCGAGAACAATGTAGACATGACCGAGACACGTCTCCGGTCAATAACCAATAGCGGGACCTGGATGCCCATATTGGCTCCTACATATTCTACGAAGATCTTTATCGGTCAGACCGCATAACAACATACGTTGTTCCCTTTGTCATCGGTATGTTACTTGCCCGAGACTCGATCGTCGGTATCCAATACCTAGTTCAATCTCGTTACCGGCAAGTCTCTTTACTCGTTCCGTAATACAACATTCCCCAACTAACTCATTAGTTGCAATGCTTGCAAGGCTTTAAGTGATGTGCATTACCGAGAGGGCCCAGAGATACCTCTCCGACAATCGGAGTGACAAATCCTAATCTCGAAATACGCCAACCCAATATCTATCTTTGGAGACACCTGTAGTACTCCTTTATAATCACCCAGTTACATTGTGACGTTTGATAGTACCCAAAGTGTTCCTCCGGTAAACGGGAGTTGCATAATCTCATAGTCATCGGAACATGTATAAGTCATGAAGAAAGCAATAGCAACATACTAAACGATCGGGTGCTAAGCTAATGGAATGGGTCATGTCAATCAGATCATTCATCTAATGATGTGATCCCATTAATCAAATAACAACTCTTTGTCCATGGTTAGGAAACATAACCATCTTTGATTAACGAGCTAGTCAAGTAGAGGCATACTAGTGACACTCTGTTTGTCTATGTATTCACACATGTATTATGTTTCCGGTTAATACAATTCTAGCATGAATAATAAATATTTATCATGATATAAGGAAATAAATAATAACTTTATTATTGTCTCTAGGGCATATTTCCTTCAGTCTCCCACTTGCACTAGAGTCAATAATCTAGATCACATCACCATGTGATTAACATCGATAGTTCACATCATCATGTGATTAACACCCATAGTTCACATCGCCATGTGACCAACACCCAAAGGGTTTACTAGATTCAGTAATCTAGTTCACATCGCTATGTGATTAACAACCAAAGAGTACTAAGGTGTGATCATGTTTTGCTTGTGAGAGAATCTTAGTCAACGGGTCTGCCACATTCAGATCCACATGTATTTTGCAAATTTTTATGTCAACAATGCTCTGCATGGAGCTACTCTAGCTAATTGCTCCCACTTTCAATATGTATCTAGACCGAGACTTAGAGTCATCTAGATTAGTGTCAAAACTTGCATCGGCGTAACCCTTTACGATGAACCTTTTTATCACGTCCATAATCGAGAAACATATCCTTATTTCACGAAGGATAATTCTGACCGCTGTCCAGTGATCTACTCCTAGATCACTATTGTACTCCCTTGCCAAATCAGTGCAGGGTATACAATAGATCTGGTATACAGCATGACATACTTTATAGAACCTATGGCCAAGGCATAGGGAATGACTTTCATTCTCTTTCTATCTTCTGCCGTGGTCGGGCTTTGAGTCTTACTCAACTTCACACCTTATAATACAGGCAAGAACTCTTTCTTTGACTGCTCCATTTTGAACTATTTCAAAATCTTGTCAAGGTATGTACTCATTGAAAAAACTTATCAAGCGTCTTGATCTGTCTCTATAGATCTTGAAGCTCAATATGTAAGCAGCTTCACCGAAGTCTTTCTTTGAAAAACTCCTTTCAAACAAAACTGCAATCCTTAATGGATTTCTTAAAAAAGAGTTGTATATGATGCAACCAGAAGGTTTTGTCAATCCTAAAGGTGTTAACAAAATATGCAAGCTCCAGCGATCCATCTATGGACTGGTGCAAGCATCTCGGAGTTGGAATACACGCTTTGATAAGTTGATCAAAGCATATAGTTTTATACAGACTTGCGATGAAGCCTGTATTTACAAGAAAATGAGTGGGAGCACTACAACAATTCTGATAAGTATATGTAAATGACATATTGTTGATCAGAAATAATGTAGAATTATTATGCAAAGCATAAAGGAGTATTTGAAAGGAGTTTTTCGAAGAAGGACCTCGGTGAAGTTGCTTACATATTGAGCATCAAGATCTATAGAGATAGATCAAGACGCTTGATAAGTTTTTTTTCAATAAGTACAAACCGTGACAAGATTTTGAAGTAGTTCAAAATGGAGCAGTCAAAGAAAGAGTTCTTGCCTGTGTTACAAGGTGTGAAGTTGAGTAAGACTCAAAGCCCGACCACAGCAGAAGATAGAAAGAGAATGAAAGTCATTCCCTATGCCTCAGTCATAGGTTCTATAAAGTATGCCATGCTGTGTACCAGATCTATTGTATACCATACACTGTGTTAAGAGAGGGAGTACAATAGTGATCTAGGAGTAGATCAATGGACAACGGTCAAAATTATCCTTACTGGAATAAGGATATGTTTCTCAATTACGGAGGTGACAAAAGGTTCGTCGTAAAGGGTTACATCGATGCAAGTTTTGACACTAATCTAGATGAATCTAAGTCTCAATCTAGATAAATATTGAAAGTGGGAGCAATTAGCTAGAGTAGCTCCGTGCAGAGCATTGTTGACATAAATATTTGCAAAATACTTACGGATCTGAATATAACAGACCCGGTGACTAAAATTATCTCACAAGCAAAACATGATCACACCTTAGTACTCTTTGGGTGTTAATCACATAGCGATGTGAACTAGATTACTGACTCTAGTAAACCCTTTGGGTGTTGGTCACATATCGATGTGGACTATGGGTGTTAATCACATGGTGATGTGAACTATTGCTGTTAAATCACATGGCGATGTGAACTAGATTATTGACTCTAGTGCAAGTGGGAGACTGAATGAAATATGCCCTAGAGGCAATAATAAAGTTATTATTTATTTCCTTATTTCATGGTAAATGTTTATTATTCATGCTAGAATTGTATTAACCGGAAACATAATACATGTGTGAATACATAGACAAACAGAGTGTCCCTAGTATGCCTCTACTTGACTAGCTCGTTAATCGAAGATGGTTATGTTTCCTAGCCATAGACATGAGTTGTCATTTGATTAACGGGATCACATCATTAGGAGAATGATGTGATTGACATGACCCATTCTGTTAGCTTAGCACTTGATTGTTTAGTATGTTGCTATTACTTTCTTCATGACTTATACATGTTCCTATGACTATGAGATTATGCAACTCCCGTTTACCGGAGGAACACTTTTTGTGCTACCAAACGTCACAACGTAACTGGGTGATTATAAAGGAGCTCTACAGGTGTCTCCGAAGGTATATGTTGGGTTGGCGTATTTCGAGATTAGGATTTGTCACTCCGATTGTCGGAGAGGTATCTCTGGGCCCACTCGGTAATGCACATCACTATAAGCCTTGCAAGCATTGCAACTAATGAGTTAGTTGCGGGATGATGTATTACGGAACGAGTAAAGAGACTTTCCGGTAACGAGATTGAACTAGGTATTGAGATACCGACGATCGAATCCCGGGCAAGTAACATACCGATGACAAAGGGAACAACGTATGTTGTTATGCGGTCTGACCGATAAAGATCTTCGTAGAATATGTAGGAGCCAATATGGGCATCCAGGTCCCGCTATTGGTTATTGACAAGAGAGGTGTCTCGATCATGTCTACATAGTTCTCGAACCCATAGGGTCCGCACGCTTAACGTTCGTTGACGATATAGTACTATGAGTTATGTATGTTGGTGACCGAATATTGTTCGGAGTCCCGGATGAGATCACGGACATGACGAGGAGCTCCGGAATGGTCCGGAGGTAAAGATTCATATATTGGATGATATGGTTAGGCCAAGGGGTCAAGCCCACAGGGCTATAAGTCGGTGCAAAAGGAGTTTTGCGGAGGCCAGGGGGCCAAACGCCGGAGACCCTGGCGTCTGGCCCTGGGCCAGACGCCGAGGCCCATGGTGTCTGGGCCAGACGCCAAGGTTTGTGGCGTTTGGTCCTGGAGTCCGAGTGGGACTCTTGCCTTTCGGGCAAAACCGACTTTGAGGAGGCCTTTGCTCCAAGTTTCGACCCCAGGGCTCAACATATAAATAGAGGGGCAGGGCTAGCACCAAAGGGAGATCAAGAAACACCAAGCCGTGTGCCGGCAACCCCGTTCCCTCTAGTTTATCCTCCGTCATAGTTTTCGTAGTGCTTAGGCGAAGCCCTGCGAAGATTGTTCTTCACCAACACCGTCATCACGCCGTCGTGCTGCCGGAACTCATCTACTACTTCGCCCCTCTTGCTGGATCGAGAAGGCGAGGACGTCACCGAGCCGTACGTGTGCAGAACTCGGAGGTGCCGTGCTTTCGGTGCTTGGATCGGTCGGATCGTGAAGACGTACGACTACATCAACCGCGTTGATATAACGCTTCCGCTTTCGGTCTAAGAGGGTACGTAGACAATACTCTCCCCTCTCATTGCTATGCATCACCATGATCTTACGTGTGCGTAGGAAAATTTTGAAATTACTACGTTCCCCAACAGACGGCACCAGCAACGACGGATCTGGCCTTGACTCATGTCGGGCTAATTCGTTGTGCTACCGATCTCAATCGCCGTCGGCGGGGCACTGCTCCTGGACTTGATCTGCAACACGAGGATGTATGGGGCGTCGGCCCTAGGCTTGGTGGTGGTGGCCTTCTTCTTCGTCGGAGTTGGTCGGCCGACTGGCTGTGCTCGCATGGTCATGCAGTGACCGGCGGCTTGGCCGGTCAACGGCGGCAGAACTTGGCCGGTGGCAGCGGCAAAGTTCTGACCGAATCCCGGGGCGGCGGCCCTGGAGGGTGGAGGCTGGTGAAGCTTGGGCTTCCCGCGGCGGCATGGCGTGGTGCAGTCCCTGTCCAAGGTGGATCTGTGATGGCGATCTGCTATGGATTGGTTCGGATCAGAGACGGCGACGAGCGCGCGGGATCCTTCTCGGCGGTTTTCGCGGCTTGGCGAGGCGGGGTGGGAGCCCTCCTCCTAGTCTCCAGTGGTGGCACACTCAGGCAGTGGCCGGTGCGCCAGGGGTCCCACGGTGGCACTGTTGCTGCGGTTGGTCGCCGGATCTAGGCGGCTGGATCTGGGGCTTTGAAGGCGATCGAGACGGTGCACAGGTTGTTGGGTGGATTTCTTGGGACGGATCTACATGAAAACCTGATCTTCGGTCGATGGTCGAAGACGGTGATGACGATGCCCTTATCATTGTTTCCTTCATGAAGGCATCATCGAGGTGAAGCTCCCAACTCCACTCAATACCTCCGGGGGAAACCCTAGATCAGCTGATCGGATGTTGGCGGCAATCATGTGTCGTAACCCCCTTGGGGGCGGCATTCTTGGAGGTGCACTCGGTTTCGCGGGACCAGCGGACGACTTCTTTGGTGGAGCGGTGCTTCATCCATACATTGATGGCGACAGATCTGGACGGCATGGCGCAGTGCAGATTCGGAGTTCGATGTGGGAGGATGGACTCGCGCAGGAGGACGATGCTGTCCGGCGTCGTGGTGTCGTCGATGGCTGAGAGACCTGGCACGGTAGATGCAACATTACAGCTCTGAAGATGGACTCGTGGCGGGTGGCTGCGGCGGCCCCATACCCGGCAGGCGCCCTGATTGAGGAGTGCATCGGACTGGTAGGTGCCCCATACCAGGCAGGCGTCCTGGTTGGGACCTCAGGTCTTAGATGTTTAGGTTTGGCTGCGATATCTGTTTGGTATTAGGCCCAGACTATCAACGCCCCTTCATCAACTAGATAGATGTAGCGATAGTTGTTGCTTAGACGATGGGTTCAGTTTTATTGTTGTATGACTTTGTAAGATCTTGTGAGAATAATTAATAAAATGGCCGCATGCATCGACCAGATGCAGAGGCCGAGGGTCATCCTCCTTTAAAAAAAAAAAGATAAGATGTTAGCTCAATGTATCGTAGAATCATTTCAGAATTGCCCTCGGTAGCCATTAGTCCAGTAAATTCTCCATATATTTGCCCTGATTAAATAGCTTGTTACGTCTGACTTGAACCTCAAGCATCTATATCGAACTCTGATCATTACATGGCTTCATAGTCTTTGCAGCCCAAAACTTCAGATTGGCATCTGATTCTTGCTAGGTCTTGTCCATAGATAGTATCGTGGTAGCTCGAAATATCCAGAGTCTGGCTAGGATATGTCCCATGTAGAATCTTGTCCATGCAAATCCCTCTGTTACATTTCTTAAGCAAAGCACCAATTGATTAGCTTGATCAACTAATTAATTTGGTTGATTATACAAACCAGCTAGCCAAATTACACCTTCAACATATGCCTTTCTGTTTTTTGTACTATTGTATTCATCAAAAACATTATTATAATGCCTTACGACGATGATGACTACTTCACCGGCCATATAATTGCTTAGGGCGATATTTCAAAAGATATATCAACCAAATTTGCCGAGGGCGATACTTAAAATATTATATTGGCCAAATGCTCGTAGTCTATGTACACGCCATTTTTAAGTGTGGGTAATATTAGAATACAACTTGTAATCATCTCTATCCCGACAGAGAAAAACACATTACACTCTGACGCGGCAGACCTCCTGCTGCCGCAGTCTTTACCGCCATCTCCCGCGTTCGTTTTCTCCGTTGCGCCGGACGCGTCCACCACATCTTCCCTCATCCCTCCCGCTCATGCTATTCCCGTTCCAGCTTCTACTAACAATCATACCATACGCACACATGCCAAGTCCGGGTTTCGTTTACCTGCAAAAGATCGTCTGAATCTTCATGCATCTTTATCTCCTTCCTCTCTACCCAAATCTTACAAATCATCTCTCCTAGATCCTAATTAGGCCGCAGCTATTGAAGATGAATATGATGCCCTTCTGCAGAATAACACGTGGCAGTTAGTTCCTCGTCCTTCCAATACAAATATCGTTTTCGGAAAATGTGTTTTTCGCCATAAATTTAATTCTGATGGGAGTTTTCCATGTTATAAGGCTCGATGGGTATGTCGTGGTTACTTTCAGCAACACGGCATCGATTATGATGAGACTTTCTCCCCAGTTGTCAAGCCGAGCACTATTCGCACTATCCTTAGCATCGTCGTCTCTTCTTCCTAGCCAATTCATCAATTAGATGTCAAAAATGCTTTTCTTCATGGCTCTCTTCAAGAAACAGTCTATTGTCAACAACCTCTTGGCTTCGAACATTCCTCCTATCCTAATCATGTTTGTCTTCTTCAAAAATGTTTTTATGTTCTTAAACAAGCACCACGTGCCTGGTTCCAACGCTTTTCTACTTATGCTCAAACCATCGGTTTTACCCCTTCCCGTTCTGACACTTCTCTCTTTACCTTTCATCACAACACCAACACTGCTTACCCTCTTTTATATGTTGATGATATTATCCTCACAGCTTTTTCGCAACAATTTTTAGATCATATTATCTCTCTTCTTCGCCACAAATTTTCTATGACAGATTTAGGTCTTCTTCACCACTTGTTAGGTATTGTTGTCATCCGTGACTCCTCTGCTCTTTTCTTGTCTCAACGGTAGTACACTCTGGATCTTCTTTCTCGTGCTGGTATGCTTGATTGTCAAACTTCTCGTACCCCTGTTGATACAGGTTCCAAACTCTCTGCCGACGGTGATCCTTTCTCCGATCCTTCTCTTTATCGTAGTCTTACCGGTGCACTTCAGTATCTCACTCTCACTCGTCCTGATATTTCTTTTGTTGTTCAACAAGCTTGTTTATACATGCATGATCCTCGTATTCCACACTACAATCATGTCAAACGTATTCTTCAATATCTCAAATGCACACTAGGCTTAGGTCTTCATATCAAAAAATCCTCTCCCATCTCCTTGACAGCTTACTCTGATGCAGACTGGGCTGGTTGTCCAGATACTCATAGGTCCACATCTGGATCTTGGTCTTCAAAAAGGCAGGTTACGGTCTCCCGCTCGTCTGCTGAAGCTGAGTACCGCGTTGTGGCTCATGCGGTTGCTGATACGGTTTGGTTGCGCCAGTTGCAGTCAGAGCTGCACCGTCCTATTGAGTAAGCTATCATTGTTTACCGTGATAATATTTCAGCTATCTACATGTCAGGGAATCTGGTTTAACACCGTTGCACCAAGCATATTGAGATCGACATCCATTTTGCTCGAGAGAAGGTGGCTCTCGGTCAAGTTCACGTTCTCCACGTGCCTACTTCTGCTCAGTTTGCTGATATCTTTACTAAAGGCCTGGCGACTGTTGGAATAAACCCAACATCCTGTCTATGTCCGTGTCCGTGTCTGCTACGTATACATGTGTGTATCGTGTCCGTGTAGAATTGATGTTGGACATCGAATAAGATTAGTACTAGTATAGAGCTAGCTATGATTAGTATATATACAAGTACCTACCCCTTGTAATCCTTGTACCGTGGAATCAATAGAAAAGATAACAGGCTCGACACGAGCCTGTGTCTATCAATCCGGCGATTTGTGTGCGTGCGTTATGTGTGATTCCGGCCGGATCGATCGGATCCTTGGTTGTTGTGTACGAGCGTGTACAACAAATCGGAAGCTAGCTCTACGGTGCGTTGCATATCGGCATAAAGGAACTTCGTCGAGTTTGGTAGCCAGCATTGGTTGTTTCATCGTCGTTCATCGTCGGTCGTCGTCGTCGCCGGAAAGTACTCGGCGTCGGGTCTGAGCCAACAATTGGTATCTAGAGCAAGGTTGATCTTCTAGTATCGGAGATTCATGGCAGGCGACGAGAAGACCAAGCAGCTGGCGGAGTACTCCGGTGTGGCTAAAGTAATTGCTGCTCTGAAAGTGCAACTATCCCTAGGTGGTTTTGGTAATTCATAACAACATATAGCTCATTGAGCTAATGCTATTCCAAGATGATTATTTTAGAAAAGCGCTCAATGATTGGCATGGCATGGATGGTGAAAGTGGAACCCTCAAAATGCTAAGGACAAAGGATTGGCTCAAGCTCAAAAGCTCAAGACTCTTCATTTTATATTTTAGTGATCCAAGATCACATTGAGTCTTTAGGAAAAGCCAATACTATCAAGGAGGGATGAGGTGTTGCTTAATGAGCCTCTTGCTTCGTGTGCTTTGTGATATGCTCCAAAACCCTCAACTACTTTTCCATATCCACATATGACCTAAACCCTAAGCCAAACTCGGTCCTACCGATTCTTCCTATCCGGCGCCACCGAGTTTCATTTGTCATAAGCCACTGCCAAACCCTAGAAATTCGGTTCTATCGATAGGGATCTCGGTCTCACCGAGATGGGATTGCAAACTCTCTGTTTCCCTTTCGTAACTTTCGGTCTCACCGAAAGAGCGGATCGGTCCCACCGAGATTGCAATGTAAATTCAGTGTTTCCTTTTTGTAACTTTTCGGTCTCACCGAAAGAGCAAATCGGTCCCACCGAGTTTGCCTGACCAACTCTATGGTTAGCTAATTACCAAAATCGGTCTCACCGAGTTTGTGTAATCGGTCTCACCGAGATTACGTTATGCCCTAACCCTAACAAAATCGGTCCTACCGAGTTGCATGTCAGTCCCACCGAAAATCTCTAACGGTCACTAGGTTTACTTTTCGGTCTGACCGAGTTTGTTGATTCGGTCCCACCGAGATTGGAAAACTGTGTGTAACGGTTGGATTTTGTGTGGAGGCTATATATACCCCTCCACCTCCTCTTCACTCGTGGAGAGAGCCATCAGAACACATCTACACTTACAACTCATATGTTCTGAGAGAGAACCACCTACTCATGTGTTGAGACCAGGATATTCCATTCCTACCATATGAATCTTGATCTCTAACCTTCCCCAAGTTGCTTTCCACTCAAATCTTCTTTCCATCAGATCCAAATCCTATGAGAGAGAGTTGAGTGTTGGGGAGACTATCATTTGAAGCACAAGAGCAAGGAGTTCATCATCAACACACCATTTTTTACTTCTTGGAGAGTGGTGTCTCCTAGATTGGCTAGGTGTCACTTGGGAGCGCCCGACAAGATTGTGGAGTTGAACCAAGGAGTTTGTAAGGGCAAGGAGATCGCCTACTTCGTGAAGATCTACCGCTAGTGAGGCAAGTCCTTCGTGGGCGATGGCCATGGTGGGATAGACAAGGTTGCTTCTTCGTGGACCCTTCGTGGGTGGAGCCCTCTGTGGACTCGCGCAACCGTTACCCTTCGTGGGTTGAAGTCTCCATCAACGTGGATGTAGGATAGCACCACCTATCCGAACCACGGGAAAAACATCCGTGTCTCCAATTGCGTTTGAATTTTCCAAACCCTTCCCTTTACATTCTTGCAAGTTGCATGCTTTACTTTCCGCTGCCCATATACTCTTTGCATGCTTGCTTGAATTGTGTGATGATTGCTTGACTTGTCCTAAAATAGCTAAAATCTGCCAAGAACTAAAATTGGGAAAAGGTTAAGTTTTTATTTGGTCAAGTAGTCTAATCACCCCCCCCCCTCTAGACATACTTTCGATCCTACATGCTCCGGTGAGTTCATCGTATCCATGGTTTGATCGCGAGAACTTCAGGGTCTGGAAGGCCCTCATGGAGTGTTGTCTCCGTGCCAACGAGCTATGGGACGCGGTGGATCCCGGAGGCGACACGTTCAAGAAGGAGGGAGCCGAGCACCGAAAGGATCGGCAGGCGGCGTCGGCGATTTATTCGGTGATGCCGATGGATGTCCTCCAGCACCTGATCGCCAAAGCAACAACGAAGGAGGTGTGGGATACGCTGAAACTCTTGTTCGAGGGACACACCCGCGTCAAGCAAGCCAATCTCCAAACTCTCCTAAGGAACTACAAGACTTTGGTCATGGGCGACAATGAGTTCGTGGATGCGTTTGCTTCACGGGTAGCTACTCTCGTCAATCGGATTCGGCTCTTGGAGAAAACCTAACGGAGACCTCGGTTGTCCGGCGGTTCTTGCGCGGCCCCTCCCCGGTACCTGCAAATTGTCACATCGATCGAGCAGTGCGTCGATCTCGCGACTCTCTCCATCAACGATCTTGTCGGACGGTACAAGGCTCATGACGAGCGGATGCGGTACAGTCTTGGGGACGGGAGGAACGACGAGCTTGTGATGCTCACAAAGGCGCAGTGGATCGCCCTTGAAAAGCCAGGCGGGTCCAAGAGCAACAGCAAGAAGAAGGGAAAGCATCGTTCGGCGAGAAAGAACTTCGTTGACTCGGACGACGACTCAGATAATGAGGCTGCACCACCACCGAGGAGAAAGTTTGACATCAGGAAAGTGAGGTGTTATAACTGTGGCCTCCTCGGTTACTTCAAGGCTGACTGCGAGAAAGCACCGAAGCAGAAGGCACTCATTGCCCGGCAAGGAGATGATGGTGACATGATGTTGATGTGTAAACTGGTGGACGAGGAGGGTCAAGACTCTCAATCGTTGACTAAAGAAATTGTCGAGCTGCAGAAGAAAAAGTTTGGCATCATGATTGTGGTTCGGAAACCTGTGTCGAAGCTACAGATGCGGGGAGTGATTCTGACACTTATGTCAGTGCTATGGACGTAAGTGCCAACTTTGCTGGAGCGGATGCGACGATAGCTGTGTGTGTGCGGCTATGGAGAAGCAGTCTTTGTGTGGCGCCTCCGAGAGAGGCCAGTTGTGGTCGAAAGAGCAGTTCAGGAATTCTAAGAATAGGCAAAGAAGTGGGGCCAGAAGTCCACTACACAAGGCGTGATGATGTGGTCATGCTAGAAGCAGGTGATGACATGGCGCCAGAACTCCACTACACAAGGCATACCGACGTGGTTCTGCGAGAAGACCAAGACGCACGGCGAGGTATGTCGCTCGGAGCAAACGACGGTGGCATATACACAATGCATTGTGGAATTTCTCCGCTCGATGCGCGTCCGGCAACCAAGTTGGCGCTGCATGCAGCAGGCCAGCAGCAACCGAAGGCAGCAGCTGCACGTACACCGCCGGCGTTGGCATGCACAATCCAGTGGACAAGCCGGATGGTGGTGGCCACTACAAGCTGTCTGCAACAGCTCCACCAACGAGCTCACTACCATATGGAGTGCTAGTAATGGATGGGCTACAATATACGCAACGTCCAGTAAAAGGAGACGTGCCACAAGTTAGCTGTGGTCCATCTAGTGTTGCTGGCTTCACTAGCGGGCTAGAAAACGTATGCAAGTTTGGTAGCCAGTGTGCCCCTGGTGACCAGTACGATTGTCCAGTAATCGGTGGAAGCAAATCAGGAGGTCTGGAAACGTCAGAAAAATGAGATTTGGCAACTCCGGAAGATATGTTGTTGCCCCCGATATCAATGGAGGAAAGGACACGTCCACCTACAACTGATCATCTATCACCGGTGTTACACCCATATCAAAGAAAAAGGATTTCCTCCTGCTTTAGATTATAAAGCACTGTCCAACCGATATAACCAGCTTGCTGGGGCCGCAGCATAAACAAGCCTAAAAGAAAAAGGAGAGAAAGAAAAAAACAAATGCCGACGCCAGCAGCTCAACTAAGCAAAGATGACCCACACCCGCTGCACCCACCGAAGAAGAACCACCGCCCGCCAAGCACTCCAAAGCCTCGCGTACCAAGCAACATCTTCAGGAAGAAATGCGACGACGACGCCACTGCTGCCCGGACAAGTCCTAGGGTTTCCCCCGGTACGCGGATGTCAAGGGGGAAGGGGGTATCACCGACGCCTCTCAGGAGGGTCCGGCAACGCCCACGGGCGCAGCCGCGCCGGTGGCGAACGAGCTACCAGAGATTTCTCCCGCCCCGAAGCCACCACCGCCACCTCAGACAATCGGAAGCGCACCGCCCAACAAGCCGCCCACCAGCCTGTGCCACCACGGATATCGCACCATCTTCACCGTTTCACTGAGGCCACCAACACGAGACCTGGAGGTAGGACGAGAAGACACTGGGCACGGAGGCAACCGCACCGCAGCCAACGGGAGGGAACAACCTCCACCGCCGCGCGGAGCCAACCGGACATGGCAACAGGGACTTGCCGGGCCACCACTGGCCCGGCCGGACCCCAACGGGTCTGGACAGTCCCTGCAGCCACGCTGCAGCACGCCGGTCGCCGGAGCCACCACCACCGCAGCCACGGCCCCCTCGTCCCACCACCATGGAGCCACGCCGTCGCGCACCAGACCGCAGGCCCGCCCCAGCCCAGATGGGGCCCAAAAGGGCCTAGATCTGGGCCGAGCGGGCGCCGCCGGCCAGCCGCCCACCGCACCGCCCCGCAGCCAACGGCCACGCCGCCGCGTCGAGGGCACCCGAGGCCCACAAGACGCCGCCGCCGAGCCTCACCGCCGCTAGCCGAGCAGCACCGCCGCCGGGGAGGAGGGAGCCCCGACTCTCCCTCCCGGCGTGCGGGGAAGGGACGTCCGCCGCAGCCGGCGGCGGCGAAGGGGGATGAGGGAGGAGGAGGACCGAGACGGGGGGAGGGCAGGGGGCGCTCCGCCGCGTCGAGGGGCGGCAGGAGCGCCGGGGAAGGGGGAGGGGCAGAGGAGGGGGCCAGGGGGCGCGCGCGAGGCGGCCGGCGCCGGCGGGAGGGGGCGAGGGAGGCCGCCGGCGGTGGGGCGGAACCCTAGCGCGGGTCGCGAGTCGCGGGAGCTCGGGTGCCGCCCAGTTTCTGTTACACCCATATCCGGAGACAACTCTTCAGATGCTTGGCTCGGTAAAGGTGAAAAGGAGTGGGCGATAGTGTCTAACAAGCACCAAGGAACCGGCGAAATTCGAGGACGCAAATATGATGGAGTATTGGCGTCAGGCTATGGAAGAGGAGTTGAGGTTGATCCACGACAACAATGCATGGGAGCTTGTGAATCTTTCCAACAATGAAAAAGTCATGGATCTCAAGTAGGAAATTATGATCAAGAAAGATGTCGATGGGTCCGTGAAGCACAAAGCGAGTCTAGTAGCCAAAGAGTACGTGCAAGAGAAAGGTGTGGACTTCGAAAAATTGTTCGTTCCCATTGCAAAGATGGAGTCGGTGAGATTACTCATCGCTCTCGCGGCTCAAGAATCATGGAAGGTACATCACATGAATGTAAACTCCGCATTTTTGAATGGCGAGTTAGAAGGAGACGTTTATGCGAACCAACCACCGGGATTCATCAAAGAGCACTAGTAGAAAAAGGGCCATTTGTCCCGGTTCTAGAGGGCCTTTAGTCCCGGTTCTGGAACCGGGACTAAAGGGTCGTTACTAAATCCCCCCCCCTTTAGTCCCGGTTCTTACATGAACCAGAACTAAAGGGCGTCCATGTGGCCGCTGTCTGGAGCTACACCTTTAGTCGTATTTTTACGAAAAAAATTATTTTTTTAAGCTTTTGTTCAATTTTCAAATTCTAAATTATTTTCCAATTTAATCTCTAACCACACGTCATCACTGCTCAATTTAACCTCTAATTTCTAATCACCCCTCATCATTCCAAATCATCTAACTTCCCGGCCGGTCACCCATCTTCTCACTACTCCAGCCTGAGCATGCTTAACTTCCGGGTTCTATTCCCCCTCGTTTCCAAGTCTGCACTTGTTGTTTTCCTAACAATAGTAAGATGTCAATCCTATTAACCCTCAGGAGTTTAGCTTGAGCATGAAGTCACACGTTTCACCGTTTGAGTTTGAAACTATTATTCTAAAAAACAATAATTATTTAGTAACACTAATATTTCTTAAATAAGTAGTTTGACCATAGTTTGACCACAATTTGACCAGATTTGACCAAAATTCAAAAAATTGAAATAATTATTTAGTAACACTAATATTCTTGAATAATTATGTAGTAACACTAATATTTCTTGAATAAGTAGTTTGGCCCTAGTTTGACCAAAATTCAAAAAACGGTAATAATTATTTAGTAACACTAATATTTTTGAATAATTATTTAGTAACACTAATACTTCTTGAATAAGTAGTTTGACCAAAGTTTGACCTGATTTAATCAAAATTCAAAAAAATGAGGATTCTAAAAATTTGCAAACATGTCGTAGACTATCAAAATCGGAATCGGATTTTCGTGCTGAACATTTTGATATATTATATGTTTTTTTCCGACCTCGTATGCAAAAGTTATAGCCGTTTTACATTTTCCCTACACTTTTTGCAAAACATGTCCAAATTTAAGTTTTCAATTTTTCCTAACTAGTAGATGTAGTAATATAACTACGTCTCGAAGGATTTTATTTTTTGAAGTTTTTATCATTTTCTTTTGCTTTTTACAAAACTGAAAAGGCGATTCACTGGGGGGGGGGGGTTGACTTTGAAGATGGGACCTTTAGTCCCGGTTTGAGACACGAACCGGGACTAAAGGGCATTGCACCCTTTAGTCCCAGTTCGTGTCTCAAACCAGGACTAAAGGTCTAATCTTTAGTCCCGGTTTGAGATACGAACCAGGACTAAAGGGCATCGCACCCTTTAGTCCCAGTTCGTGTCTCAAACCGGGACTAAAGGGCTCATTTGAACCGGGACTAATGGCTTTAGCCGCACGAACCGGGACCAATGCTCATATTAGTCCCGGTTCGTGACTAAACCGGGACTAATGGGCTTATCTGGCCCAAACAAAAGCCCTATTTTCTACTAGTGGAGGGAGAAGAACACAAGGTACTGAAGCTACACAAAGTCTTGTACGGGCTACGCCAAGGCTCTCGGGTATGGAATATCAAACTTGATTGGACGATGATTTTTCTTGGATTTGAGAAAGCCTCACTAGAGCATGCAATGTACAAGAGAGGTGAAGGAAGAAATCGTCTACTAGTTGGCATCTATGTTGACGACCTATTAATTACCGGGGTAGATGAAAAGTTGATTGCAAAGTTCAAGATACAGATGAAAGAGCTTTTCAAGATGGATGATCTCGGTCTTTTGAGCTACTACCCTGGGATAGAGGTACATCAAAAGCCGGAGGGGCTCACATTATGCCAGGAGGCATACATAAGGAAGGTACTTGAATGGCGTGGCATGAAATATTGCAATCCAATTGACGCTCCAATTAAATCTCGTCTTGAGATAAGCAAGAAGAGCAAAGCACCCACAGTTAATGCAATAGAGTATATTGCGGCTGCAGCTGCGATGTGTCAAGGTGTGTGGCTAGGGAGGCTACACGGTGATCTGATGTATCAAGATCTGGAACAAGTGATGCTCAATGTTGATGGAAAGTCTACAACTTTTCTACGCGAAGAACCAGTGCGGCGTGATAAGAGTAAGCATATTGATACGATGTATCACTACATAAAGGACTGCGTGGAAGAAGGTAAGATGAAGGTCGACTACGTTTGCATTGATGATCAGTTGGCGGATATGCTAACCAAGACTTTGGACCGAGAGAAGTTCTTGGAAATGCAAAGAAGGATCGGCGTTGGAGTTATAATGTAACGATGTCGTGTTTAGGGGGTGATTGTTGGAATAAACCCAACGTCATGTCCATATCCGTGTCTGCTACATATACTTGTGTGTATTGTGTCCGCGTAGAATTGATGTTGGACATCGAATAAGATTAGTACTAGTATAGAGCTAGCTATGATTAGTATATATACAAGTACCTACTCCTTGTAAACCTTGTACCATGGAATCAATAAAAAAGATAACAGGCTCGACACGAGCCTGTGGCTATCAATCCAGCGATTTCTGTGCGTGCGTTACATGTGATTCCGGCCGGATTGATCAGATCTTGGCTGTTGTGTACGAGCGTGTACAACAAATCGGAAGCTAGCTCTACGGTGCGTTGCTTCTCGGCATAAAGGAACTTCGTCGAGTTTGGTAGCTAGCGTTGGTTGTTTCATCGTCGTTCGTCGTCGGTCGTCGTCGTTGCCGGAAAGTACTCGGCGTCGGGTCTGGGCAACAGCGACTACTCCGTTTCAAGACATTCGTTCCAGTCTCAACATCGTCGAGCCTACCGTTGACACTGCGAGAGGATGTTAGAATACAACTTGTAATAGCAGCATCTTTTGGGATTAATTGGTAGGAACTTGTACCCTATCAGGCCTAGGGCGTAAGCAGTAAGGGAAGGAGGGAGCTGGGCGAGGCGATGAGCGGCCGCGCCGGCGGTTGGGCACTGTCGCGGAAGAGGAGGAAGATGGCGGCGGCGGCTAGGGTTAAAGGCAGCTAGGGTTCCGGCTCCTCTGGGAGCCGGGCAATAGAGATAATAATCTTCTTATTGCTTGATTCCAAAAAGAGTCTTACAGTCTATATTTATAGCCTAAATAACTTTCATAAGAATTAACCTAAGATAACTTGCATAAGAATTAACCTAAGATAACTTATGGGCTAAGATTGCCCGGTGGGCCTTGCTAAACCGGTCATAACACTTCTCCCCGCCTGCACAAACAGCTCGTCCTCGAGCTGTAAGGTGGGGAAGCGCTTGCGGAACTCCTCGAGGCGATCAACCAGCGTCAAACACCTTCTCGACAGCTGGGGCGGCCAGGTCGGCGGCGATGGCATCTTCCGGAATGTAGTCTGCAACCTCCAGGTAGAAGAGTCGCGGGCAGGCATGGCCGGGCGTGTAGGGCTTGTCGCAGTTGAAGCACAACCCTTGGCGGTGACGCTCGAGTAGCTCGGCTGAGGTGAGCCGGCGGAACGGGCGCGCCGCGGTCACGACGAGGGGTGCTGTAGAAGCCTGTGCAGGCCGACCCTGTGCGGAATCCGGCCCGGGTAGCGACCCGGCGGTCCGGGACGGTGATTCCTGCTGGATGGCCACCGCGCGGCGCTCGAAAGCGCGTGCGTAGTACATGGCCGACTGGAGATCCTGGGTCCCCGAAGCTCCACGTCCATGCGGATGTGATCCGGAAGTCCACCGACAAAGAGGTCGGCCCGCTGCTGCGCCGTCACACCCGACGCATGGCATGCCAGGGCCTAGAAACGGTCGGCGTAGTCGTGCACCGTGGAGGTGAAGGGAAGGCGGCCGAGCTCCGCCAGGCGGCTCCCGCGAACCGGAGGCCCAAAGCGTAGGAGGCAGAGCTCGCGGAAGCGCTCCCAAGGGGGCATGGCGCCCTCGTCCTGCTCGAGGGCGTAATACCAGGTCTGTGCCGCGCTGCGGAGGTGATACGAGGCGAGCCAGGTATGCTCCGATGCGAGGGTGCGCTGCCCGCGAAAGAACTGGTCGCACTGGTTGAGCCAGTTGAGGGGGTCCTCCGTGTCATCATAGGTGCTGAAGTCGATCTTGGCGAACCGTGGCGGTGTCTGGGTCGGAGCGCCGTGTCGAGCTGGCTCAGAGGTGCGGAGCAGCGAGGCGGGTGGCGCCTGGTCGGAGTACTCCGGGTAGGGACCCGCGGAGCTGGATGGCCCGCCGAACCGCGGAAACGGGGTCGGCTGCTCCGGAGCCGTGGTGTAGACCGGCGATGGCGAAAACCCAGCCGCCCACGCTGGACGTGGCGACGGGGAGGGTGGGAACCGGACCTGATGAATCGGGAGGCCGGCCGGTGAGGGTGCCCCCGAGCTAGGCAGGGGCGGTGCCGGTGGTTGGAGCGTCGGTGGCGGGGGGTGGGCGAGGGCGTCGGTGGCCGCGGGAGGGGGTGGCTGCAAGTACCACAGAGGGGCCGCAGCCGGCGTAGTCTCGCCGGGGTGTCCCGCTGGAAACGGCAGCAGGGGCTGCCCGGTGCAGGTCGGCACGGAGAACAGCTGCAGCGGTCCGGTGGCCGCCGCCTGCTGCATCTGCTGTTGCGGCCAGGGGCCCGAGGACGGCGTTGGCGCCAAGGGCCAGAGGGGCGCGCCGTACGGGGAAACGCCCAGGGGCGGCCACGGCGTGTGGCCGTAGGCGGCAAGGGGCGCCATCGGCAGGGGCATGTAGGGCCCGGCCGCGTACTGCTGCTGTTGCAGGTAGAGGCTTTGGACGACGGTGACGAGGTCCCGCGGGATGGCCGTGACCTGCTCCGGTGTGAAGACGGCGGACGGCGGTGGCGTAGGAGGAATTGTGGAGGACGGCGCGGCCGGGGTCGCGGTGGAGACGAGGCCGCCAGCGTGGTTGATCCGGCGGTGGACGTCGTTGGCGCGGTGAGGGACGGCGCCGTCGTCATCGGTGCGGTGGAGCCGCTGGAAAGCGCCGGCGGTGGTGGTGGCAGCGACATGATTGGAACTTGGTCTCTGATTACCAAATTGATAGGAATTTGTACCCTACCAGGCCTGGGGCGTAAGCAGTAAGGGAAGGAGGGAGCTGGGCGAGGCGATGAGCGGCCGCGCCGGCGGTTGGGCGCCGTCGCGGAAGAGGAGGGAGATGGCGGCGGCGGCTAGGGTTCCGGCTCCTCTGGGAGCCGGGCAATAAAGATAATAATCTTCTTATTGCTTGATTTCAAAAAAAATCTTACAGCCTATATTTATAATTTAAATAACTTGCATAAGAATTAACCTAACTTGCATAAGAATTAACCCAAGATAACTTGTGGGCTAAAATTGCCCAGTGAGCCTAGCTAAACCGGCCATAACATTAATCCTAATCCAACAACAATGCCCGTTTATGTACTATTGACAACACCTGACTGACATTCCCCAATTTTTGGACCGTGAGCAACATCTAAATCAACTGAACTTTTTACGAGTTTAGGTTCAACGTGCTTCACCGACACCCACACGGGCATGCGGTCCACCTTATAATTTTTTCCACATGCAATGCGTACCGGTGATCGACTTCCTCAAATCATAATGACACCGTCTGACCTAGCTTCTTCTTTAAACCGAGTCCTTTTCTCATGAAATTCTGGTCTGAACATATACTCCGGCCGAATCCATCCCAGTTGAAAATAATCTGTTGGCTCTATAGGATATGCCCATATATCAAAACCCCACAGAGGAAATTTGGGATACATAGGAGGTGCACAATCCCAATATGTCGGCTCCATTGCAAAATAAGGCCGCTGGCCATATGAATTTCTTTATCATTTTTCATGACCACCAGATCTAGGATGCGTATTACCTCCGAGCTGGTTAAACACATTGTTGGCCTTGCATGAGATGTATTTTTTCAACAACATGTTAACTGTCGGATTTGGTGTTTTAGTTTGTTTCCTCCATCCATTGACTTTCCACACTGCTATTTCTGGATTTTTTTTTGTTTGATCATCCTTGGAGGAGCATTATCATCAACAACATTTATTTCTCTTGCGGAGTCGGTCTGATCCGATCGGATAAGCATTTTCTTATTCTCAAACTCGACCATATTGATAGGAAAAGGGTCGCTATTGAGCTTCATCTTAGAACCTTCTGTAAGTGTCGATCGTCCTTCATTAATGGCCGATTGCACCTCAATGTTGAACGCATTGGAAGGGATCGAAGCTACCTTCTTGATGACTCCGTTCCTCATCTTTTGGTATCCAGTCAATTTCAACTTTAGCATCTGAACTTTCTCTTCTTCAAGCTCCCGTTCAAGTTTGTGCCCATCATCTTCCGATGGATCATTGAGTGTGACGGTGATGACGTTCTCCCGATGTCGCTCATATTCTTGGTTTCGGTGTTCAACATGTGCCTTTTGTCTAAAACACCGGATGCTCCGGTCTCTAGAACCGGATATTTTGATTTTATTATTGCTGCCCTCTATTGTGTATGTGGAGGTAGCACGCCAGCTGAATTCTCATTAATCTGGCTAGAGTTAAAAGTAACATATGGAGCCGAATCATGATAATTAGGATTTACATATGGTGCTAAATTCGTATGTACGACGTCCACTCTAGTGGCTTGAGGTGCAACATATGGTAATTGAGAATAATTGGCTGGATAATTAATATTAACATGATTAATTATCTCATTCACCGGCATGTTTTGTGGTGGAACCACATATTGTGAATTTGCTGCTGATGAATAAAAACATGAAACACTGTGTTGCATATTACAAAAACTACTAGCATGTGATGTTTCATAATAATCGGCTGAACTCACCATGTTAGTTCGCCCTTGATAATCGTTCATCGGCATGTGAGCTTGTTCTTCTGCCGATGCCTGGGAATACACGGGTGCATGTTGTATGTTGCTAGTGGCATTAAAATTCAAAGTATGCATATTATTTGTCGCCATTGGCATATAATTTTCTGATTCATAATTTGCGTATCCAAAACCATCATCTGAACTGGCTGACGTAATATGCACACTATCGCTAGGCCTAGCAACATCAACATAAGAATTCATGGCACTTGCAAAATAATCATAAGAAACAGGCGATTCATTTGCAAGATGTACCTTGGGTGTGCTGTTGTAATATTGTGGTGCAACACCGTGGTAGTGCATCCTCCTAATTGCTTCCTTTATTCACGCGGATAACAACGACAACTATATGTAGGAAGCAAGAACACGGCTCACAATAGATGCAATCGGACGGCTGGCCTGATGCAATGGTGATGACGACAACATAGTAATAGATTCAATTCAAATTGGCTAGGGCAGAAATATTCGGTTGTATCTATAGCCGAAATAATCGTCCCCACCAGAGGTGCCAACTATGCTACCATGCAAAATTGCAGCGCGACACCACAATAACCGTCGTGCTTTCGTGACGATGAATGATTGCTTTACAAGCAAATCAACAAAGATCTCCTCGCTTTCGTAGAGAAGAGACGACCGTTTTCCAACACAAAACGAC
This sequence comes from Triticum monococcum, assembly GCA_034509565.1. Lineage (NCBI taxonomy): Eukaryota > Viridiplantae > Streptophyta > Magnoliopsida > Poales > Poaceae > Triticum > Triticum monococcum. The sequence goes on from CM067845.1 coordinate 430,980,844, forward strand.
AAAAATCAGTCAAACACCCTAGGGCTGTTAGGGCTCGATTGGTGTTTTTTCTTTCAATCGACCAGGACCCTTATATAAAGAGCACGCAGGACTACGACCAAAATATCAAATCCAAATTGAATAGGATTAATCCTTTGATTTGGTTACAAGTACAAAGCTGTATTTAATAGTTCCAAGTCCAAACTACATTCACGTACAAACACGTTTTGGTCCACAAGGAAAATAATAAACTAATCCGGCAACATTGCTTTTTTGATAAGGATCCAGCAACGTTGCTAATCATACCAAATAATGTTCACATGCCTCGTGCATAACCACTGATGCGGATGAAGTTTTCCTTGTTACACTTTTCCTTCCGAGAAGCTTGGCATCTGAGGCAGGCAAGGACTTGTCCTAGGCAGTGACATATTAACTCAATGTATTGTAGAATCTTTTCAGACTTGTCCTCGGTAGCCACTAGTCTCTACTCTCTCTCTCTCTCTCTCTCTCTCTCTCTCTATATATATATATATATATATATATATATATATATATATATATATATATATATATATATATAGGTAAATTATGTGGGGCACCTAGGTGCCTCGGCACCTAGACCCGTTATGGCAAGTCATATCTACTAGTGCATGTTGTACAATTCAGGTAATAATACCTTTCCATATTTTGTTTGCATGCATTAGTACCTTAATGGCTTATGATTGATTTCCAAAACATAGTATTCTATTTATTTGCTAGCAATAGTTTCTTTCCAAAACATAATTGCATGGTGTTTCTTCTATACTAATGCATGCTAATATGAGTTCTACAAATAAATGGTGTGTCTATGTATATACACAAGATATATTTAATTTTAAGGTATAACTTTTAAGAAAAGTTAAGGCTGATTTGAAATTTTTGACAATTTATCTATATAATTTAATGTGACCAAATAATATAATATGTGGTCCTAATTATCTTTCTTGCTTTTAGGTATGTAGAAAGCATGTGCGTACCGCGAACCAATTGTTTTGCTCGTACATATATCTAAGATATCGTATCCACAATTTTTTTTAATAATTTAGATGAATCATTTTGTACAATTATTACTCAACAAGTATTGGGTGACTGTATTTGGGGCGTTGTCATATATACGCATGAAATGTATGATACCCCACATATCATATGACTAATGTATGACACCCATGTTTTCATATACCCAACGATGATAAGAGTACAACAGGCCTATTCGGTATACGTTGGGTATACCACGGTATCATATACCCAACATATCGTATACCTAATGTGCAAAAAGATATGTATACCCACTGGGTATACAGGGTATGTACAAAGCACGTTGATGCCGACGACCGATTTTTTTGTTCGTACATATACCTAAGATATCGCATCCATATACTTTTTTGTACACACATAATCCTTGGAGATGTATGCAAAACTGATATACTTTGAATGGGGTTATACCAGAAAATCATAGACCCTTTGCTGATACATGTATACTCGTTCGAGACATACCCGTAAATGACATTGCAGACATACCCAAAAATTGTATAACCCAAGAATATAAATAAATGTGACATACTCAGAAATTATATACCCAAAATCAATTTACTCGCATCTGATGTATTCCAAATTAAGTATGTACTATCGGTCGAGAATACGTCAAAGATAGGTACATACCCAATATTAGTACGCGCATATATATAATACTGAGGACGCACATGCATACCCCATAAAAATACTGAAGTTGTATGTATATACCTTCATAAGAGTTTCCATTCTTCGTACAATGAAATAAATTAAGAAATTTCATTTATCACTTTCCTATTCAACCCATGATATTAAGACACCTAAATAATACATTTATTGGTACTTGCCAATTACTTCCATAAAGTATATATGGAAGCCGCTTAATATACTCGCCCTATTATTATCTGCATGCATCAGTCTAAGATCCGACGGCCACGAGGTAAGGAGCCTGGGCACCTAGGTGTCCCAAACTATTGTCCTATATATATATATATATATATATATATATATATATATATATATATATATATATATATATATATATATATATAAGAGCAAACATTATCTTCTCTAAATGCACCTCACAAAACATACACGGATACATTACCATCGCATGATTAGTCTCGTTAAACTCAATCTAATGGCTAGCCTTAACCTAATATGTTCCTTATGTGCACTTAGCAATTTACATTGACTGACCGTACTCCACCATGGAGGAAAATATGAAAATCCACGCTTGGTCAATTAGGAAACTGTAATAACAGACACATCCTATTAAGAAACTAATCACGGACGCATCTAATTATTAAGAAACTAATCACAAATGCATCCTATTATTAAGAAACTAATCACAGGCACATCCTATTATTAGGAAAATAATCACGCGCGCATCCTATTATCAGGAAAATAATCACGAGCGCATCCTATTTGGAAATTAATCACGGACGCATCTAATTATAAGAAAGCTAATCATAAACGCATCCTATTAGATAACTAATCACGAACGTATCTAATTATTAGGAAACTACTCGTGAGCGTATCCTATCATCTCCTATCAAGGAATCGCGATCGCGAGAAGCCTGCCGTCACTAACCCACCACCCACGCGAGGAGGAGCTGTGGCTTCCTCGAACACGCACACGTGCCGTCGTCTTCTGCCTGGAGGCCAGGTCACTCTCCTACTGACTGCAGCGACTTCGTCCACGTCCTGGGCATACTCTCCGGGAACCACCAGCATCCGCGTCGACTTCAGCTTCATCCACAACACCCACGCTGACAACCAACCACCGCCGATGCCCTTCAACTGGGGGCAACGCTGCGTATCCTTGACCAGTATAAGTGGGGGCATTCGCTCCACAGCCATGCATGTAGATTCGCCTGGTCGCCAACCATCGTCGTCCCCAGGGCGGCACAGGTCTCGGTCACTGCACAGCAGGTGAACCTAATCACGGCCCCATCTCCGTCGCCCGAAGCCACCGCCGACTCCCTCAGCTCTGACGTGTGTTGCTCCGTTGGACACGCTTGTCCAGTACTCACGCGTGGACGACGTCATCCAAAGACATCCTACCTTCGTCGGACGCTGGAACTCCCCACGCCCCGGTGCATGGAGGCCGTCGTCTCAAAGCTGGACGACTGACTCACCTGCGTCGACAACGCCGCCCAGCTGGTGAGAGGACACGGTCGCCGCGGCCGCTCGCAGGCCTGAACGACGGAGACACTCGCCTTCACGCGAACGCGCTGCACGCACGCACTAATCAGGTAAGTACCGGGTGTTGTTTGTTTTACTGGCATCGCTACCTCGCCGGTGGTGACACATCTAGAAGTACATGAACTAGAGATGAGGCAATGAGAAAGAGAGGAGCGCTGGAGCATACACAGTTGGGTTTCACGCAACCAATGCCTTCGTTCTTTCTTTATTTTTTCACTGATTTTCGCGTATCTGCAACTGACGTCTCTATTTTTTTAAGTACTGACTACCGATTATTACATGGACAAATCACGACTACACAGTAAACTCACAAACAAATTTGCTGAACCAAGACCCTACTTGCAGACATGAAATTACATTTCATTGAAAAAACCCCAGAAGTTTGCATAAGTTTTACTGGAAAAAAAAAACTAAAGTTCGCATACGTTTTACTAAAAAAACCTGAAACTTGCATAAGTGTATTTGTTTGTCCAGTAGATACATGGCAATTGTAATTTTACGTGAGCATTTTCATACCATCCTTATCTACAGTTGAGTTAATATGTTTTCCTGATAGAAAACTTGGACCACATACAAAAGAAGCAAAAAATGCATGTTTATTATGATGATGACGAATGTAGGATATTTTGTGGTCATGGTAAATTCGCATATCATTTATTTTATTTCATTATTGCATTCTACATTACATACTACGCACGACCACTTCGGTAGAGGTGACGAGTTCGTATCATACAAAGAGACCAAACATGTTTCTCCGAATATTTTGAATCATGATCTTTATGACTTCATCTCTACTACTTATAAGAAGTACATTTTTTCACTTGACTATTTCCTAACTTGATAGATAAGGTATGTTTTATCCACTAGAGTTGCTAAAATTGGAAGCATGTCTACATTTTTTTCTTTTTAAACCGGCATTTGTTGGCCTTTTTTGCCACTGTTATTCTTACAAGTGGTAGTCTACGCATATTGAAGATCATTTTTAAATTATTTATCTTCGTATCATTATTACTACAAACTGAGAGGATATTTGTTATATTGTCAAAATTTTAGAATGCTGAGCCTTTAAAGAAATGTGTAGTACTCAAGTAACTGTTTCCAAGTTATCATATCAATGCTTTTGTCCAATGAATAACAAGTATAATTATGCAATTTGTCACTGTAATTTTTATTTGGTTTACATATTATATTTTTATAATAAAGTAAGTCACTTTTCTTGCTTCTAGACATTACGACACTTGTGGTGCAATAGTAGAATCAGATGGTCCAACTAGCATTTTTTTTGTCTTCTTTCACAGCTGATTCTATGCAGTCAAGACATCTCTACACTTCTCTATCTGACAATGGTTTCCTCTTTTCAACAAACCACAGAGGTCTCTTCCCACTATTATGGTTAACACTTGATTGTAATAATAATTCTTGACTGAAGTTTGTTGGCACTGAAATGCTTCCTTAGCTTGTCCTGAGCGACATTTTCATATGTAATTATACTTGCATAAATGTGTGCGTAGGGAGAATCATGATGAATCTTCTAAATAATTTTCAGTTTTATACATTCGGAAAAGTGGGTGGTCTTTTAATACATGAGACATGTTGATTAAGGAGAAATGATATTTTAAACTATTTGTACGAGTTGAGAATAAGAGATTGTGTACTTTATAGAGAAATTTAAAATTTATGAATAAATTGTCTTGTATTAAGTTTAATATAATGTGTTAATTCAAATAAATGTGTTGCATGTGCACATGTATTAGTTTAAATAGACGTGCATCGCACGTGCACACTTATACTAGTACTAGTACTAATAAAAGATCAAACATAAACTTCTCTAAACACACGCCATAAAACATACACAGATCGATTATCATCATATGATTAGGCCCACTAAATTTAATCTAACGGCTTGTGTTAATCTAATCCGTTCTCTTGTGTATACTTAACAACTTAGATTGACTGAACAAATTCCACCGCAGAGGAAACTTCACGCCCGCAAAACGCACCCCCGGTAATCACGCAAGGCAGAAAAATGAATCGGATGGAAATTGCTCATCCTCAGATAATCATGCAACGAATCCCTGTAATCACGCACTAGCTTGACATAACGCACGATCCCCACGCTCCCTCTCCGCCGTCGCCATGCCGCCCAGGGAGCAGGAGCCGCCGCGCCCCAGGCCTCGTGCCGCCTGCAGCATGTCGCGCGCCGCGCCGCCGTCACGCCGCACAGGGACCAGGAGCCGCCGTGCCGTCCGCAGCATGCCGCCCGCCGCACAGCGAGGGAGCAGGAGCCGCCGTGCCGCCCGCAGCATGCCGCGCGCTGCGCAGATGAGGGAGCACTATCCGCCGCGCCGCCGCTCCCGTGCCGCCCCCAACGCTCCCGTCACTTGCCATCCCCTCCTCTCCACCCTCACTACCTGTCCCGCATCGCCCTTCAACAGAGTTGAGATTTCGACACTGACCACATCGCCAAACCTCGAGCAAGCGGCCGTTGCCCATATATAGCAAGACGACGACGACGACGTCCACCCGCGACCACGAGTATTTTTGTCACCAACCGCTGGTAATTTACCGGTGTTTCCTGGCTTCGAAATCGTCTAGATGTTAATGTTTTCTGAAGCATAGCATTCTTCAGGTTGATGAATTATGAGAGCTGAAAATTGTATCACAACTACCAGAATTAGTCAAATTTGGAGGTGAACTGATGTGTTGATGTTTTTTGTCACCTGCCTGACGAGCTAGGGTGCGGCCTACTGATGTTCATGAAAACTGCAGTTTTGGCACACGAAGGGCAGAAGAAGGATGCATAAGGAGCTCTGTTTTTTATCGACCAGCCTCCTTTTTTTTTGTCAATTTTCATGCTAATTAATAGGTCTTTGGTTTTCCCTCTATGAATCTCCATTCACCGTCCTCTAATATTTTGTGCAGTCTTTATTACTAGACATGTGGTATCTACATTGATGTCTCCAACTCTCAAAATTGCAGGCCATGTTTGTTAAAATAAGAATATCATGTATTAATCTTCAAATCCTACTAGGCAGCTTCATCATGAATGGATGTGAAATGAAGATGCATCTAACGTCAGTTTCTTACTCATTGAGGTGATGGATTTAATATCTAGATGTAAACTATTATGTGCTCCACATAATTGATGGAATTTATGCTAATGACTTATATCTGGGATTCTATTTCAGGACACCTTTCTGCTGTGTTAGTTCAGGTGCTTCTTATTTTTCTGAAGGACTACCTAGGTAATCTTCAGGATGTTCTCCTTTTCTTTCTCAGATGTGTAATCTGCTTATTGTCCATCTTTTGGTGTTCCTTGGCCTCTTATGCACATATCGTTCAGAATACAGGGACAAAGACCTAGAAATCATGCCATATATGTTTGTGTTTGTTGGTGTACTTGCAAGTAAAGGTCATGTTGGCCTGTCATGCTTTTGCAATTGGTTAATACTTAACAGGCAAGTGTTCAGATTCCTACAATTTTTGCTTTGTTGAGAGTGACACACACGTGTCCTTTTACTATGTGTGTTCTCTCTGGACGACATATATTGAGGAAACATCCTCTTGAGGCTAGCTCTCTAACTTTAGTTATATATGCACTTCATTTTACTATTATTCTGAGAAATCTGCACATATAGTATGCTTCCTTTTTTGTTGCCATGTTATGTAACACCATACTGATTTGAGATAACGGCTGCCTTTCAATGTGTGTGTTGTGTGTGATCGTGCAAGTTGGGATAATTTTTCCTTTCATACCTTTCCATTTCCTTGACTCATAGTAGGCGTCACAAAATGTCATAAAGCTTCCCATTACTTTTTTGATCCATCATATTTTTCTCCTTTTCTACATATTGCAAGATTTTGCTCACTCTACCATCGCCTTCATGGCTGCCAGAGTTAGTGCAGTGTGGCGAAGGTGCCGTCAATGGTGGTGACACAGACGGTGAGCAATCGATAAATAGAATGAATACTGTCGTCAAGGTTGTTGTGCAGTAATGGTCCGATTGCTTCTAACATTAGGAAATAGGTGCACCTGAAGCTGATTTACAACTTACAAGACTTTGACAAAGATTACATTTTATATTCAGAGAAGATACGTAATAAGTCCAATGTACCCTCAGTAGTTGTACCGAATTTGCAGAAAAGTGCAATTGATCAAGGGAGCATTGGTCTGATTTAAGAGGGATTAGTAGCTGATTTCGTTCGAAAATATTTAAGAGGGGCCTGAGAAATTTTCTTGCTAAGCTTATAACGTGCATTGCACGTGCAATCTTACTAGTCCAGCAAATTATCCATATGTTTGCCCTGATTAAATAGCTTGTTACGTGGCTTTAGATTCTTTGCAGCCCAAAACTTCAGATTGGCATCTGATTCTTGCTAGATCTTGTCCTTAGATAGCAGCGTCGTAGCTCGAAATATCCTAATTCTTGCTAGGATATGTCCCACGTAGAATCTTTTCTATGCAAACCTCCCTGTTACATTTCTTAAACAAAATACCATTGATTAGCTTGTTCAACTAATTAATTTGGCTAATTATACAAACCAACTATCCAAATTACGCCATCAACAGCTAGGTCACCAAGTTTTAGCGTGGCAAGCGGCAAACGACACGACAAGCTGCAGCATCGGCCGACTCGCCGAGCAGAAGCATCATCGGCCATCAAGTCCCTTCTTTTGGTACAAAGCGTCCCTCTTTGATTTTGTATTGTTTTTTCTTTTGAATAATGATATTAGCTCGTATACAAAAAATGTAATTAGTTTTATTATCGACCCATATTGGTTTTTGGAAGATACTATATAATAATTATACTAACTTTATTATGCTCATCTTTTGTGTACATGTGCATCACCGGTGAAAAGTGTGAATTTTGATTTTTTTTCAAAAAATCTGGCCTCCATGAAGGCCAAGCTCCAAAACGCCATACTCTAACTTATGATACTGTGCACTATGAATGTAGTATCAGACACTAGTATAATATGCATGATACTAGTATATAATACTCGCTGTTACGACCAGTCTAATAGTAGTATCATAGGTAATATCATGCATGCCAACTAAGCAATTTTGGTAGGGTGACATAGAATTAAATGAAGAAATAGATGCTTGAGTATCATATCATGATACCATATCATATTAAATGATGTGCTACTTTGTGTCATGCATGACAATAAATATAGTACTCTATGATACTTTGCATTACGGATGTAGTGTTATACACTAGTATCATATGGATGATACTAGTATATGATACTCTCCATTACAACCAGCCGGCTCATCTCAAAATTTCTATTTTTTCCATTTTGTCTCAATTTTATTGCTTTCTATCACATACTCCAATCTATTCAAATTTCAAGGTGCATTAAATTGTTGCATGCAAGGATTAAGAGAAAATTCATCAATGTATGTACACACGTTTTTGGTCACACATGCATGCATTGTAATTAATACATTGGTAAACACATTTTTTTTTAAAAAAAATGAGCGCATTGATTGAATAATTTTGCAAATTACAATTTTTTTGAATTGAGCCTTATAAACTAAAAGAAAGGGAGTACTTGATTTCCAAACCAAGAGAATCTTTGTGATGCTGTATTTTTTAGTACAAGAGTAATAACAAATCACTCAAGAGGCACACTACACTCCGATTGCGTAAGGAGCGGAGGTTCGTGGGGACGTCGACAATCATCTGTTGGTTACATTGTCTTCTGGCCAAAGGAGCAAGCTCGTGAGCCAAAGAATTGCACCCCTCCCCACAATGCTGACGCTGTGGTAATGTCATGGATCAGTGCATGGTGGATCGACCTGCTCGGTGCAGCAGGTAAACAATTCAGTGACAATTACTCCTTCCGTTCGTTTTTATAAGATGTTTCAGACAGCTTGCTTTGTACTGTTTTGTACAGTGTCTATATTTTTAAAATGTTTTATAAAAATGAACAGAGGTAGTATGTTGCAGTCAAGTTTCAGGACGACGACGGCCCCGGTACAGGCTAATTCAGTGCCCTTCGGCTCCACGCTGCTGCAGCGTTGTAGGAGTAAGTATGATATCAAATCCTTCTGTGTTACAGCCTCCGTCGTCCAGGACATACACGCAATCAGTGCAACACATTGTCAACTAATGACGACAAGACAGCGGCCCTTGTATTTAAATCCAGTGGGTAACAAGACAATGATGTACAAATTTCTCATAATGTCAAGATAGCTATGCGGCGGCTACGAGAGTACGAGTGCTCCGTCAAATATAAGGGCTAGCATCATAGTAGGAGTAACATAGCTATAGTAACATAACACATTCTAAATTTATTTTGCTTATGTGACAGATAGTTAATGAGAAGTGGTAATATATTACTATAACATAACGCTTCATAAGACAAGATGAGTCTACAAGTTAATAAATGAGACCATCTATGACACTACTACTATATTATTTTGTACTTTAAAGATAGTAACTTTATATGCATGACACTAGTATAAGTTACTTCCCACTATAACAACCTAACGTTTGTGCTTAAGTTAGCAAACTACTGCTAGTTTTTTTTGGAAGAAGGAACTTTCATCAATCAAACATAGTGATTACATTCAAAGTTTTTCTTAGAAACTTCTTATCTATTCATACTCAATCATGTTTAGTACTACAAAGAATGCCGGAGTTACACCAGGCCCATGGACCACCTAACAACGACTACAAGCACATAGACGGTCGAAGGGGCGTCGTCGTCATTGCCCCACCTTCACCAAAGTCGAGCAAACCATGTTGTGGTAGATAATCAGAAGGTCGTCGCACTAAGACTCCATAAGACAAGCGCACCAGAGCAACAAATATCGTCAATGAAGACAATCATCCTTATATTTTCTTTCTCTGAAAAGTGGAAAATGCCTGCCTCTGGATCAAGCGATGCACACAACCATTTTATTAATTAAACGTACACCCAAGTCACCAAATACCATAAGGTTTACAGCAGTACACGACCTCAATGTCAGCAACAAGATTACATATCTCACCTATGTAATCTACTATTCACACGCGAGCCAAACTGGTTGAACATACCCCACGCAACGGTTTCCTGGCGGTTGTACCCAAAGGCCATAAGCCTCTGCGCATCCACCGCTGCAGGGCCCCTCCCACTGACAGGGGGTTGGGGGGCGAGGTCGTCCTCACCTCCATAGCCGAAAGGCCATCGGAGGCGGGGTGGACCCGTGACGCTGACAAGGAAAGGAGGAAACATGATCGACTGGGGTCTTAGTGTAGAATGTGCTAGCTATTTCACCCTGAGAGTTACAAAGGCAATGGGTTGTTTGTTGTTGTGAACATCACATGCAAGGGCATCCTAATTAAACCTTCATAAATACTTAATTGTTCAGAAGAAATCAATTTTGAGGAGTTTAATTATAGCTAGTCGAACCACTAATGTATTAACTGCTATTTTTTCAGCAGCTAAGGGTAACTTTTAGCAAAAGATTCCCTTTCCCTCACGCGCCCGCCTTTCTATCTTGCTTGGCCGACTCCATGCCGGCACCACCCCACTGTGTTTCTTGCCTCCGGTGACCACCCCGCATACCGGCCATCATCTTTTTAGCCCCGCCAACCTTCGGCCGACAAATTCCGATGAGATTCTGGGAAGAAACCGACAAAAAATGTCTTCACTTTTTTGTTTTTATCATCTCCAACCACGGCAACCCTCCTTTTCCCCGTCCTAGCCCGGAGGCACTCCTCCCCTCGTCCCCGGCCGGACTAAAGCTACACCGCGCACGGAGGAGCACCTAGGAAAATTCCGCCTAAATGAAGAAAACTTGCAAAGGAAGGCGGCCAATGTCTGCTATCACTTATTTTGATGAATCCTTCCATTCCAGACCCCACCATCCCGCCACTCAGAGATGGATGAGGGGAAGAGCCCATTCAAATTCAGAAGCGGCCAAGACATGGACCTGGACTCCTCGAGGATGAATTTTGCCTACTTTCTCGACTACCACTCAAGGTGAGCCTTTATTAAATTACTTTTTGGGAGCATCGGTTTTAGGTCCGAGCTAGCTCATGGACATCATCTAGTAACGAGAAGTCGTCGTTTACTGCATGGAAAGAAGAAAAATGTAGGAAGAAGAGAAAGAGGAAGAGAGACTTCCATGTGGGGTCTAGTTCATTTGAGGAGTTAAGTTTGAGAGTTTGATTAGCTTGACATATTTTAACTTCTCATATTTAAGAATTTAAGGTTTGAAAAGATGGTTGAGCAATTAAATTTCGATAATGCTAACTCATGAATGTTGGCATTTTTTCTAAATGTCTTCTCTACCGCGAAATACCATATTTGTCAACAAATTGTCACCCCACTACAACTAAACTTGCTATAGAAACCGTTCGTAATTCAGCGAAGTTTGCCAGCTATGAGGGTCAAATTTGCGGGTTTGGTCAAAGACGCCCTTAGTTTCTCCCTACTCTATGTATACAGCGGACTGATATAATAGTGTAGTCGGTACAGACCACCACACCCATTCCAAGGCGCTGAAGCAAAGTAGAGAAGCATGGCTCCTAGTGCTGCTGTTCCATGTGATGATGCCGGCCGTGAGCTCCCTCACGTTGCCATCTTCCCGTTCATGGCGAGAGGCCACACCATCCCGCTCACCCACCTGGCGCACCTCCTACTACGCCGGCGCCTCGCCACCGTGACCTTCTTCACCACCCCGGGCAACGCGGGCTTTGTACGCGCCGCTCTGCCCGACGGCGTCGACGTGGTCGAGCTCCCGTTCCCGGACGGGGACGGCCGCGCTTCGCAGGGTGCGGAGAACGTCGAGGGTATTGCGTCGGCGTCCTCCTTCGCCGCCTTCGCAGAGGCCACGACGGCGCTGCGGCCGCGCTTCGAGGAGGCGCTCGCGGCCATGCGTCCCGCCGCCAGCCTGCTCGTCGCCGACGGGTTCCTGTACTGGGCCGGAGAGTCGGCCGGCGCGCTCGGTGTCCCGAGGCTGTCGTTCCTGGGAACATCCGCGTTCGCGCACGTGATGCGAGAGGCGTTCGTGCGCGACAAGCCAGGATGTGGGCCTCCGCAGTGCGACGCTACTGGCGGCACCACGGGCACCTACACGGTGCCGGAGTTCCCTCACGTCCAGTTCCTGCTGGCCGATATCCCTCCGCTGCCCATGCCGGCGATAGTCCTCGACGCAAAGATGGGTATGGCCGTCGCCGGAAGCCGCGGCGTGATCATGAACACCTTCCACGGTCTGGAGAGCGGCTACATCGATCACTGGGACCGGCACGTCGGGCCCAGGGCCTGGCCCATCGGCCCCTTGTGCTTAGCCCGGCAACCTTCTTCCACCGTCGTCGGCGAAGTCCATAACGCCAAGCCCTCATGGCTGCGGTGGCTGGACGAGAAGGCAGCCGCCGGCCAGTCCGTGCTCTTCGTCGCGCTCGGGACGCTGTTGGCGGTGTCGGACGAGCAGCTCAAGGAGGTGGCGCGAGGGCTGGAAGAGGCAGAGGTGAACTTCCTGTGGGCCGTGCGGGACGATAGTTCTGACCTCGGCATAGGATTCCACGAGCGCGTCCAAGGAAGGGGCATGGTAACGGGAGGGTGGGTGGACCAACCGGCCATCCTCCAGCACGACTGCGTGAGAGGATTCCTAAGCCACTGCGGATGGAACTCGGTGCTGGAGAGCATGTGCGCCGGCGTGCCATTGGCGGTGTGGCCAATGATGTTTGACCAACCTCTCAACGCGAAGCTGGTTGTTGATGAACTTAAGGTCGGTGTCAGGGTCAGGTCTACCGGAGGGTTAGTCAAGGGTGAGGAGGTTTCGAGGGCGGTGAGGGAGATAATGTTAGGGGAGACAAGGGTGTCGGCGGTGAAGAACGCGGCGGTTCTGGCGGGGCAGGCACAACACGCCATGTCCGCAGGTGGTTCGTCGTGGAAAATGGTGGAGGAGATGATTAGCGAGCTGTCTGGGCAGCCGACAGACAAGGCTAGCAGGGGGGCACACGTTGGTGGCAAGTAGTAGTATGTGCAATGAAGAAATATGAGCAATGTAGCAAGTCCGGAGACCTATTGTAAAATAGCTAGGTGTGATGTTTTGTGCGAATAAAGATCAATGTCAACATGGAACTTCGGTATCTGGTTACGTATATCGGATGATTCTGCGGATTTGTTATTGGTTCTGGTCTTTCTCATCATCTCATGTGACTGAGAAATAATTATTTCTATGTCATCCACAAGAACTATGTGATGTAGAATCAAGATTCGTGCAAATATAAATTGGTGAGAAGACCTTTATCAGATAGTTATTACTGAGGAATAGCAATTCCTAAGTCGACTAGATTGTATATGCCCATAACAATATTTTATTGAATAAAATAACCAATTAAATGTGGAATTTATTCTCATGATTGAGTGATCATCGACGAAGCTATTCCTTAAAAGTGCACATGAGCATCAACATGCATGTTTGTTTTCGAGCAACCGGCCGCGCTGCCTTTTCATTACAATAGAAGAGAGAAACAGGCACCAAGTTCCAAAACCCTAAACGGGGCATTGAGACTAGCCACAATGAAGAGTAACATACAGTAGTAACATACATATATCCCTAGATTATGATACTATCTTCATACTATCCCTTTTCTGATTTATATGGCTTAATTTAAAAATCTCACCAACCAAGATAGATGGTGAGTGGTGGAACAATTTTTGTAATTTGCAAAATCACTCAATTAATGCGCTTGTTTTCCTCAAAAATTGTGGTTACCAATGCATTAATTGCAATGCATGCATGTATAAAATACATGCATTGGTCAATTTTCTCTTAATACTTGCATGCAATGATTTATTGCACATTCAAATCTAAATACGTGATGTGGAACAACCAAATTGAGACTTATAAAATGAGAAAACTAAAATTTTGAGATAAGCCCTATAAACCAGAAAGGAGGGAGTAGTGGGTAGTAACATAAGCGTGGTAACATGCAAAACTTCATTTATTAGGTTATAGACTCATATTGCATTGGCACATATGATGTTACAGTAACTAGCTAAGTTACTACAACTGCCTCTCTCCTCATTAACTCATTGCCACATAAGCAAATTTACTGAGTTGAACTCGATGTTACTGCCGAAGTTACTCCCATTGTGACAAGTCTGAATGTGAGGATCGAAAAAATAAAGATATAAATAATCCATGGACTAAACCACATGGCCGATTCATAATTCAGCCTAATATCGTCGATGTATAACTCCAAATGGGGCCTTGGATGGGAACAATGACATCATTATTCTCATTGAGAAACACGATACACACCTTGCAAACCTTAATTTTATCCTTCTCTAGGCCATGTCTAGTCTCAAGGTAAACCTCAGCACAAGCAAATCGATCTTTATGGGTTGCCCCCTGCTAAACAAAATCGTGTAGCTAATCATTTGAATTGCAAGCTCAGCTCCTTCCCATATATGTTTCTTTTGTACCGCTATTGTTGATAAAGCTTAAAGCAGCAAATTTCATTCGTATTGAGCAAAACTTAAGGCCCTCTGGAGGGGTACATATAATACCAGGGGGTGGGGTGGGTTAAAGTGAGCCTTATTAACTCTTGCCTTTCCAGTCTTCCCATGTGCACCGTGGGCTTCTACCGCCTCTCGAGGTCACTCGGGATTCAACAAACATCATAGTGCTTTCTTTTGGAACTCTATTGATAATAGGATGAAGTATATGATGATTAAATGGAAGCTTATGTGCAAAACTAAGAATCTTGAGGGGTTGGGCATCATTAACACCATCATGAACAAATTCCTTATTATGAAGTGGGGGTAAGATATTTACCATGATGCCCTCGGCTCTATCTAGGGAGAGTTGCTTAAAGCCAAGTATTTCCTAGTTGATGATCCTCTTGTCGTTGATCCACCTAGAAGATAGATCACGGGATCTGTTTTTATCATTATACATGCAGTCACGACAATGGGAGGAGAGTTGGCATGCGCGCTTGTTATCTCCTCCTCGCAGATCCCTCGAACATTTCCTTATGGCTCCCTCGAATGGTTCATCCTAGCATCACATGTGCAATGCCTCCAAGGTATTCGCACGTGCAGGAAGGAGTGTCGGGTGATGGACTGTTAGATCTGATCCCATGACATGGGCATGGAAGTTTTGGCAGCTAGCTCATGGGATTGTTGAACTTTTTCGAAGGTCTCGCCCCCCACTTCTATAGACGCCTGGGATGTGCCACAACACTTGAGGCCCATTAGGACTCTACGCCCAATTCCACCCGGATCCAATCCAAGTGGGTTCGTGTCTCTTAAGTGTGAAACCCAATAGGTTCACATACACATGGACACGGTCTGAGTCGATAACTGGTTGCGACTCCTAGCAGAACATGCCAACTTCCGGGTGTGCACTATGTCATATTGATGAACCTTGACAATTCGTCATATGCATTATTTCTTTTGCCTCCTTGTACGTGTTGTCAAGCTCAAGATGAGTACTTCTCACACTTGTTGGCAACTGAACCTCTCTCTAGATGTGATACAGATTTCCGAACTAGGCGAACAATTAACGCAAATCGCATGACTATGCATTCCGAAGTTGATCACTCGGGAGGGCCCATTGAATATGAAAACCAAGTCGGAGGGTCGAATCCGATCTCGACCAACCATGTATAACCCGAAAGCTAACTTAATAACTATGTAGTTATGGAGTAGCGTTTGATAGACCATAAGTCAGTCAGTCCTCATCCCAAGAACAAGCGAGGATGTCAGGTGTAGAACATGGCGTATAATGTGCCTAAGGCAAACAAATGACAATATCTTGTTGCATTTCAATGGGGATCTGTCCGACTCAGTGAACCCCATCCATGAGTCCATACTGTCGGTTGGTATTTCTACGCCCATGACTTATGAAACATAGTAAGCAAATGAGTCATATACTAGTGAAATGATATGTGTCTGAGTAACCTTATCAACTAGGGACCATTAGAACAATCATCATACTTATTGATACATATTGGTGATGATGTCGAAGGACAATACAAATAATTCATGAATACATATGAGAATAACATCATCACATGATTACCTCTAGGACATATTTCTTACACTTTTCCTTTGCTCTTGTCGACTAATGATCCCATGGTTTGTCTCCATTCTGCTTCCGACAAGTTTTTGGTCAAGTCTCTTTATACTAGGCTTGTGCAAGGGCAACACTCGAACAAGTTTCAAGGAGTGTGGAGGGATCAAATTTCTCTTAAATTAGAATCTTTCTATGGAAAACCATTCGGCGACGTCGGTGTGTTCTCTCTAGTGACCAGATTCTTAAGTGTAATTGTACAACTGACACAACATGTTCTCTTTGTGGAGAGAATGAAGACATGAAACATATTCTTGTTAGATATATGATTATGATTTTTTTTCTAGAGTTGAGTTTGGTTGTGGTTGAATGTCAACTAGCACCCGAATATCTTTGATGACTTTGATCTTACTGCAAATATCTCCAGTCAATTTTGCCGTGTGTTCTGGTTCCCTTTTGCCGTGCCCTGTTAGTCCATTTAGACTACCTGTAGTAAGTCTGCCATTAAGCACTCTTTCCCTAACCAGACGTCTGACTGCTTATTCAAAATGACTGCTCTCTTGCAGCAATGGAGGACACTTGTTAAGGGCTTCGACACTTAAGTCGTCGATTCACTAATTCTCAAGATCCACTCCACCACCATCAATTTGATACCTCCTGCTCCGCCCCGGCCATACCCTAACTGGCCCCTTATTTTTATGCGCATTAGGGCTTGCATGTATGCCTCCTCCTCAAACTATTTCGTTTGCTCGAGGTTTGTTTGTGCTGTTAGGGCCACTTTGTAATGCATTGCTATTCTTGGATGTTGTTTAACTTTGCTCAAAACAGGCTTTTGCCCCGCTTTATATATAAAGCCATCACCGAACCAAGTACACGGTCGAATGATACAAGATGGTGAGGTAGCCCTCGTACAATGTTGATCCTAGGATAACCGGATCGCACATAACACACACGACTACGCTACCGAAAGAAAGCATCGGGAAAACCGAGTACAACACCACACAATGCCCTAAACACCTAAACTCCATGACAACGCCCCAGGAGGGAAAACGACACAAAGCGTCACCGCTACAAAGTCCAAAAGGGACAAGGGTCTTCACTTGGAACCCTGGCACGAAGAGGAGCACCATGATGACGTCTTCGAGAAGATATCGGTGCTCGCAAGTGCCGCCGTCATCGACGACAAAGAGCAGAGCTTTCACTCGGCAGCTCCCCGTGCCACCACAAGATCTTCAAGACAAGCGCAACGAGTTCAGCTCGCAAGGTCCGGATCGGGGCGATGCCGCTGCCAAAGACAGGGAGAGTGCCCAAGCCACCCACCGCTACCCTCCTGTAGCCCACACGATCAGGAGGGAGAGCCTCCACCACCGACATGGTGCCCGCCGGAGAGCATGGTGTCTGGTGTGGCTTTATTTATAAAGTTGTGCTTGTGTCTTCCCTTAAAAAATGAGAGAACATTGAAACCCTCGTTGTGGAGAAGAGATGGATGCATTCAATTTTGGTTTAAAGCATACTTGATACGACGGAGGTTTTTTCTTGAAGATTCAGAGCAGTTACCCCCTCCTTGCCAGTCTGTTGATCCAGCCTATATATCTGGATTGTCAATTTTAGCATTATAGTACTATGAACTATGTATATATCACAAAAGTTATACCTTATAATGATATATTTTTTGCGATGTATAACTCATATTATGTTGGTTAAATTGCCAATATAGGGATATGCATAGGTCCAATAAATAAAAAAAGTACTTACTTCGATTCAAAATAAGTGTCGCACTTTTGAATGTTAAGTTGGGAATTGCTACAACGACTCGCAGGATATGAGAATGACAACACTATAGTCACAGGCTTACCCACAACATAGTTAGCTGGTCAACTTATGATTATGAGCGTGTTTGGTTGCCGTAGCCAATAGTAGCTGCATTGCATAGCCTTCCCAACTCAGCCTGGCTATGCAAATGCAGCCTCAAATGCACCATATGCATGTTGTTTGGTTGCCTGCATGCCCTCTAGCCTGCATGGGCAGAACCACATTGCCTGGTATTTGGTTGCCTGCATGTTAGTGGACAAACACAAGCCATGGTGTTTGGTTGTATGCAACACCTGGTGTGTGGTAACCTCTTTGGCTAGTTGGTGAGGTTACCAGCACACTTCGGCACAACCATGTAGCACACATCATAAGTAGAGCAGAGTATAAACAGAGGATCTACTACTTAAGAGCATAGTGCAGATAAAGCAGTACCACACTTCATAACAGTTTTACGCATAAACCATAAACATAAACAGTTCAAAGCAGACTCGATAGTACTTAGGGAGGCCCTGACCCTTCTCCTTGGCGGCGAAGGCTTCGTCGTGCTTTCCACACTTGTTGACGATCTCAATGCCATCGTCGTCGAAGATGATGACCTTGAGGGTGTCAGGAGTGAGGAGCTTGAACGTCACCATGTAGCCGATCTTGATCTGATGAACGGCTGCGTAGGTGGCCCAACCCTGATCTAGGGTCACCCTGCCGTTCATCAGCTTCACCGTCACCTTCCAGGAGGAGCCGGTGTTGTTCCTGAGCTTGAACTCCGTCGGCACCGCGACGAAGTGCTTGGTGAAGTCCAGGGGCATGGGGATGCACTCAAGCTTCGGTGCAAGGATGACTTTGCAGAAGTGAGAGTTGGGCCATCCTCCTGATGGTAGTGGCCGTAGTTGCGGCGCTTGTTGCTGGGGGGCTCCTCCATGCCCTCGCCGTCGCCACCCTCAGGCATCTTCGGGTCTTCCTCGGTGGTGGGCGGCAGCACAACCTCGTCGGGCATTGGGTGAAGGGGCTGCTTGCACTTGTTGTCAATGGCCGGGAGGACCTCATTGCTCTCCTCGATCTGCACACAATTCATGGAGTTAGGAACAACACATAGTTCATGGCTTATGGAAGAGCATTGATACGTCTCCAACGTATCTATAATTTTTGATGGTTCCATGCTATTATATTATCTGTTTTGGATGTTAATGGGCTTTATTTTACACTTTTATATTATTTTTAGGACTAACCTATTAACCCAAGGCCCAATGCAAATTGCTGTTTTTTTCCTATTTCAGTGTTTCACATAAAAGAAATATCAAACGGAGTCCAAACGGAATGAAACCTTCCAGGAGCGTGATTTTTGGAACAAATGTGATCCAGAGGACTTGGAGTGGACGTGAAGAAACGAATGAGGTGTCCACGAGGCAGGGGGCGCGCCTACCCCCTGGGCGCACCCTCCCCCTCGTGGGCCCCTCGTGGCTCAACCGACCTACTTCTTCCTCCTATATATGTTCACATACCCCAAAAACATCCAGGAGCACCACAAAAATCTATTTCCACCGCCGCAACCTTCTGTACCCAACAGATCCCACCTTGGGGCCTTTTCCGGAGCTCCGCCGGAGGGGGCATCGATCACGGAGGGCCTCTACATCAACTACATGGCCCCTCCGATGATGTGAGAGTATTTTACTTCAGATATTTGGGTCAATAGTTATTAGCTAGATGGCTTCTTCTCTCTCTCTCTGGATCTCAATACAAAGTTCTCCTCGATCTTCTTGGAGATCTATTCGATGTAACTCTTTTTGCGGTGTGTTTGTCGAGATCCGATGAATTGTGGGTTTATGATCAAGTCTATCAATGAAGAATATTTGATTCTTCTCTGAAATCTTTTATGCATGATTGGTTATCTTTGCAAGTCTCTTCGAATTATCAATTTGGTTTGGCCTACTAGATTGATCGTTCTTGCAATGGGAGAAGTGCTTAGCTTTGGATTCAATCTTGCGGTGCTCGATCCCAGTGACAGAAAGGGAAACGACAGCTATTGTATTGTTGCCACCGAGGATAAAAAGATGGGGTTTATATCATATTGCTTGAGTTTATCCCTCTACATCATGTCATCTTACCTAAGGCGTTACTCTGTTCTTATGAACTCAATACTCTAGATGCATGCTGGATAGCGGTCGATGTGTTGAGTAATAGTAGTAGATGCAGGCAGGAGTCGGTCTACTTGTCACAGACGTGATGCGTATATACATGATCATGCCTAGATATTCTCATAATTATTCGCTTTTCTATCAATTGCTCGACAGTAATTCATTAACCCACTGTAATACTTATGCTATGTTGAGAGAAGCCACTAGTGAGACATATGGCCCCCGGGTCTATTTTCCATCATATAAGTTTCCAATCTATTTTATTTTGCAAACTTTACTTTCAATCTATATCATAAAATTACCAAAAATATTTATCTTATCATTATTATCTCTATCAGATCTCACTCTCGTAAGTGACCGTGAAGGGATTGACAACCCCTTTATCGCGTTGGTTGCGAGGTTCTTATTTATTTGTGTAGGTATGAGGGACTTGCATGTGGCCTCCTACTGGATTGATACCTTGGTTCTCAAAAACTGAGGGAAATACTTACGCTACTTTGCTGCATCACCCTTTCCTCTTCAAGGGAAAACCAACGCAGTGCTCAAGAGATAGCAAGAAGGATTTCTGGCATCGTTGCCAGGGAGTCTACGCACAAGTCACGACATACCAAGTACCCATCACAAACTCTTATCCCTCGCATTACATTATTTGCCATTTGCCTCTCGTTTTCCTCTTCCCCACTTCACCCTTGCCGTTTTATTCGCCCTCTTTTTCCGTTCGCTTTTTCTTTCGCTTGCTTCGTCGTTATGGCTAGTCCTTTGTCTACTCCTTTATCTCTCGAGAATGAGGTCCCTAATTTTAAACAAAGGGAGGTAGAAAATCTAAAAGATGCTTAGTTCAGAATATGCAATGCGCAAAATAGATCTACTAGGAAGCAATCTACTACCATTCTTCTTCGCAATTTTTATGTAGGCATCATTCCTTGGAATAGATATATTCTTGATACCATTACTGGAGGAAATTTCTTGGGTAGCCACACTTTTGATTCTTACAATGCTATGATAGATTTGTTTGGCACACCACCTCTCTTGGTTAATGGAACTATGTTAACTTTGGAACATGTTATGCAAAGGCTCGATATTATTGAAAATAAAGTTTCCACTGTTGAATTGATTGAGAATTTGGATAAAAAGATCCACAACCAAATCACCCAATATGGATCTAAGGTAGGAGTTGCTCTGAAAAGTTTTAAAGAAAAAGAACACGTAGTTAATGAAAGAATTGACCAAGATTCCACTAGAATTGATAAACTTGAGGGTATTATTACCAACTTGGGGCCCGCTTTTTCTGCCGTAAGGAATACTTCAACCCCTCCTACCAAGGTTGCCAAACTAATGTACGTTCCTAAGAATAAGGGTGAAACTTCTAGTAAGGAAAATGCGGATCTCAAACCCATAAGTGTTCACCCCAACTTTCTCACTATCATTAAGGAACCTTTTGCTACAAATGATTTTCTTGATTTCTTGCCTATGAGCTTAATCATTAATAGAAAGAAGGAAACTCCTAAGGGTTATAAGTGTTCTATTGAAGAATTGCCTACCAAAGATGATAATACCTAGATCTATCCTTATTTTTATGCCCAGCTAGGGGCGTTAAACGATAGCGCTTGTTTGGAGGCAACCCAATTTTATTTTTGTTTCTTGCTTTTTGATTCTGTTTAGTAATAAATAATTCATCTAGCCTTTGTTTAGATGTGGTTTTATGCTTTTAATTAGTGTTTGTGCCAAGTAGAACCTTTGGGAAGACTTGGGGGAAAGTCTTTGCGATCTTGCTGTAAAAAACAGAAACTTTAGCGCTCACGAGATTTGCTGACATTTTTTTTACTGGAGAGTGCTATTTAGTTAATTATTTTTGCAGATGATTAATAGATAAATTCCTC
Organism: Triticum monococcum; assembly: GCA_034509565.1. Classification (NCBI taxonomy): domain Eukaryota; kingdom Viridiplantae; phylum Streptophyta; class Magnoliopsida; order Poales; family Poaceae; genus Triticum; species Triticum monococcum. Next base: position 431,002,920 of record CM067845.1, read on the forward strand.
ACGTCCAAAAAATTATTTTAGAATTTTTGGGGTTCCAGAAGTATTCGAAACCTACAGATTACTATTGGAAATATGCCCTAGAGGCAATAATAAAAGCATTATTATTATATTTCCTTGTTCATGATAATTGTCTTTATTCATGCTATAATTGTGTTATCCGGAAATCATAATACATGTGTGAATAATAGACACCAACATGTCCCTAGTAAGCCTCTAGTTGACTAGCTCGTTGATCAACAGATAGTCATGGTTTCCTGACTATGGACATTAGATGTCATTGATAACGAGATCACATCATTAGGAGAATGATGTGATGGACAAGACCCAATCCTAAACATAGCACAAGATCGTATAGTTCGTTTGCTAGAGTTTTTTCCAATGTCAAGTATCCTTTCCTTAGACCATGAGATCGTGTAACTCCCGGATACCGTAGGAGTACTTTGGGTATGCCAAAAGTCACAACGTAACTGGGTGACTATAAAGGTATACTACGGGTATCTCCGAAAGTGTCTGTTGGGTTGACATAGATCAAGACTGGGATTTGTCACTCCGTATGATGGAGAGGTATCACTGGGCCCACTCGGTAATGCATCATCATTATGAGCTCAAAGTGACTAAGTGTCTGGTCACGGGATCATGCATTACGATACGAGTAAAGTGACTTGCCGGTAACGAGATTGAACGAGGTATTGGGATACCGACGATCGAATCCCGGGCAAGTAACATACCGATTGACAAAGGGAATTGTATACGGGGTTGCTTGAATCCTCGACATCGTGGTTCATCCGATGAGATCATCGAGGAGCATGTGGGAGCCAACATGGGTATCCAGATCCTGCTGTTGGTTATTGACCGGAGAGCAATCTCGGTCATGTCTACATGTCTCCCGAACCCGTAGGGTCTACACACTTAAGGTTCGGTGACACTAGGGTTGAGGAGATATGTATATGCAGTAACCCGAATGTTGTTCGGAGTCCCGGATGAGATCCCGGACGTCACGAGGAGTTCCGGAATGGTCCGGAGGTGAAGAATTATATATAGGAAGTGCAGTTTCGGCCATCGGGGGAGTTTCGGGGGTCACCGGTATTGTACCGGGACCACCAGAAGGGTCCCGGGGGTCCACCGGGTGGGGCCACCCATCCCGGAGGTCCCCATGGGCTTAAGTGGGAAGGGGAACCAGCCCATAGTGGGATGGTGCTCCCCCCTTGTCCCACCGCATGCGCCTAGGGTTGGGAACCCTAGGGTGGGGGGGGCACCTGGCTTGGGGGGCACTCCACCCCTTGGCCGCCCCCCTAGGAGATCCCATCTCCTAGGGCCGGCGCCCCCCTTGGGGAGCCTATATGAAGGGGGGGAGGGAGGGGCAGCCGCACCCTTGAGTCTTGGCGCCTCCCTCTCCCTTGCTACACCTCTCCCTCTCGTAGTAGAACGGCGAAGCCCTGCTGCGGTGACCCCTGCATCCACCACCACGCCGTCGTGCTGCTGGATCTTCATCAACCTCTCCTCCCCCCTTGCTGGATCAAGAAGGAGGAGACGTTACGCTGACCATACGTGTGTTGAACACGGAGGTGCCGTCCGTTCGGCGCTAGGATCTCCGGTGATTCGGATCACGTCGAGTACGACTCCCTCATCCCCATTCTTTGAACGCTTCCGCTCGCGATCTACAAGGTACGTAGATGCATCCAATCACTCGTTGCTAGATGAACTCATAGATGGATCTTGGTGAAACCGTAGGAAAATTTTTGTTTTCTGCAACGTTCCCCAACAATTACTACAGACTATTCTGTTTTTGGCAGATTTTGTTTTTCGTGTGTTGTTTGCTTATTTTGATGAATCTATGGCTAGTAATAGAGTGTATGAACCATAGAAAAGTTAGGATACAGTAGGTTTAACACCAATATAAATAAAGAATGAGTTCATTACAGTAACTTGAAGTGGTGGTTTGTTTTCTTTTACTAACGGAGCTCATGAGATTTTCTTTTAAGTTTTGTGTTGTGAAGTTTTCAAGTTTTGGGTAAAGATTTGATGGATTATGGAACAAGGAGTGGCAAGAGCCTAAGATTGGGGATTCCTAAGGCACCCCATGGTAAAATCCAAGGACAACCAAAATCCTAAGCTTGGGTATGCCCCGGAAAGCTTGGGTATGCCCCAGAAGGCATCCCCTCTTTCGTCTTCGTCCATCAGTAACTTTACTTGGAGCTATATTTTTATTCGCCCCATCTCTTCTCTTTCTCCCATGCTTGGACGCATGTAGTACAGTATAGAGCACAGAGTCTACTCCCCTGTCCCTTCTATCACAAATCACAAAGCAGTGAGGCGTCAAATCACAAAAGCACGCACGAAGCAACCATAATTTCACTCTTCGCTGACTCCGCTTCTCCATCATCTTCTTCGAGAAACCATCTCAGCGCACTAGTACTCCTAGTAGTACTAGTAAAGGACTTCCTGGATGCAAATAAGGTGGTTGTCTCGGCTTGCAGGCGGCACTTACGAACGACTTACCGTGGTCTCCCTCAATGGTGTTCTCCGTTGAACGCACTTCGCCAAACCACCAAAAAAAAGATATCGTCGACGTCACCGCAATGGGGAAGGAAGTCAAATATAGTTACTACCTCCATTTTTTTGTACAAAAGGCCAGTATATCAAAATTACAATTTGCAAAGGGCCACTAACACTAATTGAGGCAAAATTGATGGGGTTAGCAACCAAGGATATTAATATCCCCTGCATGCATGCGGAAGTGAGAAGGTTGGTTTTCATGGCGCTGCATTAATCAAGCGATGAGGAATGAGATGGTTAGCTCTTTGGTCTTTGGAGAAAAAAATACACATTAATTGACACGTGAAACGAGGATTTGTATCGATTAAATCCCGCGAAGGAAAACCCCGCCTTTCTTTTTTAACACTAGTACTCCTAGTACGTATGTACTTATCCTGTTTGGGTCTAGGCCTTGCATTGCCAAACTTCGCCACACATTTTTGCCAAGCTTGCCTAAAGTTTTCAAAATGAGAAGGAGGTAAACTCGCGCACGGCTGTCGCGGTCGCACCGCACCCTCACACGGTCGCTCCTGCACGCCACGGTCGCACCGCACCCTCACACGGTCGCTCCTGCACGCCGCGGTCGCACCGCACCCTCACACAGTCGCTCCTGCACGCCGCAAACCCAACCAAGGGAACACACCCTCACTGACACATGCTGTCGCATGTGAACAAACCAAACTCAGCCATCCTATCGCTGACACATAATTTTCGTTCATAGAGTATGTTTATTCAACTGCATGTTGGGGAGTATCCGTACGGCCCGTGCGGTGGTCTGTTGGGGAAGAAGAAGAGGTGAGGAAGAAGGAAAGAAGGGTTAGGAGACGTAGGATATTCATCCAACCGCCTGAAATGGTAGACTGACCCAAGTCAGGCAACTTGCATAACAAATATATGTTTTTACATAGCAAAAGATGCATAAAAACAACAACATAAAGAAAAACTATCACTGCTCGCGGAAAGAGACGGCCTCATCGTCTTTGGCTGCCGGCGCGAACCAGCCGTCGCCGCCGACGTGTGTCTCCGCACCGTGGTTGTCCTCGGCCTCCAGCTACTCGTTCAAGCAGAGCGTGCGGGCGCTCTGCACGGACGAGAGCACAACCCGGTTCAAGTCGAGGACGTCCGGTTCCGCCTGCAGGAGGGCCTCGATGGCAGCGGTATCCGCGCGCTCCGCGTCGAGTCGAGCCTCCACCGCCCGGTTCAAGTCCAGGACGTCCGGTTTCGCCTGCAGGAGGGCATCGATGAGAGCGGCATCCGCGCGCTCTGCGTCGAGTCGAGCCTCTGCCGCCCGTTTCAAGTCCAGGACGTCCGGTTCCGCCTGCAGGAGGGCCTCGATTGCAGCGGCATCCGCGCGCTCCGCCTCAAGTTGAGCCTCCGCCGCCCGGTTCACATCCACGACATCCGGTTCCGCCTGCAGGAGAGCCTCGATGGCAGCGGCATGCGCGCGCTCCGTGTCGAGTTGAGCCTCTACCTCCCGGTCCTCCTTTAGTATTGCCATGTTGAACCGCTGGTCCGCCTGCACCATGGGGGACTCGGACGCCGGCACGAAGTCGACGTCCATCGTCTCATACCCATCGGGGGCCTTCTACGCTGCGACCTCTGCCATGAACATTGGATCGGCTTCCTCCTCCTCGTAGCTTGGCTCCAGAGAACTCGGGGATTGGCCCGCCGCAAAGCAAGCTTGAGAACGGAGATCTATGGCGCAGACCGCCGCCGCGATTTCTGCGCGGCGCTCCGGCGTCAGCATCTTGTAGTAAGTGATCTTGCGGCACACCATGGCTTTCCGGCGAACTAGGGGACGCTTGATGCGGTCTAGGGGATCGAAAGGTGGGGGAATGGGCTGGAGATTTGGTGTGGTTTTAGGGAAGTGGCTGGCGTAGGCCGAGCAGCAAAGGTTCTGGTGTGAATAGTGGTTTCGATGACGACCGGTCAATCGGGTTTGACTGTACATCGCTCTTGTCGCGTTCGCATTGCAGCCCGACACGCTGGACCCTCCATGTAACGCCCCATATGTAACTTTCCCAATTTGTACTCCAACTCTTGCCGTTTCCGGCATTAAGTTATATTTATTCCTCGGGTTCGGGTCTTTGTCTCCGTGTGTTGTTTTCTTTTTCATGCATCTCATATCATGTCATCACGTGCATGGCATTTGCATACATGTTCATCTCATGCATTCGAGCATTTTCCCCGTTGTCCATTTTGCATTCCGGCGCTTCGTTCTCCTCCGGTGGCCAGTTCTAGCTTTCTTTCGTGTGTGGGGATTAAACATTTCCGGATTGGGCCGAGACTTGCCATGCGGCCTTGGTTTACTACCGGTAGACCGCCTGTCAAGTTTCGGGTCATTTGGACTTCGTTTGATACTCCTACGGTTAACCGAGGGACCGAAAAGGCCTCGCGTGTGTGCAGCCCAACACCCCTCCATTTTGGCCCAAAACCCACCAAACTCTGCTCCATCGTCTCGGTCGTTCGATCACGATCGTGTGGGCAAAAACCGCACGTCATTTGGGCTCTCTTAGCTCCCTCTAGGTCTATAAATAGACCCCCTCCTCCAAATCCCGGATCCCCTCTCCAAACCCTAAAAAAAAATCCCCGCCGGCGCGCCGGACACGTCCGGCCTCTCTCCTCCCGCCACGTGTCACCGCCACCTCGCCGCCGTCGCGGGCCGGGGAGCCCAGATCCGGCCCCCGCGGCCCGTCTTCTCGCCGCCGCCGCCCGCGGGAGGAGCCCGCCGAAGCCGCCGCCCCTTCCATCGCCGGCGCCCGCGCCACCGGACGCCGATGGGTGCCGCCGCCGCCTCGGGACGCCGCGCCGCCGTGTGCCGCCTCGACGTCCGCGCCAAGCTCCGCGCCGCCCCGCGCCTCGGCTTCCATGCCGACCTCGCCGGCGGCCACCTCCGCGCCGCGCCCACGCCGGACCGCCTCCCCGCACCGGTGTCCGAGCTCGCCGTTGTCGGATTCCGCCGCCGTTGACCTCGGGTGAACAGTGCCGCCGCGTGAACAGTGATTCCAGATCCAGATCTGGGTTGACCTCTCCCCGAAACCCTAATTCCATCAATTTTTATGCAATCTTTGTCGCATCATATCTTTGCATCCGTGGCTCCGTTTTGGGCATATGATATATCAAAATCTTCGTCTCGATGAGTACATCATTTCATTCCATTGCATCATTTGCATTTCAGGTCATCTTGGTGCCCAAAATGCTGTTGGAAGGAGGCATCATGAGTTAAATTGCAGATCCGTTAGTTCATCATGCACTTTTGTCATTTTTGCCATGTTTAATCCGTGCATGATATGCCTGTGCCCCTTTGGGATGAATTGTTAAGCATGTTGTCTTCTTTCCAGAGGTGCCTCCCATGCATTTTTAGGATGTGTGTGTTGTCTTGTGCAAGCTTGCAAAGAGGGGTACCTGAGTTTGCTGATTTCAGGGACTTAGTGAAAATCACCAAGTCTGGGTTGTTTTAGTTCACGATGCTATATGTCCAGCTTGTTTCCTAGTGATCCGTGCCTCTTTTGAGGATGATCAGTAAGAGTGATTTGTTATGCTTGTTGTGCTTAATCCATCTATGTCTTTACTTGTTATGTTGGAGCACCCTAGGTTGACTCAATCGAGCTCAACTTTTGCATAGTTGTTGTTTTGGGCAGATCGTGAACTCTTTTGCGATTTTGCCGAAGTTATTGCTAGTGATCCATGCATGCTATGTCATTGTTCTTGCCATGTCTAGCTAGCATTGTGTGCCTTCTTAATGGATATATGCTTGCCTTGCCATGACTTGCACCGTAGTGAGTGCATCGAGCTCGTTTACATGCCTCCGTGAGTGATAATTTCAGCATGTCCCAGTTTTCACTAAGTCTGAAAACTGATTGTGTTTCATCGATGTTCGTGTGCTTGTTAGAGTATTTTGTGAACCCTTTTGGCCCCAGGTCATTTTGGGTGTTTTGTTAAGCTTGTTGAGTAGCTCCATGCTATGCTCTTACTTGCCATGTTCAGATTATGCTTCATGTTGTTTTGGTGCTCCGAAGAGAGCATCGTGGTCTGAAATTCCAGACTAGCGTTAATTTCGCTAAGTCTGAAATCTGTTTTGCTTATTCAGTTTTGCCATGCTTGTTTGAAGCCCTTAATGGATGATTTTGCCTATGCCTCAGTCCTAGTGATTTGTTAAGATTCGTGTGTAAATCCCTGCCATGCAATTTGTTTTCATGTTTGGTGGCTGTAGCATGTTCATTTCATTGCATTTAGGAGCCTACTTGCTGTAAATCGCAGATCGGTTCGTTTCGTAAATCGCTTGCCATTTCCAAACCGTAGCTCCGATTGCCATGATCTTTATATCGTTTTCAGGGGATTTCTTCCCCTCTATCCAATGGCACACTTGGTTTTCCAAGTTGAGGCCAGGTTCATGCATTTCCTGTTACATCTTGCATTTTGCATCCTGCATCGCATCCCGCATAGCATATCATCTTTGCATATTATTGGTTGCCCTTGCACGTGGTTGATTGTATCCTTGTTGCTTGTTTGTGTTGTTGGGTAGAGCCGGGAGACGAGTTTGCTATCGAGGAGCCCGTTGAGTTTGCTTTTGAGGATCCAGTCAATTCTGACAACTGTGCAGGCAAGATGATCACACCCTTGAAATCACTACTATCTTTGCTATGCTAGTTTGCTCGCTCTTTCGCTTTGCCAATGCTACGATGCCTACCACTTGCTTGTCAGCCTCCCAATTGCCATGATTGAGCCTCTAACCCACCTTTGTCCTAGCAAACCATTGATTGGCTATGTTACCGCTTTGCTCAAGCCCCTTCTTATAGCGTTGCTAGTTGCAGGTGAAGATTGGAGCCGTTCCTCGTTGGAACATTTATTTTTACTTGTTGGGATATCATTATATTGCTATGTTATCTTTACTCATCTATATACTTGGTAAAGGGTGGAAGGCTCGGCCTCTCGCCTAGTGTTTTGTTCCACTCTTGCCGCCCTAGTTTCTGCCATATCGGTGTTATGTTCCCGGATTGTTGCGTCCCTTACGCGGTTGGGCTATAATGGGAACCCCTTGATAGTTCGCCTTGATTAAAGCTTTTCCAGCAATGCCCAACATTGGTTTTACCATTTGCCACCTACCCTTTTCTTTCCCTTGGGTTTCCGGAGCCCTAGGGTCATCTTTATTTTAGCCCCCCACGGGCCAGTGCTCCTCTGAGTGTTGGTCGGAACCGAGCCACTTGCAGCGCCACCTCGGGGCAACTCGAGGGTTGGTTTTAGTTGTACGTAGTGTTCATCTGAGTGTGCCCTGAGAAAGAGATATGTGCAGCTCCTATCGGGATTTGTCGGCACATTCGGGCGGTGTTGCTGGACTAGTTTTGACCTGTCGAATCATCTTGTTGTACCGGGATACCGAGTCTGATCGGTGTGTCCTGGGTGGAGGTCTATTCCTTCGTTGACCGTGAGAGCTTGTTATGGGCTAAGTTGGGACCCCCCCCTACAGGGATTGATCTTTCGAAAGCCGTGCCCGCGGTTATGGGCAGATGGGAATTTGTTAATGTCCGGTTGTAGATAACTTGAACCTTAAATAATTAAAATGAATCAACTGAGTGTGTTGCCGTGATGGCCTCTTCTCGGCGGAGTCCGGGAAGTGGACACGGTGTTGGAGTTATGTTTGCGTAGGCTGCTCTATATAGTTTCCGCTCGTTCTTTGCCTCCTCTTCTCGCTCTCCTTTGCGAATAAGTTAGCCACCATATATGCTAGTCGCTTGCTGCAGCTCCACTTTACATTACCCCTTTCCTACCTATTAAGCTTAAATAGTCTTGATCGCGAGGGTGCGAGATTGCTGAGTCCTTTGTGGCTCACATATTACTATTACACCAGATGCAGGGACCGATGATACCTCTCCGGATGGCGCGCTCGAGCTGAAGTGGGAGTACGACGAGGACTCTCAGCGTTACTATGTGTCGTTTCCTGATGATCAGTAGGGATGCCTATTCGGGGTTAGATTCAGGGCCTAGTCGCTTGTTGGGGGTCTTTTCCATTTTGGTGCCGTAGTCGGGCCATGAGTGATTGTATGATGGATGTTATTTATGTACTTTGATGTGACGTGGCGAGTGTAAGCCAACTATGATATTATTCCCCTTTATATTATATATGTACATGGGTTGTGTAATGATTCCCGACTTGCGACATTGCTTTCAATGCGGCTATGCCTCTAAGTCGTGCCTCGACACGTGGGAGATATAGCCGCATCGAGGGCGTTACAAGTTGGTAATCAGAGCCTTCCCCGACCTTAGGAGCCCCATTGCTTGATCGTTTTTAGCAGCCGAGTTGTGTCTAGAAAAATGTTTTGAGTCCTTAGGAATTATATATCGGAGAGCTTAGGAATTCTTTTTACTTCCTAGTCTCCTCATCGCTCTGGTAAGGCATCCTGACGTAGAGTTTTGACTCTTCTCTTCTCAAATTTCACTAAAATTTTTTTTAGGATCACGCGAGTATCTTGGTTTTATTCCGATGGCTTATGATGAGAATACTGTCTTGGTGCCTCCTGTCAGGGGTTTAGTGGAAGTGTTCCGGGGAGTTGAGCTCTGAGGCGTTGTCGTCATAATTCTATCGTTGCAATTCTGGTATACTTGAGATAAGTGCGCGACATCGAAAATCTCCTTTATGCAGTTCATTGGTGAGATAACCTCGACGCCACCCAGTACTGGGGCGGGAGTTCGGGAGTATCGCCATAACTTGTATAACGGATGCTTTTCGAAGGTTGAGATAGATGGTTTCCGAAGGTTTCTTGGTTATGTGTTGAAGGATGGATGCAGCTGGATGTAGGATTTGCTAGCTTGGGTGAGATATTATGCTTCCCCTGTATCCCCAACACCTGATTGCATAACCGGAAAGTTTCGGGAGTTTCATAGGTGGGAATTCAAGTAGCTCTTAGGATATCTTTCCGACAGATGTGTGATATGAAATTGGGGTTCGACGTCTAGTGGTTCGCCTATTCACGGTCGATTTTACAGTGGCCTCGTTGTGTCTTAAAGAGTCCTTGGCTATGCTGACTCGGGGACGCTTCGTATGTCATGTGCACTGCCTTGTACATGATGGTGCTGTACGGTCGAGCCCGTGTAGGTCCCACCACGAAAACTTCGGATGAAATTTCTATCATGTGTTTGTTCCGGCTTATTCCGCAAGCCAACCCTTGGTTTTATTTCGAGTTGTGGTATTCGTTCTGCTTCGACGTCATATGTTGATTCCATCCCTCGTTGATGTACCTCTTCTACCTGATTCTTCGTGGCTTCGCAATTTAGGAATATGTGACCACTGCAAGAGAAGTACATTCGTTCATTTTGTTCGGATGTGAAGACTTTATGTTGCAATTTTCATTCCGTTGGTTTCAACTTCTTTTTTTTCTGCCTATGTGCTAACGGTGGTCAACCTCTTCAGGATGGCTCCCGCTAAGAGCACCAGTCAGAACCAGAATCAAGATCCTCCGCCACCTCCGCCTCCTCCGGAAGCATGGCAAGCTGTGATGGCTGCTACTAATGCAAATACTCAGCTGATCATGCAAATCATCCAAGAGCGGAATCAAAGCAGTCAAGGAAATCAAGGCAACAACCAGAACCAATTTGCAACTCTGAATCAGTTCCTCGCAAATGGTCCAAAGACGTTCAGCAACTGCGTTGAGGCTACCGATGCTGATGATTGGTTAGTCGATCTGGGCAAGCATTTTGAATGCAGCAACGTCAGACCTGAAGATTTCGTCAAGTTCGCGTCTTTCCAGCTCAAGGATCAGGCCGCAGAGTGGTTTCAGCAGTACCGGGATTCCAGAGGTGGACGTTTGATCACTTGGGATGATTTCCGTCGTGATTTCCGCGCTCATCACATTCCTCAAAGTGTGACTGAAAGCAAACGTGAAGAATTCCGCAATCTGAAGCAAGGCTCTTTGTCTGCCTATGACTACAACAAGTTGTTCCAGAAGCTCGCCCGTTTTGCCAAGCAGGATGTTCCTGATGAGAAGAGCATGATCTATCAGTTCAGGGGTGGTCTTCGTGAAGAAATTCAGCTCGCTCTTGTCCTCTTCGAGCCGCTGAGATACGATGAGTTCTACAACATGGCACTGAAGCAAGAGGCTGCTCAGCTAAGGTGTGATGCTTCCAGGAAGCGAGTCAGAGACACTACGTCTTCTTCCTCTACTCAAGTGGCCAAGCAGCAGAAGTATTGGCTTCCTCCTCCTCCGTTCCGTCAGCCATATCAGCAGAAGAGCAAAGGTGGCAGTGGTTCATCCCACCCACCCAACCCAGGCTTTCAGAACAAGACTTCGTCTCAAGCTCCAAGATCAAGTGCTCCGTATCACCGTCCGCTCTCAGAGGTCACGTGCAACAAGTGCCAACAGAAGGGTCACTACGCCAACAAGTGTTTCAACCAGAGGCGTCTTCCTCCTCCTCCTCCTGTCAGATCGGCAAGTACAACTGTGGTCAAGCATAATCCCAAGTCCGCCAAGGTCAACTTGCTGAATGCAGCTCAGGCAGAGGACTCGCCAGATGTGATTATGGGTAACCTTCCTGTTAACGATGTTCCCGCTAAAGTACTTTTTGATACTGGTGCATCGCTTTCTTTTATTTCAACTCCATTTGTGGCCAAGCATGATATTGTGACCGAAAGGATTCCTGTTCCGTTGAAGATTGTGTCTCCGGGCAAGCAAATGACTTCTAACAATTGTGTCCCGGATATTTCTATCACATTGGGCGATTACAAGTTTCTCTCTTCTCCGGTGGTTCTTGGTAATTCTGATATCGACCTCATTCTTGGGATGGACTGGCTCTCTAAACACAAGGCTCACCTTGATTGTGCAGCCAGACAGATTCAACTGACTCATTCGTCTGAAGAAGTCATTGTCTTTGCTGCTCGGGATAATACCATCCGGTTGTTCTCTCTCAATGAGAAGGGTGAATTGGATGCTATTTCGCAGATTCCGGTTGTTTGTGAGTATCAAGATGTCTTCCCAGAAGAACTCCCAGGCATGCCTCCAAACCGGCCGGTTGAATTTGTGATTGAACTTGAGCCCGGTACGGAACCTGTGTGCAAACGTCCCTACAAGCTTGGCCCCGAAGAGTTGAAGGAGTTGAAGAAACAACTCGATGTTCAAGAAAGAATGGGTCTCATTCGGCCTAGTACTTCTCCGTGGGGTTGTGGTGTTCTTTTTGTGAAGAAGAAGGATGGAACGGACCGACTTTGTGTTGATTATCGTCCATTGAACAAGAAGACCATCAAGAACAAATACCCACTTCCCAACATTAATGAGATGTTTGAACAACTCAAGGGTGCCCAAGTATTCTCCAAGCTTGACCTCCGTATGGGTTATCACCAAATTCGCATTCGTGAGCAAGATATTCCCAAGACGGCGTTCAGAACAAGCTATGGGTCATATGAATACACTGTCATGTCTTTTGGCCTCGCCAACGCTCCTCCGACGTTCTCTCGCATGATGAACTTCATCTTCAACCCCTACACCAACGACTTCGTTTTGGTCTATCTCGACGACATCCTGGTTTTCTCGAAGAACAAGGAAGATCATGCCAAACACTTGCGTTTGGTTCTTGACAAGCTAAGGGAACATCAATTCTACGCCAAGTTCTCCAAGTGTGAGTTTTGGCTCGATGAGGTTCTTTATCTTGGCCATATTATCTCTGCCAAGGGCATTTCCGTGGATCCTGAGAAGGTGTCTGCAATCGTTAATTGGGAACCTCCTCAGAATGTGAAGCAACTCCGTAGCTTCCTCGGTCTTGCAAGTTATTGCCGAAGATTCGTTGAAAACTTCTCCAAGATCGCGAAGCCTCTCTCAAATCTTCTTCAGAAGCACGTCAAGTACGTTTGGTCTCCGGAGTGTGACATTGCTTTCAACGCTTTGAAAGAGAAATTGATCACTGCTCCAGTTCTAACTCCGCCTGATGAAACCAAGCCGTACGAGGTCTTTTGTGATGCCTCTCTCCAAGGTCTAGGTGTTGTACTGATGCAAGAGAAGAAAGTTGTTGCTTATACCTCTCGCCAGTTGAAGCCTAATGAGAAGAACTACCCCACTCATGATCTCGAGTTGGCGGCAGTTGTGCACGCATTGTTGACTTGGAGGCATCTTCTCTTGGGAAGGAAAGTGGACATTTTCACTGATCACAAGAGTCTCAAGTACATCTTCACTCAGCCTAATCTCAACCTCAGGCAGACTCGATGGGTCGAAATGATTCAAGAGTACAATCCGAGTATCGAGTATACTCCAGGCAAGGCTAATGTGATTGCTGACGCTTTGAGCAGAAAAGCATATTGCAACAGTCTGATTCTCAAGCCTTATCAACCCGAGCTTTGTGAAGCTTTCCACAAACTTAATCTGCAAGTTGTTCCTCAAGGTTTCCTCGCCAACCTTCAAGTTTCTCCTACCTTGGAAGAACAGATTCGCCAAGCCCAGCTTCTTGATGCTATGGTGAAAAAGGTGAAGATTGGTATTGCAAAGAGTCAGTCCAAGTACAAGTGCTACCGACTTGATGACAAGGACACTCTCTTCTTCGAGGATCGAATTGTTGTGCCCAAAGGTGAACTTCGTAAAGTGATCATGAATGAGGCTCACAACTCTCTCCTCTCCATCCACCCTGGGAGCACGAAGATGTATCAAGATCTGAAGCAAACTTATTGGTGGACTCGAATGAAGCGCGAGATCGCTCAATTCGTGAATGAATGTGATGTCTGCAGAAGAGTGAAGGCAGAACACCAAAGGCCAGCAGGTCTCCTCCAACCTCTTGCCATTCCAGAATGGAAGTTTGACCACATTGAAATGGACTTCGTGACTGGGTTTCCTAAGTCCAAGCGTGGCAATGATGCTATATTCGTTGTCATCGACAAGCTCACCAAAGTGGCTCATTTCCTGCCTATCAAAGAGTCAATCACTGCAGCTCAATTGGCGGAACTCTACACCTCTCGAATTGTCTCTCTGCACGGTATTCCTCAAGTGATATCTTCAGACCGTGGCAGCATCTTTACCTCCAAGTTCTGGGATTCTTTTCAGAAGGCCATGGGCACCAACATTCGCTTCAGCACTGCTTTCCATCCTCAAACAAGCGGTCAAGTCGAGCGTGTCAACCAGATTCTTGAAGATATGCTCAGGGCTTGTGTTATCTCCTTCGGCATGAAGTGGGAGGATTGTCTTCCTTATGCTGAATTCTCATACAACAACAGTTTCCAAGCAAGTTCGGGCAAGGCCCCATTTGAAATTCTGTATGGTAGGAAGTGCCGTACACCTCTCAACTGGTCGGAAACCGGTGAACGTCAGCTACTGGGTAATGACCTGATCACAGAGGCAGAAGAAATGTGCAAGGTCATTCGTGATAACCTCAAAGCAGCCCAATCTCGTCAGAAGAGCTACTATGACAGCAAGCACCGTGATTTGGCCTTCGAGATTGAAGATCATGTCTACCTCCGCGTCTCTCCTATGAAAGGGACTCGTCGCTTCGGTATCAAAGGGAAGCTTGCCCCCAGATACGTCGGGCCTTTCAAGATTGTCAGCAAGAGAGGCGACCTTGCCTATCAACGCGAGCTTCCTGCAACCTTTGCCAATGTTCATGATGTGTTCCACGTCTCGCAACTCCGTAAGTGCTTCAAGACGAATGAGCGCACCGTCAACTTCGAGGACATTGAGCTCCAAGAAGATCTCTCCTACCGTGAGCACCCAGTTGCAATCCTTGAAGAGACTGAACGCAAAACTCGCAACAAGTCAATCAAATTTCTCAAAGTCAAGTGGTCACACCATTCCGACCGTGAAGCTACCTGGGAACACGAGGATCACCTCCGTTCTGAGTACCCGGAGTTCTTTCAGTCCTAGATCTCTGGACGAGATCTTTTCGTAGTGGTGGAGTGTTGTAACGCCCCATATGTAACTTTCCCAATTTGTACTCCAACTCTTGCCATTTCCGGCATTAAGTTATATTTATTCCTCGGGTTCGGGTCTTTGTCTTCGTGTGTTGTTTTCTTTTTCATGCATCTCATATCATGTCATCACGTGCATGGCATTTTCATACATGTTCATCTCATGCATTCGAGCATTTTCCCCGTTGTCCGTTTTGCATTCCGGCGCTTCGTTCTCCTCCGGTGGTCAGTTCTAACTTTGTTTCGTGTGTGGGGATTAAACATTTCCGGATTGGGCCGAGACTTGCCATGCGGCCTTGGTTTACTACCGGTAGACCGCCTGTCAAGTTTCGGGTCATTTGGACTTCGTTTGATACTCCTACGGTTAACCGAGGGACCGAAAAGGCCTCGTGTGTGTGCAGCCCAACACCCCTCCATTTTGGCCCAAAACCCACCAAACTCTGCTCCATCGTCTCGGTCGTTCGATCACAATCGTGTGGGCGAAAACTGCACCTCATTTGGGCTCTCCTAGCTCCCTCCAGGTCTATAAATAGACCCCCTCCTCCAAATCCCGGATCCCCTCTCCAAACCCTAAAAAAAATCCCCGCCGGCGCGCCGGACATGTCCGGCCGCACCGGACAAAGTCGCCCGGCCTCTCTCCTCCCGCCACGTGTCACCGCCACCTCGCCGCCGTCGCGGGCCGGGGAGCCCAGATCCGGCCCCCGTGGCCCGTCTTCTCGCCGCCGCCGCCCGCGGGAGGAGCCCGCCGAAGCCGCCGCCCCTTCCATCGCCGGCGCCCGCGCCACCGGACGCTGACAGGTGCCGCCGCCGCCTCGGGACGCCGCGCCGCCGTGTGCCGCCTCGACGTCCGCGCCAAGCTCCGCGCCGCCCCGCGCCTCGGCTTCCACGCCGACCTCGCCGGCGGCCACCTCCGCGCCGCGCCCACGCCGGACCGCCTCCCCGCGCCGGTGTCCGAGCTCGCCGTCGCCGGATTCCGCCGCCGTTGACCTCGGGTGAACAGTGCCGCCGCGTGAACAGTGATTCCAGATCCAGATCTGGGTTGACCATTCCCCGAAACCCTAATTCCATCAATTTTTATGCAATCTTTGTCGCATCATATCTTTGCATCCGTGGCTCCGTTTTGGGCGTATGATATATCAAAATCTTCGTCTCGATGAGTACATCATTTCATTCCATTGCATCATTTGCATTTGAGGTCATCTTGGTGCCCAAAATGCTGTTGGAAGGAGGCATCATGAGTTAAATTGCAGATCCGTTAGTTCATCATGCACTTTTGTCATTTTTGCCATGTTTAATCCGTGCATGATATGCCTGTGCCCCTTTGGGATGAATTGTTAAGCATGTTGTCTTCTTTCCAGAGGTGCCTCCCATGCATTTTTAGGATGTGTGTGTTGTCTTGTGCAAGCTTGCAAAGAGGGGTACCTGAGTTTGCTGATTTCAGGGACTTAGTGAAAATCACTAAGTCTGGGTTGTTTTAGTTCACGATGCTATATGTCCAGCTTGTTTCCTAGTGATCCGTGCCTCTTTTGAGGATGATCAGTAAGAGTGATTTGTTATGCTTGTTATGCTTAATCCATCCATGTCTTTACTTGTTATGTTGGAGCACCCTAGGTTGACTCAATCGAGCTCAACTTTTGCATAGTTGTTGTTTCGGGCAGATCGTGAACTCTTTTGCGATTTTGCCGGCGTTATTGCTAGTGATCCATGCATGCTATGCCATTGTTCTTGCCATGCCTAGCCAGCATTTTGTGCCTTCTTAATGGATATATGCTTGCCTTGCCATGACTTGCACCGTAGTGAGTGCATCGAGCTCGTTTACATGCCTCCGTGAGTGATAATTTCAGCATGTCCCAGTTTTCACTAAGTCTGAAAACTGATTGTGTTTCATCGATGTTCGTGTGCTTGTTAGAGTATTTTGTGAACCCTTTTGGCCCCAGGTCATTTTGGGTGTTTTGTTAAGCTTGTTGAGTACCTCCATTCTATGCTCTTACTTTCCATGTTCAGATTATGCTTCATGTTGTTTTGCTGCTCCGAAGAGAGCATCGTGGTCTGAAATTCCAGACTAGCGTTAATTTCGCTAAGTCTGAAATCTGTTTTTCTTATTCAGTTTTGCCATGCTTGTTTGAAGCCCTTAATGGATGATTTTGCCTATGCCTCAGTCCTAGTGATTTGTTAAGCTTCTTGTGTACATTCCTGCCATGCAATTTGTTTTCATGTTTGGTGGCTGTAGCATGTTCATTTCATTGCATTTAGGAGCCTACTTGCTGTAAATCGCAGATCGGTTCGTTTCGTAAATCGCTTGCCATTTCCAAACCGTAGCTCCGATTGCCATGATCTTTATATCGTTTTCAGGGGATTTCTTTCCCTCTATCCAGTGGCACACTTGGTTTTCCAAGTTGAGGCCAGGTTCATGCATTTCCTATTACATCTTGCATTTTGCATCCCGCATCGCATCCCGCATAGCATATCATCTTTGCATATTATTGGTTGCCCTTGCACGTGGTTGATTGTATCCTTGTTGCTTGTTTGTGTTGTTGGGTAGAGCCGGGAGACGAGTTCGCTAACGAGGAGCCCGTTGAGTTTGCTTTTGAGGATCCAGTCAATTCTGACAACTGTGCAGGCAAGATGATCACACCCTTGAAATCACTACTATCTTTGCTATGCTAGTTTTCTCGCTCTTTCGCTTTGCCAATGCTACGATGCCTACCACTTGCTTGTCAGCCTCCCAATTGCCATGATTGAGCCTCTAACCCACATTTGTCCTAGCAAACCATTGATTGGCTATGTTACCGCTTTGCTCAAGCCCCTTCTTATAGCGTTGCTAGTTGCAGGTGAAGATTGGAGCCGTTCCTCGTTGGAACATTTATTTTTACTTGTTGGGATATCATTATATTGCTATGTTATCTTTACTCATCTATATACTTCGTAAAGGGTGGAAGGCTCGGCCTCTCGCCTAGTGTTTTGTTCCACTCTTGCCGCCCTAGTTTCCGTCATATCGGTGTTATGTTCCCGGATTGTTGCGTCCCTTACGCGGTTGGGCTATAATGGGAACCCCTTGATAGTTCACCTTGATTAAAGCTTTTCCAGCAATGCCCAACATTGGTTTTACCATTTGCCACCTACCCTTTTCTTTCCCTTGGGTTTCCGGAGCCCTAGGGTCATCTTTATTTTAGCCCCCCACGGGCCAGTGCTCCTCTGAGTGTTGGTCGGAACCGAGCCACTTGCAGCGCCACCTCGGGGCAACTCGAGGGTTGGTTTTAGTTGTACGTAGTGTTCATCTGAGTGTGCCCTGAGAAAGAGATATGTGCAGCTCCTATCGGGATTTGTCGGCACATTCGGGCGGTGTTGCTGGACTAGTTTTGACCTGTCGAATCATCTTGTTGTACCGGGATACCGAGTCTGATCGGTGTGTCCTGGGTGGAGGTCTATTCCTTCGTTGACCGTGAGAGCTTGTTATGGGCTAAGTTGGGACCCCCCCTATAGGGATTGATCTTTCGAAAGCCGTGCCCGCGTTTATGGGCAGATGGGAATTTGTTAATGTCCGGTTGTAGATAACTTGAACCTTAAATAATTAAAATGAATCAACTAAGTGTGTTGCCGTGATGGCCTCTTCTCGGCGGAGTCCGGGAAGTGGACACGGCGTTGGAGTTATGTTTGCGTAGGCTGCTCTATATAGTTTCCGCTCGTGCTTTGCCTCCTCTTCTCGCTCTCCTTTGCGAATAAGTTAGCCACCATATATGCTAGTCGCTTGCTGCAGCTCCACTTTATATTACCCCTTTCCTACCTATTAAGCTTAAATAGTCTTGATCGCGAGGGTGCGAGATTGCTGAGTCCTTTGTGGCTCACAGATTACTATTACACCAGATGCAGGGACCGATGATACCTCTCCAGATGGCGCGCTCGAGCTGAAGTGGGAGTACGACGAGGACTCTCAGTGTTACTATGTGTTGTTTCCTGATGATCAGTAGGGATGCCTATTCGGGGTTAGATTCAGGGCCTAGTCGCTTGTTGGGGGTCTTTTCCATTTTGGCGCCGTAGTCGGGCCATGAGTGATTGTATGATGGATGTTATTTATGTACTTTGATGTGACGTGGCGAGTGTAAGCCAACTATGATATTATTCCCCTTTATATTATATATGTACATGGGTTGTGTAATGATTCCCGACTTGCGACATTGCTTTCAATGCGGCTATGCCTCTAAGTCGTGCCTCGACACGTGGGAGATATAGCCGCATCGAGGGCGTTACACTCCATGTCGCTCACCGAATGGAACACGCTTCGTCTTGCGTTTTCGCTCGCTTGTGGGACCGCAGTTGAGAGCAAACCGACGTCCCTACCCCTCCCTCGCCTGCGTCATTTATTATACCACCACTCCCTCTGTTTTATGCGGAGTAAATAAAAACATAGGGAGTATACTACGGATGAGGATCCCCTGACGTGGCCGAACCCATTGAGTAACTGACATGCGGGGCCTAGCAAGCATGGGGTCTGCCAGTAAGTGACCGAAAGGGAGGGTAAGGCAGGGATACCTACGTCAGAGGATCCACTTTCACTATACTACTTTGACCAAATGTTAGAGTAATAATATATGACATGTAACTTACACAAATGTGAGAGTAATAATATATGACATGCAACTTACACAAAGCATATAGGGTCTAATGTGTTTTTCGAGGCTAACTTTGACCAAATGTTAGAGTAATAATATATAACATGCAACTTACACAAACCATACTGTCAAATTCGTATGTGAAAGGAGTTTCCAATGATATAATTTTCACATTATACATCTCATGTACTATTAATCTTGTCAATAGTCAAATTGGAAACCATCTCGAGTACAAATCTAGGAGTACGTATGAATCTAACAATATTGATTAGGCGTTGTTGAATATTCATACCTTTTTTTATCAAAGTAGAGATACTTTGACTACACATAAAACTTATATGTAAACTAGAAAGGATAGGAGGGATTATATTGTACGTTCAAAAACGAAAGGACATACGAACGCCCAGCTAACCTCCAGGTAGGTCAGGTAGCTGGGTGACGATGCGCTATGGTGCCAGGTAGGAGTACTTTGACTACTTAAAGCGGCAACGCCCAGCTAACCTCCACACCATAGCGCATCGTCCTCCTACCTGGCACCACATCCGTCATGACCGCAAGTGTGAACGCTCTGCGGGAGAGCTTGTCTTTGGGGATGAAGCTCGAGGTCGCCACCCTCGCTCAAGTCGCCTCTTGCGACGCAATAGCGGCGTAGCCGGACGCGGACGCGACCGCACAAGCGGTGGCCACGCTGGCGGCTGACGACGGGAGCATCGTCAGCCACGTGTCCTACTTGCCGTCGTCCAACGTCCGGCACCGCCGAGGTCGGGGACTCCTCCGAGGATGAGTAGGGCATGGGAGGCGGCAGGGCATGGTGTGCCAAGTGGCCGGTCCGTATCCCGTGTTCTACTCTTCCTCGCCGAAGACCGCACCTTCACTTCACGGGTCTTGAACCCCGCGCCCGTACATAGAGATCGCAGATGGAGGACGTCGGTCGCCGCCGTAGAATAGGTTTAGGGTCGGGTTTCTTTTATTTTTCTGTCCTATAAAAGTTCGAAATGTAGTGAAAATCTGTCGTGTTTGCATTAATCTCGACTGGTGTATATGAACTTTCACAATAATATACATATTGTAGGAGTACTAGCAAGATGCCCGTGCATTGCACGGAAGATCAAGATCTTGTGGGAGAAAAGGATGAACAAGGGAAAGCCTTATCTGCAAATGTGGAGAGGAGTGCGGGTAAATTGTCATAGTTTCCTTCCTATCCGTTAGATAAAGATCGGAAGACCTATATTGCAGGATGACAGGCACACCATCATCACCAACTCTGCTTTCTATTGAACCGAGACAAATCTAACAAGCGAAGTACAATAAACACATAGGGTCTATACATACACAAATTATCTTAGGCACTCCAATAGTACGTCCACTACACATTGACGCATTTCACATCTTTCTACATCTACGGGAACCTACAAAAGGGTTAACGTAAATTGCCTCTCTCTCCCCTCCCCTGATTTTCATGGTGGTGGGCCCCTCCCTCCCCCCAATCTACAATCAACAGCTCACACGTTTCACATTACGTTAATTACATAACTGGGATTATGTAGGTGTAGCATTACTCGTCCTAAAAACCCCAACTAAGCCAACCTCCCAGCATATCGCGCAGGAAAAGACCCGGCCGCGCCATTTTAGTCGGGATTACCAGATTACTAGTAGTAGTATCGATGGATCGTGCGAAGCAACAAATTTTTTTGAGGGGGCGAAGCACCTAGTTTAAAAGGAAAAAAGGCGGTACACTCACAGCACTCCTGTCGCGGTCGCATTGCACCCCACACACGTTCGGTCCTGCACACGGCTCACGCAAACGGAACGCGCTTCGGCTTGCCTCTTCACTGACACGTGGGACTGCACTTGGAGAAACCGACCATGCACCAAACTCCCCCCGCCCACCGCGCGAAAATCCTCCACCCCCCCCCCCCCCCACACCCAAAAATTCTCCCCAAATCCGATTCAACCGCCCTTCGGCCAACTGGCCAATAATATTTCCCAAACCCCCCTCCCCCCTGTCCCCCTCCACTCCATTCGCTCCGCCAAAGCCACCCACCCCACTGCACCGATACGTCGGCGCCGCGGTTCGGCGATCCTCTCGCTCCCACATTACGCTCTCGTAGACTGCCGTCCTCTAGCCGTGTCACCACCTCTGGCTACGTTCTTGTGGAGGCGCACGGCGGTCAGCGCCGCCACCACTGGCGACGTTCGTGTGGAGATGCACGGCGGTCAGCTTCTCCCACGGTACGCGCATTCTAGACTGAGGCCTCGTTCATGTCGGAGCGCTGAATGTTAGCTAATAGACGCTGTTAATCTCACTGTTTGCCGAAGTAGTTTACTGTCAATATGCTCTGCTTAAGAAGCTTCCTTGCCCTATTCTGCACTCAATCTGCTTAGCTGAGATGGCATGCCCAGGCCTATTAGTTGCTAAAATATCCTGCCATATATTTATTGTGATGTAGATTGCCATGGTCTAGTAGCCAAGCTGTTAGGTGAAATAGCTCTACACCGTTTTATACTCGATCTTTGTTGCTGCGATGGCCTTCGATAGTTCGATGGCTGTGTGCTCGGCCTCATTGACTGCTGAAACAGCCTGCCATAATTTGGCACTCAAATCTGTTTGCTGAATTAGCTTTACATATATTTCGTTACTTAGATCTGCTCGTCCAAATATCTTGCCATAGCTTTAGACATTGACCTAGGTATTTTTTTTTCTGGACTTCATAAAAAAGCATATATGTTTTTCCTGTAATATCTAGTAGAAGAACTAATTTGTATGTCTAACAGATGGACAGGAGTTGGATAACTTCTACTCGAAGATTCTCCGCTGCATATGTCGAGGGGGTTGAAAACTTCATGAACTTTATCAGAGCTGAGTACGGTGGTCCGAAATCAGATGTGCTCTGCCCGTGTACAGTTGTATGAATTCAATTACAAGACCCCAGTCAACTGTGCAAAATCATCTACACTTGTATGGGATGTCGGTCACATATACTAGGTGGGTTCATCATGGTGAAGCTATGAACGTCAATGTTATTGACTACATGGAAGTAGCAGATCACCATCTTGATCTGCCTGATGCTCACGTGGAAGAGGAGGAGGAGGTGGTGGTGGCGGAGCCAGTGAGTTTGACCAACATTGAAACAATGCTACGAAATGCTCGTGCATTTCATGAACTTTCACTTGCAGAAGAAAAACGGTGGGCCCGCATGATGGAACAATGCAACGTTGCTGTCACCCCAGGAAATAAGCTGTCAGTATTCTCAGCTATGGTCACCTTTCTTCAGGTGAAGACATCAGAGCAGATGACCAACAAATCATTCGATGCGATGTTGGCTGCTTTCCGCAAATCTTTCTCAGATGTGTCTGAGCTGCCACACACCTACAGTAAAATGAAGAATTTCCTTTGTGCAGTTGGAATTGGATATGATATGATCCATGTTTGTAAGAATAATTGTGTTCTGTTCCGGAAGGATTATGCCAACTTAAGTGAATGCCCGAAATGCAAATCATCAAGATGGAAAGATGGAGATGCTGTGAAGAGGATTCCTCATAATGTTCTGAGACATTTTCCAATTACACCAAGATTGCAGAGGTTGTTTCATGATGCTGAAACAAGAGAGGATGTACTGTGGCATTCTAGGAACCATGAGTACAGAGATCAGAATGTAATTAGCCATCCATCTCACGATAGTGAGTGGAAAAGATTCAATGATAAACACAAAGAGTTTGCTGCTGACCCGAGAAACATTAGACTTGGCTTAGCTTCAGATGGATTTAACCCATTTGGCCACCAAAGCGCCACATATAGCATGTGGCCAGTGTTGAGGAATGCAGTAATTTCAAAAAAATTCCTACGCACACGCAAGATCATGGTGATGCACAGCAACGAGAGGGGAGAGTGTTGTCTACGTACCAACGCAGACCGACTGCGGAAGCGATCACACAACATAGAGGAAGTAGTCGTACGTCTTCTTCCCGATCCGACCGATCCAAGCACCGTTACTCCGGCACCTCCGAGTTCTTAGCACACGTTCAGCTCGATGACGTTCCTCAGGCTCCGATCCAGCAAAGCGTCGAGGAAGAGTTCCGTCAGCACGACGGCGTGATGACGATCTTGATGTACTACCGACGCAGGGCTTCGCCTAAGCACTACAACGGTACGATCGAGGTGGAATTTGGTGGCAGGGGGCACCGCACACGGCTAAGGAACGATCTCAAGGATCAAGTTGTGTGTCTTGGGGTGTCCCCTGCCCCCGTATATAAAGGTTGGAGGAGGGGGGCCGGCCGGCCAAGGGAGGGGAGGCGCAGGGGAGTCCTACTCCCACCGGGAGTAGGACTCCTCCCCCCAATCCTAATCCAATTAGGACTCCCGGGGGGGAAAAGAGAGAGAAGGGGGGCCGGCCCCTTATCCTATTCCTAATAGGACTTGGGGAAGGGGGGGCGCCGGCTAGCTTGGGCCTTTTCCCTTTTTCTCTTTTTTCCACTAAGGCCCAATAGGCCCATTAGTCTCCCGGGGGGTTCCGGTAACCCTCCCGGTATTCCGGTAAAATCCCGATTTCACCCGGAACACTTCCGATGTCCAAACATAGGCTTCCAATATATCAATCTTTACGTCTCGACCATTTCGAGACTCCTCGTCATGTCCGTGATCTCATCCGGGACTCCGAACAACCTTCGGTACATCAAAATGCATAAACTCATAATAACTGTCATCGTAACGTTAAGCGTGCGGACCCTACGGTTCGAGAACAATGTAGACATGACCGAGACACGTCTCCGGTCAATAACCAATAGCGGGAC
Source organism: Triticum monococcum (assembly GCA_034509565.1). Taxonomy (NCBI): domain Eukaryota; kingdom Viridiplantae; phylum Streptophyta; class Magnoliopsida; order Poales; family Poaceae; genus Triticum; species Triticum monococcum. The sequence goes on from CM067845.1 coordinate 431,026,728, forward strand.
CTGGATGCCCATATTGGCTCCTACATATTTTACGAAGATCTTTATCGGTCAGACCGCATAACAACATACGTTGTTCCCTTTGTCATCGGTATGTTACTTGCCCGAGATTCGATCGTCGGTATCCAATACCTAGTTCAATCTCGTTACCGGCAAGTCTCTTTACTCGTTCCGTAATACATCATCTCACAACTAACATATTAGTTGCAGTGCTTGCAAGGCTTATGTGATGTGCATTACCGAGAGGGCCCAGAGATACCTCTCCGACAATCGGAGTGACAAACCCTAATCTCGAAATACGCCAACCCAACATCTACCATTGGAGACACCTGTAGTACTCCTTTATAATCACCCAGTTACGTTGTGACGTTTGGTAGTACCCAAAGTGTTCCTCCGGTAAACGGGAGTTGCATAATCTCATAGTTATAGGAACATGTATAAGTCATGAAGAAAACAATAGCAACATACTAAACGATCGGGTGCTATGCTAATGGAATGGGTCATGTCAATCAGATCATTCTACTAATGATGTGACCTCGTTAATCAAATAACAACTCCTTGTTCATGGTTAGGAAACATAACCATCTTTGATTAACGAGCTAGTCAAGTAGAGGCATACTAGTGACACTCTGTTGGTCTATGTATTCACACATGTATTATGTTTCCGGTTAATACAATTCTAGCATGAATAATAAACATTTATCATGATATGAGGAAATAAATAATAACTTTATTATTGCCTCTAGGGCATATTTCCTTCAGTCTCCCACTTGCACTAGAGTCAATAATCTAGATCACATCACCATGTGATTAACATCGATAGTTCACATCACCATGTGATTAACACCCATAGTTCACATCGTTATGTGACCAACACTCAAAGGGTTTACTAGAGTCAGTAATCTAGTTCACATCTCTATGTGATTAATACCCAAAGAGTACTAAGGTTTGATCATGTTTTGCTTGTGAGATAATTTTAGTCAACGGGTCTGTTACATTCAGATCCGTAAGTATTTTGCAAAATTCTTTGTCTATAATGCTCTGCACGGAGCTACTCTAGCTAATTGCTCCCACTTTCAATATGTATCTAGATCGAGACTTAGAGTCATCTAGATTAGTGTCAAAACTTGCATCGGCGTAACCCTTTACGACGAACCTTTTTATCACGTCCATAATCGAGAAACATATCCTTATTTCACTAAGGATAATTCTGACCGCTGTCCAGTGATCTACTCCTAGATCACTATTGTACTTCCTTGCCAAATCAGTGCAGGGTATACAATAGATCTGGTATACAGCATGACATACTTTATAGAACCTATGGCCAAGGCATAGGGAATGACTTTCATTCTCTTTCTATCTTCTGCCGTGGTCGGGCTTTGAGTCTTACTCAATTTCACACCTTATAATACAGGCAAGAACTCTTTCTTTGACTGCTCCATTTTGAACTACTTCAAAATCTTTGTCAAGGTATGTACTCATTGAAAGAACTTATCAAGTGTCTTGATCTATCTCTATAGATCTTGAAGCTCAATATGTAAGCAGCTTCACCGAAGTCTTTCTTTGAAAAACTCCTTTCAAACACTCCTTTATGCTTTACAGAATAATTCTACATTATTTCCGATCAACAATATGTCATTCACATATACTTATCAGAAATGATGTAGTGCTCCCACTCACTTTCTTGTAAATACAGGCTTCACCGCAAGTCTGTATAAAACTATATGCTTTGATCAACTTATCAAAGCGTATATTCCAACTCCGAGATGCTTGCACCAGTCCACAGATGGATCGCTGGTGCTTGCACATTTTGTTAGCACCTTTTGGATTGACAAAACCTTCTGGTTGTATCATATACAACTCTTCTTCCAGAAATCCATTCAGGAATGCAGTTTTGACATCCATCTGCCATATTTCATAATCATAAAATGCGGCAATTGCTAACATAATTCTGACGGACTTAAGCATCGCTACGGGTGAGAAGGTCTCATCGTAGTCAACCCCTTGAACTTGTCGAAAACCTTTTGCGACAAGTCGAGCTTTATAGACAGTAACATTACCGTCAGCGTCAGTCTTTTTCTTGAAGATCCATTTATTCTCAATTGCTTGCCGATCATCGGGCAAGTCAACCAAAGTCCATACTTTGTTCTCATACATGGATCCCATCTCAGATTTCATGGCCTCAAGCCACTTTGTGGAATCTGGGCTCACCATCGCTTCTTCATAGTTCGTAGGATCATCATGATCTAGCAGCATGACTTCCAGAGAAGGATTACCGTACCACTCTGGCGTGGATCTTACTCTGGTTTACCTACAAGGTTCGGTAGTAACTTGATCTGAAGTTACATGATCATCATCATTAGCTTCCTCACTAATTGGTGTAGGTGTCATAGAAACAGTTTTCTGTGATGTACTACTTTCCAATAAGGGAGCAGGTACAGTTACCTCGTCAAGTTCTACTTTCCTCCTACTCACTTCTTTCGAAAGAAACTCCTTCTCCAGAAAGTTTCCGAATTTTAGCAACAAAAGTCTTGCCTTCGGATCTGTGATAGAAGGTGTATCCAATAGTTTCCTTTGGATATCCTATGAAGACGCACTTCTCCGATTTGAGTTTGAGCTTATCAGGATGAAACTTTTTCATATAAGCATCGCAACCCCAAATTTTAAGAAACGACAACTTTGGTTTCTTGCCAAACCATAGTTCATAAGGCGTCGTCTCAACGGATTTCGATGGTGCCCTATTTAACGTGAATGCGGCTGTCTCTAATGCATAACCCCAAAACGATAGTGGTAGATCGGTAAGATACATCATAGATTGTACTATATCCAATAAAGTACGGTTATGACGTTAGGACACACCATTATGCTGTGGTGTTCCATGTGGCATGATTTTGTGAAACTATTCCACATTGTTTTAATTGAAGACCAAACTCGTAACTCAAATATTTTACCTCTGCGATCATATCGTAGAAACTTTTATTTTCTTGTCACGATGATTTTCCACTTCACTCTGAAATTCTTTGAACTTTTCAAATGTTTCAGACTTATGTTTCATCAAGTAGATATACTCATATCTGCTCAAATCATCTGTGAAGATCAGAAAATAATGATATCTGTGGCGAGCCTCAATATTCATCGGACCACATACATCAGTATGTATGATTTCCAATAAATCTTTTTCTCGCTCCATTGTTCTGGAGAACGGCATTTTAGTCATCTTGCCCAAAAGGCATGGTTCGCAAGCATCAAGTGATTCATAATCAAGTGATTCCGAAAGCCCATCAGCATGGAGTTTCTTCATGCGCTTTATACCAATATGACCTAAACAACAGTGCCACAAATAAGTTGCACTATCATTATTAACTTTGCATCTTTTGGTTTCAATATTATGAATATGTGTATTACTAAGATCGAGATCCAATGAACTATTTTCATTGGGTGTGTAACCATATAAGGTTTTATTCATGTAAACAGAACAACAATTTATTCTCTTACTTAAATGAATAACCGTATTACAATAAACATGATCAAATCATATTCATGCTCAACGCAAAAACCAAATAACACTTATTTAAGTTTCAACACTAATCCCGAAAGTATAGGGGAGTGTGCGATGATGATCATATCAATCTTGGAACTACTTCCAACACACATCGTCACTTCACCCTTAACTAGTCTCTGTTTATTCTGCAACTCCTGTTTCGAGTTACTAATTTTAGCAACTGAACTAGCATCAAAATACTGAGGGGTTGCTATAAACACTAGTATAGTACACATCAATAACATGTATATCAAATATACTTATGTTCACTTTGTCATCCTACTTATCCGCCAATCACTTGGGGTAGTTCCGCTTCCAGTGACTAGTCCCTTTGCAGTAGAATCACTTAGTCTTAGGCTTAGGATCAGACTTGGGCTTTTTCACTGGAGCAGCAACTTGCTTGCCGTTCTTCTTGAAGTTCCCCTTCTTCCCTTTGCCCTTTTCTTGAAACTAGTGGTCTTGTCAACCATCAACACTTGATGTTTTTCTTGATTTCTACCTTCGTTGATTTCAGCATCACGAAGAGCTTGGGAGTTGTTTCCGTTATCCCTTGCATATTATAGTTCATCACGAAGTTCTACTAACTTAGTGATGATGACTAGAGAATTCTGTCAATCACTATCTTATCTGGAAGATTAACTCCCACTTGATTCAAGCGATTGTAGTACCCAGACAATCTAAGCACATGCTCACTAGTTGAGCGATTCTCCTCCATCTTTTAGCTATAGAACTTGCTGGAGACTTCATGTCTCTCAACTCGGGTATTTGCTTGAAATATTAACTCCAACTCCTGGAACATCTCATATGGTCCATGACGTTCAAAACGTCTTTGAAGTCCCGATTCTAAGCTGTTAAGCATGGTGCACTAAACTATCAAGTAGTCATCATATTGAGCTAGCCAAACGTTCATAACGTCTGCATCTGCTCCTGCAATAGGTCTGTCACCTAGCGGTGCATCAAGGACATAATTCTTCTGTGCAGCAATGAGGATAAACCTCAGATCACGGATCCAATCCGCATCATTGCTACTAACATCTTTCAACACAATTTTCTCTAGGAACATATAAAAATAAACACAGGGAAGCAACAACGCGAGCCATTGATCTACAACATGATTTGCAAAATACTACCAGGACTAAGTTCATGATAAATTTAAGTTCAATTTAATCATATTACTTTAGAAATCCCACTTAGATAGACATCCCTCTAATCCTCTAAGTGATCACGTGATCCAAATCAACTAAACCATAACCGATCATCACGTGAGATGGAGTAGTTTTCAATGGTGAACATCGTCATGTTGATCATATCTACTATATGACTCACGCTCGACCTTTCGGTCTCTGTGTTCCGAGGCCATATCTGTATATGCTAGGCTCGTCAAGTTTAACCTGAGTATTCTGCGTGTGCAAAACTGGCTTGCACCCGTTGTAGATGGACGTAGAGCTTATCACACCCGATCATCACGTGGTGTCTGGGCACGACGAACTTTGGCAACGGTGCATACTCAGGGAGAACACTTCTTGATAATTTAGTGAGAGATCATCTTATAATGCTACCGTCAATCAAAGCAAGATAAGATGCATAAAAGGATAAACATCACATGCAATCAATATAAGTGATATGATATGGCCATCATCATCTTGTGCTTGTGTTCTCCATCTCCGAAGCACCGTCATGATCACCATCGTCACCGGCGCGACACCTTGATCTCCATCGTAGCATCGTTGTCGTCTCGCCAATCTTATGCTTCCACGACTATTACTACCGTTTAGTAATCTAGTAAAGCATTACATCGCGATTGCATTGCATACAATAAAGCGACAACCATATGGCTCCTGCCAGTTGCCGATAACTCGGTTACAAAACATGATCATCTCATACAATAAAATCAGCATCATGTCTTGACCATATCACATCACAACATACCCTACAAAAACAAGTTAGACGTCCTCTACTTTGTTTGTTGCAAGTTTTACGTGGCTGCTACGGGCTTAAGTAAGAACTCATCTCACCTACGCATCAAAACCACAACGATAGTTCGTCAAATAGACTCCATTTTAACCTTCTCAAGGACCGGGCGTAGTCACACTTGGTTCAACTAAAGTTGGAGAGACAGTCTTCCGCAAGCCATCTATGTGCAAAGCACGTCGAGGGAACCGGTCTCGCGTAAGAGTACACGTAAGGTTGGTCCGGATCGTCTCAACCAACAATACCGCCGAACCAAAGTATGACATGCTGGTAGGCAGTATGACTTGTATCGCCCACAACTCACTTGTGTTCTACTCGTGCATATAACATCAAACCATAAAACCTAGGCTCGGATGCCACTGTTGGGGAACGCAGTAATTTCAAAAAATTTCCTACGCACACGCAAGATCATGGTGATGCACAGCAACGAGAGGGGAGAGTGTTGTCTACGTACCAACGCAGACCGACTGCGGAAGCGATCACACAACGTAGAGGAAGTAGTCGTACGTCTTCTTCCCGATCCGACCGATCCAAGCACCGTTACTCCGGCACCTCCGAGTTCTTAGCACACGTTCAGCTCGATGACGTTCCTCGGGCTCCGATCCAGCAAAGCGTCGAGGAAGAGTTCCGTCAGCACGACGGCGTGATGACGATCTTGATGTACTACCGACGCAGGGCTTCGCCTAAGCACTACAACGGTACGATCGAGGTGGAATTTGGTGGCAGGGGGCACCGCACACGGCTAAGGAACGATCTCAAGGATCAAGTTGTGTGTCTTGGGGTGTCCCCTGCCCCCGTATATAAAGGTTGGAGGAGGGGGGCCGGCCGGCCAAGGGAGGGGAGGCGCAGGGGAGTCCTACTCCCACCGGGAGTAGGACTCCTCCCCCCAATCCTAATCCAATTAGGACTCCCGGGGGGAAAAGAGAGAGAAGGGGGGCCGGCCCCTTATCCTATTCCTAATAGGACTTGGGGAAGGGGGGGCGCCGGCCAGCTTGGGCCTTTTCGCTTTTTCTCTTTTTTCCACTAAGGCCCAATAGGCCCATTAGTCTCCCGGGGGGTTCCGGTAACCCTCCCGGTATTCCGGTAAAATCCCGATTTCACCCGGAACACTTCCGATGTCCAAACATAGGCTTCCAATATATCAATCTTTACGTCTCGACCATTTCGAGACTCCTCGTCATGTCCGTGATCTCATCCGGGACTCCGAACAACCTTCGGTACATCAAAATGCATAAACTCATAATAACTGTCATCGTAACGTTAAGCGTGCGGACCCTACGGTTCGAGAACAATGTAGACATGACCGAGACACGTCTCCGGTCAATAACCAATAGCGGGACCTGGATGCCCATATTGGCTCCTACATATTCTACGAAGATCTTTATCGGTCAGACATCTGGATCTTGGTCTTCAAAAAGGCAGGTTACGGTCTCCCGCTCGTCTGCTGAAGCTGAGTACCGCGTTGTGGCTCATGCGGTTGCTGATACGGTTTGGTTGCGCCAGTTGCAGTCAGAGCTGCACCGTCCTATTGAGTAAGCTATCATTGTTTACCGTGATAATATTTCAGCTATCTACATGTCAGGGAATCTGGTTTAACACCGTTGCACCAAGCATATTGAGATCGACATCCATTTTGCTCGAGAGAAGGTGGCTCTCGGTCAAGTTCACGTTCTCCACGTGCCTACTTCTGCTCAGTTTGCTGATATCTTTACTAAAGGCCTGGCGACTGTTGGAATAAACCCAACATCCTGTCTATGTCCGTGTCCGTGTCTGCTACGTATACATGTGTGTATCGTGTCCGTGTAGAATTGATGTTGGACATCGAATAAGATTAGTACTAGTATAGAGCTAGCTATGATTAGTATATATACAAGTACCTACCCCTTGTAATCCTTGTACCGTGGAATCAATAGAAAAGATAACAGGCTCGACACGAGCCTGTGTCTATCAATCCGGCGATTTGTGTGCGTGCGTTATGTGTGATTCCGGCCGGATCGATCGAATCCTTGGTTGTTGTGTACGAGCGTGTACAACAAATCGGAAGCTAGCTCTACGGTGCGTTGCATATCGGCATAAAGGAACTTCGTCGAGTTTGGTAGCCAGCATTGGTTGTTTCATCGTCGTTCATCGTCGGTCGTCGCCGTCGCCGGAAAGTACTCGGCGTCGGGTCTGAGCCAACAATTGGTATCTAGAGCAAGGTTGATCTTCTAGTATCGGAGATTCATGGCAGGCGACGAGAAGACCAAGCAGCTGACGGAGTACTCCGGTGTGGCTAAAGTAATTGCTGCTCTGAAAGTGCAACTATCCCTAGGTGGTTTTGGTAATTCATAACAACATATAGCTCATTGAGCTAATGCTATTCCAAGATGATTATTTTAGGAAAGCGCTCAATGATTGGCATGGCATGGATGGTGAAAGTGGAACCCTCAAAATGCTAAGGACAAAGGATTGGCTCAAGCTCAAAAGCTCAAGACTCTTCATTTTATATTTTAATGATCCAAGATCACATTGAGTCTTTAGGAAAAGCCAATACTATCAAGGAGGGATGAGGTGTTGCTTAATGAGCCTCTTGCTTCGTGTGCTTTGTGATATGCTCCAAAACCCTCAACTACTTTTCCATATCCACATATGACCTAAACCCTAAGCCAAACTCGGTCCTACCGATTCTTCCTATCCGGCGCCACCGAGTTTCATTTGTCATAAGCCACTGCCAAACCCTAGCAATTCGGTTCTATCGATAGGGATCTCGGTCTCACCGAGATGGGATTGCAAACTCTCTGTTTCCCTTTCGTAACTTTCGGTCTCACCGAAAGAGCGGATCGGTCCCACCGAGATTGCAATGTAAATTCAGTGTTTCCTTTTTGTAACTTTTCGGTCTCACCGAAAGAGCAAATCGGTCCCACCGAGTTTGCCTGACCAACTCTCTGGTTAGCTAATTACCAAAATCGGTCTCACCGAGTTTGTGTAATCGGTCTCACCGAGATTACGTTATGCCCTAACCCTAACAAAATCGGTCCTACCGAGTTGCATGTCAGTCCCACCGAAAATCTCTAACGGTCACTAGGTTTACTTTTCGGTCCGACCGAGTTTGTTGATTCGGTCCCACCGAGATTGGAAAACTGTGTGTAACGGTTGGATTTTGTGTGGAGGCTATATATACCCCTCCACCTCCTCTTCACTCGTGGAGAGAGCCATCAGAACACATCTACACTTACAACTCATATGTTCTGAGACAGAACCACCTACTCATGTGTTGAGACCAGGATATTCCATTCCTACCATATGAATCTTGATCTCTAACCTTCCCCAAGTTGCTTTCCACTCAAATCTTCTTTCCATCAGATCCAAATCCTATGAGAGAGAGTTGAGTGTTGGGGAGACTATCATTTGAAGCACAAGAGCAAGGAGTTCATCATCAACACACCATTTGTTACTTCTTGGAGAGTGGTGTCTCCTAGGTTGGCTAGGTGTCACTTGGGAGCACCCGACAAGATTGTGGAGTTGAACCAAGGAGTTTGTAAGGGCAAGGAGATCGCCTACTTCGTGAAGATCTACCGCTAGTGAGGCAAGTCCTTCGTGGGCGATGGCCATGGTGGGATAGACAAGGTTGCTTCTTCGTGGACCCTTCGTGGGTGGAGCCCTTTGTGGACTCGCGCAACCGTTACCCTTCGTGGGTTGAAGTCTCCATCAACGTGGATGTAGGATAGCACCACCTATCCGAACCACGGGAAAAACATCCGTGTCTCCAATTGCGTTTGAATTTTCCAAACCCTTCCCTTTACATTCTTGCAAGTTGCATGCTTTACTTTCCGCTGCCCATATACTCTTTGCATGCTTGCTTGAATTGTGTGATGATTGCTTGACTTGTCCTAAAATAGCTAAAATCTGCCAAGAACTAAAATTGGGAAAAGGTTAAGTTTTTATTTGGTCAAGTAGTCTAATCACCCCCCCCTCTAGACATACTTTCGATCCTACATGCTCCGGTGAGTTCATCGTATCCATGGTTTGATCGCGAGAACTTCAGGGTCTGGAAGGCCCTCATGGAGTGTTGTCTCTGTGCCAACGAGCTATGGGACGCGGTGGATCCCGGAGGCGACACGTTCAAGAAGGAGGGAGCCGAGCACCGAAAGGATCGGCAGGCGGCGTCGGCGATTTATTCGGTGATGCCGATGGATGTCCTCCAGCACCTGATCGCCAAAGCAACAACGAAGGAGGTGTGGGATACGCTGAAACTCTTATTCGAGGAACACACCCGCGTCAAGCAAGCCAATCTCCAAACTCTCCTAAGGAACTACAAGACTTTGGTCATGGGCGACAATGAGTTCGTGGATGCGTTTGCTTCACGGGTAGCTACTCTCGTCAATCGGATTCGGCTCTTGGAGAAAACCTAACGGAGACCTCGGTTGTCCGGCGGTTCTTGCGCGGCCCCTCCCCGGTACCTGCAAATTGTCACATCGATCGAGCAGTGCGTCGATCTCGCGACTCTCTCCATCAACGATCTTGTCGGACGGTACAAGGCTCATGACGAGCGGATGCGGTACAGTCTTGGGGACGGGAGGAACGACGAGCTTGTGATGCTCACAAAGGCGCAGTGGATCGCCCTTGAAAAGCCAGGCGGGTCCAAGAGCAACAGCAAGAAGAAGGGAAAGCATCGTTCGGCGAGAAAGAACTTCGTTGACTCGGACGACGACTCAGATAATGAGGCTGCACCACCACCGAGGAGAAAGTTTGACATCAGGAAAGTGAGGTGTTATAACTGTGGCCTCCTCGGTTACTTCAAGGCTGACTGCGAGAAAGCACCGAAGCAGAAGGCACTCATTGCCCGGCAAGGAGATGATGGTGACATGATGTTGATGTGTAAACTGGTGGACGAGGAGGGTCAAGACTCTCAATCGTTGACTAAAGAAATTGTCGAGCTTGCGGAAGAAAAAGTTTGGCATCATGATCGTGGTTCGGAAACCTGTGTCGAAGCTACAGATGCAGGGAGTGATTCTGACACTTATGTCAGTGCTATGGACGTAAGTGCCAACTTTGCTGGAGCGGATGCGACGATAGCTGTGTGTGTGCGGCTATGGAGAAGCAGTCTTTGTGTGGCGCCTCCGAGAGAGGCCAGTTGTGGTCGAAAGAGCAGTTCAGGAATTCTAAGAATAGGCAAAGAAGTGGGGCCAGAAGTCCACTACACAAGGCGTGATGATGTGGTCATGCTAGAAGCAGGTGATGACATGGCGCCAGAACTCCACTACACAAGGCATACCGACGTGGTTCTGCGAGAAGACCAAGACGCGCGGCGAGGTATGTCGCTCGGAGCAAACGACGGTGGCATATACACAATGCATTGTGGAATTTCTCCGCTCGATGCGCGTCCGGCAACCAAGTTGGCGCTGCATGCAGCAGGCCAGCAGCAACCGAAGGCAGCAGCTGCACGTACACCGCCGACGTTGGCATGCACAATCCAGTGGACAAGCCGGATGGTGGTGGCCACTACAAGCTGTCTGCAACAGCTCCACCAACGAGCTCACTACCATATGGAGTGCTAGTAATGGATGGGCTACAATATACGCAACGTCCAGTAAAAGGAGACGTGCCACAAGTTAGCTGTGGTCCATCTAGTGTTGTTGGCTTCACTAGCGGGCTAGAAAACGTATGCAAGTTTGGTAGCCAGTGTGCCCCTGGTGACCAGTACGATTGTCCAGTAATCGGTAGAAGCAAATCAGGAGGTCTGGAAACGTCAGAAAAATGAGATTTGGCAACTCCGGAAGATATGTTGTTGCCCCCGATATCAATGGAGGAAAGGACACGTCCACCTACAACTGATCATCTATCACCGGTGTTACACCCATATCAAAGAAAAAGGATTTCCTCCCGCTTTAGATTATAAAGCACTGTCCAACCGATATAACCAGCTTGCTGGGGCCGCAGCATAAACAAGCCTAAAAGAAAAAGGAGAGAAAGAAAAAAACAAATGCCGACGCCAGCAGCTCAACTAAGCAAAGATGACCCACACCCGCTGCACCCACCGAAGAAGAACCACCGCCCGCCAAGCACTCCAAAGCCTCGCGTACCAAGCAACATCTTCAGGAAGAAATGCGACGACGACGCCGCTGCTGCCCGGACAAGTCCTAGGGTTTCCCCCGGTACGCGGATGTCAAGGGGGAAGGGGGTATCACCGACGCCTCTCAGGAGGGTCCGGCAACGCCCACGGGCGCAGCCGCGCCGGTGGCGAACGAGCTACCAGAGATTTCTCCCGCCCCGAAGCCACCACCGCCACCTCAGACAATCGGAAGCGCACCGCCCAACAAGCCGCCCACCAGCCTGTGCCACCACGGATATCGCACCATCTTCACCGTTTCACTGAGGCCACCAACACGAGACCTGGAGGTAGGACGAGAAGACACTGGGCACGGAGGCAACCGCACCGCAGCCAACGGGAGGGAACAACCTCCACCGCCGCGCGGAGCCAACCGGACATGGCAACAGGGACTTGCCGGGCCACCACTGGCCCGGCCGGACCCCAACGGGTCTGGACAGTCCCTGCAGCCACGCTGCAGCACGCCGGTCGCCGGAGCCACCACCACCGCAGCCACGGCCCCCTCGTCCCACCACCATGGAGCCACGCCGTCGCGCACCAGACCGCAGGCCCGCCCCAGCCCAGATGGGGCCCGAAAGGGCCTAGATCTGGGCCGAGCGGGCGCCGCCGGCCAGCCGCCCACCGCACCGCCCCGCAGCCAACGGCCACGCCGCCGCGTCGAGGGCACCCGAGGCCCACAAGACGCCGCCGCCGAGCCTCACCGCCGCTAGCCGAGCAGCACCGCCGCCGGGGAGGAGGGAACCCCGACTCTCCCTCCCGGCGTGCGGGGAAGGGACGTCCGCCGCAGCCGGCGGCGGCGAAGGGGGATGAGGGAGGAGGAGGACCGAGACGGGGGGAGGGCAGGGGGCGCTCCGCCGCGTCGAGGGGCGGCAGGAGCGCCGGGGAAGGGGGAGGGGCAGAGGAGGGGGCCAGGGGGCGCGCGCGAGGCGGCCGGCGCCGGCGGGAGGGGGCGAGGGAGGCCGCCGGCGGTGGGGCGGAACCCTAGCGCGGGTCGCGGGTCGCGGGAGCTCGGGTGCCGCCCAGTTTCTGTTACACCCATATCCGGAGACAACTCTTCAGATGCTTGGCTCGGTAAAGGTGAAAAGGAGTGGGCGATAGTGTCTAACAAGCACCAAGGAACCGGCGAAATTCGAGGACGCAAATATGATGGAGTATTGGCGTCAGGCTATGGAAGAGGAGTTGAGGTTGATCCACGACAACAATGCATGGGAGCTTGTGAATCTTTCCAACAATGAAAAAGTCATGGATCTCAAGTAGGAAATTATGATCAAGAAAGATGTCGATGGGTCCGTGAAGCACAAAGCGAGTCTAGTAGCCAAAGAGTACGTGCAAGAGAAAGGTGTGGACTTCGAAAAATTGTTCGTTCCCATTGCAAAGATGGAGTCGGTGAGATTACTCATCGCTCTCGCGGCTCAAGAATCATGGAAGGTACATCACATGAATGTAAACTCCGCATTTTTGAATGGCGAGTTAGAAGGAGACGTTTATGCGAACCAACCACCGGGATTCATCAAAGAGCACTAGTAGAAAAAGGGCCATTTGTCCCGGTTCTAAAGAGCCTTTAGTCCCGGTTCTGGAACCGGGACTAAAGGGTCGTTACTAAATCCCCCCCCCCCTTTAGTCCCGGTTCTTACATGAACCAGAACTAAAGGGCGTCCATGTGGCCGCTGTCTGGAGCTACACCTTTAGTCCCGGTTGGTAAGACCAACCGGGACTAAAGGTATTTTTACGAAAAATATTATTTTTTTAAGCTTTTGTTCAATTTTCAAATTTCTAAATTATTTTCCAATTTAATCTCTAACCACACGTCATCACTGCTCAATTTAACCTCTAATTTCTAATCACCCCTCATCATTCCAAATCATCTAACTTCCCGGCCGGTCACCCATCTTCTCACTACTCCAGCCTGAGCATGCTTAACTTCCGGGTTCTATTCCCCCTCGTTTCCAAGTCTGCACTTGTTGTTTTCCTAACAATAGTAAGATGTCAATCCTATTAACCCTCAGGAGTTTAGCTTGAGCATAAAGTCACACGTTTCACCGTTTGAGTTTGAAACTATTATTCTAAAAAACAATAATTATTTAGTAACACTAATATTTCTTAAATAAGTAGTTTGACCATAGTTTGACCACAATTTGACCAGATTTGACCAAAATTCAAAAAATTGAAATAATTATTTAGTAACACTAATATTCTTGAATAATTATGTAGTAACACTAATATTTCTTGAATAAGTAGTTTGGCCCTAGTTTAACCAAAATTCAAAAAACGGTAATAATTATTTAGTAACACTAATATTTTTGAATAATTATTTAGTAACACTAATACTTCTTGAATAAGTAGTTTGACCAAAGTTTGACCTGATTTAATCAAAATTCAAAAAAATGAGGATTCTAAAAATTTGCAAACATGTCGTAGACTATCAAAATCGGAATCGGATTTTCGTGCTGAACATTTTGATATATTATATGTTTTTTCCGACCTCGTATGCAAAAGTTATAGCCGTTTTACATTTTCCCTACACTTTTTGCAAAACATGTCCAAATTTAAGTTTTCAATTTTTCCTAACTAGTAGATGTAGTAATATAACTACGTCTCGAAGGATTTTATTTTTTAAAGTTTTTATCATTTTCTTTTGCTTTTTACAAAACTGAAAAGGCGATTCACTGGGGGGGGGGGGGGTTGACTTTGAAGATGGGACCTTTAGTCCCGGTTTGAGACACGAACCGGGACTAAAGGGCATTGCACCCTTTAGTCCCAGTTCGTGTCTCAAACCAGGACTAAAGGTCTAATCTTTAGTCCCGGTTTGAGATACGAACCAGGACTAAAGGGCATCGCACCCTTTAGTCCCAGTTCGTGTCTCAAACCGGGACTAAAGGGCTCATTTGAACCGGGACTAATGGCTTTAGCCGCACGAACCGGGACCAATGCTCATATTAGTCCCGGTTCGTGACTAAACCGGGACTAATGGGCTTATCTGGCCCGAACAAAAGCCCTATTTTCTACTAGTGGAGGGAGAAGAACACAAGGTACTGAAGCTACACAAAGTCTTGTACGGGCTACGCCAAGGCTCTCGGGTATGGAATATCAAACTTGATTGGACGATGATTTCTCTTGGATTTGAGAAAGCCTCACTAGAGCATGCAATGTACAAGAGAGGTGAAGGAAGAAATCGTCTACTAGTTGGCATCTATGTTGATGACCTATTAATTACCGGGGTAGATGAAAAGTTGATTGCAAAGTTCAAGATACAGATGAAAGAACTTTTCAAGATGGATGATCTCGGTCTTTTGAGCTACTACCCTGGGATAGAGGTACATCAAAAGCCGGAGGGGCTCACATTATGCCAGGAGGCATACATAAGGAAGGTACTTGAATGGCGTGGCATGAAATATTGCAATCCAATTGACGCTCCAATTAAATCTCGTCTTGAGATAAGCAAGAAGAGCAAAGCACCCACAGTTAATGCAATAGAGTATATTGCGGCTGCAGCTGCGATGTGTCAAGGTGTGTGGCTAGGGAGGCTACACGGTGATCTGATGTATCAAGATCTGGAACAAGTGGTGCTCAATGTTGATGGAAAGTCTACAACTTTTCTACGCGAAGAACCAGTGCGGCATGATAAGAGTAAGCATATTGATACGATGTATCACTACATAAAGGACTGCGTGGAAGAAGGTAAGATGAAGGTCGACTACGTTTGCATTGATGATCAGTTGGCGGATATGCTAACCAAGACTTTGGACCGAGAGAAGTTCTTGGAAATGCAAAGAAGGATCGGCGTTGGAGTTATAATGTAACGATGTCGTGTTTAGGGGGTGATTGTTGGAATAAACCCAATGTCATGTCCATGTCCGTGTCTGCTACATATACTTGTGTGTATTGTGTCCGCGTAGAATTGATGTTGGACATCGAATAAGATTAGTACTAGTATAGAGCTAGCTATGATTAGTATATATACAAGTACCTACTCCTTGTAAACCTTGTACCATGGAATCAATAAAAAAGATAACAGGCTCGACACGAGCCTGTGGCTATCAATCCGGCGATTTCTGTGCGTGCGTTACATGTGATTCCGGCCGGATTGATCAGATCTTGGCTGTTGTGTACGAGCGTGTACAACAAATCGGAAGCTAGCTCTACGGTGCGTTGCTTCTCGGCATAAAGGAACTTCGTCGAGTTTGGTAGCTAGCGTTGGTTGTTTCATCGTCGTTCGTTGTCGGTCGTCGCCGTTGCCGGAAAGTACTCGGCGTCGGGTCTGGGCAACAGCGACTACTCCGTTTCAAGACATTCGTTCCAGTCTCAACATCGTCGAGCCTACCGTTGACACTGCGAGAGGATGTTAGAATACAACTTGTAATAGCAGCATCTTTTGGGATTAATTGGTAGGAACTTGTACCCTATCAGGCCTAGGGCGTAAGCAGTAAGGGAAGGAGGGAGCTGGGCGAGGCGATGAGCGGCCGCGCCGGCGGTTGGGCACTGTCGCGGAAGAGAAGGAAGATGGCGGCGGCGGCTAGGGTTAAAGGCAGCTAGGGTTCCGGCTCCTCTGGGAGCCGGGCAATAGAGATAATAATCTTCTTATTGCTTGATTCCAAAAAGAGTCTTACAGCCTATATTTATAGCCTAAATAACTTTCATAAGAATTAACCTAAGATAACTTGCATAAGAATTAACCTAAGATAACTTATGGGCTAAGATTGCCCGGTGGGCCTTGCTAAACCGGTCATAACACTTCTCCCCGCCTGCACAAACAGCTCGTCCTCGAGCTGTAAGGTGGGGAAGCGCTTGCGGAACTCCTCGAGGCGATCAACCAGCGTCAAACACCTTCTCGACAGCTGGGGCGGCCAGGTCGGCGGCGATGGCATCTTCCGGAATGTAGTCTGCAACCTCCAGGTAGAAGAGTCGCGGGCAGGCATGGCCGGGCGTGTAGGGCTTGTCGCAGTTGAAGCACAACCCTTGGCGGTGACGCTCGAGTAGCTCGGCTGAGGTGAGCCGGCGGAACGGGCGCGCCGCGGTCACGGCGAGGGGTGCTGTAGAAGCCTGTGCAGGCCGACCCTGTGCGGAATCCGGCCCGGGTAGCGACCCGGCGGTCCGGGACGGTGATTCCTGCTGGATGGCCACCGCGCGGCGCTCGAAAGCGCGTGCGTAGTACATGGCCGACTGGAGATCCTGGGGTCCCCGAAGCTCCACGTCCATGCGGATGTGATCCGGAAGTCCACCGACAAAGAGGTCGGCCCGCTGCTGCGCCGTCACACCCGACGCATGGCATGCCAGGGCCTAGAAACGGTCGGCGTAGTCGTGCACCGTGGAGGTGAAGGGAAGGCGGCCGAGCTCCGCCAGGCGGCTCCCGCGAACCGGAGGCCCAAAGCGTAGGTGGCAGAGCTCGCGGAAGCGCTCCCAAGGGGGCATGGCGCCCTCGTCCTGCTCGAGGGCGTAATACCAGGTCTGTGCCGCGCTGCGGAGGTGATACGAGGCGAGCCAGGTATGCTCCGGTGCGAGGGTGCGCTGCCCGCGAAAGAACTGGTCGCACTGGTTGAGCCAGTTGAGGGGGTCCTCCGTGTCATCATAGGTGCTGAAGTCGATCTTGGCGAACCGTGGCGGTGTCTGGGTCGGAGCGCCGTGTCGAGCTGGCTCAGAGGTGCGGAGCAGCGAGGCGAGTGGCGCCTGGTCGGAGTACTCCGGGTAGGGACCCGCGGAGCTGGATGGCCCGCCGAACCGCGGAAACGGGGTCGGCTGCTCCGGAGCCGTGGTGTAGACCGGCGATGGCGAAGACCCAGCCGCCCACGCTGGAAGTGGCGACGGGGAGGGTGGGAACCGGACCTGATGAATCGGGAGGCCGGCCGGTGAGGGTGCCCCCGAGCTAGGCAGGGACGGTGCCGGTGGTTGGAGCGTCGGTGGCGGGGGGTGGGCGAGGGCGTCGGTGGCCGCGGGAGGGGGTGGCTGCAAGTACCAGAGAGGGGCCGCAGCCGGCGTAGTCTCGCCGGGGTGTCCCGCTGGAAACGGCAGCAGGGGCTGCCCGGTGCAGGTCGGCACGGAGAACAGCTGCAGCGGTCCGGTGGCCGCCGCCTGCTGCATCTGCTGTTGCGGCCAGGGGCCCGAGGATGGCGTTGGCGCCAAGGGCCAGAGGGGCGCGCCGTACGGGGAGACGCCCAGGGGCGGCCACGGCGTGTGGCCGTAGGCGGCAAGGGGCGCCATCGGCAGGGGCATGTAGGGCCCGGCCGCGTACTGCTGCTGTTGCAGGTAGAGGCTTTGGACGGCGGTGACGAGGTCCCGCAGGATGGCCGTGACCTGCTCCGGTGTGAAGACGGCGGACGGCGGTGGCGTAGGAGGAATTGTGGAGGACGGCGCGGCCGGGGTCGCGGTGGAGACGAGGCCGCCAGCGTGGTTGATCCGGCGGTGGACGTCGTTGGCGCGGTGAGGGACGGCGCCGTCATCATCGGTGCGGTGGAGCCGCTGGAAAGCGCCGGCGGTGGTGGTGGCAGCGACATGATTGGAACTTGGTCTCTGATTACCAAATTGATAGGAATTTGTACCCTACCAGGCCTGGGGCGTAAGCAGTAAGGGAAGGAGGGAGCTGGGCGAGGCGATGAGCGGCCGCGCCGGCGGTTGGGCGCCGTCGCGGAAGAGGAGGGAGATGGCGGCGGCGGCTAGGGTTCCGGCTCCTCTGGGAGCCGGGCAATAAAGATAATAATCTTCTTATTGCTTGATTTCAAAAAAAGTCTTACAGCCTATATTTATAATTTAAATAACTTGCATAAGAATTAACCTAACTTGCATAAGAATTAACCTAAGATAACTTGTGGGCTAAAATTGTCCAGTGAGCCTAGCTAAACCGGCCATAACATTAATCCTAATCCAACAACAATGCCCGTTTATGTACTATTGACAACACCTTCAGCTGACTGACATTCCCCAATTTTTGGACCGTGAGCAACATCTAAATCAACTGAACTTTTTACGAGTTTAGGTTCAACGTGCTTCACCGACACCCACACGGGCATGCGGTCCACCTTATAATTTTTTCCACCTGCAATGCGTACCGGTGATCGACTTCCTCGAATCATAATGACACCGTCTGACCTAGCTTCTTCTTTAAACCGAGTCCTTTTCTCATGAAATTCTGGTCTGAACATATACTCCGGCCGAATCCATCCCAGTTGAAAATAATCTGTTGGCTCTATAGGATATGCCCATATATCAAAACCCCACAGAGGAAATTTGGGATACATAGGAGGTGCACAATCCCAATATGTCGGCTCCATTGCAAAATAAGGCCGCTGGCCATATGAATTTCTTTATCATTTTTCATGACCACCAGATCTAGGATGCGTATTACCTCCGAGCTGGTTAAACACATTGTTGGCCTTGCATGAGATGTATTTTTTCAACAACATGTTAACTGTCGGATTTGGTGTTTTAGTTTGTTTCCTCCATCCATTGACTTTCCATACTGCTATTTCTGGATTTTTTTTGTTTGATCATCCTTGGAGGAGCATTATCATCAACAACATTTATTTCTCTTGCGGACTCGGTCTGATCCGATCGGATAAGCATTTTCTTATTCTCAAACTCGACCATATTGATAGGAAAAGGGTCGCTATTGAGCTTCATCTTAGAACCTTCTGTAAGTGTCAATCGTCCTTCATTAATGGCTGATTGCACCTCAATGTTGAACGCATTGGAAGGGATCGAAGCTACCTTCTTGATGACTCCGTTCCTCATCTTTTGGTATCCAGTCAATTTCAACTTTAGCATCTGAACTTTCTCTTCTTCAAGCTCCCGTTCAAGTTTGCGCCCATCATCTTCCGATGGATCATTGAGTGTGACGGTGATGACGTTCTCCCGATGTCGCTCATATTCTTGGTTTCGGTGTTCAACATGTGCCTTTTGTCTAAAACACCGGATGCTCCGGTCTCTAGAACCGGATATTTTGATTTTATTATTGCTGCCCTCTATTGTGTATGTGGAGGTAGCACGCCAGCTGAATTCTCATTAATCTGGCTAGAGTTAAAAGTAACATATGGAGCCGAATCATGATAATTAGGATTTACATATGGTGCTAAATTCGTATGTACGACGTCCACTCTAGTGGCTTGAGGTGCAACATATGGTAATTGAGAATAATTGGCTGGATAATTAATATTAACATGATTAATTATCTCATTCACCGGCATGTTTTGTGGTGGAACCACATATTGTGAATTTGCTGCTGATGAATAAAAACATGAAACACTGTGTTGCATATTACAAAAACTACTAGCATGTGATGTTTCATAATAATCGGCTGAACTCACCATGTTAGTTCGCCCTTGATAATCGTTCATCGGCATGTGAGCTTGTTCTTCTGCCGATGCCTGGGAATACACGGGTGCATGTTGTATGTTGCTAGTGGCATTAAAATTCAAAGTATGCATATTATTTGTCGCCATTGGCATATAATTTTCTGATTCATAATTTGCGTATCCAAAACCATCATCTGAACTGGCTGACGTAATATGCACACTATCGCTAGGCCTAGCAACATCAACATAAGAATTCATGGCACTTGCAAAATAATCATAAGAAACAGGCGATTCATTTGCAAGATGTACCTTGGGTGTGCTGTTGTAATATTGTGGTGCAACACCGTGGTAGTGCATCCTCCTAATTGCTTCCTTTATTCACGCGGATAACAATGACAACTATATGTAGGAAGCAAGAACACGGCTCACAATAGATGCAATCGGACGGCTGGCCTGATGCAATGGTGATGACGACAACATAGTAATAGATTCAATTCAAATTGGCTAGGGCAGAAATATTCGGCTGTATCTATAGCCGAAATAATCGTCCCCACCAGAGGTGCCAACTATGCTACCATGCAAAATTGCAGCGCGACACCACAATAACCGTCGTGCTTTCGTGACGATGAATGATTGCTTTACAAGCAAATCAACAAAGATCTCCTCGCTTTCGTAGAGAAGAGACGACCGTTTTCCAACACAAAACGACAAAAATCAGTCAAACACCCTAGGGCTGCTAGGGCTCGATTGGTGTTTTTTCTTTCAATCGACCAGGACCCTTATATAAAGAGCACGCAGGACTACGACCAAAATATCAAATCCAAATTGAATAGGATTAATCCTTTGATTTGGTTACAAGTACAAAGCTGTATTTAATAGTTCCAAGTCCAAACTACATTCACGTACAAACACGTTTTGGTCCACAAGGAAAATAATAAACTAATCCGGCAACGTTGCTTTTTTGATAAGGATCCAGCAACGTTGCTAATCATACCAAATAATGTTCACATGCCTCGTGCATAACCACTGATGCGGATGAAGTTTTCCTTGTTACACTTTTCCTTCCGAGAAGCTTGGCATCTGAGGCAGGCAAGGACTTGTCCTAGGCAGTGACATATTAACTCAATGTATTGTAGAATCTTTTCAGACTTGTGTCCTCGGTAGCCACTAGTCTCTACTCTCTCTCTCTCTCTCTCTCTATATATATATATATATATATATATATATATATATATATATATATATATATATATAGGTAAATTATGTGGGGCACCTAGGTGCCTCGGCACCTAGACCCGTTATGGCAAGTCATATCTACTAGTGCATGTTGTACAATTCAGGTAATAATACCTTTCCATATTTTGTTTGCATGCATTAGTACCTTAATGGCTTATGATTGATTTCCAAAACATAGTATTCTATTTATTTGCTAGCAATAGTTTCTTTCCAAAACATAATTGCATGGTGTTTCTTCTATACTAATGCATGCTAATATGAGTTCTACAAATAAATGGTGTGTCTATGTATATACACAAGATATATTTAATTTTAAGGTATAACTTTTAAGAAAAGTTAAGGCTGATTTGAAATTTTTGACAATTTATCTATATAATTTAATGTGACCAAATAATATAATATGTGGTCCTAATTATCTTTCTTGCTTTTAGGTATGTAGAAAGCATGTGCGTACCGCGAACCAATTGTTTTGCTCGTACATATATCTAAGATATCGTACCCACAATTTTTTTTAATAATTTAGATGAATCATTTTGTACAATTATTACTCAACAAGTATTGGGTGACTGTATTTGGGGCGTTGTCATATATACGCATGAAATGTATGATACCCCATATATCATATGACTAATGTATGACACCCATGTTTTCATATACCCAACGATGATAAGAGTACAACAGGCCTATTCGGTATACGTTGGGTATACCACGGTATCATATACCCAACATATCGTATACCTAATGTGCAAAAAGATATGTATACCCACTGGGTATACAGGGTATGTACAAAGCACGTTGATGCCGACGACCGATTTTTTTGTTCGTACATATACCTAAGATATCGCATCCATATACTTTTTTTGTACACACATAATCCTTGGAGATGTATGCAAAACTGATATACTTTGAATGGGGTTATACCAGAAAATCATAGACCCTTTGCTGATACATGTATACTCGTTCGAGACATACCCGTAAATGACATTGCAGACATACCCAAAAATTATATAACCCAAGAATATAAATAAATGTGACATACTCGGAAATTATATACCCAAAATCAATTTACTCGCATCTGATGTATTCCAAATTAAGTATGTACTATCGGTCGAGAATACGTCAAAGATAGGTACATACCCAATATTAGTACGCGCATATATATAATACTGAGGACGCACATGCATACCCCATAAAAATACTGAAGTTGTATGTATATACCTTCATAAGAGTTTCCATTCTTCGTACAATGAAATAAATTAAGAAATTTCATTTATCACTTTCCTATTCAACCCATGATATTAAGACACCTAAATAATACATTTATTGGTACTTGCCAATTACTTCCATAAAGCATATATGGAAGCCGCTTAATATATTCGCCCCCATTATTATCTGCATGCATCAGTCTAAGATCCGACGGCCACGAGGTAAGGAGCCTGGGCACCTAGGTGTCCCAAACTATTGTCATATATATATATATATATATATATATATATATATATATATATATATATATATATATATATATATATATATATATAAGAGCAAACATTATCTTCTCTAAATGCACCTCACAAAACATACACGGATACATTACCATCGCATGATTAGTCTCATTAAACTCAATCTAATGGCTAGCCTTAACCTAATATGTTCCTTGTGTGCACTTAGCAATTTACATTGACTGACCGTACTCCACCATGGAGGAAAATATGAAAATCCACGCTTGGTCAATTAGGAAACTGTAATAACAGACACATCCTATTAAGAAACTAATCACGGACGCATCTAATTATTAAGAAACTAATCACAAATGCATCCTATTATTAAGAAACTAATCACAGGCACATCCTATTATTAGGAAAATAATCACGCGCGCATCCTATTATCAGGAAAATAATCACGAGCGCATCCTATTTGGAAATTAATCACGGACGCATCTAATTATAAGAAAGCTAATCATGAACGCATCATATTAGATAACTAATCACGAACGTATCTAATTATTAGGAAACTACTCGTGAGCGTATCCTATCATCTCCTATCAAGGAATCGCGATCGCGAGACGCCTGCCGTCACTAACCCACCACCCACGCGAGGAGGAGCTGTGGCTTCCTCGAACACGCACACGTGTCGTCGTCGCCTTCGTCTTCTGCCTGGAGGCCAGGTCACTCTCCTACTGACTGCAGCGACTTCGTCCACGTCCTGGGCATACTCTCCGGGAACCACCAGCATCCGCGTCGACTTCAGCTCCATCCACAACACCCACGCTGACAACCAACCACCGCCGATGCCCTTCAACTGGGGGCAACGCTGCGTATCCTTGACCAGTATAAGTGGGCCCAAAAAATCAAGTGGGGGCATTCGCTCCACAGCCATGCATGTAGATTCGCCTGGTCGCCAACCATCGTCGTCCCCAGGGCGGCACAGGTCTCGGTCACTGCACAGCAGGTGAACCTAATCACGGCCCCATCTCCGTCGCCCGAAGCCACCGCCGACTCCCTCAGCTCTGACGTGTGTTGCTCCGTTGGACACGCTTGTCCAGTACTCACGCGTGGACGACGTCATCCAAAGACATCCTACCTTCGTCGGACGCTGGAACTCCCCACGCCCCGGTGCATGGAGGCCGTCGTCTCAAAGCTGGACGACTGACTCACCTGCGTCGACAACGCCGCCCAGCTGGTGAGAGGACACGGTCGCCGCGGCCGCTCGCAGGCCTGAACGACGGAGACACTCGCCTTCACGCGAACGCGCTGCACGCACGCACTAATCAGGTAAGTACCGGGTGTTGTTTGTTTTACTGGCATCGCTACCTCGCCGGTGGTGACACATCTAGAAGTACATGAACTAGAGATGAGGCAATGAGAAAGAGAGGAGCGCTGGAGCATACACAGTTGGGTTTCACGCAACCAATGCCTTCATTCTTTCTTTATTTTTTCACTGATTTTCGCGTATCTGCAACTGACGTCTCTATTTTTTTAAGTACTGACTACCGATTATTACATGGACAAATCACGACTACACAGTAAACTCACAAACAAATTTGCTGAACCAAGACCCTACTTGCAGACATGAAATTACATTTCATTGAAAAAACCCCAGAAGTTTGCATAAGTTTTACTGGAAAAAAAAACTAAAGTTCGCATACGTTTTACTAAAAAAACCTGAAACTTGCATAAGTGTATTTGTTTGTCCAGTAGATACATGGCAATTGTAATTTTACATGAGCATTTTCATACCGTCCTTATCTACAGTTGAGTTAACATGTTTTCCTGATAGAAAACTTGGACCACATACAAAAGAAGCAAAAAATGCATGTTTATTATGATGATGACGAATGTAGGATATTTTATGGTCATGGTAAATTCGCATATCATTTATTTTATTTCATTATTGCACTCTACATTACATACTACGCACGACCACTTCGGTAGAGGTGACGAGTTCGTATCATACAAAGAGACCAAACATGTTTCTCCGAATATTTTGAATCATGATCTTTATGACTTCATCTCTACTACTTATAAGAAGTACATTTTTTCACTTGACTATTTCCTAACTTGATAGATAAGGTATGTTTTATCCACTAGAGTTGCTAAAATTGGAAGCATGTCTACATTCTTTTCTTTTTAAACCGGCATTTGTTGGCCTTTTTTGCCACTGTTATTCTTACAAGTGGTAGTCTACGCATATTGAAGATCATTTTTAAATTATTTATCTTCGTATCATTATTACTACAAACTGAGAGGATATTTGTTATATTGTCAAAATTTTAGAATGCTGAGCCTTTAAAGAAATGTGTAGTACTCAAGTAACTGTTTCCAAGTTATCATATCAATGCTTTTGTCCAATGAATAACAAGTATAATTATGCAATTTGTCACTGTAATTTTTATTTGGTTTACATATTATATTTTTATAATAAAGTAAGTCACTTTTCTTGCTTCTAGACATTACGACACTTGTGGTGCAATAGTAGAATCAGATGGTCCAACTAGCATTTTTTTTGTCTTCTTTCACAGCTGATTCTATGCAGTCAAGACATCTCTACACTTCTCTATCTGACAATGGCTTCCTCTTTTCAACAAACCACAGAGGTCTCTTCCCACTATTATGGTTAACACTTAATTGTAATAATAATTCTTGACTGAAGTTTGTTGGCACTGAAACGCTTCCTTAGCTTGTCCTGAGCGACATTTTCATATGTAATTATACTTGCATAAATGTGTGCGTAGGGAGAATCATGATGAATCTTCTAAATAATTTTCAGTTTTATACATTCGGAAAAGTGGGTGGTCTTTTAATACATGAGACATGTTGATTAAGGAGAAATGATATTTTAAACTATTTGTACGAGTTAAGAATAAGAGATTGTGTACTTTATAGAGAAATTTAAAATTTATGAATAAATTGTCTTGTATTAAGTTTAATATAATGTGTTAATTTAAATAAATGTGTTGCATGTGCACATGTATTAGTTTAAATAGACGTGCATCACACGTGCACACTTATACTAGTACTAGTACTAATAAAAGATCAAACATAAACTTCTCTAAACACACGCCATAAAACATACACAGATCGATTATCATCATATGATTAGGCCCACTAAATTTAATCTAACGGCTTGTGTTAATCTAATCCGTTCTCTTGTGTATACTTAACAACTTAGATTGACTGAACAAATTCCACCGCAGAGGAAACTTCACGCCCGCAAAACGCACCCCCGGTAATCACGCAAGGCAGAAAAATGAATCGGATGGAAATTGCTCATCCTCAGATAATCATGCAACGAATCCATGTAATCACGCACTAGCTTGACATAACGCACGATCCCCACGCTCCCTCTCCGCCGTCGCCATGCCGCCCAGGGAGCAGGAGCCGCCGCGCCCCAGGCCTCGTGCCGCCTGCAGCATGTCGCGCGCCGCGCCGCCGTCACGCCGCACAGGGACCAGGAGCCGCCGTGCCGTCCGCAGCATGCCGCCCGCCGCACAGCGAGGGAGCAGGAGCCGCCGTGCCGCCCGCAGCATGCCGCGCGCTGCGCAGATGAGGGAGCACTATCCGCCGCGCCGCCGCTCCCGTGCCGCCCCCAACGCTCCCGTCACTTGCCATCCCCTCCTCTCCACCCTCACTACCTGTCCCGCATCGCCCTTCAACAGAGTTGAGATTTCGACACTGACCACATCGCCAAACCTCGAGCAAGCGGCCGTTGCCCATATATAGCAAGACGACGACGACGACGTCCACCCGCGACCACGAGTATTTTTGTCACCAACCGCTGGTAATTTACCGGTGTTTCCTGGCTTCGAAATCGTCTAGATGTTAATGTTTTCTGAAGCATAGCATTCTTCAGGTTGATGAATTATGAGAGCTGAAAATTGTATCACAACTACCAGAATTAGTCAAATTTGGAGGTGAACTGATGTGTTGATGTTTTTTGTCACCTGCCTGACGAGCTAGGGTGCGGCCTACTGATGTTCATGAAAACTGCAGTTTTGGCACACGAAGGGCAGAAGAAGGATGCATAAGGAGCTCTGTTTTTTATCGACCAGCCTCCTTTTTTTTTTGTCAATTTTCATGCTAATTAATAGGTCTTTGGTTTTCCCTCTATGAATCTCCATTCACCGTCCTCTAATATTTTGTGCAGTCTTTATTACTAGACATGTGGTATCTACATTGATGTCTCCAACTCTCAAAATTGCAGGCCATGTTTGTTAAAATAAGAATATCATGTATTAATCTTCAAATCCTACTAGGCAGCTTCATCATGAATGGATGTGAAATGAAGATGCATCTAACGTCAGTTTCTTACTCATTGAGGTGATGGATTTAATATCTAGATGTAAACTATTATGTGCTCCACATAATTGATGGAATTTATGCTAATGACTTATATCTGGGATTCTATTTCAGGACACCTTTCTGCTGTGTTAGTTCAGGTGCTTCTTATTTTTCTGAAGGACTACCTAGGTAATCTTCAGGATGTTCTCCTTTTCTTTCTCAGATGTGTAATCTGCTTATTGTCCATCTTTTGGTGTTCCTTGGCCTCTTATGCACATATCGTTCAGAATACAGGGACAAAGACCTAGAAATCATGCCATATATGTTTGTGTTTGTTGGTGTACTTGCAAGTAAAGGTCATGTTGGCCTGTCATGCTTTTGCAATTGGTTAATACTTAACAGGCAAGTGTTCAGATTCCTACAATTTTTGCTTTGTTGAGAGTGACACACACGTGTCCTTTTACTATGTGTGTTCTCTCTGGACGACATATATTGAGGAAACATCCTCTTGAGGCTAGCTCTCTAACTTTAGTTATATATGCACTTCATTTTTACTATTATTCTGAGAAATCTGCACATATAGTATGCTTCCTTTTTTGTTGCCATGTTATGTAACACCATACTGATTTGAGATAACGGCTGCCTTTCAATGTGTGTGTTGTGTGTGATCGTGCAAGTTGGGATAATTTTTCCTTTCATACCTTTCCATTTCCTTGACTCATAGTAGGCGTCACAAAATGTCATAAAGCTTCCCATTACTTTTTTGATCCATCATATTTTTCTCCTTTTCTACATATTGCAAGATTTTGCTCACTCTACCATCGCCTTCATGGCTGCCAGAGTTAGTGCAGTGTGGCGAAGGTGCCGTCAATGGTGGTGACACAGACGGTGAG
This sequence comes from Triticum monococcum, assembly GCA_034509565.1. Classification (NCBI taxonomy): domain Eukaryota; kingdom Viridiplantae; phylum Streptophyta; class Magnoliopsida; order Poales; family Poaceae; genus Triticum; species Triticum monococcum. The sequence continues at coordinate 431,054,516 of CM067845.1, forward strand.
CAATCGATAAATAGAATGAATACTGTCGTCAAGGTTGTTGTGCAGTAATGGTCCGATTGCTTCTAACATTAGGAAATAGGTGCACCTGAAGCTGATTTACAACTTACAAGACTTTGACAAAGATTACATTTTATATTCAGAGAAGATACGTAATAAGTCCAATGTACCCTCAGTAGTTGTACCGAATTTGCAGAAAAGTGCAATTGATCAAGGGAGCATTGGTCTGATTTAAGAGGGATTAGTAGCTGATTTCGTTCGAAAATATTTAAGAGGGGCTTGAGAAATTTTCTTGCTAAGCTTATAACGTGCATTGCACGTGCAATCTTACTAGTCCAGCAAATTATCCATATGTTTGCCCTGATTAAATAGCTTGTTACGTGGCTTTAGATTCTTTGCAGCCCAAAACTTCAGATTGGCATCTGATTCTTGCTAGATCTTGTCCTTAGATAGCAGCGTCGTAGCTCGAAATATCCTAATTCTTGCTAGGATATGTCCCACGTAGAATCTTTTCTATGCAAACCTCCCTGTTACATTTCTTAAACAAAATACCATTGATTAGCTTGTTCAACTAATTAATTTGGCTAATTATACAAACCAACTATCCAAATTACGCCATCAACAGCTAGGTCACCAAGTTTTAGCGTGGCAAGCGGCAAACGACACGACAAGCTGCAGCATCGGCCGACTCGCCGAGCAGAAGCATCATCGGCCATCAAGTCCCTTCTTTTGGTACAAAGCGTCCCTCTTTGATTTTGTATTGTTTTTTCTTTTGAATAATGATATTAGCTCGTATACAAAAAATGTAATTAGTTTTATTATCGACCCATATTGGTTTTTGGAAGATACTATATAATAATTATACTAACTTTATTATGCTCATCTTTTGTGTACATGTGCATCACTTTGTTTATTTTCTTTTCATATTTACTTTGCGTCGCCCCCGCTCGGGCGACTCAGGGGGGTACCCAGCCCTAGCCGCCTCCGCTCCTGAATCCACCTCCCCTTATCCCGCCGCTGCCTGAGGATGCCGCCGGGATGCGCCCGGGGCCGACGGCGGTGGCGGGGATCCTCCTCCTCCTCCTCCTCCTCTCTCTCTCTCTCTCTCTCTCTCTCTCTCTCTCTCTCTCTCTCTCTCTCTCTCTCTCTCTCTCTCTCTCGTCTCACAGGTGGTGCGGAGCCCTTGCGCGTGCCGAGGCGTGGCAGAACTGGCAGCAGTGGCGATGGTCGCGGTGGTGACTGGCCCTATCGCGGGCGACGGCGACTGCGGCGCGTCGGGCAACCCGGTCACGGACGGCTACGGGCGGCGGCTTGCCTGGCTCGGGTGGTTGTGACTTTTGCTGCGGCGGCGCGTCATCTGGCTTCGGATCGGCGGTGGCGTGGAGGGCCTGGTGGGCGGCTTGGCGGCACCTCTGGTCATATCTGATCTGGCCGATGCAGCCGACGATGGTGGCCATCACCTCCATCAGAGGTGGTCAACCTAAGGCTGGATGGTCAGATCTGGGGATCCGTCATCTAGTTCCGGTTGCGAGTCGGAAAGACATAGCTACCGGTGAAAACGGAGCCGATGGCAGGCGATGGCGGTGTTTTGTGCCGTTACCTTGATGAAGGCATCGTCGTGCAATGAGTGTCAACCCACTCGTGCTGCTCCGGGGAAATCCTAGGATCTGGTCTTCCAGATCGGACGATAGCGGTATTGCGGTGTCGTTTCTCTTCGGGAGTATCGTTTGTGAAGCAGCGCTAGAAGACAGAGGCAGGAGGTGGTGCAGCTTCGTCTTGCACGGAGCTTCGGTGGAGGTGTCAAGTCATGCCTGGCCGACAGGTGCTACGCTGTGCCATGCCTGATCGGCAGGTGCTACGCACGATAGATCTTCCAGAATCTTCGCGTCTGGATGGAGGAGCGCGGGGCGGTGGCGCTGTTGGGCACCTTGGTGGCGTCGACGGATGGATGGACTGGCAAGAATGATGTGGATCTCTCTCCTAAAGATGGGTCAGCGGTCCGCAGATGTTGACGACGTCTAAAACAATGCATGTGGTGTACGATTTAGGTCTGCTGCACCGGTTGTTCGTTCCGACACGTTATGTGGATGGATCGGCGACGACACCGATTTAGATATGGGGAGTGAGAGTATTCTACATTATCAAGTTTTATAGGTGTAAGTGATGACTTCGAATTGGTTGGGACAATAGTTGCATGCATCGATTGATGCAGAGGCCGGGGTTTTAACCCCTTTAAGAAAAAAAAATATTTACTTTGCATTGAATTGGTTGGGACAATAGTTGCCTAGTTGTTTGAACTGTCACGCATCTAAGATCACGAAGATATCATCTTCTTCAAACTAAAGTTTGGTTATATTAGTTCTTTAGTCATTTATTTTTTTTCCAATATTTGAAGCCTCATTTTCCACTTCAAACCGGGGACCGAACTTCCTGGAGACACCCTGCATTCATGGAGAATAATATTCAGTCATGCGGCAACCAAGTTATTATAAAATGGCAACGGGTGATTATTTTTGAACATTGAATTAGCTCACTTGGTTAGGGGAGTCAATGTACACCCTAATCACCTGGGTTGAATTCCTCATGAACGACTAAAAGCATATGTAATTAGCATTCCTTTCAAAAAATGACTGTAATCTGCCTATAACTACTAAGTGACTATAAATTGACAATTTAAGATCTCATGATCGTCGATTGGATAAATGGTCTGACTAATAAAAGTTTTCTCAATATTTTTTAAGAGGGGATCTTTTGTAATAGCATATCCTTCTATTCCGGTTTAGGCTATCCGTAAAGCTGGTCGTAACGATAGTATCATAGGTAGTATCATGCATGCCAACTAGAAATTTTTAATGAGGTGGCATACAATTAAATAAAGGAAGAGAAGATTGAGTATCATATCATAATACCATATCATATTAAATAGTGTGCTACTATGTGTCATGTATGGCAATAAATGAAGTTAGATATGATAGTACTAACTTATGCGAAAATGCTCTTTAGAGCTCGGGCCCGAGTTTGACTTGATCAAAATTCAAATTTTCACATTTCAATTTTTTTTGAAAAAAATACACACATACTTAGAGACATAAAGCATATGTGTGTAAATTTTCAGGATGAAACACTTTAAAATGAGTGCTACACGAAGAAAACAAATCTGAGGCTTTTTAGTAGATGCACTATTCATTTTCAAAGTCCATGAATTTGTTTTTTTGGCACAGATCGCATTTTAGGGTATTTCATCCTCAAATTTTACATACATACTCATAACATCCTTATTTACTTGTATAATTTTCTTTTCGGATTTTTTTTGAAACTGAAAAGTGTGAATTTTGATTTTTTTTCAAAAAATCTGGCCTCCATGGAGGCCAAGCTCCAAAACGCCATACTCTAACTTATGATACTGTGCATTATGAATGTAGTATCAGACACTAGTATGATATGCATGATACTAGTATATAATACTCGCTGTTACGACCAGTCTAATAGTAGTATCATAGGTAATATCATGCATGCCAACTAAGCAATTTTGGTAGGGTGACATAGAATTAAATGAAGAAATAGATGCTTGAGTATCATATCATGATACCATATCATATTAAATGATGTGCTACTTTGTGTCATGCATGACAATAAATATAGTACTCTATGATACTAATATATGATACTTTGCATTACGGATGTAGTGTTATACACTAGTATCATATGGATGATACTAGTATATGATACTCTCCATTACAACCAGCCGGCTCATCTCAAAATTTCTATTTTTTTCCATTTTGTCTCAATTTTATTGCTTTCTATCACATACTCTAATCTATTCAAATTTCAAGGTGCATTAAATTGTTGCATGCAAGGATTAAGAGAAAATTCATCAATGTATGTACACACGTTTTTGGTCACACATGCATGCATTGTAATTAATACATTGGTAAACACATTTTTTTTAAAAAAAATGAGCGCATTGATTGAATAATTTTGCAAATTACAATTTTTTTGAATTGAGCCTTATAAACTAAAAGAAAGGGAGTACTTGATTTCCAAACCAAGAGAATCTTTGTGATGCTGTATTTTTTAGTACAAGAGTAATAACAAATCACTCAAGAGGCACACTACACTCCGATTGCGTAAGGAGCGGAGGTTCGTGGGGACGTCGACAATCATCTGTTGGTTACATTGTCTTCTGGCCAAAGGAGCAAGCTCGTGAGCCAAAGAATTGCACCCCTCCCCACAATGCTGACGCTGTGGTAATGTCATGGATCAGTGCATGGTGGATCGACCTGCTCGGTGCAGCAGGTAAACAATTCAGTGACAATTACTCCTTCCGTTCGTTTTTATAAGATGTTTCAGACAGCTTGCTTTGTACTGTTTTGTACAGTGTCTATATTTTTAAAATGTTTTATAAAAATGAACAGAGGTAGTATGTTGCAGTCAAGTTTCAGGACGACGACGGCCCCGGTACAGGCTAATTCAGTGCCCTTCGGCTCCACGCTGCTGCAGCGTTGTAGGAGTAAGTATGATATCAAATCCTTCTGTGTTACAGCCTCCGTCGTCCAGGACATACACGCAATCAGTGCAACACATTGTCAACTAATGACGACAAGACAGCGGCCCTTGTATTTAAATCCAGTGGGTAACAAGACAATGATGTACAAATTTCTCATAATGTCAAGATAGCTATGCGGCGGCTACGAGAGTACGAGTGCTCCGTCAAATATAAGGGCTAGCATCATAGTAGGAGTAACATAGCTATAGTAACATAACACATTCTAAATTTATTTTGCTCATGTGACAGATAGTTAATGAGAAGTGGTAATATATTACTATAACATAACGCTTCATAAGACAAGATGAGTCTACAAGTTAATAAATGAGACCATCTATGACACTACTATTATATTACTTTGTACTTTAAAGATAGTAACTTTATATGCATGACACTAGTATAAGTTACTTCCCACTATAACAACCTAACGTTTGTGCTTAAGTTAGCAAACTACTGCTAGTTTTTTTTGGAAGAAGGAACTTTCATCAATCAAACATAGTGATTACATTCAAAGTTTTTCTTAGAAACTTCTTATCTATTCATACTCAATCATGTTTAGTACTACAAAGAATGCCGGAGTTACACCAGGCCCATGGACCACCTAACAACGACTACAAGCACATAGACGGTCGAAGGGGCGTCGTCGTCATTGCCCCACCTTCACCAAAGTCGAGCAAACCATGTTGTGGTAGATAATCAGAAGGTCGTCGCACTAAGACTCCATAAGACAAGCGCACCAGAGCAACAAATATCGTCAATGAAGACAATCATCCTTATATTTTCTTTCTCTGAAAAGTGGAAAATGCCTGCCTCTGGATCAAGCGATGCACACAACCATTTTATTAATTAAACATACACCCAAGTCACCAAATACCATAAGGTTTACAGCAGTACACGACCTCAATGTCAGCAACAAGATTACATATCTCACCTATGTAATCTACTATTCACACGCGAGCCAAACTGGTTGAACATACCCCACGCAACGGTTTCCTGGCGGTTGTACCCAAAGGCCATAAGCCTCTGCGCATCCACCGCTGCAGGGCCCCTCCCACTGACAGGGGGTTGGGGGGCGAGGTCGTCCTCACCTCCATAGCCGAAAGGCCATCGGAGGCGGGGTGGACCCGTGACGCTGACAAGGAAAGGAGGAAACATGATCGACTGGGGTCTTAGTGTAGAATGTGCTAGCTATTTCACCCTGAGAGTTACAAAGGCAATGGGTTGTTTGTTGTTGTGAACATCACATGCAAGGGCATCCTAATTAAACCTTCATAAATACTTAATTGTTCAGAAGAAATCAATTTTGAGGAGTTTAATTATAGCTAGTCGAACCACTAATGTATTAACTGCTATTTTTTCAGCAGCTAAGGGTAACTTTTAGCAAAAGATTCCTTTTCCCTCACGCGCCCGCCTTTCTATCTTGCTTGGCCGACTCCATGCCGGCACCACCCCACTGTGTTTCTTGCCTCCGGTGACCACCCCGCATACCGGCCATCATCTTTTTAGCCCCGCCAACCTTCGGCCGACAAATTCCGATGAGATTCTGGGAAGAAACCGACAAAAAATGTCTTCACTTTTTTGTTTTTATCATCTCCAACCACGGCAACCCTCCTTTTCCCCGTCCTAGCCTGGCGGCACTCCTCCCCTCGTCCCCGGCCGGACTAAAGCTACACCGCGCACGGAGGAGCACCTAGGAAAATTCCGCCTAAATGAAGAAAACTTGCAAAGGAAGGCGGCCAATGTCTGCTATCACTTATTTTGATGAATCCTTCCATTCCAGACCCCACCATCCCGCCACTCGGAGATGGATGAGGGGAAGAGCCCATTCAAATTCAGAAGCGGCCAAGACATGGACCTGGACTCCTCGAGGATGAATTTTGCCTATTTTCTCGACTACCACTCAAGGTGAGCCTTTATTAAATTACTTTTTGGGAGCATCGGTTTTAGGTCCGAGCTAGCTCATGGACATCATCTAGTAACGAGAAGTCGTCGTTTACTGCATGGAAAGAAGAAAAATGTAGGAAGAAGAGAAAGAGGAAGAGAGACTTCCATGTGGGGTCTAGTTCATTTGAGGAGTTAAGTTTGAGAGTTTGATTAGCTTGACATATTTTAACTTCTCATATTTAAGAATTTAAGGTTTGAAAAGATGGTTGAGCAATTAAATTTCGATAATGCTAACTCATGAATGTTGGCATTTTTTCTAAATGTCTTCTCTACCGCGAAATACCATATTTGTCAACAAATTGTCACCCCACTACAACTAAACTTGCTATAGAAACCGTTCGTAATTCAGCGAAGTTTGCCAGCTATGAGGGTCAAATTTGCGGGTTTGGTCAAAGACGCCCTTAGTTTCTCCCTACTCTATGTATACAGCGGACTGATATAATAGTGTAGTCGGTACAGACCACCACACCCATTCCAAGGCGCTGAAGCAAAGTAGAGAAGCATGGCTCCTAGTGCTGCTGTTCCATGTGATGATGCCGGCCGTGAGCTCCCTCACGTTGCCATCTTCCCGTTCATGGCGAGAGGCCACACCATCCCGCTCACCCACCTGGCGCACCTCCTACTACGCCGGCGCCTCGCCACCGTGACCTTCTTCACCACCCCGGGCAACGCGGGCTTTGTACGCGCCGCTCTGCCCGACGGCGTCGACGTGGTCGAGCTCCCGTTCCCGGACGGGGACGGCCGCGCTTCGCAGGGTGCGGAGAACGTCGAGGGTATTGCGTCGGCGTCCTCCTTCGCCGCCTTCGCAGAGGCCACGACGGCGCTGCGGCCGCGCTTCGAGGAGGCGCTCGCGGCCATGCGTCCCGCCGCCAGCCTGCTCGTCGCCGACGGGTTCCTGTACTGGGCCGGAGAGTCGGCCGGCGCGCTCGGTGTCCCGAGGCTGTCGTTCCTGGGAACATCCGCGTTCGCGCACGTGATGCGAGAGGCGTTCGTGCGCGACAAGCCAGGATGTGGGCCTCCGCAGTGCGACGCTACTGGCGGCACCACGGGCACCTACACGGTGCCGGAGTTCCCTCACGTCCAGTTCCTGCTGGCCGATATCCCTCCGCTGCCCATGCCGGCGATAGTCCTCGACGCAAAGATGGGTATGGCCGTCGCCGGAAGCCGCGGCGTGATCATGAACACCTTCCACGGTCTGGAGAGCGGCTACATCGATCACTGGGACCGGCACGTCGGGCCCAGGGCCTGGCCCATCGGCCCCTTGTGCTTAGCCCGGCAACCTTCTTCCACCGTCGTCGGCGAAGTCCATAACGCCAAGCCCTCATGGCTGCGGTGGCTGGACGAGAAGGCAGCCGCCGGCCAGTCCGTGCTCTTCGTCGCGCTCGGGACGCTGTTGGCGGTGTCGGACGAGCAGCTCAAGGAGGTGGCGCGAGGGCTGGAAGAGGCAGAGGTGAACTTCCTGTGGGCCGTGCGGGACGATAGTTCTGACCTCGGCATAGGATTCCACGAGCGCGTCCAAGGAAGGGGCATGGTAACGGGAGGGTGGGTGGACCAACCGGCCATCCTCCAGCACGACTGCGTGAGAGGATTCCTAAGCCACTGCGGATGGAACTCGGTGCTGGAGAGCATGTGCGCCGGCGTGCCATTGGCGGTGTGGCCAATGATGTTTGACCAACCTCTCAACGCGAAGCTGGTTGTTGATGAACTTAAGGTCGGTGTCAGGGTCAGGTCTACCGGAGGGTTAGTCAAGGGTGAGGAGGTTTCGAGGGCGGTGAGGGAGATAATGTTAGGGGAGACAAGGGTGTCGGCGGTGAAGAACGCGGCGGTTCTGGCGGGGCAGGCACAACACGCCATGTCCGCAGGTGGTTCGTCGTGGAAAATGGTGGAGGAGATGATTAGCGAGCTGTCTGGGCAGCCGACAGACAAGGCTAGCAGGGGGGCACACGTTGGTGGCAAGTAGTAGTATGTGCAATGAAGAAATATGAGCAATGTAGCAAGTCCGGAGACCTATTGTAAAATAGCTAGGTGTGATGTTTTGTGCGAATAAAGATCAATGTCAACATGGAACTTCGGTATCTGGTTACGTATATCGGATGATTCTGCGGATTTGTTATTGGTTCTGGTCTTTCTCATCATCTCATGTGACTGAGAAATAATTATTTCTATGTCATCCACAAGAACTATGTGATGTAGAATCAAGATTCGTGCAAATATAAATTGGTGAGAAGACCTTTATCAGATAGTTATTACTGAGGAATAGCAATTCCTAAGTCGACTAGATTGTATATGCCCATAACAATATTTTATTGAATAAAATAACCAATTAAATGTGGAATTTATTCTCATGATTGAGTGATCATCGACGAAGCTATTCCTTAAAAGTGCACATGAGCATCAACATGCATGTTTGTTTTCGAGCAACCGGCCGCGCTGCCTTTTCATTACAATAGAAGAGAGAAACAGGCACCAAGTTCCAAAACCCTAAACGGGGCATTGAGACTAGCCACAATGAAGAGTAACATACAGTAGTAACATACATATATCCCTAGATTATGATACTATCTTCATACTATCCCTTTTCTGATTTATATGGCTTAATTTAAAAATCTCACCAACCAAGATAGATGGTGAGTGGTGGAACAATTTTTGCAATTTGCAAAATCACTCAATTAATGCGCTTGTTTTCCTCAAAAATTGTGTTTACCAATGCATTAATTGCAATGCATGCATGTATAAAATACATGCATTGGTCAATTTTCTCTTAATACTTGCATGCAATGATTTATTGCACATTCAAATCTAAATACGTGATGTGGAACAACCAAATTGAGACTTATAAAATGAGAAAACTAAAATTTTGAGATAAGCCCTATAAACCAGAAAGGAGGGAGTAGTGGGTAGTAACATAAGCGTGGTAACATGCAAAACTTCATTTATTAGGTTATAGACTCATATTGCATTGGCACATATGATGTTACAGTAACTAGCTAAGTTACTACAACTGCCTCTCTCCTCATTAACTCATTGCCACATAAGCAAATTTACTGAGTTGAACTCGATGTTACTGCCGAAGTTACTCCCATTGTGACAAGTCTGAATGTGAGGATCGAAAAAATAAAGATATAAATAATCCATGGACTAAACCACATGGCCGATTCATAATTCAGCCTAATATCGTCGATGTATAACTCCAAATGGGGCCTTGGATGGGAACAATGACATCATTATTCTCATTGAGAAACACGATACACACCTTGCAAACCTTAATTTTATCCTTCTCTAGGCCATGTCTAGTCTCAAGGTAAACCTCAGCACAAGCAAATCGATCTTTATGGGTTGCCCCCTGCTAAACAAAATCGTGTAGCTAATCATTTGAATTGCAAGCTCAGCTCCTTCCCATATATGTTTCTTTTGTACCGCTATTGTTGATAAAGCTTAAAGCAGCAAATTTCATTCGTATTGAGCAAAACTTAAGGCCCTCTGGAGGGGTACATATAATACCAGGGGGTGGGGTGGGTTAAAGTGAGCCTTATTAACTCTTGCCTTTCCAGTCTTCCCATGTGCACCGTGGGCTTCTACCGCCTCTCGAGGTCACTCGGGATTCAACAAACATCATAGTGCTTTCTTTTGGAACTCTATTGATAATAGGATGAAGTATATGATGATTAAATGGAAGCTTATGTGCAAAACTAAGAATCTTGAGGGGTTGGGCATCATTAACACCATCATGAACAAATTCCTTATTATGAAGTGGGGGTAAGATATTTACCATGATGCCCTCGGCTCTATCTAGGGAGAGTTGCTTAAAGCCAAGTATTTCCTAGTTGATGATCCTCTTGTCGTTGATCCACCTAGAAGATAGATCACGGGATCTGTTTTTATCATTATACATGCAGTCACGACAATGGGAGGAGAGTTGGCATGCGCGCTTGTTATCTCCTCCTCGCAGATCCCTCGAACATTTCCTTATGGCTCCCTCGAATGGTTCATCCTAGCATCACATGTGCAATGCCTCCAAGGTATTCGCACGTGCAGGAAGGAGTGTCGGGTGATGGACTGTTAGATCTGATCCCATGACATGGGCATGGAAGTTTTGGCAGCTAGCTCATGGGATTGTTGAACTTTTTCGAAGGTCTCGCCCCCCACTTCTATAGACGCCTGGGATGTGCCACAACACTTGAGGCCCATTAGGACTCTACGCCCAATTCCACCCGGATCCAATCCAAGTGGGTTCGTGTCTCTTAAGTGTGAAACCCAATAGGTTCACATACACATGGACACGGTCTGAGTCGATAACTGGTTGCGACTCCTAGCAGAACATGCCAACTTCCGGGTGTGCACTATGTCATATTGATGAACCTTGACAATTCGTCATATGCATTATTTCTTTTGCCTCCTTGTACGTGTTGTCAAGCTCAAGATGAGTACTTCTCACACTTGTTGGCAACTGAACCTCTCTCTAGATGTGATACAGATTTCCGAACTAGGCGAACAATTAACGAAAATCGCATGACTATGCATTCCGAAGTTGATCACTCGGGAGGGCCCATTGAATATGAAAACCAAGTCGGAGGGTCGAATCCGATCTCGACCAACCATGTATAACCCGAAAGCTAACTTAATAACTATGTAGTTATGGAGTAGCGTTTGATAGACCATAAGTCAGTCAGTCCTCATCCCAAGAACAAGCGAGGATGTCAGGTGTAGAACATGGCGTATAATGTGCCTAAGGCAAACAAATGACAATATCTTGTTGCATTTCAATGGGGATCTGTCCGACTCAGTGAACCCCATCCATGAGTCCATACTGTCGGTTGGTATTTCTACGCCCATGACTTATGAAACATAGTAAGCAAATGAGTCATATACTAGTGAAATGATATGTGTCTGAGTAACCTTATCAACTAGGGACCATTAGAACAATCATCATACTTATTGATACATATTGGTGATGATGTCGAAGGACAATACAAATAATTCATGAATACATATGAGAATAACATCATCACATGATTACCTCTAGGACATATTTCTTACACTTTTCCTTTGCTCTTGTCGACTAATGATCCCATGGTTTGTCTCCATTCTGCTTCCGACAAGTTTTTGGTCAAGTCTCTTTATACTAGGCTTGTGCAAGGGCAACACTCGAACAAGTTTCAAGGAGTGTGGAGGGATCAAATTTCTCTTAAATTAGAATCTTTCTATGGAAAACCATTCGGCGACGTCGGTGTGTTCTCTCTAGTGACCAGATTCTTAAGTGTAATTGTACAACTGACACAACATGTTCTCTTTGTGGAGAGAATGAAGACATGAAACATATTCTTGTTAGATATATGATTATGATTTTTTTTCTAGAGTTGAGTTTGGTTGTGGTTGAATGTCAACTAGCACCCGAATATCTTTGATGACTTTGATCTTACTGCAAATATCTCCAGTCAATTTTGCCGTGTGTTCTGGTTCCCTTTTGCCGTGCCCTGTTAGTCCATTTAGACTACCTGTAGTAAGTCTGCCATTAAGCACTCTTTCCCTAACCAGACGTCTGACTGCTTATTCAAAATGACTGCTCTCTTGCAGCAATGGAGGACACTTGTTAAGGGCTTCGACACTTAAGTCGTCGATTCACTAATTCTCAAGATCCACTCCACCACCATCAATTTGATACCTCCTGCTCCGCCCCGGCCATACCCTAACTGGCCCCTTATTTTTATGCGCATTAGGGCTTGCATGTATGCCTCCTCCTCGAACTATTTCGTTTGCTCGAGGTTTGTTTGTGCTGTTAGGGCCACTTTGTAATGCATTGCTATTCTTGGATGTTGTTTAACTTTGCTCAAAACAGGCTTTTGCCCCGCTTTATATATAAAGCCATCACCGAACCAAGTACACGGTCGAATGATACAAGATGGTGAGGTAGCCCTCGTACAATGTTGATCCTAGGATAACCGGATCGCACATAACACACACGACTACGCTACCGAAAGAAAGCATCGGGAAAACCGAGTACAACACCACACAATGCCCTAAACACCTAAACTCCATGACAACGCCCCAGGAGGGAAAACGACACAAAGCGTCACCGCTACAAAGTCCAAAAGGGACAAGGGTCTTCACTTGGAACCCTGGCACGAAGAGGAGCACCATGATGACGTCTTCGAGAAGATATCGGTGCTCGCAAGTGCCGCCGTCATCGACGACAAAGAGCAGAGCTTTCACTCGGCAGCTCCCCGTGCCACCACAAGATCTTCAAGACAAGCGCAACGAGTTCAGCTCGCAAGGTCCGGATCGGGGCGATGCCGCTGCCAAAGACAGGGAGAGTGCCCAAGCCACCCACCGCTACCCTCCTGTAGCCCACACGATCAGGAGGGAGAGCCTCCACCACCGACATGGTGCCCGCCGGAGAGCATGGTGTCTGGTGTGGCTTTATTTATAAAGTTGTGCTTGTGTCTTCCCTTAAAAAATGAGAGAACATTGAAACCCTCGTTGTGGAGAAGAGATGGATGCATTCAATTTTGGTTTAAAGCATACTTGATACGACGGAGGTTTTTTCTTGAAGATTCAGAGCAGTTACCCCCTCCTTGCCAGTCTGTTGATCCAGCCTATATATCTGGATTGTCAATTTTAGCATTATAGTACTATGAACTATGTATATATCACAAAAGTTATACCTTATAATGATATATTTTTTGCGATGTATAACTCATATTATGTTGGTTAAATTGCCAATATAGGGATATGCATAGGTCCAATAAATAAAAAAAGTACTTACTTCGATTCAAAATAAGTGTCGCACTTTTGAATGTTAAGTTGGGAATTGCTACAACGACTCGCAGGATATGAGAATGACAACACTATAGTCACAGGCTTACCCACAACATAGTTAGCTGGTCAACTTATGATTATGAGCGTGTTTGGTTGCCGTAGCCAATAGTAGCTGCATTGCATAGCCTTCCCAACTCAGCCTGGCTATGCAAATGCAGCCTCAAATGCACCATATGCATGTTGTTTGGTTGCCTGCATGCCCTCTAGCCTGCATGGGCAGAACCACATTGCCTGGTATTTGGTTGCCTGCATGTTAGTGGACAAACACAAGCCATGGTGTTTGGTTGTATGCAACACCTGGTGTGTGGTAACCTCTTTGGCTAGTTGGTGAGGTTACCAGCACACTTCGGCACAACCATGTAGCACACATCATAAGTAGAGCAGAGTATAAACAGAGGATCTACTACTTAAGAGCATAGTGCAGATAAAGCAGTACCACACTTCATAACAGTTTTACGCATAAACCATAAACATAAACAGTTCAAAGCAGACTCGATAGTACTTAGGGAGGCCCTGACCCTTCTCCTTGGCGGCGAAGGCTTCGTCGTGCTTTCCACACTTGTTGACGATCTCAATGCCATCGTCGTCGAAGATGATGACCTTGAGGGTGTCAGGAGTGAGGAGCTTGAACGTCACCATGTAGCCGATCTTGATCTGATGAACGGCTGCGTAGGTGGCCCAACCCTGATCTAGGGTCACCCTGCCGTTCATCAGCTTCACCGTCACCTTCCAGGAGGAGCCGGTGTTGTTCCTGAGCTTGAACTCCGTCGGCACCGCGACGAAGTGCTTGGTGAAGTCCAGGGGCATGGGGATGCACTCAAGCTTCGGTGCAAGGATGACTTTGCAGAAGTGAGAGTTGGGCCATCCTCCTGATGGTAGTGGCCGTAGTTGCGGCGCTTGTTGCTGGGGGGCTCCTCCATGCCCTCGCCGTCGCCACCCTCAGGCATCTTCGGGTCTTCCTCGGTGGTGGGCGGCAGCACAACCTCGTCGGGCATTGGGTGAAGGGGCTGCTTGCACTTGTTGTCAATGGCCGGGAGGACCTCATTGCTCTCCTCGATCTGCACACAATTCATGGAGTTAGGAACAACACATAGTTCATGGCTTATGGAAGAGCATTGATACGTCTCCAACGTATCTATAATTTTTGATGGTTCCATGCTATTATATTATCTGTTTTGGATGTTAATGGGCTTTATTTTACACTTTTATATTATTTTTAGGACTAACCTATTAACCCAAGGCCCAATGCAAATTGCTGTTTTTTTCCTATTTCAGTGTTTCACATAAAAGAAATATCAAACGGAGTCCAAACGGAATGAAACCTTCCAGGAGCGTGATTTTTGGAACAAATGTGATCCAGAGGACTTGGAGTGGACGTGAAGAAACGAATGAGGTGTCCACGAGGCAGGGGGCGCGCCTACCCCCTGGGCGCGCCCTCCCCCTCGTGGGCCCCTCGTGGCTCAACCGACCTACTTCTTCCTCCTATATATGTTCACATACCCCAAAAACATCCAGGAGCACCACAAAAATCTATTTCCACCGCCGCAACCTTCTGTACCCAACAGATCCCACCTTGGGGCCTTTTCCGGAGCTCCGCCGGAGGGGGCATCGATCACGGAGGGCCTCTACATCAACTACATGGCCCCTCCGATGATGTGAGAGTATTTTACTTCAGATATTTGGGTCAATAGTTATTAGCTAGATGGCTTCTTCTCTCTCTCTCTGGATCTCAATACAAAGTTCTCCTCGATCTTCTTGGAGATCTATTCGATGTAACTCTTTTTGCGGTGTGTTTGTCGAGATCCGATGAATTGTGGGTTTATGATCAAGTCTATCAATGAAGAATATTTGATTCTTCTCTGAAATCTTTTATGCATGATTGGTTATCTTTGCAAGTCTCTTCGAATTATCAATTTGGTTTGGCCTACTAGATTGATCGTTCTTGCAATGGGAGAAGTGCTTAGCTTTGGATTCAATCTTGCGGTGCTCGATCCCAGTGACAGAAAGGGAAACGACAGCTATTGTATTGTTGCCACCGAGGATAAAAAGATGGGGTTTATATCATATTGCTTGAGTTTATCCCTCTACATCATGTCATCTTACCTAAGGCGTTACTCTGTTCTTATGAACTCAATACTCTAGATGCATGCTGGATAGCGGTCGATGTGTTGAGTAATAGTAGTAGATGCAGGCAGGAGTCGGTCTACTTGTCACAGACGTGATGCGTATATACATGATCATGCCTAGATATTCTCATAATTATTCGCTTTTCTATCAATTGCTCGACAGTAATTCATTAACCCACTGTAATACTTATGCTATGTTGAGAGAAGCCACTAGTGAGACATATGGCCCCCGGGTCTATTTTCCATCATATAAGTTTCCAATCTATTTTATTTTGCAAACTTTACTTTCAATCTATATCATAAAATTACCAAAAATATTTATCTTATCATTATTATCTCTATCAGATCTCACTCTCGTAAGTGACCGTGAAGGGATTGACAACCCCTTTATCGCGTTGGTTGCGAGGTTCTTATTTATTTGTGTAGGTATGAGGGACTTGCATGTGGCCTCCTACTGGATTGATACCTTGGTTCTCAAAAACTGAGGGAAATACTTACGCTACTTTGCTGCATCACCCTTTCCTCTTCAAGGGAAAACCAACGCAGTGCTCAAGAGATAGCAAGAAGGATTTCTGGCGTCGTTGCCAGGGAGTCTACGCACAAGTCACGACATACCAAGTACCCATCACAAACTCTTATCCCTCGCATTACATTATTTGCCATTTGCCTCTCGTTTTCCTCTTCCCCACTTCACCCTTGCCGTTTTATTCGCCCTCTTTTTCCGTTCGCTTTTTCTTTCGCTTGCTTCGTCGTTATGGCTAGTCCTTTGTCTACTCCTTTATCTCTCGAGAATGAGGTCCCTAATTTTAAACAAAGGGAGGTAGAAAATCTAAAAGATGCTTAGTTCAGAATATGCAATGCGCAAAATAGATCTACTAGGAAGCAATCTACTACCATTCTTCTTCGCAATTTTTATGTAGGCATCATTCCTTGGAATAGATATATTCTTGATACCATTACTGGAGGAAATTTCTTGGGTAGCCACACTTTTGATTCTTACAATGCTATGATAGATTTGTTTGGCACACCACCTCTCTTGGTTAATGGAACTATGTTAACTTTGGAACATGTTATGCAAAGGCTCGATATTATTGAAAATAAAGTTTCCACTGTTGAATTGATTGAGAATTTGGATAAAAAGATCCACAACCAAATCACCCAATATGGATCTAAGGTAGGAGTTGCTCTGAAAAGTTTTAAAGAAAAAGAACACGTAGTTAATGAAAGAATTGACCAAGATTCCACTAGAATTGATAAACTTGAGGGTATTATTACCAACTTGGGGCCCGCTTTTTCTGCCGTAAGGAATACTTCAACCCCTCCTACCAAGGTTGCCAAACTAATGTACGTTCCTAAGAATAAGGGTGAAACTTCTAGTAAGGAAAATGCGGATCTCAAACCCATAAGTGTTCACCCCAACTTTCTCACTATCATTAAGGAACCTTTTGCTACAAATGATTTTCTTGATTTCTTGCCTATGAGCTTAATCATTAATAGAAAGAAGGAAACTCCTAAGGGTTATAAGTGTTCTATTGAAGAATTGCCTACCAAAGATGATAATACCTAGATCTATCCTTATTTTTATGCCCAGCTAGGGGCGTTAAACGATAGCGCTTGTTTGGAGGCAACCCAATTTTATTTTTGTTTCTTGCTTTTTGATTCTGTTTAGTAATAAATAATTCATCTAGCCTTTGTTTAGATGTGGTTTTATGCTTTTAATTAGTGTTTGTGCCAAGTAGAACCTTTGGGAAGACTTGGGGGAAAGTCTTTGCGATCTTGCTGTAAAAAACAGAAACTTTAGCGCTCACGAGATTTGCTGACATTTTTTTACTGGAGAGTGCTATTTAGTTAATTATTTTTGCAGATGATTAATAGATAAATTCCTCACGTCCAAAAAATTATTTTAGAATTTTTGGGGTTCCAGAAGTATTCGAAACCTACAGATTACTATTGGAAATATGCCCTAGAGGCAATAATAAAAGCATTATTATTATATTTCCTTGTTCATGATAATTGTCTTTATTCATGCTATAATTGTGTTATCCGGAAATCATAATACATGTGTGAATAATAGACACCAACATGTCCCTAGTAAGCCTCTAGTTGACTAGCTCGTTGATCAACAGATAGTCATGGTTTCCTGACTATGGACATTAGATGTCATTGATAACGAGATCACATCATTAGGAGAATGATGTGATGGACAAGACCCAATCCTAAACATAGCACAAGATCGTATAGTTCGTTTGCTAGAGTTTTTTCCAATGTCAAGTATCCTTTCCTTAGACCATGAGATCGTTTAACTCCCGGATACCGTAGGAGTACTTTGGGTATGCCAAAAGTCACAACGTAACTGGGTGACTATAAAGGTATACTACGGGTATCTCCGAAAGTGTCTGTTGGGTTGACATAGATCAAGACTGGGATTTGTCACTCCGTATGATGGAGAGGTATCACTGGGCCCACTCGGTAATGCATCATCATTATGAGCTCAAAGTGACTAAGTGTCTGGTCACGGGATCATGCATTACGATACGAGTAAAGTGACTTGCCGGTAACGAGATTGAACGAGGTATTGGGATACCGACGATCGAATCCCGGGCAAGTAACATACCGATTGACAAAGGGAATTGTATACGGGGTTGCTTGAATCCTCGACATCGTGGTTCATCCGATGAGATCATCGAGGAGCATGTGGGAGCCAACATGGGTATCCAGATCCTGCTGTTGGTTATTGACCGAAGAGCAATCTCGGTCATGTCTACATGTCTCCCGAACCCGTAGGGTCTACACACTTAAGGTTCGGTGACACTAGGGTTGAGGAGATATGTATATGCAGTAACCTGAATGTTGTTCGGAGTCCCGGATGAGATCCCGGACGTCACGAGGAGTTCCGGAATGGTCCGGAGGTGAAGAATTATATATAGGAAGTGCAGTTTCGGCCATCGGGGGAGTTTCGGGGGTCACCGGTATTGTACCGGGACCACCAGAAGGGTCCCGGGGGTCCACCGGGTGGGGCCACCCATCCCGGAGGTCCCCATGGGCTTAAGTGGGAAGGGGAACCAGCCCATAGTGGGATGGTGCTCCCCCTTGTCCCACCGCATGCGCCTAGGGTTGGGAACCCTAGGGTGGGGGGGGGGGGCACCTGGCTTGGGGGGCACTCCACCCCTTGGCCGCCCCCCTAGGAGATCCCATCTCCTAGGGCCGGCGCCCCCCTTGGGGAGCCTATATGAAGGGGGGGAGGGAGGGGTAGCCGCACCCTTGAGTCTTGGCGCCTCCCTCTCCCTTGCTACACCTCTCCCTCTCGTAGTAGAACGGCGAAGCCCTGCTGCGGTGACCCCTGCATCCACCACCACGCCGTCGTGCTGCTGGATCTTCATCAACCTCTCCTCCCCCCTTGCTGGATCAAGAAGGAGGAGACGTTACGCTGACCGTACGTGTGTTGAACACGGAGGTGCCGTCCGTTCGGCGCTAGGATCTCCGGTGATTCGGATCACGTCGAGTACGACTCCCTCATCCCCATTCTTTGAACGCTTCCGCTCGCGATCTACAAGGTACGTAGATGCATCCAATCACTCGTTGCTAGATGAACTCATAGATGGATCTTGGTGAAACCGTAGGAAAATTTTTGTTTTCTGCAACGTTCCCCAACAATTACTACAGACTATTCTGTTTTTGGCAGATTTTGTTTTTCGTGTGTTGTTTGCTTATTTTGATGAATCTATGGCTAGTAATAGAGTGTATGAACCATAGAAAAGTTAGGATACAGTAGGTTTAACACCAATATAAATAAAGAATGAGTTCATTACAGTAACTTGAAGTGGTGGTTTGTTTTCTTTTACTAACGGAGCTCATGAGATTTTCTTTTAAGTTTTGTGTTGTGAAGTTTTCAAGTTTTGGGTAAAGATTTGATGGATTATGGAACAAGGAGTGGCAAGAGCCTAAGATTGGGGATTCCTAAGGCACCCCATGGTAAAATCCAAGGACAACCAAAATCCTAAGCTTGGGTATGCCCCGGAAAGCTTGGGTATGCCCCAGAAGGCATCCCCTCTTTCGTCTTCGTCCATCAGTAACTTTACTTGGAGCTATATTTTTATTCGCCCCATCTCTTCTCTTTCTCCCATGCTTGGACGCATGTAGTACAGTATAGAGCACAGAGTCTACTCCCCTGTCCCTTCTATCACAAATCACAAAGCAGTGAGGCGTCAAATCACAAAAGCACGCACGAAGCAACCATAATTTCACTCTTCGCTGACTCCGCTTCTCCATCATCTTCTTTGAGAAACCATCTCAGCGCACTAGTACTCCTAGTAGTACTAGTAAAGGACTTCCTGGATGCAAATAAGGTGGTTGTCTCGGCTTGCAGGCGGCACTTATGAACGACTTACCGTGGTCTCCCTCAATGGTGTTCTCCGTTGAACGCACTTCGCCAAACCACCAAAAAAAAAGATATCGTCGACGTCACCGCAATGGGGAAGGAAGTCAAATATAGTTACTACCTCCATTTTTCTGTACAAAAGGCCAGTATATCAAAATTACAATTTGCAAAGGGCCACTAACACTAATTGAGGCAAAATTGATGGGGTTAGCAACCAAGGATATTAATATCCCCTGCATGCATGCGGAAGTGAGAAGGTTGGTTTTCATGGCGCTGCATTAATCAAGCGATGAGGAATGAGATGGTTAGCTCTTTGGTCTTTGGAGAAAAAAATACACATTAATTGACACGTGAAACGAGGATTTGTATCGATTAAATCCCGCGAAGGAAAACCCCGCCTTTCTTTTTTAACACTAGTACTCCTAGTACGTACGTACTTATCCTGTTTGGGTCTAGGCCTTGCATTGCCAAACTTCGCCACACATTTTTGCCAAGCTTGCCTAAAGTTTTCAAAATGAGAAGGAGGTAAACTCACGCACGGCTGTCGCGGTCGCACCGCACCCTCACACGGTCGCTCCTGCACGCCACGGTCGCACCGCACCCTCACACGGTCGCTCCTGCACGCCGCGGTCGCACCGCACCCTCACACAGTCGCTCCTGCACGCCGCAAACCCAACCAAGGGAACACACCCTCACTGACACATGCTGTCGCATGTGAACAAACCAAACTCAGCCATCCTATCGCTGACACATAATTTTCGTTCATAGAGTATGTTTATTCAACTGCATGTTGGGGAGTATCCGTACGGCCCGTGCGGTGGTCTGTTGGGGAAGAAGAAGAGGTGAGGAAGAAGGAAAGAAGGGTTAGGAGACGTAGGATATTCATCCAACCGCCTGAAATGGTAGACTGACCCAAGTCAGGCAACTTGCATAACAAATATATGTTTTTACATAGCAAAAGATGCATAAAAACAACAACATAAAGAAAAACTATCACTGCTCGCGGAAAGAGACGGCCCCATCGTCTTTGGCTGCCGGCGCGAACCAGCCGTCGCTGCCGACGTGTGTCTCCGCACCGTGGTTGTCCTTGGCCTCCAGCTACTCGTTCAAGCGGAGCGTGCGGGCGCTCTGCACGGACGAGAGCACAACCCGGTTCAAGTCGAGGACGTCCGGTTCCGCCTGCAGGAGGGCCTCGATGGCAGCGGTATCCGCGCGCTCCGCGTCGAGTCGAGCCTCCACCGCCCGGTTCAAGTCCAGGACGTCCGGTTTCGCCTGCAGGAGGGCATCGATGAGAGCGGCATCCGCGCGCTCTGCGTCGAGTCGAGCCTCTGCCGCCCGGTTCAAGTCCAGGACGTCCGGTTCCGCCTGCAGGAGGGCCTCGATTGCAGCGGCATCCGCGCGCTCCGCCTCAAGTTGAGCCTCCGCCGCCCGGTTCACATCCACGACATCCGGTTCCGCCTGCAGGAGAGCCTCGATGGCAGCGGCATGCGCGCGCTCCGTGTCGAGTTGAGCCTCTACCTCCCGGTCCTCCTTTAGTATTGCCATGTTGAACCGCTGGTCCGCCTGCACCATGGGGGACTCGGACGCCGGCACGAAGTCGACGTCCATCGTCTCATACCCATCGGGGGCCTTCTGCGCTGCGACCTCTGCCATGAACATTGGATCGGCTTCCTCCTCCTCGTAGCTTGGCTCCAGAGAACTCGGGGATTGGCCCGCCGCAAAGCAAGCTTGAGAACGGAGATCTGTGGCGCAGAACGCCGCCGTGATTTCTGCGCGGCGCTCCGGCGTCAGCATCTTGTAGTAAGTGATCTTGCGGCACACCATGGCTTTCCGGCGAACTAGGGGACGCTTGATGCGGTCTAGGGGATCGAAAGGTGGGGGAATGGGCTGGAGATTTGGCGTGGTTTTAGGGAAGTGGCTGGCGTAGGCCGAGCAGCAAAGGTTCTGGTGTGAATAGTGGTTTCGATGACGACCGGTCAATCGGGTTTGACTATACATCGCTCTTGTCGCGTTCGCATTGCAGCCCGACACGCTGGACCCTCCATGTAACGCCCCATATGTAACTTTCCCAATTTGTACTCCAACTCTTGCCGTTTCCGGCATTAAGTTATATTTATTCCTCGGGTTCGGGTCTTTGTCTCCGTGTGTTGTTTTCTTTTTCATGCATCTCATATCATGTCATCACGTGCATGGCATTTGCATACATGTTCATCTCATGCATTCGAGCATTTTCCCCGTTGTCCATTTTGCATTCCGGCGCTTCGTTCTCCTCCGGTGGCCAGTTCTAGCTTTCTTTCGTGTGTGGGGATTAAACATTTCCGGATTGGGCCGAGACTTGCCATGCGGCCTTGGTTTACTACCGGTAGACCGCCTGTCAAGTTTCGGGTCATTTGGACTTCGTTTGATACTCCTACGGTTAACCGAGGGACCGAAAAGGCCTCGCGTGTGTGCAGCCCAACACCCCTCCATTTTGGCCCAAAACCCACCAAACTCTGCTCCATCGTCTCGGTCGTTCGATCACGATCGTGTGGGCAAAAACCGCACGTCATTTGGGCTCTCTTAGCTCCCTCTAGGTCTATAAATAGACCCCCTCCTCCAAATCCCGGATCCCCTCTCCAAACCCTAAAAAAAAATCCCCGCCGGCGCGCCGGACACGTCCGGCCTCTCTCCTCCCGCCACGTGTCACCGCCACCTCGCCGCCGTCGCGGGCCGGGGAGCCCAGATCCGGCCCCCGCGGCCCGTCTTCTCGCCGCCGCCGCCCGCGGGAGGAGCCCGCCGAAGCCGCCGCCCCTTCCATCGCCGGCGCCCGCGCCACCGGACGCCGATGGGTGCCGCCGCCGCCTCGGGACGCCGCGCCGCTGTGTGCCGCCTCGACGTCCGCGCCAAGCTCCGCGCCGCCCCGCGCCTCGGCTTCCATGCCGACCTCGCCGGCGGCCACCTCCGCGCCGCGCCCACGCCGGACCGCCTCCCCGCGCCGGTGTCCGAGCTCGCCGTTGTCGGATTCCGCCGCCGTTGACCTCGGGTGAACAGTGCCGCCGCGTGAACAGTGATTCCAGATCCAGATCTGGGTTGACCTCTCCCCGAAACCCTAATTCCATCAATTTTTATGCAATCTTTGTCGCATCATATCTTTGCATCCGTGGCTCCGTTTTGGGCATATGATATATCAAAATCTTCGTCTCGATGAGTACATCATTTCATTCCATTGCATCATTTGCATTTCAGGTCATCTTGGTGCCCAAAATGCTGTTGGAAGGAGGCATCATGAGTTAAATTGCAGATCCGTTAGTTCATCATGCACTTTTGTCATTTTTGCCATGTTTAATCCGTGCATGATATGCCTGTGCCCCTTTGGGATGAATTGTTAAGCATGTTGTCTTCTTTCCAGAGGTGCCTCCCATGCATTTTTAGGATGTGTGTGTTGTCTTGTGCAAGCTTGCAAAGAGGGGTACCTGAGTTTGCTGATTTCAGGGACTTAGTGAAAATCACCAAGTCTGGGTTGTTTTAGTTCACGATGCTATATGTCCAGCTTGTTTCCTAGTGATCCGTGCCTCTTTTGAGGATGATCAGTAAGAGTGGTTTGTTATGCTTGTTGTGCTTAATCCATCCATGTCTTTACTTGTTATGTTGGAGCACCCTAGGTTGACTCAATCGAGCTCAACTTTTGCATAGTTGTTGTTTTGGGCAGATCGTGAACTCTTTTGCGATTTTGCCAAAGTTATTGCTAGTGATCCATGCATGCTATGTCATTGTTCTTGCCATGTCTAGCTAGCATTGTGTGCCTTCTTAATGGATATATGCTTGCCTTGCCATGACTTGCACCGTAGTGAGTGCATCGAGCTCGTTTACATGCCTCCGTGAGTGATAATTTCAGCATGTCCCAGTTTTCACTAAGTCTGAAAACTGATTGTGTTTCATTGATGTTCGTGTGCTTGTTAGAGTATTTTGTGAACCCTTTTGGCCCCAGGTCATTTTGGGTGTTTTGTTAAGCTTGTTGAGTAGCTCCATGCTATGCTCTTACTTGCCATGTTCAGATTATGCTTCATGTTGTTTTGGTGCTCCGAAGAGAGCATCGTGGTCTGAAATTCCAGACTAGCGTTAATTTCGCTAAGTCTGAAATCTGTTTTGCTTATTCAGTTTTGCCATGCTTGTTTGAAGCCCTTAATGGATGATTTTGCCTATGCCTCAGTCCTAGTGATTTGTTAAGATTCGTGTGTAAATCCCTGCCATGCAATTTGTTTTCATGTTTGGTGGCTGTAGCATGTTCATTTCATTGCATTTAGGAGCCTACTTGCTGTAAATCGCAGATCGGTTCGTTTCGTAAATCGCTTGCCATTTCCAAACCGTAGCTCCGATTGCCACGATCTTTATATCGTTTTCAGGGGATTTCTTCCCCTCTATCCAATGGCACACTTGGTTTTCCAAGTTGAGGCCAGGTTCATGCATTTCCTGTTACATCTTGCATTTTGCATCCTGCATCGCATCCCGCATAGCATATCATCTTTGCATATTATTGGTTGCCCTTGCACGTGGTTGATTGTATCCTTGTTGCTTGTTTGTGTTGTTGGGTAGAGCCGGGAGATGAGTTCGCTATCGAGGAGCCCGTTGAGTTTGCTTTTGAGGATCCAGTCAATTCTGACAACTGTGCAGGCAAGATGATCACACCCTTGAAATCACTACTATCTTTGCTATGCTAGTTTGCTCGCTCTTTCGCTTTGCCAATGCTACGATGCCTACCACTTGCTTGTCAGCCTCCCAATTGCCATGATTGAGCCTCTAACCCACCTTTGTCCTAGCAAACCATTGATTGGCTATGTTACCGCTTTGCTCAAGCCCCTTCTTATAGCGTTGCTAGTTGCAGGTGAAGATTGGAGCCGTTCCTCGTTGGAACATTTATTTTTACTTGTTGGGATATCATTATATTGCTATGTTATCTTTACTCATCTATATACTTGGTAAAGGGTGGAAGGCTCGGCCTCTCGCCTAGTGTTTTGTTCCACTCTTGCCGCCCTAGTTTCCGCCATATCGGTGTTATGTTCCCGGATTGTTGCGTCCCTTACGCGGTTGGGCTATAATGGGAACCCCTTGATAGTTCGCCTTGATTAAAGCTTTTCCAGCAATGCCCAACATTAGTTTTACCATTTGCCACCTACCCTTTTCTTTCCCTTGGGTTTCTGGAGCCCTAGGGTCATCTTTATTTTAGCCCCCCACGGGCCAGTGCTCCTCTGAGTGTTGGTCGGAACCGAGCCACTTGCAGCGCCACCTCGGGGCAACTCGAGGGTTGGTTTTAGTTGTACGTAGTGTTCATCTGAGTGTGCCCTGAGAAAGAGATATGTGCAGCTCCTATCGGGATTTGTCGGCACATTCGGGCGGTGTTGCTGGACTAGTTTTGACCTGTCAAATCATCTTGTTGTACCGGGATACCGAGTCTGATCGGTGTGTCCTGGGTGGAGGTCTATTCCTTCGTTGACCGTGAGAGCTTGTTATGGGCTAAGTTGGGACCCCCCCTACAGGGATTGATCTTTCGAAAGCCGTGCCCGCGGTTATGGGCAGATGGGAATTTGTTAATGTCTGGTTGTAGATAACTTGAACCTTAAATAATTAAAATGAATCAACTGAGTGTGTTGCCGTGATGGCCTCTTCTCGGCGGAGTCCGGGAAGTGGACACGGTGTTGGAGTTATGTTTGCGTAGGCTGCTCTATATAGTTTCCGCTCGTTCTTTGCCTCCTCTTCTCGCTCTCCTTTGCGAATAAGTTAGCCACCATATATGCTAGTCGCTTGCTGCAGCTCCACTTTACATTACCCCTTTCCTACCTATTAAGCTTAAATAGTCTTGATCGCGAGGGTGCGAGATTGCTGAGTCCTTTGTGGCTCACATATTACTATTACACCAGATGCAGGGACCGATGATACCTCTCCGGATGGCGCGCTCGAGCTGAAGTGGGAGTACGACGAGGACTCTCAGCGTTACTATGTGTCGTTTCCTGATGATCAGTAGGGATGCCTATTCGGGGTTAGATTCAGGGCCTAGTCGCTTGTTGGGGGTTTTTTCCATTTTGGTGCCGTAGTCGGGCCATGAGTGATTGTATGATGGATGTTATTTATGTACTTTGATGTGACGTGGCGAGTGTAAGCCAACTATGATATTATTCCCCTTTATATTATATATGTACATGGGTTGTGTAATGATTCCCGACTTGCGACATTGCTTTCAATGCGGCTATGCCTCTAAGTCGTGCCTCGACACGTGGGAGATATAGCCGCATCGTGGGCGTTACAAGTTGGTAATCAGAGCCTTCCCCGACGTTAGGAGCCCCATT
Organism: Triticum monococcum; assembly: GCA_034509565.1. Lineage (NCBI taxonomy): Eukaryota > Viridiplantae > Streptophyta > Magnoliopsida > Poales > Poaceae > Triticum > Triticum monococcum. The sequence goes on from CM067845.1 coordinate 431,080,643, forward strand.
GCTTGATCGTTTTTAGCAGCCGAGTTGTGTCTAGAAAAATGTTTTGAGTCCTTAGGAATTATATATCGGAGAGCTTAGGAATTCTTTTTACTTCCTAGTCTCCTCATCGCTCTGGTAAGGCATCCTGACGTAGAGTTTTGACTCTTCTCTTCTCAAATTTCACTAAAAAAAATTTAGGATCACGCGAGTATCTTGGTTTTATTCCGATGGCTTATGATGAGAATACTGTCTTGGTGCCTCCTGTCAGGGGTTTAGTGGAAGTGTCCCGGGGAGTTGAGCTCTGAGGTGTTGTCGTCATAATTCTATCGTTGCAATTCTGGTATACTTGAGATAAGTGCGCGACATCGAAAATCTCCTTTATGCAGTTCATTGGTGAGATAACCTCGACGCCACCCAGTACTGGGGCGGGAGTTCGGGAGTATCGCCATAACTTGTATAACGGATGCTTTTCGAAGGTTGAGATAGATGGTTTCCGAAGGTTTCTTGGTTATGTGTTGAAGGATGGATGCAGCTGGATGTAGGATTTGCTAGCTTGGGTGAGATATTATGCTTCCCCTGTATCCCCAACACCTGATTGCATAACCGGAAAGTTTCGGGAGTTTCATAGGTGGGAATTCAAGTAGCTCTTAGGATATCTTTCCGACAGATGTGTGATATGAAATTGGGGTTCGACGTCTAGTGGTTCGCCTATTCACGGTCGATTTTACAGTGGCCTCGTTGTGTCTTAAAGAGTCCTTGGCTATGCTGACTCGGGGACGCTTCGTATGTCATGTGCACTGCCTTGTACATGATGGTGCTGTACGGTCGAGCCCGTGTAGGTCCCACCACGAAAACTTCGGATGAAATTTCTATCATGTGTTTGTTCCGGCTTATTCCGCAAGCCAACCCTTGGTTTTATTTCGAGTTGTGGTATTCGTTCTGCTTCGACGTCATATGTTGATTCCATCCCTCGTTGATGTACCTCTTCTACCTGATTCTTCGTGGCTTCGCAATTTAGGAATATGTGACCACTGCAAGAGAAGTACATTCGTTCATTTTGTTCGGATGTGAAGACTTTATGTTGCAATTTTCATTCCGTTGGTTTCAACTTCTTTTTTTTCTGCCTATGTGCTAACGGTGGTTAACCTCTTCAGGATGGCTCCCGCTAAGAGCACCAGTCAGAACCAGAATCAAGATCCTCCGCCACCTCCGCCTCCTCCGGAAGCATGGCAAGCTGTGATGGCTGCTACTAATGCAAATACTCAGCTGATCATGCAAATCATCCAAGAGCGGAATCAAAGCAGTCAAGGAAATCAAGGCAACAACCAGAACCAATTTGCAACTCTGAATCAGTTCCTCGCAAATGGTCCAAAGACGTTCAGCAACTGCGTTGAGGCTACCGATGCTGATGATTGGTTAGTCGATCTGGGCAAGCATTTTGAATGCAGCAACGTCAGACCTGAAGATTTCGTCAAGTTCGCGTCTTTCTAGCTCAAGGATCAGGCCGCAGAGTGGTTTCAGCAGTACCGGGATTCCAGAGGTGGACGTTTGATCACTTGGGATGATTTCCGTCGTGATTTCCGCGCTCATCACATTCCTCAAAGTGTGACTGAAAGCAAACGTGAAGAATTCCGCAATCTGAAGCAAGGCTCTTTGTCTGCCTATGACTACAACAAGTTGTTCCAGAAGCTCGCCCGTTTTGCCAAGCAGGATGTTCCTGATGAGAAGAGCATGATCTATCAGTTCAGGGGTGGTCTTCGTGAAGAAATTCAGCTCGCTCTTGTCCTCTTCGAGCCGCTGAGATACGATGAGTTCTACAACATGGCACTGAAGCAAGAGGCTGCTCAGCTAAGGTGTGATGCTTCCAGGAAGCGAGTCAGAGACACTACGTCTTCTTCCTCTACTCAAGTGGCCAAGCAGCAGAAGTATTGGCTTCCTCCTCCTCCGTTCCGTCAGCCATATCAGCAGAAGAGCAAAGGTGGCAGTGGTTCATCCCACCCACCCAACCCAGGCTTTCAGAACAAGACTTCGTCTCAAGCTCCAAGATCAAGTGCTCCGTATCACCGTCCGCTCTCAGAGGTCACGTGCAACAAGTGCCAACAGAAGGGTCACTACGCCAACAAGTGTTTCAACCAGAGGCGTCTTCCTCCTCCTCCTCCTGTCAGATCGGCAAGTACAGCTGTGGTCAAGCATAATCCCAAGTCCGCCAAGGTCAACTTGCTGAATGCAGCTCAGGCAGAGGACTCGCCAGATGTGATTATGGGTAACCTTCCTGTTAACGATGTTCCCGCTAAAGTACTTTTTGATACTGGTGCATCGCTTTCTTTTATTTCAACTCCATTTGTGGCCAAGCATGATATTGTGACCGAAAGGATTCCTGTTCCGTTGAAGATTGTGTCTCCGGGCAAGCAAATGACTTCTAACAATTGTGTCCCGGATATTTCTATCACATTGGGCGATTACAAGTTTCTCTCTTCTCCGGTGGTTCTTGGTAATTCTGATATCGACCTCATTCTTGGGATGGACTGGCTCTCTAAACACAAGGCTCACCTTGATTGTGCAGCCAGACAGATTCAACTGACTCATTCATCTGAAGAAGTCATTGTCTTTGCTGCTCGGGATAATACCATCCGGTTGTTCTCTCTCAATGAGAAGGGTGAATTGGATGCTATTTCGCAGATTCCGGTTGTTTGTGAGTATCAAGATGTCTTCCCAGAAGAACTCCCAGGCATGCCTCCAAACCGGCCGGTTGAATTTGTGATTGAACTTGAGCCCGGTACGGAACCTGTGTGCAAACGTCCCTACAAGCTCGGCCCCGAAGAGTTGAAGGAGTTGAAGAAACAACTCGATGTTCAAGAAAGAATGGGTCTCATTCGGCCTAGTACTTCTCCGTGGGGTTGTGGTGTTCTTTTTGTGAAGAAGAAGGATGGAACGGACCGACTTTGTGTTGATTATCGTCCATTGAACAAGAAGACCATCAAGAACAAATACCCACTTCCCAACATTAATGAGATGTTTGAACAACTCAAGGGTGCCCAAGTATTCTCCAAGCTTGACCTCCGTATGGGTTATCACCAAATTCGCATTCGTGAGCAAGATATTCCCAAGACGGCGTTCAGAACAAGCTATGGGTCATATGAATACACTGTCATGTCTTTTGGCCTCGCCAACGCTCCTCCGACGTTCTCTCGCATGATGAACTTCATCTTCAACCCCTACACCAACGACTTCGTTTTGGTCTATCTCGACGACATCCTGGTTTTCTCGAAGAACAAGGAAGATCATGCCAAACACTTGCGTTTGGTTCTTGACAAGCTAAGGGAACATCAATTCTACGCCAAGTTCTCCAAGTGTGAGTTTTGGCTCGATGAGGTTCTTTATCTTGGCCATATTATCTCTGCCAAGGGCATTTCCGTGGATCCTGAGAAGGTGTCTGCAATCGTTAATTGGGAACCTCCTCAGAATGTGAAGCAACTCCGTAGCTTCCTCGGTCTTGCAAGTTATTGCCGAAGATTCGTTGAAAACTTCTCCAAGATCGCGAAGCCTCTCTCAAATCTTCTTCAGAAGCACGTCAAGTACGTTTGGTCTCCGGAGTGTGACATTGCTTTCAACGCTTTGAAAGAGAAATTGATCACTGCTCCAGTTCTAACTCCGCCTGATGAAACCAAGCCGTACGAGGTCTTTTGTGATGCCTCTCTCCAAGGTCTAGGTGTTGTACTGATGCAAGAGAAGAAAGTTGTTGCTTATACCTCTCGCCAGTTGAAGCCTAATGAGAAGAACTACCCCACTCATGATCTCGAGTTGGCGGCAGTTGTGCACGCATTGTTGACTTGGAGGCATCTTCTCTTGGGAAGGAAAGTGGACATTTTCACTGATCACAAGAGTCTCAAGTACATCTTCACTCAGCCTAATCTCAACCTCAGGCAGACTCGATGGGTCGAAATGATTCAAGAGTACAATCCGAGTATCGAGTATACTCCAGGCAAGGCTAATGTGATTGCTGACGCTTTGAGCAGAAAAGCATATTGCAACAGTCTGATTCTCAAGCCTTATCAACCCGAGCTTTGTGAAGCTTTCCGCAAACTTAATCTGCAAGTTGTTCCTCAAGGTTTCCTCGCCAACCTTCAAGTTTCTCCTACCTTGGAAGAACAGATTCGCCAAGCCCAGCTTCTTGATGCTATGGTGAAAAAGGTGAAGATTGGTATTGCAAAGAGTCAGTCCAAGTACAAGTGCTACCGACTTGATGACAAGGACACTCTCTTCTTCGAGGATCGAATTGTTGTGCCCAAAGGTGAACTTCGTAAAGTGATCATGAATGAGGCTCACAACTCTCTCCTCTCCATCCACCCTGGGAGCACGAAGATGTATCAAGATCTGAAGCAAACTTATTGGTGGACTCGAATGAAGCGCGAGATCGCTCAATTCGTGAATGAATGTGATGTCTGCAGAAGAGTGAAGGCAGAACACCAAAGGCCAGCAGGTCTCCTCCAACCTCTTGCCATTCCAGAATGGAAGTTTGACCACATTGAAATGGACTTCGTGACTGGGTTTCCTAAGTCCAAGCGTGGCAATGATGCTATATTCGTTGTCAACGACAAGCTCACCAAAGTGGCTCATTTCCTGCCTATCAAAGAGTCAATCACTGCAGCTCAATTGGCGGAACTCTACACCTCTCGAATTGTCTCTTTGCACGGTATTCCTCAAGTGATATCTTCAGACCGTGGCAGCATCTTTACCTCCAAGTTCTGGGATTCTTTTCAGAAGGCCATGGGCACCAACATTCGCTTCAGCACTGCTTTCCATCCTCAAACAAGCGGTCAAGTCGAGCGTGTCAACCAGATTCTTGAAGATATGCTCAGGGCTTGTGTTATCTCCTTCGGCATGAAGTGGGAGGATTGTCTTCCTTATGCTGAATTCTCATACAACAACAGTTTCCAAGCAAGTTCGGGCAAGGCCCAATTTGAAATTCTGTATGGTAGGAAGTGCCGTACACCTCTCAACTGGTCGGAAACCGGTGAACGTCAGCTGCTGGGTAATGACCTGATCACAGAGGCAGAAGAAATGTGCAAGGTCATTCGTGATAACCTCAAAGCAGCCCAATCTCGTCAGAAGAGCTACTATGACAGCAAGCACCGTGATTTGGCCTTCGAGATTGAAGATCATGTCTACCTCCGCGTCTCTCCTATGAAAGGGACTCGTCGCTTCGGTATCAAAGGGAAGCTTGCCCCCAGATACGTCGGGCCTTTCAAGATTGTCAGCAAGAGAGGCGACCTCGCCTATCAACGCGAGCTTCCTGCAACCTTTGCCAATGTTCACGATGTGTTCCACGTCTCGCAACTCCGTAAGTGCTTCAAGACGAATGAGCGCACCATCAACTTCGAGGACATTGAGCTCCAAGAAGATCTCTCCTACCGTGAGCACCCAGTTGCAATCCTTGAAGAGACTGAACGCAAAACTCGCAACAAGTCAATCAAATTTCTCAAAGTCAAGTGGTCACACCATTCCGACCGTGAAGCTACCTGGGAACACGAGGATCACCTCCGTTCTGAGTACCCGGAGTTCTTTCAGTCCTAGATCTCTGGACGAGATCTTTTCGTAGTGGTGGAGTGTTGTAACGCCCCATATGTAACTTTCCCAATTTGTACTCCAACTCTTGCCGTTTCCGGCATTAAGTTATATTTATTCCTCGGGTTCGGGTCTTTGTCTTCGTGTGTTGTTTTCTTTTTCATGCATCTCATATCATGTCATCACGTGCATGGCATTTCCATACATGTTCATCTCATGCATTCGAGCATTTTCCCCGTTGTCCGTTTTGCATTCCGGCGCTTCGTTCTCCTCCGGTGGCCAGTTCTAACTTTCTTTCGTGTGTGGGGATTAAACATTTCCGGATTGGGCCGAGACTTGCCATGCGGCCTTGGTTTACTACCAGTAGACCGCCTGTCAAGTTTCGGGTCATTTGGACTTCGTTTGATACTCCTACGGTTAACCGAGGGACCGAAAAGGCCTCGTGTGTGTGCAGCCCAACACCCCTCCATTTTGGCCCAAAACCCACCAAACTCTGCTCCATCGTCTCGGTCGTTCGATCACGATCGTGTGGGCGAAAACTGCACCTCATTTGGGCTCTCCTAGCTCCCTCCAGGTCTATAAATAGACCCCCCTCCTCCAAATCCCGGATCCCCTCTCCAAACCCTAAAAAAAAATCCCCGCCGGCGCGCCGGACATGTCCGGCCGCACCGGACAAAGTCGCCCGGCCTCTCTCCTCCCGCCACGTGTCACCGCCACCTCGCCGCCGTCGCGGGCCGGGGAGCCCAGATCCGGCCCCCGTGGCCCGTCTTCTCGCCGCCGCCGCCCGCGGGAGGAGCCCGCCGAAGCCGCCGCCCCTTCCATCGCCGGCGCCCGCGCCACCGGACGCCGACAGGTGCCGCCGCTGCCTCGGGACGCCGCGCCGCCGTGTGCCGCCTCGACGTCCGCGCCAAGCTCCGCGCCGCCCCGCGCCTCGGCTTCCACGCCGACCTCGCCGGCGGCCACCTCCGCGCCGCGCCCACGCCGGACCGCCTCCCCGCGCCGGTGTCCGAGCTCGCCATCGCCGGATTCCACCGCCGTTGACCTCGGGTGAACAGTGCCGCCGCGTGAACAGTGATTCCAGATCCAGATCTGGGTTGACCATTCCCCGAAACCCTAATTCCATCAATTTTTATGCAATCTTTGTCGCATCATATCTTTGCATCCGTGGCTCCGTTTTGGGCGTATGATATATCAAAATCTTCGTCTCGATGAGTACATCATTTCATTCCATTGCATCATTTGCATTTGAGGTCATCTTGGTGCCCAAAATGCTGTTGGAAGGAGGCATCATGAGTTAAATTGCAGATCCGTTAGTTCATCATGCACTTTTGTCATTTTTGCCATGTTTAATCCGTGCATGATATGCCTGTGCCCCTTTGGGATGAATTGTTAAGCATGTTGTCTTCTTTCCAGAGGTGCCTCCCATGCATTTTTAGGATGTGTGTGTTGTCTTGTGCAAGCTTGCAAAGAGGGGTACCTGAGTTTGCTGATTTCAGGGACTTAGTGAAAATCACTAAGTCTGGGTTGTTTTAGTTCACGATGCTATATGTCCAGCTTGTTTCCTAGTGATCCGTGCCTCTTTTGAGGATGATCAGTAAGAGTGATTTGTTATGCTTGTTATGCTTAATCCATCCATGTCTTTACTTGTTATGTTGGAGCACCCTAGGTTGACTCAATCGAGCTCAACTTTTGCATAGTTGTTGTTTTGGGCAGATCGTGAACTCTTTTGCGATTTTGCCGGCGTTATTGCTAGTGATCCATGCATGCTATGCCATTGTTCTTGCCATGCCTAGCCAGCATTTTGTGCCTTCTTAATGGATATATGCTTGCCTTGCCATGACTTGCACCGTAGTGAGTGCATCGAGCTCGTTTACATGCCTCCGTGAGTGATAATTTCAGCATGTCCCAGTTTTCACTAAGTCTGAAAACTGATTGTGTTTCATCGATGTTCGTGTGCTTGTTAGAGTATTTTGTGAACCCTTTTGGCCCCAGGTCATTTTGGGTGTTTTGTTAAGCTTGTTGAGTACCTCCATGCTATGCTCTTACTTTCCATGTTCAGATTATGCTTCATGTTGTTTTCCTGCTCCGAAGAGAGCATCGTGGTCTGAAATTCCAGACTAGCGTTAATTTCGCTAAGTCTGAAATCTGTTTTGCTTATTCAGTTTTGCCATGCTTGTTTGAAGCCCTTAATGGATGATTTTGCCTATGCCTCAGTCCTAGTGATTTGTTAAGCTTCTTGTGTACATTCCTGCCATGCAATTTGTTTTCATGTTTGGTGGCTGTAGCATGTTCATTTCATTGCATTTAGGAGCCTACTTGCTGTAAATCGCAGATCGGTTCGTTTCGTAAATCGCTTGCCATTTCCAAACCGTAGCTCCGATTGCCATGATCTTTATATCGTTTTCAGGGGATTTCTTTCCCTCTATCCAGTGGCACACTTGGTTTTCCAAGTTGAGGCCAGGTTCATGCATTTCCTATTACATCTTGCATTTTGCATCCCGCATCGCATCCCGCATAGCATATCATCTTTGCATATTATTGGTTGCCCTTGCACGTGGTTGATTGTATCCTTGTTGCTTGTTTGTGTTGTTGGGTAGAGCCGGGAGACGAGTTCGCTAACGAGGAGCCCGTTGAGTTTGCTTTTGAGGATCCAGTCAATTCTGACAACTGTGCAGGCAAGATGATCACACCCTTGAAATCACTACTATCTTTGCTATGCTAGTTTTCTCGCTCTTTCGCTTTGCCAATGCTACGATGCCTACCACTTGCTTGTCAGCCTCCCAATTGCCATGATTGAGCCTCTAACCCACATTTGTCCTAGCAAACCATTGATTGGCTATGTTACCGCTTTGCTCAATACCCTTCTTATAGCGTTGCTAGTTGCAGGTGAAGATTGGAGCCGTTCCTCGTTGGAACATTTATTTTTACTTGTTGGGATATCATTATATTGCTATGTTATCTTTACTCATCTATATACTTCGTAAAGGGTGGAAGGCTCGGCCTCTCGCCTAGTGTTTTGTTCCACTCTTGCCGCCCTAGTTTCCGTCATATCGGTGTTATGTTCCCGGATTGTTGCGTCCCTTACGCGGTTGGGCTATAATGGGAACCCCTTGATAGTTCGCCTTGATTAAAGCTTTTCCAGCAATGCCCAACATTGGTTTTACCATTTGCCACCTACCCTTTTCTTTCCCTTGGGTTTCCGGAGCCCTAGGGTCATCTTTATTTTAGCCCCCCACGGGCCAGTGCTCCTCTGAGTGTTGGTCGGAACCGAGCCACTTGCAGCGCCACCTCGGGGCAACTCGAGGGTTGGTTTTAGTTGTACGTAGTGTTCATCTGAGTGTGCCCTGAGAAAGAGATATGTGCAGCTCCTATCGGGATTTGTCGGCACATTCGGGCGGTGTTGCTGGACTAGTTTTGACCTGTCGAATCATCTTGTTGTACCGGGATACCGAGTCTGATCGGTGTGTCCTGGGTGGAGGTCTATTCCTTCGTTGACCGTGAGAACTTGTTATGGGCTAAGTTGGGACCCCCCCTACAGGGATTGATCTTTCGAAAGCCGTGCCCGCGGTTATGGGCAGATGGGAATTTGTTAATGTCCGGTTGTAGATAACTTAAACCTTAAATAATTAAAATGAATCAACTAAGTGTGTTGCCGTGATGGCCTCTTCTCGGCGGAGTCCGGGAAGTGGACACGGCGTTGGAGTTATGTTTGCGTAGGCTGCTCTATATAGTTTCCGCTCGTGCTTTGCCTCCTCTTCTCGCTCTCCTTTGCGAATAAGTTAGCCACCATATATGCTAGTCGCTTGCTGCAGCTCCACTTTACATTACCCCTTTCCTACCTATTAAGCTTAAATAGTCTTGATCGCGAGGGTGCGAGATTGCTGAGTCCTTTTTGGCTCACAGATTACTATTACACCAGATGCAGGGACCGATGATACCTCTCCGGATGGCGCGCTCGAGCTGAAGTGGGAGTACGACGGGGACTCTCAGCGTTACTATGTGTCGTTTCCTGATGATCAGTAGGGATGCCTATTCGGGGTTAGATTCAGGGCCTAGTCGCTTGTTGGGGGTCTTTTCCATTTTTGCGCCATAGTCGGGCCATGAGTGATTGTATGATGGATGTTATTTATGTACTTTGATGTGACGTGGCGAGTGTAAGCCAACTATGATGTTATTCCCCTTTATATTATATATGTACATGGGTTGTGTAATGATTCCCGACTTGCGACATTGCTTTCAATGCGGCTATGCCTCTAAGTCGTGCCTCGACACGTGGGAGATATAGCCGCATCGAGGGCGTTACACTCCATGTCGCTCACCGAATGGAACACGCTTCGTCTTGCGTTTTCGCTCGCTTGTGGGACCGCAGTTGAGAGCAAACCGACGTCCCTACCCCTCCCCCGCCTGCGTCATTTATTATACCACCACTCCCTCTGTTTTATGCGGAGTAAATAAAAACATAGGGAGTATACTACGGATGAGGATCCCCTGACGTGGCCGAACCCATTGAGTAACTGACATGCGGGGCCTAGCAAGCATGGGGTCTGCCAGTAAGTGACCGAAAGGGAGGGTAAGGCAGGGATACCTACGTCAGAGGATCCACTTTCACTATACTACTTTGACCAAATGTTAGAGTAATAATATATGACATGTAACTTACACAAATGTGAGAGTAATAATATATGACATGCAACTTACACAAAGCATATAGGGTCTAATGTGTTTTTCGAGGCTAACTTTGACCAAATGTTAGAGTAATAATATATAACATGCAACTTACACAAACCATACTGTCAAATTCGTATGTGAAAGGAGTTTCCAATGATATAATTTTCACATTATACATCTCATGTACTATTAATCTTGTCAATAGTCAAATTGGAAACCATCTCGAGTACAAATCTAGGAGTACGTACGAATCTAACAATATTGATTAGGCGTTGTTGAATATTCATACCTTTTTTTATCAAAGTAGAGATACTTTGACTACACATAAAACTTATATGTAAACTAGAAAGGATAGGAGGGATTATATTGTACGTTCAAAAACGAAAGGACATACGAACGCCCAGCTAACCTCCAGGTAGGTCAGGTAGCTGGGCGACGATGCGCTATGGTGCCAGGTAGGAGTACTTTGACTACTTAAAGCGGCAACGCCCAGCTAACCTCCACACCATAGCGCATCGTCCTCCTACCTGGCACCACATCCGTCATGACCGCAAGTGTGAACGCTCTGCGGGAGAGCTTGTCTTTGGGGATGAAGCTCGAGGTCGCCACCCTCGCTCAAGTCGCCTCTTGCGACGCAATAGCGGTGTAGCCGGACGCGGATGCGACCGCACAAGCGGTGGCCACGCTGGCGGCTGACGACGGGAGCATCGTCAGCCACGTGTCCTACTTGCCGTCGTCCAACGTCCGGCACCGCCGAGGTCGGGGACTCCTCCGAGGATGAGTAGGGCATGGGAGGCGGCAGGGCATGGTGTGCCAAGTGGCCGGTCCGTATCCCGTGTTCTACTCTTCCTCGCCGAAGACCGCACCTTCACTTCACGGGTCTTGAACCCCGCCCCCGTACATAGAGATCGCAGATGGAGGACGTCGGTCGCCGCCGTAGAATAGGTTTAGGGTCGGGTTTCTTTTATTTTTCTGTCCTATAAAAGTTCGAAATGTAGTGAAAATCTGTCGTGTTTGCATTAATCTCGACTGGTGTATATGAACTTTCACAATAATATACATATTGTAGGAGTACTAGCAAGATGCCCGTGCATTGCACGGAAGATCAAGATCTTGTGGGAGAAAAGGATGAACAAGGGAAAGCCTTATCTGCAAATGTGGAGAGGAGTGCGGGTAAATTGTCATAGTTTCCTTCCTATCCGTTAGATAAAGATCGGAAGACCTATATTGCAGGATGACAGGCACACCATCATCACCAACTCTGCTTTCTATTGAACCGAGACAAATCTAACAAGCGAAGTACAATAAACACATAGGGTCTATACATACACAAATTATCTTAGGCACTCCAATAGTACGTCCACTACACATTCACGCATTTCACATCTTTCTACATCTACGGGAACCTACAAAAGGGTTAACGTAAATTGCCTCTCTCTCCCCTCCCCTGATTTTCATGGTGGTGGGCCCCTCCCTCCCCCCAATCTACAATCAACAGCTCACACGTTTCACATTACGTTAATTACATAACTGGGATTACGTAGGTGTAGCATTACTCGTCCTAAAAACCCCAACTAAGCCAACCTCCCAGCATATCGCGCAGGAAAAGACCCGGCCGCGCCATTTTAGTCGGGATTACCAGATTACTAGTAGTAGTATCGATGGATCGTGCGAAGCAACAAATTTTTTTGAGGGGGCGAAGCACCTAGTTTAAAAGGAAAAAAGGCGGTACACTCACAGCACTCCTGTCGCGGTCGCATTGCACCCCACACACGTTCGGTCCTGCACACGGCTCACGCAAACGGAACGCGCTTCGGCTTGCCTCTTCACTGACACGTGGGACTGCACTTGGAGAAACCGACCATGCACCAAACTCCCCCCGCCCACCGCGCGAAAATCCTCCACCCCCCCCCACACCCAAAAATTCTCCCCAAATCCGATTCAACCGCCCTTCGGCCAACTGGCCAATAATATTTCCCAAACCCCCCTCCCCCTGTCCCCCTCCACTCCATTCGCTCCGCCAAAGCCACCCACCCCGCTGCACCGATACGTCGGCGCCGCGGTTCGGCGATCCTCTCGCTCCCACAGTACGCTCTCGTAGACTGCCGTCCTCTAGCCGTGTCGCCACCTCTGGCTACGTTCTTGTGGAGGCGCACGGCGGTCAGCGCCGCCACCACTGGCGACGTTCGTGTGGAGATGCACGGCGGTCAGCTTCTCCCATGGTACGCGCATTCTAGACTGAGGCCTCGTTCATGTCGGAGCGCTGAATGTTAGCTAATAGACGCTGTTAATCTCACTGTTTGCCGAAGTAGTTTACTGTCAATATGCTCTGCTTAAGAAGCTTCCTTGCCCTATTCTGCACTCAATCTGCTTAGCTGAGATGGCATGCCCAGGCCTATTAGTTGCTAAAATATCCTGCCATATATTTATTGTGATGTAGATTGCCATGGTCTAGTAGCCAAGCTGTTAGGTGAAATAGCTCTACACCGTTTTATACTCGATCTTTGTTGCTGCGATGGCCTTCGATAGTTCGATGGCTGTGTGCTCGGCCTCATTGACTGCTGAAACAGCCTGCCATAATTTGGCACTCAAATCTGTTTGCTGAATTAGCTTTACATATATTTCGTTACTTAGATCTGCTCGTCCAAATATCTTGCCATAGCTTTAGACATTGACCTAGGTGTTTTTTTTTCTGGACTTCATAAAAAAAGCATATATGTTTTTCCTGTAATATCTAGTAGAAGAACTAATTTGTATGTCTAACAGATGGACAGGACTTGGATAACTTCTACTCGAAGATTCTCCGCTGCATATGTCGAGGGGGTTGAAAACTTCATGAACTTTATCAGAGCTGAGTACGGTGGTCCGAAATCAGATGTGCTCTGCCCGTGTACAGTTGTATGAATTCAATTACAAGACCCCAGTCAACTGTGCAAAATCATCTACACTTGTATGGGATGTCGGTCACATATACTAGGTGGGTTCATCATGGTGAAGCTGTGAACGTCAACGTTATTGACTACATGGAAGTAGCAGATCACCATCTTGATCTGCCTGATGCTCACGTGGAAGAGGAGGAGGAGGTGGTGGTGGCGGAGCCAGTGAGTTTGACCAACATTGAAACAATGCTACGAAATGCTCGTGCATTTCATGAACTTTCACTTGCAGAAGAAAAACGGTGGGCCCGCATGATGGAACAATGCAACGTTGCTGTCACCCCAGGAAATAAGCTGTCAGTATTCTCAGCTATGGTCACCTTTCTTCAGGTGAAGACATCAGAGCAGATGACCAACAAATCATTCGATGCGATGTTGGCTGCTTTCCGCAAATCTTTCTCAGATGTGTCTGAGCTGCCACACACCTACAGTAAAATGAAGAATTTCCTTTGTGCAGTTGGAATTGGATATGATATGATCCATGTTTGTAAGAATAATTGTGTTCTGTTCCGGAAGGATTATGCCAACTTAAGTGAATGCCCGAAATGCAAATCATCAAGATGGAAAGATGGCGATGCTGTGAAGAGGATTCCTCATAATGTTCTGAGACATTTTCCAATTACACCAAGATTGCAGAGGTTGTTTCATGATGCTGAAACAAGAGAGGATGTACTGTGGCATTCTAGGAACCATGAGTACAGAGATCAGAATGTAATGAGCCATCCATCTCACGATAGTGAGTTGAAAAGATTCAATGATAAACACAAAGAGTTTGCTGCTGACCCGAGAAACATTAGACTTGGCTTAGCTTCAGATGGATTTAACCCATTTGGCCACCAAAGCGCCACATATAGCATGTGGCCAGTGTTGAGGAATGCAGTAATTTCAAAAAAATTCCTACGCACACGCAAGATCATGGTGATGCACAGCAACGAGAGGGGAGAGTGTTGTCTACGTACCAACGCAGACCGACTGCGGAAGCGATCACACAACGTAGAGGAAGTAGTCGTACGTCTTCTTCCCGATCCGACCGATCCAAGCACCGTTACTCCGGCACCTCCGAGTTCTTAGCACACGTTCAGCTCGATGACGTTCCTCGGGCTCCGATCCAGAAAAGCGTCGAGGAAGAGTTCCGTCAGCACGACGGCGTGATGACGATCTTGATGTACTACCGACGCAGGGCTTCGCCTAAGCACTACAACGGTACGATCGAGGTGGAATTTGGTGGCAGGGGGCACCGCACACGGCTAAGGAACGATCTCAAGGATCAAGTTGTGTGTCTTGGGGTGTCCCCTGCCCCCGTATATAAAGGTTGGAGGAGGGGGGCCGGCCGGCCAAGGGAGGGGAGGCGCAGGGGAGTCCTACTCCCACCGGGAGTAGGACTCCTCCCCCCAATCCTAATCCAATTAGGACTCCCGGGGGGAAAAGAGAGAGAAGGGGGGCCGGCCCCTTATCCTATTCCTAATAGGACTTGGGGAAGGGGGGGCGCCGGCCAGCTTGGGCCTTTTCCCTTTTTCTCTTTTTTCCACTAAGGCCCAATAGGCCCATTAGTCTCCCGGGGGGTTCCGGTAACCCTCCCGGTATTCCGGTAAAATCCCGATTTCACCCGGAACACTTCCGATGTCCAAACATAGGCTTCCAATATATCAATCTTTACGTCTCGACCATTTCGAGACTCCTCGTCATGTCCGTGATCTCATCCGGGACTCCGAACAACCTTCGGTACATCAAAATGCATAAACTCATAATAACTGTCATCGTAACGTTAAGCGTGCGGACCCTACGGTTCGAGAACAATGTAGACATGACCGAGACACGTCTCTGGTCAATAACCAATAGCGGGACCTGGATGCCCATATTGGCTCCTACATATTCTACGAAGATCTTTATCGGTCAGACCGCATAACAACATACGTTGTTCCCTTTGTCATCGGTATGTTACTTGCCCGAGATTCGATCATCGGTATCCAATACCTAGTTCAATCTCGTTACCGGCAAGTCTCTTTACTCGTTCCGTAATACATCATCTCACAACTAACATATTAGTTGCAGTGCTTGCAAGGCTTATGTGATGTGCATTACCGAGAGGGCCCAGAGATACCTCTCCGACAATCGGAGTGACAAACCCTAATCTCGAAATACGCCAACCCAACATCTACCATTGGAGACACCTGTAGTACTCCTTTATAATCACCCAGTTACGTTGTGACGTTTGGTAGTACCCAAAGTTTTCCTCCGGTAAACGGGAGTTGCATAATCTCATAGTTATAGGAACATGTATAAGTCATGAAGAAAACAATAGCAACATACTAAACGATCGGGTGCTATGCTAATGGAATGGGTCATGTCAATCAGATCATTCTACTAATGATGTGACCTCGTTAATCAAATAACAACTCCTTGTTCATGATTAGGAAACATAACCATCTTTGATTAACGAGCTAGTCAAATAGAGGCATACTAGTGACACTCTGTTGGTCTATGTATTCACACATGTATTATGTTTCCGGTTAATACAATTCTAGCATGAATAATAAACATTTATCATGATATGAGGAAATAAATAATAACTTTATTATTGCCTCTAGGGCATATTTCCTTCAGTCTCCCACTTGCACTAGAGTCAATAATCTAGATCACATCACCATGTGATTAACATCGATAGTTCACATCACCATGTGATTAACACCCATAGTTCACATCGTTATGTGACCAACACTCAAAGGGTTTACTAGAGTCAGTAATCTAGTTCACATCTCTATGTGATTAATACCCAAAGAGTACTAAGGTGTGATCATGTTTTGCTTGTGAGATAATTTTAGTCAACGGGTCTGTTACATTCAGATCCGTAAGTATTTTGCAAAATTCTTTGTCTATAATGCTCTGCACGGAGCTACTCTAGCTAATTGCTCCCACTTTCAATATGTATCTAGACTGAGACTTAGAGTCATCTAGATTAGTGTCAAAACTTGCATCGGCGTAACCCTTTACGACGAACCTTTTTATCACGTCCATAATCGAGAAACATATCCTTATTTCACTAAGGATAATTCTGACCGTTGTCCAGTGATCTACTCCTAGATCACTATTGTACTTCCTTGCCAAATCAGTGCAGGGTATACAATAGATCTGGTATACAGCATGACATACTTTATAGAACCTATGGCCAAGGCATAGGGAATGACTTTCATTCTCTTTCTATCTTCTGCCGTGGTCGGGCTTTGAGTCTTACTCAATTTCACACCTTATAATACATGCAAGAACTCTTTCTTTGACTGCTCCATTTTGAACTACTTCAAAATCTTTGTCAAGGTATGTACTCATTGAAAGAACTTATCAAGCGTCTTGATCTATCTCTATAGATCTTGAAGCTCAATATGTAAGCAGCTTCACCGAAGTCTTTCTTTGAAAAACACCTTTCAAACACTCCTTTATGCTTTACAGAATAATTCTACATTATTTCCGATCAACAATATGTCATTCACATATACTTATCAGAAATGATGTAGTGCTCCCACTCACTTTCTTGTAAATACAGGCTTCACCGCAAGTCTGTATAAAACTATATGCTTTGATCAACTTATCAAAGCGTATATTCCAACTCCGAGATGCTTGCACCAGTCCACAGATGGATCGCTGGTGCTTGCACATTTTGTTAGCACCTTTTGGATTGACAAAACCTTCTGGTTGTATCATATACAACTCTTCTTCCAGAAATCCATTCAGGAATGCAGTTTTGACATCCATCTGATATATTTCATAATCATAAAATGCGGCAATTGCTAACATAATTCTGACGGACTTAAGCATCGCTACGGGTGAGAAGGTCTCATCGTAGTCAACCCCTTGAACTTGTCGAAAACCATTTGCGACAAGTCGAGCTTTATAGACAGTAACATTACCGTCAGCGTCGGTCTTTTTCTTGAAGATCCATTTATTCTCAATTGCTTGCCGATCATCGGGCAAGTCAACCAAAGTCCATACTTTGTTCTCATACATGGATCCCATCTCAGATTTCATGGCCTCAAGCCACTTTGTGGAATCTGGGCTCACCATCGCTTCTTCATAGTTCGTAGGATCATCATGATCTAGCAGCATGACTTCCAGAGAAGGATTACCGTACCACTCTGGCGTGGATCTTACTCTGGTTTACCTACAAGGTTCGGTAGTAACTTGATCTGAAGTTACATGATCATCATCATTAGCTTCCTCACTAATTGGTGTAGGTGTCATAGAAACAGTTTTCTGTGATGTACTACTTTCCAATAAGGGAGCAGGTACAGTTACCTCGTCAAGTTCTACTTTCCTCCTACTCACTTCTTTCGAAAGAAACTCCTTCTCCAGAAAGTTTCCAAATTTTAGCAACAAAAGTCTTGCCTTCGGATCTGTGATAGAAGGTGTATCCAATAGTTTCCTTTGGATATCCTATGAAGACGCACTTCTCCGATTTGAGTTTGAGCTTATCAGGATGAAACTTTTTCATATAAGCATCGCAACCCCAAATTTTAAGAAACGACAACTTTGGTTTCTTGCCAAACCATAGTTCATAAGGCGTCGTCTCAACGGATTTCGATGGTGCCCTATTTAACGTGAATGCGGCTGTCTCTAATGCATAACCCCAAAACGATAGTGGTAGATCGGTAAGATACATCATAGATTGTACTATATCCAATAAAGTACGGTTATGACGTTAGGACACACCATTATGCTGTGGTGTTCCATGTGGCATGATTTTGTGAAACTATTCCACATTGTTTTAATTGAAGACCAAACTCGTAACTCAAATATTTTACCTCTGCGATCATATCGTAGAAACTTTTATTTTCTTGTCACGATGATTTTCCACTTCACTCTGAAATTCTTTGAACTTTTCAAATGTTTCAGACTTATGTTTCATCAAGTAGATATACTCATATCTGCTCAAATCATCTGTGAAGATCAGAAAATAATGATATCTGTCGCGAGCCTCAATATTCATCGGACCACATACATCAGTATGTATGATTTCCAATAAATCTTTTTCTCGCTCCATTGTTCTGGAGAACGGCGTTTTAGTCATCTTGCCCAAAAGGCATGGTTCGCAAGCATCAAGTGATTCATAATCAAGTGATTCCGAAAGCCCATCAGCATGGAGTTTCTTCATGCGCTTTATACCAATATGACCTAAACAACAGTGCCACAAATAAGTTGCACTATCATTATTAACTTTGCATCTTTTGGTTTCAATATTATGAATATGTGTATTATTAAGATCGAGATCCAATGAACTATTTTCATTGGGTGTGTAACCATATAAGGTTTTATTCATGTAAACAGAACAACAATTTATTCTCTTACTTAAATGAATAACCGTATTACAATAAACATGATCAAATCATATTCATGCTCAACGCAAAAACCAAATAACACTTATTTAAGTTTCAACACTAATCCCGAAAGTATAGGGGAGTGTGCGATGATGATCATATCAATCTTGGAACTACTTCCAACACACATCGTCACTTCACCCTTAACTAGTCTCTGTTTATTCTGCAACTCCTGTTTCGAGTTACTAATTTTAGCAACTGAACTAGCATCAAAATACTGAGGGGTTGCTATAAACACTAGTATAGTACACATCAATAACATGTATATCAAATATACTCATGTTCACTTTGCCATCCTACTTATCCGCCAATCACTTGGGGTAGTTCCGCTTCCAGTGACTAGTCCCTTTGCAGTAGAATCACTTAGTCTTAGGCTTAGGATCAGACTTGGGCTTTTTCACTGGAGCAGCAACTTGCTTGCCGTTCTTCTTGAAGTTCCCCTTCTTCCCTTTGCCCTTTTCTTGAAACTAGTGGTCTTGTCAACCATCAACACTTGATGTTTTTCTTGATTTCTACCTTCGTTGATTTCAGCATCACGAAGAGCTTGGGAGTTGTTTCCGTTATCCCTTGCATATTATAGTTCATCACGAAGTTCTACTAACTTAGTGATGATGACTAGAGAATTCTGTCAATCACTATCTTATCTGGAAGATTAACTCCCACTTGATTCAAGCGATTGTAGTACCCAGACAATCTAAGCACATGCTCACTAGTTGAGCGATTCTCCTCCATCTTTTAGCTATAGAACTTGCTGGAGACTTCATGTCTCTCAACTCGGGTATTTGCTTGAAATATTAACTCCAACTCCTGGAACATCTCATATGGTCCATGACGTTCAAAACGTCTTTGAAGTCCCGATTCTAAGCTGTTAAGCATGGTGCACTAAACTATCAAGTAGTCATCATATTGAGCTAGCCAAACGTTCATAACGTCTGCATCTGCACCTGCAATAGGTCTGTCATCTAGCGGTGCATCAAGGACATAATTCTTCTGTGCAGCAATGAGGATAAACCTCAGATCACGGATCCAATCCGCATCATTGCTACTAACATCTTTCAACACAATTTTCTCTAGGAACATATAAAAATAAACACAGGGAAGCAACAACGCGAGCCATTGATCTACAACATGATTTGCAAAATACTACCAGGACTAAGTTCATGATAAATTTAAGTTCAATTTAATCATATTACTTTAGAACTCCCACTTAGATAGACATCCCTCTAATCCTCTAAGTGATCACGTGATCCAAATCAACTAAACCATAACCGATCATCACGTGAGATGGAGTAGTTTTCAATGGTGAACATCATCATGTTGATCATATCTACTATATGATTCACGCTCGACCTTTCGGTCTCTGTGTTCCGAGGCCATATCTGTATATGCTAGGCTCGTCAAGTTTAACCTGAGTATTCTGCGTGTGCAAAACTGGCTTGCACCCGTTGTAGATGGACGTAGAGCTTATCACACCCGATCATCACGTGGTGTCTGGGCACGACGAACTTTGGCAACGGTGCATACTCAGGGAGAACACTTCTTGATAATTTAGTGAGAGATCATCTTATAATGCTACCGTCAATCAAAGCAAGATAAGATGCATAAAAGGATAAACATCACATGCAATCAATATAAGTGATATGATATGGCCATCATCATCTTGTGCTTGTGTTCTCCATCTCCGAAGCACCGTCATGATCACCATCGTCACCGGCGCGACACCTTGATCTCCATCGTAGCATCGTTGTCGTCTCGCCAATCTTATGCTTCCACGACTATTACTACCGTTTAGTAATCTAGTAAAGCATTACATCGCGATTGCATTGCATACAATAAAGCGACAACCATATGGCTCCTGCCAGTTGCCGATAACTCGGTTACAAAACATGATCATCTCATACAATAAAATCAGCATCATGTCTTGACCATATCACATCACAACATACCCTGCAAAAACAAGTTAGACGTCCTCTACTTTGTTTGTTGCAAGTTTTACGTGGCTGCTACGGGCTTAAGTAAGAACTCATCTCACCTACGCATCAAAACCACAACGATAGTTCGTCAAATAGACTCCGTTTTAACCTTCTCAAGGACCGGGCGTAGTCACACTTGGTTCAACTAAAGTTGGAGAGACAGTCTTCCGCAAGCCATCTATGTGCAAAGCACGTCGAGGGAACCGGTCTCGCGTAAGAG
The DNA here is from genome assembly GCA_034509565.1 of Triticum monococcum. Taxonomy (NCBI): domain Eukaryota; kingdom Viridiplantae; phylum Streptophyta; class Magnoliopsida; order Poales; family Poaceae; genus Triticum; species Triticum monococcum. The sequence goes on from CM067845.1 coordinate 431,101,350, forward strand.
TACGCGTAAGGTTGGTCCGGATCGTCTCAACCAACAATACCGCCGAACCAAAGTATGACATGCTGGTAGGCAGTATGACTTGTATCGCCCACAACTCACTTGTGTTCTACTCGTGCATATAACATCAAACCATAAAACCTAGGCTCGGATGCCACTGTTGGGGAACGCAGTAATTTCAAAAATTTTCCTACGCACACGCAAGATCATGGTGATGCACAGCAACGAGAGGGGAGAGTGTTGTCTACGTACCAACGCAGACCGACTGCGGAAGCGATCACACAATGTAGAGGAAGTAGTCGTACGTCTTCTTCCCGATCCGACCGATCCAAGCACCGTTACTCCGGCACCTCCGAGTTCTTAGCACACGTTCAGCTCGATGACGTTCCTCGGGCTCCGATCCAGCAAAGCGTCGAGGAAGAGTTCCGTCAGCACGACGGCGTGATGACGATCTTGATGTACTACCGACGCAGGGCTTCGCCTAAGCACTACAACGGTACGATCGAGGTGGAATTTGGTGGCAGGGGGCACCGCACACGGCTAAGGAACGATCTCAAGGATCAAGTTGTGTGTCTTGGGGTGTCCCCTGCCCCCGTATATAAAGGTTGGAGGAGGGGGGCCGGCCGGCCAAGGGAGGGGAGGCGCAGGGGAGTCCTACTCCCACCGGGAGTAGGACTCCTCCCCCCAATCCTAATCCAATTAGGACTCCCGGGGGGAAAAGAGAGAGAAGGGGGGCCGGCCCCTTATCCTATTCCTAATAGGACTTGGGGACGGGGGGGCGCCGGCCAGCTTGGGCCTTTTCCCTTTTTCTCTTTTTTCCACTAAGGCCCAATAGGCCCATTAGTCTCCCGGGGGGTTCCGGTAACCCTCCCGGTATTCCGGTAAAATCCCGATTTCACCCGGAACACTTCCGATGTCCAAACATAGGCTTCCAATATATCAATCTTTACGTCTCGACCATTTCGAGACTCCTCGTCATGTCCGTGATCTCATCCGGGACTCCGAACAACCTTCGGTACATCAAAATGCATAAACTCATAATAACTGTCATCGTAACGTTAAGCGTGCGGACCTTACGGTTCGAGAACAATGTAGACATGACCGAGACACGTCTCCGGTCAATAACCAATAGCGGGACCTGGATGCCCATATTGGCTCCTACATATTCTACGAAGATCTTTATCGGTCAGACCGCATAACAACATACGTTGTTCCCTTTGTCATCGGTATGTTACTTGCCCGAGATTCGATCGTCGGTATCCAATACCTAGTTCAATCTCGTTACCGGCAAGTCTCTTTACTCGTTCCGTAATACATCATCTCACAACTAACATATTAGTTGCAGTGCTTGCAAGGCTTATGTGATGTGCATTACCAAGAGGGCCCAGAGATACCTCTCCGACAATCGGAGTGACAAACCCTAATCTCGAAATACGCCAACCCAACATCTACCATTGGAGACACCTGTAGTACTCCTTTATAATCACCCAGTTACGTTGTGACGTTTGGTAGTACCCAAAGTGTTCCTCCGGTAAACGGGAGTTGCATAATCTCATAGTTATAGGAACATGTATAAGTCATGAAGAAAACAATAGCAACATACTAAACGATCGGGTGCTATGCTAATGGAACGGGTCATGTTAATCAGATCATTCTACTAATGATGTGACCTCGTTAATCAAATAACAACTCCTTGTTCATGGTTAGGAAACATAACCATCTTTGATTAACGAGCTAGTCAAGTAGAGGCATACTAGTGACACTCTGTTGGTCTATGTATTCACACATGTATTATGTTTCCGGTTAATACAATTCTAGCATGAATAATAAACATTTATCATGATATGAGGAAATAAATAATAACTTTATTATTGCCTCTAGGGCATATTTCCTTCAGCCAGTGCTTGTTATCCCTTACAACATGCCTCCAAATGTATGCACCAAAGAATCAAACTACATGATGGCCTTGCTCATCCCATGTCCAAAAAGTCCTGGAAAGGATTTTGATTTGTTCATGGAGCCTCTTGTGGAGGAACTTCAACAGCTATGGAAGGGTGTTCTTACTCGAGACCTATATAGCAGCCCACCAGCTGATTTCTTTCTGCGTGCTGTTATAATTTGGTGCATCCATGATTATCCGGCTCTGGGCACTATGTAAGGGCGAACGACACATGGTTACAATGCATGGTTTCGCAGTGACAGGAATCCGCTGTCATACGCAATACTTAGCAAGATCTGTTACATTGGACACCGCCATTTCCTTGCCAAGGACAAGACACATCCTAGAAAATACCGAAGACATGTGTTCAATGCAAAGTATGAAAACCGTGATGCGCCAAAGAGGCTCACGCTGATGAGTTGCAAGTGGAATTAGAGAAGGTCAGGCATATCACACCAGGAAACCATCCTGGTAATGGTAGCGGGAAAAGGAAGTGTGGCAGGGTAGAAGAGAGATTATTGTTTACCCGCAAGTCCACTTTGTGGGATTTGGAGTATTGGAAAGATTTGGATCTGTGGCATAATCTTGATGTGATGCACATCGAGAAAAATATATGTGAAATCATTATCGACACACTTCTTAATATTGAAGGCAAGACAAAAGATACCTTCAAATTTAGGATTGATTTGACACACCTGGGTATCAGAAAGAATTTGCAGGTGCAAGATGAAGGTAAACCACGGGATATGGCACCAGCTGTGTACGTCTTGGACAAGGTAAAAAGAAAAGAATTCTGCGAGGTCCTGTCACGTGTGAGATTCCCACATGGATTTTCTTCCAACCCTGAAAGAAGAGTCAGTGCAGATGGAAACAAGGTACAAGGGTTGAAAACTCATGACTGCCACGTCCTACTTCAAAGGGTTTTACCTGTTATCCTTAGAGGATTGGGCCGCCCTGACTTATACAGAGCTGTTGCAGAGTTGGGACAATTCTTCAGGGAACTTTGCAGTAGGAATATCAGGATAGATGCTTTGGAGCATCTTAGAGACAAGATACCAACTATCCTATGCGACCTTGAGAAGATATATCCTCCAGCCTTCTTTGATGTGATGGTGCATTTGGTTGTTCATCTACCTAATGAGGCACTACTTAGAGGTCCAGTACAGTATGGCTGGATGTACCCCTATTGAAAGGCGGTTAGGCACTTTCAAGGGCTATGTTAGGAACAGAGCTAGACCCGAGGGTTCCATTGCAGAGGCCTACATTGCTACAGAAGTGTTTACATTCTGCTCAAAGTACATTGAAACAGCTGATCAGCTTAGCAAAGAGGTGGGTGGAGACAATCCCGGGCTCTATGTTTTCGATTATTCTGTTCGAGTTACAGGGAAGAGTCGACAAGAGGATAAACCTAAAGATTTGGACAAAATGGTTTGGTATGTGTTGAATAACTGTCCTGAGATACTACCTTATATCAAGTAAGTGCAGTACTGCAGCTTATACATCGTAATCTACTAAACTTGCAGCACATTCTTATATATTTAGATGTTTGATGCGATCACTATGTTGTGCAGCATCTACAAAGAGGAGTTACTACCGCAAAATCCAAGAAACATTGACAAACTGGTTATGGCAGGATTTGCGAAATGGTTCAAGAACCATGTAAGCTTTTGAAGTGCACTGTTAGTTTTTTAATATATTGAGTACATAAGATGATTAGCTTGTCTATTTTCTAACCATAGATTAAGAAGATGCAGGAGGATGGGCAGGCAGTTGATGATGCCCTTTACTCACTAGCAATTGGTCCTGATACTCGGGTAAGACATTATGAATCTTGCGTTGTTGGAGATGTGCACTACAACACCCTTGCACGAGACGACGGCAGGAAGACACAAAACAGTGCCATCATGAGCATGGATACGTATGATAAAGAGACAACTGAAATGTATGCCAACATAACAGACATTATTCAGTTGCAGTATGTCTCCAGTTTCGAGGATCATCGGTGTGTGGTTCTCTTGTGCTGTCGTTGGTATAACTTGTTTTCCAAGATCGCAAAACCCATAGCTGATGATTATTTCAAATCCATCAATGTCAAGGCGGCGTACCAGACCAACGAGCCTTTTATTTTGGCAAATCAAGCAACACAGATATTTTTCTTGGAAGACACATTTGCACGTAGCGATGACTGGAGAGTATTGCAAAGGTTTGAGCAGAGGAATTCGTTTAATGAAGTTGCACAACAAGATGATGCTTACACTACTCCTGATGTACAAGATAACACAGATGTTCCTAATATCTTTGAGAACCATCACGTCAATGACGCCGGCGAAAAGATTGCCTATCATGTTGTGGACATATAAGAGTTGATCAAGAATAAGCCAATGTTCGAGGACGTTGAGGACGAAGAAGAAGATGACACCGTGGGGAATTACGATTCAGACTGATACACATGGCGAAGATGTTGACGTTGCTGCTGCGGATGACGATTACATTGCTTTTGTCGTATTTGCCTGTCAGAAGACGTTTTTTATCTACTATGTAAAATTGTGTTTGCTATGAAAACTGAAACCTGATGAACATGTTGTTTAGTATTTTGCTGTGAGAACATCACTTGTTATGTATGCTGATTTGTGTTTGGTGATTGTGTAACAACTCAAACATGATGACATTGTTGTTTAGTTGTACTCATATTTGGCTGTGAAACTTGAATTTGATGACATAGTTTGCTGTTGGACTGCAATTTGCTCGACGTCTTCAAATGAGAACAAAGCTGACCCGACAGAGCCTCTGCTATTTATTTATTTATATGAGCAAAAGGGGATACCCCCTGATTTCTGTTAATAGAAATCATTAGATATTCACAACACTACGCCCAGCCTGCTACACAGGTTTCATTCATTACTAGTTTCAGCAAAGTGCTCATGTCGTAGCCACTGAATACATCACGAGTGCTACATACACTGCAAATAAAGAGACAATCATCCTACAGAGCACATCGATTTTGCCCATTATCTTCACAAGCTCTTTCATCTCCTCATTGCTGTCAAGGTCGTTCAGCAGCTGTTGCTTGGCCATGCTCAGAGGAACTGCATCTTTAACCTTCTGCTCTGCATCTTCCTCTTCTGTCGTTCCTTCAGTTACTTGTCCAACACCCCAACCTGCTAGTATTGGGATTCCTCGGCTAACCAAATAATCAGCGTAGTTGCATTCCCCCACATCAGCAACTTCCCAGAAATACAAATCACACGAATCTTCCCTTTTCTGCACGAATCAAATTGGAAGATCATCAACCAAAATATTAAAAAAATTAGCAACTGAAAGCAGCAGAACAACACTTAAACATATTATTACCCCAAGATTCGGGCATTTGTAGAAGACTCGGCCAGGGTTGTGGATTGTGGTTGAGACGCGATGGATGACTCTGCATGATTTGCAGCAGTGGCACCACACCAACGGCAGCGGGTTGCGATGAGCAATCGGCTGCGGTGCGTGTGCCGATGAGGGTGTGATGAGACCCACAGGCAATGGTACGGGTGGCGACTTGGCGCATATCTGGTTGTTGCCTGCTGAAAAGCAGGTGGACGAGCAGCCAGCGGACATGGTTGTTGCGGCCAGAGCTTCTGATGCTAGGAAGAGTAAGTAGAGAAGAGGAGAAGCGAACGTTGGATATGTCAGTTTCATTACTTGCAGAGTAGCATAGCACCATATATAGTCATAGTCTAGGTTTGGATTCGAACCAGCTACAGGAGCACGTCTTTCTTTTTCTAAAACTCGGCAACGTCTCTTTACTGGTACACTAGCTTGTTTTGTACGCCTTCCTAAGTCTTTGATTTTCTTTCTTTTTTTCTTGCGAGGAAGGAGGACAAAATTGAGAGTTCCTGGGACTCGAACCCAAGACCTCTCGGTTGAAACCAAGGATGCTAGTCACTTATGTGGCGAACGTTCCCTGTGAGGAGGACGGCAGACGAACGCATTTTCCTCGCAGTTTTCTTCCTATATATAAAAAAGTATGCTACTTGGTGTCCGCTTAGTCAACAAACGATTGTGCCAACCTTGACCGTTGGATTGAAATTCAATGTCTGTCGCGTTTCTTCAGTCTCTTCTTCCTCGAGCCGCCAAAGCCAAACCAGCGCCGGCGGGACCGCCTGCTCCCGCCTCCCACGGCTGCCTATGATCTTCCCCGACTCCTGTTCGTTCCCGTCCGAGGCCTCACCATCGTCCTCCGCCTTGGTTCGCTCGCCGCGGCGCCGCCCTCCGGTGTTGTCAACATGGTCAACAACCGAGAGGAATAAGGAGATGAATGTACATGGTGAGGATGACAGTAGGGACCCAGCAGCGCGCGCAGTAATTTTGTTTTTTTGGGACGGAGAAGGGTATCAACTGGGTTGTGCGGGACCCGTGGCCCGTCTAGCTCAGGCTTTTATTTCATATGTTTAGCACATGACCAGCCCAGTTTGTTTTTTTCCTTTATGAAAATGGCTAGCCAGTTATTTTGTTTTTGCAGAATAACCAACGTAGGCCTACTTGCTTTTCTATGCCCTGCTGGGCCGGAAATCTTTCAAGACGAGGAGGGATGCATTTTGCCCAGAAAATGGGTTATAAATAATAAGAAATGGGCTATAAGTAATAAATGGGCTGTAAAATGAAAAAATACAACAAACAAGCAATTAGTTCCAAATTACTATTTTCTTCCGGATTTTGATATTTTAAATTTCATTGTTTTTGTGCGGGTAAAATTATATTGAATTTAAATTAAGGTATATTTAAATTTAAAATTAATTTGAATCTGGCTAGAAATTTTAGGCTGTATGCTGTTTGGGACAGATTTGGAGGCTGACTTGTGGGTTTACTAGGTTCACGTGTACTTTGGCTTTGTCAACTTAGTCGACAAACGATTCTAGCAGCAGCGACCGTTGGATGTTAATCCAACGGCCGTGCTGCTTCCTCAATATCTGATCTTCTTGCTCCAGCCGCCCAAACCAGCTCCGGTGGGACTGCCTGCTCCCGCCTCCCATGGCCGGCTGTGCTGCCACACAGTCCGCACCGCCCCACCCTACTTCATTGCTGGCCAGGCCATTCCTCTACTCACCCACACCTCCTGTTATTCGGCGACGGCAGCCGGACCAGTAAACCCTCGTACTCCCCACCGCGTGGGAAACCATTGCCGAGTATTCCTCGGCTCCATGTCGTTCCCTTCCTAGGCCTCGCCGTCATCCACCGCCATGGTGCTCTCGGCGCGGCCTGGTCAACGTGGTCAACGAACGGCATCCATCGGCCGTGGACTGTACGCGCAAAATAATGATTCCTCCACCTGACAGCTGGGACCTACCGGAAGGGCCTCTGTATTTTGTGAAAAAATGTTTCCCCCGCTGACATGTTGGACCCACCAGCTATATCTTCGCACGCAAGGAAGTGCCTCCTTATTACGCACAAAAAATGAATACCCCCTGCTAGCTGGGACCCACCATAGTGGGAGGATGACTTGTGGGCCAACTAAGTTGACGGGGACGGAGGGCTTTGTCAACTTAATCAATATGAACGATTCTAACTTCAGTGACCGTACAATGTCCATCCAACGGCCGTAGTGCTTCTTCAACCTCTGGTCTTCTTGCTCCAGCCGCCCAAAGCAGCGTCGGTCGTGCCGCATGCTCCTGCCTCCCATGGCCAGCTGTGCTGCCATGGAGGCCTCACCGCCCCCTACTATTCCCACCGCTGGCCAGGCCCTGCGGCGACGGCAGCCTCACACCACAGCTGAACCAGTGAACCCTCGTACTCCTCTCCGCGCGGGCTTCCACTGCCGCGTCTTCCCTGGCTCCGCGTCGTCCCCTTTCTAGGCCTTGCCGTCGTCCACCGCCGTGGTGCTCTCGGCGCGGCCTGGTCAACGTGGTCAAGGAACGACTTCCATCGGACGTGGACTGTACGTGGAGAGGCTGACAGCTGGGTCCACGGCCGCAGCAAGGAAGTGCCTCCTTATTACGCGGAAAATAATGATTCCTCCACCAGACAGCTGGGACCCACCGGACGGGCCACTGTATTTTGCAGAAAAAACGTTTCCCTCTGACTGCTGGGACCCACCAGCTTTATCTTCGCACGCAAGGAAGTGCGTCCGGGCAAAAAAAACGATTCGCCCCCCTGACTGCTGGGACCCACCAGCTACACCTTCGCACGCAAGAAAGTGCGTCCGGGCAAAAAAAATGATTCGCCCCCCTAACTACTAGGACCCACTGGCTACATCTTCGCATGCAAGGAAGTGCGTCCGGGCAAAAAGAAAAACGATTCGCCCCGTGACTGTTGGGACCCACCAGCTACATCTTCGCAGGCAAGGAAGTGCCTAACAGTCGGGACTCACCTAATCGAAGCGTACGTAGCGTTGTCACTCTGGTCGCGAACGTGTACGCACATAGTGGTCGATGTAGAGGCGCGCACGTGTCGTAGTAGAGGCGCGCACGTAGCATGTACACGTACGTACAACGGCCAGAGTGCAAGAAAGAAAATACGGCCACGTATGTGTACATACGGGCGGGGTCTCGAACGCCTACTCACGCATACATACGGCCAGGACTAGTGTACATGGCTGGGTCGGAATGGAGAAACAACGTCGTCGTCGTGTTCATGAGGAGGCAACAGAATGCGTCATGTTCATGGGGAGGCAACGGAATGCGTCGTGTTCATCGGGAGGCAACGGAATGCGTGGGAGCCAACCGGCTGGGTCGGAACAGAATGCATGGTCATGTTCATTGGGAGGGTTTCGACGGAACATGCGATGGAAACGAGGTCTGGCGTACCGCAAAACAGAGGAAACGGACCTCCTACGTTTGGAACGGGGTCCTGTTGATCGGTAGGGGTGTGGCGTACCACAAAACGGAGGAAACGGACCTCCTACGATCGAAACGGGGGTCCTGTTGATCGAGAGGGGTGCGGCGTACCGCGAAACGGACGAAAAGGACCTCCTACGGTCGAAACGGGGGTCCTGTTGATTGGGAAGGGTGTGGCGTACCGCAAAACGGACGAAACGGACCTCCTACAGTCAAAACAGGGATCCTGTTTATCGGGAGGGGTGTGGCGTACCGCAAAACAGGACTCCACGGGATACTGTTCATCTCCACCGTCGACCTCCTCCAGCCTCCACGGGCTCCTGTTCATCCAGCCTCCACCGCGCACTACTCCACCGGCTACTGTTCAACCACCCCTCCACGGGCACCCTTCCATCGTCTACTGTTCATCCAGCCCTCCACACCACGGGGTCATGTTCAACCACCCCTCCACGGGCACCCCTCCACCGTCTACTGTTCATCCAGCCCTCCACACCACGGATCCTGTTCATCCAGAGGCAACGCCACCACTCACTGTTCATCCACCCCCCCTGCAACACTCACTGTTCATCCCATCGATCGGCTTCAGTTAGCAGCAGTAGCCAAGGAATCGCTCGATCGGGTTCAGTTAACAGCCACCGATCGATCGCTCGGGTTCAGTAACGCGTAGCCTGCAGTGCAATCGCTCGGGTTTAGTTAGAGCCCAACGCCTCGCTCGGGTTCAGTTAGAGCCCAACGCCTCGCTCGGGTTCAGTTAGAGCCAACGCCTCGCACACACGCGCGTACGTGTACGAGAGAAACGCGCATCGCTCGGCCCCTGACCTCCCACCGTAACCGGGAACTCCCCGAAATCCCCCCCCCCCTCGCTTCTACAACGGTTTTTCCGTCATGGACGACCCAAAGAATGTCATGCGGCTGCATCTCCGGCCCGCCCAGGATGAAAAGCCAATTTTCTGTCATGATTTTTTGTCATAGAAGTAGGAGCCCACCACATCTATGATGATACCGGGTTTTGTCACAATTATCGTCATAGAAGTGTCATATGTATGACAGAAAAAAAATTTCGTTCGGCCCAAAATGTCACGGATGTGTCTTTTTTTGTAGTGTAGGTGCATATCGGGATCTAATGTTCAATCTCCTACATAAGGATTAGCTAGCAGTTTCTCTGTCATACCTGAAGGAATTTCATAATAAATATTTTTAGTAGGTGCAGTAGGTTGAGGAGCGGATCTTTGCTCTTCTGGTCGAGGGGAGATACCCCGAACAAGCCCCTCAAAGGATTAGTTTCCATAGTAACAAGTGACAGTAAATTTCAGCACATTATATAAATGTTTCCTTACCAAATTCCACTGACCAAAGGCGCTTCACTCCTCAGCAACGGCACCAGAAAAGCGTCTTGATGACCCACAAGTATAGGGGATCTATCATAGTCCTTTCGATAAGTAAGAGTGTCAAACCCAACGAGGAGCAGAAGGAAATGACAAGTGGTTTTCAGCAAGGTATTCTCTGCAAGCACTAAAATTATCGGTAACAGATAGTTTTGTGATAAGATAAATCGTAATGGGTGACAAGTAAATAAAGTAACTAAGGTGCAGCAAGGTGGTCCAATCCTTTTTGTAGCAAAGGACAAGCTTGGACGAACTCTTATATAAAGCAAAGCGGTCCCGAGGACACATGGGAATTGTTGTCAAGTTAGTTTTCATCATGCTCATATGATTCGCGTTCGTTTCTTTGAGAATTATATATGTGGGTGGACCGGTGCTTAGGTGCTGCCCTTCCTTGGACAAGCCTCCCAATTATTATTAACCCCTCTCGCAAACATCCACAACTACGAAAGAAGAATTAAGGTAAACCTAACCATAGCATGAAACATATGGATCCAAATCAGCCCCTTACGAAGCAACACATAAACTAGGGTTTAAGCTTCTGTCACTCTAGCAACCCATCATCTACTTATTACTTCCCAATGCCTTCCCCTAGGCCCAAATAATGGTGAAGTTTCATGTACTCGACGTTCACATAACACCACTAGAGGAAAGACAACATACATCTCATCATAATATCAAACAAATACCAAATTCACATGATTACTTATAACAAGACTTCTCCCATGTTCTCAGGAACAAACATAACTACTCACAAAGCATATTCATAATCAAGATCAGAGGAGTATTAATTATCATTAAAAATTTGAAAATAAAATCTTCCACCGGATAAACCAATTAGCATCAACTACAAGGAGTAATCAGCACTACTAGCAACCCACAGGTACCAATCTGAGATTTTGGGACCAAGATCAAATACAAGAGATGAACTAGGGTTTGAGAGGAGATGGTGCTGGTGAAGATGTTGATGGAGATTGACCCCCTCTCGATGAGAGGATCGTTGGTGATGATGATGGCGATGATTTCCCCCTCCCGGAGGGATGTTTCCCCGGCAGAACAGCTCCGCCGGAGCCCTAGATTGGTTCTTCCCAGGTTCCACCTCGAGACGGTGGCACTTCGTCCCGAAAGCTTTCTTCTAATTTCTTTCCAGGGTAAAAGACACCATATAACCAAAGATGGGCACCGGAGGCCTGGCAGGGGGCCCACAAGGTCGGGGGGCGCGCCCTCCACCCTTGTGGCTGGCTGGTGGCCCCCCTCTCGTTCTTTCTTCGCCCAATATTTTTTTATATTCGAAAAACATGCCCCGTGAAGTTTCAGGACTTTTGGAGTTGTGCAGAATAGGTCTCTAATATTTGCTCATTTTCCAGTCCAGAATTCCAGCTGCCAGCATTCTCCTTCTTCATGTAAACCTTGTAAAATAAGGGAGAATAGGCATAAGTATTGTGATATAATGTGTAATAATAGCCCATAATGCAATAAATATTGATATAAAAGCATGATGCAAAATGGACGTATCAAGAACAAGGAGAAGTGGAAGCAGAGGTGTGCCTTCGACGAGCGTAAGATCGCCCTAGAGGAGCAAAAGAGGAAGGGCGAGAGGACCGCTGAGGAGTACCGGCTCATGATGATGAATCAGGAGGGCATGGATGCAATGACAAGAGAATTTTAGGAGGTGAAAAGAATGGAGATCATGCTCCGGAGGAAGACAGAGCTTCAAAATCTTATGGCCGGTGTTGGTGTTGGGATTGGAGGTTTTTTTCTTTCGGCCTGGTTGGTGGTGGTGGCTTCTGCATGGGTGCTGGAGGGCTTGGTATGGGTTGTGTGGTGGTGGCTTCGGCGTGAGTGGTGGTGGTGGCTTCGGCATGGGTGATGGTGGTGGCAGCTTTGGCATGGGTGGTGGTGTTGGGTTTGGAGGTGGCGGAGGGGGAGAAGGGTTCGGCATTGGGGGTGGTGGTGGCTTCGGCAATGTGGTGGAGGTGAGGGCGGATCTTCGGCAAACCATGTGAATGGTGGTGGTGGCGGCGGTGCTCATTCTCTGGTCCAAGTTCATGAAGATGGTGGTGCGCATTCTCCGGTCCAAGTTCGTGAAGATGGTGGTGCTCACTCTCCGGTCGTGGATGATGGCGATGGAGGTGCTAGGGCGGTGGTGGTGGCGACGTTCTTTGCAACGGTGAGGATGTTGCTTGATTTCTCTATGTTATTGAGCATCTTTTGTTTTGTTTGATCGCACATTTGTAAGGCTAAACTTGATACCTCGTATGTTGCGCATGATTTTGGATGTGATGAACTAGTATGATGATGACTAGTGATGTATATATATGATGATGAGCTTGTCAATATTTGACCTATGATTTTATTTGCGGTACTGTGAGCCCTCCGACGCGGAACAGATTCCACAAAAAAATTGCGGGATGGGTTTACGGGGTCTGTTCCATTGGAGGGTTCGTTGTACTGTAAAAAGGCATTGCGGGCACCTTTAAAAGAGTTTTGCGGGCCGGCCGGTTGAGGGATCAGCTAGAGAGATGCTCTAAAGTTGCTAATAGAATAGTGATAACCAAGGGTGATGGGAGCGGACAAGCCCTCACAAAGTAGCAAGATAGTGTATGAAGATGCAGGGAGGACCAAACCTACTTTTACTCAATGTAAACCAAGCCTAGCTTATTCTTGATTGTGGGAGGAGTTGTTGGAAACTTAAAATTTATTTTACAGTTGTTGTAAGAGAGCTGTGGGCAATGGGTGAAAGATAGTTCCGAGAGGGTAATTCGATAGGGCATTTCTCTATGTGCGCTCAAGCATTAGACCCACGGATCCCACCAAGTAGGGATGAAGGGCGGCGAAAATACACAACGGAACTTGGGTCTAGGCGCACCTAAATTGAAAAAACATAATAGAAACAGTCAACTATTTTTGAAATTTTTGGCAACATACATGGTTTATCCGTAATACTCACGGTAAAAATTTCAGGACAAAATGATTATTGTTGTATTCCGAACGAAATACAACATAGTCACTACTAATGGTTTTTGTAGCTGCACTTTTGTTTTTGTCACTCAGAAAACGACATAGCTCATTTTGTCCCCAAAATTTAAACATGAGTATTATGCTAAACTGTTTATCGCAAAAAAGTTTAACAACTTTGGATTATTTTACTAAAAGATTGCTCAATTCGGTGCGCCAGACCCATGTCCCAAAAATCCACACCCTGGATGGTGGATCATATTCCCCTAGTAACGAAGGGACTAGTGGCCAATTTTTCGATTTTACTTCCCATCGGTTTTGAGAATGTTCCAAAACCTTCCCTAAAAGACAATTTCATGGTCTCTTTTTATTTTCAGTTTTTTCTCCTTTTATTTTGTTTTAATTTTTGTAAACATTTTTCAATACACATAACATTTTTTAAATACGGGAATAAATTTAAATTTCAAAATATGTTTGAAAAATCCGTGAAATTTTTCGGAAACTTAAAAAACTTCTCTAAAATTCATGAATAAGTTTTAAAACATGAAAAAGTTTTTGAAAACTGAGATTTTTTTTACAAATTCATAAACTTTTTTAAATTTCCCGAATATTTTCCAAATGTGTGAACATTTTTAAATATCCGAGAACATCTTTTAAAGGTCATGGACAATTTCTGAAATCTAGGGTATTTTTCAAATTCGTGAACATTATTGAAACTAGAGGATAGCCCGTGCATTGCTCTGGGAATTGCCTGATGAAAATTTGGATTGATAACATGAGAACCAAAATGAAAATACATAGGACTTAATATATAAGATTATGTATAGTTGTAACAATATTTATTTAATATAAGTAGAATAATTAAATGGAAAATATTCATTTTTTTAGGGCAATGGAAAATATTCATGCATGGTTGAATGTTGTGGTGGGCTTTTTCTCATGCATGGTGAAATGAGCCTTATCACATTCATAATATATGGTGAGGTGGCATGCTTACATGTTGAGATAAATACGTTAGTGGGGATGAGTCTCTTGTTATATATAGGATACGGGAACAATTTTCAAATTCATGACGTTTTTTAAAATCCAGGAATATTTCTGAATATAATTTAAAAATCCCAAAGGTTTTTTCAAATTTGTGATTTTTATTTATTTTAGGCACATTTTTCAAAATCAAAAAGGCAGGAAAAAGGAAAAACATAGGGGCGCCCCACCCCACACATGGGCCGACCCAAAGCGCGAGGGGTGTGTGCGTTTGTTGTGCCCCTGCTGTCCTATGCGTGTATTAGGAGGTCTTGATCGAGATACAGAGAGCACATCGTTGGTGCATTCAGGGCTCGATAGATGCACTGCTGCTCGTGTGTGCCGCTAGCGGGTTGTGGCAGGTAGCTTTGTCCACCGCTGCTGTTTCGATCGCCCCGGTCAGTGTTGACTTCCACGAATCCTATTTGGCATCAACTGCGCACAAACATGAGAAACCGGACCAACGACACTGTTTGTTTTCTCGGGAAGAGACCTAACTGGTTTTGTGAAGCTTCTAGAAGCTTCCGACCGGTTTTGGGAAGCTTTTGACCAGTTTTTTTCTTTTTCTGGTTTTCTGGATGGTTTTTTTTCGTTTTCTTTCATTTACTTTTTTTTCTTAAATTCATCAACTGGTTTTTCAAAATCTGTGAACTTTTTTCAATATCGATGATCTTTTTTCAGATTTCGCAAACTTTTTTTCCAACAGGAAATTCTTTTCCAAAATTGATGAACTTTACTCAAATCAAAGAATCTTTTTCAAAATTGATGAACTTTTCAAATGTATGTTTCATTTTTCAAAATCGACAAAATTTTCTCAAATATATGAAAAAAATGCAAAATTAATGAACTTATTTCAAATGAATGAACTTTTATAAAATCCGTAAACCATTTTTGATTTCACATTTTTATAAGTATTAAAAAAACTGGCTGGTTTTTTTGCCAGATCAACAACACGAAAAAGGGCAAAAAGGAACTAGCATGCGTAGCAGGCGGCCGAGCGATCTCAGTTGGGACACGATCTGCTTGGGGCGGGCATGAGCGCCTTTTCACGTTTCCGACGCTGGAGGCGCCTAATAGGAGCACTCGTTGACTTCAGGGTTCGCTCAATCAATAACTAGGTGGATTTGTTTGCTAGCTTTTTCCCCTATAGTAGCATGTGTAAAATAAACCTGCTAGTTTTATGGAAGGGTTTCGGTTTCTCCTACTAATTTAAAAAGTTCATGAACTCGAAGAAAGTTTTATCAACTAAAAAATGCGGATTTTAAAAATGTCATCAATTAGGAAAAGAAAAATGTGAATTTGAACAAAGTTTATGAATTTACAAGAGGGTCCATGCATTTGACTTTTTTACGAATTTCAAAAGTTCAAAACTTTACAATTTTGAAGAAAACATGGATTTGATAAAAATAGTTCACGGGATTACAATAAAAATTCAATGGTTTTTAAAACAAAAATTCACAAATTTGAAAAACATTGAAGGATTTTCGAAATTTTTTTTGGCAGAATTGGGAAAAGTTCATCAACTTGAAAAATGTTCATGAATTTTAAAAAAGTTCAAAAATATGGAAAACGATTGTGGATTGAAAATATATTCAAGCATTTGAAAAAAATGTAGATTAAAAAAATCATGAATTTCAAAATTCCACGTGTTTTGAAAATAGGTTCATGAATTTCAAAATGTTTGTGAATTTTAAAAACTTCACGTGTTTTGAAGGAAGTGTTCACGAATTTAAGAAAAGTTAACGATTTGAAAAAAAAGAAAAATAATAAAGAGAAAAAGAAATATAAAATGAAAACAACCCGATAGAAAACTGACCAAACAAAAATGAGAGAAATGTAAACCGGAGTCTAGAAGGCGTTGTTTTTTCTTAGCGTTACATTTGACGCGCCAAGCATTAAAAGAAGCAAAAGTAGACATAGCAAATGATATGTCGAGGTTGGACACTACGGCTGGAGATAAACCAGCAGGCCGGATTGAAGGAAGTGTTCACGAATTTAAGAAAAGTTAACGATTTAAAAAAAGGAAAAATACTAAAGAGAAGAAGAAATATAAAATGAAAAAACCCGATAGAAAACCGACCAAACAAAAATGAAAGAAATGAAAACCAGAGTCTACAAGGCATTGTTTTTTCTTAGCGTTACAGTTGACGCGCCAAGCATTAAAAGAAGCAAAAGTAGACTTAGCAAATGATATGTCGAGGTTGGACACTACGGCTGGAGATAAACCAGCAGACCGGAGGTTCGAATCTCACTTCGCACACCTTTTTTGAATGTTAGAAGAAGGAAAACAAAGAGTAAATGGACCGATCCGAGGGGGGAGGGGGGGTGTCGGTTTGTGGGTTTTTAACCGGCACTAAGGATGCTAAATAATTGGCTGAATTAGTAGTGTTGTGATTGTGCGATCAAGGATGATGTGGGCTATATCGAATAAATGTGGAGCTCACGTCATTGTGGGAGGCCTTAGGTGACTTAATTTTATTGTTTTCGTCTCTCCAACTTAAAAAGAACACAAGGTTATGGCGTTCATCTCATGCTTCGTCCAACATTAGGTACGTTCCCGTCCCTCTCTTCGTCTTGATTTTCTTTCCTTTCTATCTTTATTTGTTCTCATCGACTTTTCTTTGAAACCTTCTTAACTATCTCGTCTTTTATTGACTTATCAAATAAAACTATATTTCCTTTGGCAAGTCAATAAATTTCTGGCAAACAAGTGATTACTAGATAAACTATATTATGTATTTTGATATACCCAATTGCTTCTTGTCCCTCGACGCCCCCCCCCCCCCCCACACACACACACACTGTAACGCCCCCGATTTGACCGTACACTAATCATACACGCAAATGTGTACGATCAAGATCAGAGACTCACGAGAAGATATCACAACACAACTCTACAAATAAAATAAGTTATACAAGCATCATATTACAAGCCAGGGGCCTCGAAGGCTCGAATACAAGAGCTCGATCATAGACGAGTTAGCGGAAGCAACAATATCTGAGTACAGACATAAGTTAAACAAGTTTGCCTTAAGAAGGCTAGCACAAACTGGGATACATATCGAAAGAGGCGCATGCCTCCTGCCTGGGATCCTCCTAAACAGTCCTGGTCACCGTCAGCGGGCTGCACGTAGTAGTAGGCACCTCCCGAGTAGTTGTAGTCGTCATCGACAGTGGCGTCTGACTCCTGGGCTCCAACGTCTGGTCGCAGCAATCGAGTATAGAAAGGGGGAAAAGGGGGAGCAAAGCAACCGTGAGTACTCATCCAAAGTACTCGCAAGCAAGAAGCTACACTACATATGTATGCATTGGTATCAAATGGAAAAGGCTATCATATGTGGACTGAACTGCAGAATGCCGGAATAAGAGGGGGACAGCTAGTGCTATCGAAGACTACGCTTCTGGTAACCTCCATCTTTCAGTAGGAGAAGACAGTAGATGGTAAGTTCACCAAGTATCATCGCATAGCATAATCCTAACCGATGATCCTTCCCTCGTCGCCCTGTGAGAGAGCGATCACCGGTTGTATCTGGCACTTGGAAGGGTGTGTTTTATTAAGTATGCGGTTCTAGTTGTCATAAGGTCAAGGTACAACTCCGGGTCATCCTTTTACCGAGGGACACGGCTATTCGAATAGATCAACTTCCCTGCAGGGGTGCACCACATTTCCCAACACGCTCGACCCCCTTTGTACGGACACACTTTTCTGGGTCATGCCCGGCCTCGAAAGATCAACACATCGCAGCCCTACCTAGACACAACAGAGAGGTCAGCACGCCGGTCTAAATCCTATGGCACAGGGGTCTGGGCCCATCGCCCATTGCACACCTGCACGTTGCGTACGCGGCTGGTGAGTAGACCTAGCAACCTCCATTACAAAGGAAGTTGCGTTACGCGGTCCAACCCAGCGCGCGCCGCTCAGTCGCTGACCTCACGAAGGCTTCGGCTGATACCACGACGTCGAGTGCCCATAATTGTCCCCGCGTAGATGGTTAGTGTGTATAGGCCAGTAGCCACACTTAGATCAAATACACAGATCTTGTTAAGCGTGTTATTTTGAAGTAACCGCGAACGCCGACCAGGGCCAGGCCCACCTCTCTGCTAGGTGGTCTCAACCTGCCCTGTCGCTCCGCCTCAAAGTAACAGTCGGGGCCGTCGGGAACTCAGGCCCACCACTACCTGGGTGGAGCCACCTGCCCCTTCAGCCCCCATCTCCAAACAATATCACCGGTAATGTAACAGTGTAAAGTATATAGTATATCCCCGTGATCACCTCCCGAAGTGATCACGGCCCAGTAGTATAGCATGGCAGACGGACAAGAGTGTAGGGCCACTAATGATAAACTAGCATCCTATACTAAGCATTAGGATTGCAGGTAAAGGTAACAACAGTAGTAGCAAGGACAGGCTATGCATCAGGATAGGATTAACGGAAAGCACTAACATGCTACACTACTCTAATGCAAGCAGTATAGAGAAGAGTAGGCGATATCTGGTGATGAAGGGGGGCTTGCCTGGTTGCTCAGACAAGGAGGGGTCATCGGTGACGTAGTCGACCACAGGGGCATCAGCATCGTCACGGGGTCTACCGAAGAGAAGAGGGGGGAGAAATAGTAAATACATAGCAAGCAAGTGCATAACAAGACAACAGGTAGAGCTAGACGTGTTCTAATGCGGTATGAGGTGATACCGGTGAAGGGGGGAAACATCCGGGAAAGTATCCTCGGTGTTTCGCGTTTTCGGACAGATGAACCGGAGGGGGAAAGTTGCGTGTTCGCTATGCTAGGGATGCGTGACGGACGAACGAGTTTCATATCCGAATTCGTCTCGTCGTTCTAAGCAACTTTCATGTACAAAGTTTTTTCACCCGAGCTACGGTTTATTTTATATTAATTTTAAAAGAATTAAAACATTTTTAGGATTTATTTAATTATTTTAATACAACATTATCTAGAATAGTGTTTGCTGACATCAGCATGACGTCAGCATTGACCTGGTCAACCTGACAGGTGGGTCCCACTGGTCATAGACTGTTTTGCTAAGTAAGAGTAGTTAATTAGGTTAATTAGTCATTAGGTTAATTAATCATAATTAGTTAATTTAATCAGAATTAATTAAGTTAATTATTTAGTTAGTTAATTAATTAATTTTATTATTATTATTATTATTTATTTTTTTAATTTCATTCGGGGTCGCTGGGGCCCGTTCGTCATAGGCCCAGGGGGCTAGCGGCGCCGGGCGATCGGGCGCAACGGTGGAGTCGGCTGGACGCAGGCGGTGCGGTGCAGCACCGCGGGGCAGAGGCCAAGCCCCGGGGGCGTGTGGGTGTGTGGGCGTCGGGCGGCGTGGGGTGGAGGGCGCAGTGGGGCGCGGAGGCGAAGCAGGGGGTGGCCGCGATGGCTCGGCGGAGACGTGTCTGCGAGCAGGAAGAAGCTGGGCGGCAGAGGCGGGAGGCGTGAGCGGTAGGGAGCAATGCGGGAGGCGGCATGGCCGAAGTAGCAAGCCGCAGCAGCGAGTGCGGGACGCAGCGGGGGGGGGGGGGGGGGGGTTGCGGGTCGGGCGTGCGCACAGGGCAGGGATAGGGACATCAGGGGCGGCAGGCGCAGGCAGGCAAGGTGAGGTGCGCGGCTGGTCGGGATCGGACGCGGGCGTTGCCGCACGTCGACTGGTGGCGGTGGCTTGGCCGGGGATGGCCAAAGTCGATGGAGAGGATGGACGAGGCGATGGCCGAAGCTCGGACGCGGACGCGGACGGCTGGCGCGCGTGCAGGCGCCGGTGAGCGAGGCCACGACCGAAGGGGCCGGAGCAGGGGAGGGAGGAGGACCGGGGTCTCACCACAGGCCGTGGGGTCTAGGCAGTGGGGGTGTGGTGGAGGACGGGGACGACGCATCGAAGACGAGGAGTAGTCCGACGAGGTGGTGGTGACGACGACGTCCTTGCTGAGCGCGATGGCGGCATCCGGCGAGGAGACGGGATCAAGGGGCTACCCCGATCCAGATCGGCCAGGGAGAGAGACGATGAAGCGAGGTGGAGGGCGAGGCGATGCGGCGTCACTGCGAGGCGGCACTGTGCGGCGTCGATCCCTTCCCCGACCCCGATCGGATCGGGAGGTGGGGGGCTGACGAGGGGGAGTGCGGGAGTGGGTATTGTGGGGAGGGAGTGGGGGGTCGTGCAAGGCGACGGGAGGGGCGCCGTCCAGATCCAGGGGGGCGATGGGGAGTGGGAGGGGATCGGGGAGGGGAGAGGCTAGGGTTTCCTTCGGTGGGGGGTTATGGAGGGGTTAGGTGGGCCGGTCCGATTGGATGGTCAGTTGGGCTAAGGCCCAGCGTTGGTGGGGGGGGGGGCTTTTCGTTTTGCGTTGTTTTGTCTCTTTTCCTTTTATTTATTCTTTCCTGCTTTATTTTAGTTGCATTCTATTTTAGTAAAATATACACTTAGTATCTAAATTAGTATTACAACTTAGTCCATAGTCACAAAAAGTCTAGACCCCAAATAACTTAGTTTGACATTTTATTAATTATAAAAGGTATTTAAATAATCATTTTTGCTATTGTTTTATTCATCTCATAGTATTTAAACATTTTATAAATGTGTGGTTTTTCCACCATAATTATCTATGCAATATTTGGTTCACTCTGAACATTTTAGTTTTAATATTTGAAAACTTCTATTGTTTGCCTGTTTTTGAATTTGAATTTGAATCGGTTTCGAACTAACTCAAGATTAGCAACTATAAACGAGGTGACGTGGCATCATTAGCAGAGGATCACTGTAGCTTAATTACCCGAGCGTCACAATTCTCCTCCACTACAAGAAATATCGTCCCGAGATTTAAGAGGGGAGTAAGGGAAAGATGTGGCTACAAAATTCTATCGAGTCTTCTCGGTCTTGGTTGCTCTTCTCGGAGAGGTCGATCCATTACATTGATGCCTTCATTCCTCTGCTTCAGGTCATCATGAGGGAGTCATCATCCTTTTCTTCGGGAACTCCAACGTACTTACGAATAGGTAAGGGGCAGCTCGGCTACAACAGCATGCTTACGAGGGGAACAATCTGGGGTTAACCATGAATGAGCATAAGATTATCTCTCGAGTTGAACATATAAAATACATCGAGAGTACGATACGAAGGTACAATGAAAGGGTCCAAGCGGATAGATAGCTGCTCAAAGTCTGAACCAGAGTGAGAAAGGGGTTCAGAGCGGCGAGAGTAAGCATTGCGTCTGATACCAGAATAGAGCAGTAGGAAGGTGGCTCGCGAATTACCTACGAAGCCAAGCATAAGGGATAACTTTGAAGCAGGGATGTACAGGAGAGTCAGGTTTCGATCCTGTGGAACTATGGGTTATGGGCCCACCATGTGGGTTAAAAGTAGGAAGGGCGGTGACGTCTTGCATGATCATGTAAGCAAGGCATGTCAGAGGATAGCCTGTTAGTTATGTCGGCAACAACTTCGGTACCAAGGGAGAGGGACGAAGAGAACCATTTTCTTGCTTGTTAAATGAGGCGGACCATTAGGCGAAGTTCTCGTCCATCGGTGGATACCGGAATGTCATCAACAATAGTAACAGGTTCTTACTAATAGAGTTATACACCGAGGTGCTTACAAAAGCAGTGACTTATTACTGCTTAGATCATATAAAACTCAAGAAGGTTAAACAAAACAATGGAAAGGAAAATATGATTATACATTTATTTCAGGGGTATATCCTTCCCAAGGACAAACAGAGCATGATATCCACGACAACATATATGTAGAAAACCCTTTAGGAAAGGGGGAAGAAATTTCATGACATTACCCATACAACAGTGTTTGGATAATTGAGCAAGAAACATTTGGAATTGGGATTCAATGTTCTTGTTGAAAATCGGTGTACCACAGACAAGCTTCGAGACAGTATTGACATGGTCTTCAAGCAAAGGTCAAACTTTGGATACACAAAGGATCCATCAGGATAAACTTATTAAATAAGGCATTCAATTTCCTCATGGAAAAATGGTTAACCTTGTTAAAAAGGAAACTATAACACTAGGCCCTTCGGTCAAGTGTGCTAGGAATGACATCACCTTACCGGGTCATAAAAGACCAATATTATAACTCTTGGAAATACATTCCAACCATCATGTCTGACCGAGATTCAAATCTGATGGGTGTCAGTATAACTCAGACTCAGGATACCTGAGAAGAAAGGTGCAACACAAATTGTCGAGACGACATTGTAAGATTCTCGGGAATTGAACTATGGGAGCGAGTTCCGACACAAGAGTTCATCAGTAAACCAAGGAGAGGACGAGGAGGTGGCTGATAGGCTCAACAACAAATCATCGAGATTTCCAAAGGATTGATTTCCACAATTATGTGAACAAGGAAATATCATTTGTCGGATCAAATGATATAATGATGTATGCTTGAGGGAAACATACACAACTGAACAATGATAGAAGGGTGCACCCAGGAATCTAGACTAGGTAGCACGATCAATGTTCGAATGATGATTCAATAAGCAATAGACTTAGAATGAAACTGTAGACCAATAACCTCAAAGCAATAGGGTTGCTAGAAGTTTAGAATTTACACATCACAGACCATTTGTCGGTATTCCGGTTGGAAACAACACAGAGACCAAGAAAGAATGGTGATGGTGAGAAGCATCAATATACCAAGAATTCTTAAGAGGTGGAGCAATCCTCACAACATCCTTGTCATAAAGGACATTAATACTTCAGGGTGGAACATCATACAAGCTGGACAGCAAGTTGCAATCATAACATGAACATGTTTGTGTTGTGGGAAGGCAAGAATGTTGTCGATGATAACACAATCATCGAGGGGCAAGGATGGTAATTCTCATCATGAATTTGATTGATATCCTGGAAGAGCTCAGGATGTTGCTGATGACCACGACACATTTGTCGAGAGATTTCATGAAGATGTAATCGGTCGGTGATGACATCAAGTCAAATGATGATGCAGCGAAAGTCAAATAATACTTGAAGAGGAACTCATAAGAAGTTATGCAGTTTCGTGATAATCTCGAGATACTAGAGGGGATAATACTCAATGACAGATCAAAGTAGAGGTTGGACTGGGGTATTGCTCTACAGAAGACAAGCGCTTAAACTTGCACGCGAAATGGTATTTAAAGGAGAACATGGTCGGAACCACGATTGCAAAAGGCCAGATCCTGGATATAAGATGAACTTATACCAAAGGAATAATTTAATTTAAGGGAAGATTTAATGATAAGATCTACATCGTGTCCATGGGCATGAACACAAAGTTCAAGGTTGACTCCCACTTCTCCAATGCATAACCTTTCATTCATTTCTCACTTTCGAAGAAGTTGTAGTGTTGAAATTTTATCTGGCAAAATACTAGAAGTGTATGACTCGTGAAAACTTTTGAGTTCACACAGTTTAGAGAAGGCATATGTTCAACCCATAGGGGCTTCTTAGAAACATATACCACAAGCTTCAAGAGTAAATATCACAAGCTCGAAAGTAGAGCAAGGTTGAGAAAGTAGATGATACAATTTACCAAAGGCATTATGTATCTGAGGGAAGGCTCACAAGGTTATTGAATATGAAGGACACTGTCGGATAAAATCCATTAAAGGATCTGCCGGTCCATAACAGAGCTGACGTGAGCATCGGCATACAACCAGAGGAAGTAACAATGCAAAGGCATTGGATTATGGAAACAACTGACTAATCCAGAGCTCAAATGCAAAGGAATTATGATTTTCAAATCAAGGGATCAGAAGCAATGTTCTGATTAGGGATGGATAAGTTGAATAGCCTTAGGGGTACAATCGATGGCAATTGGATTTGTTGAGAACCAGCTCATGTTTAAAATGACGTCTGATCCGGAAAGATAATTTAAAAGGATCAACTGATGATTGTGTGCATTCGCACTCATGTTGAATCAATAGGATCAAAAAGACGATGCCTAAGGATACTGACGAATATTGCTAGACATATGGAAAGCATCCATAATGCAAGCAGCCAAGTATTGCAGAGCAATAAGCTACTAAGGATTTTTGGAGGATCGAATAGTATTTCGATGACCATTGTGAAACACATGAACAACTGGGGGATGAGCGGATACTCGATAAGTGCGAGAATTATCCGTAGGGGTATTCTGGTGACAAAGAACAGCAAGGCGGTAAGCTCAAAGGATTATCGAAACAACGCCGAGTATTTCGGGGTATCTTGTAATAACAAGACCAACTGGGAATAAAAGTAAGAATGGCAGGTGTAAGTATTTATCCATAGGGATTTTTCGGTGGTAGGGAATTGCAAAAGCAACATGCACAAGGTCTCGAGAAAATATCGAAGAGTATTGTTAGAATCTTCTATTGAAGCAGTAGATCATCCGTAATGAAAGGTTTCTCCGGCAGGAAGTGGTAACGAGAACCTAGAGTTAGATTTTGCAAAATTCATTTAACCCGAATAGAAGAGAGTTTATAGTCCCAGAGTAAGGATCGAGGAGTAAAATATCCTAATACCACCCAGATAGCGACGTGGGCCCGTAAGGCACACAACCATGTTAGTAAAAGTTTTTGAAATGTCTAGACTCAACTTCGGCCAAGGAGTGTGGAAGGGGGATTCCTGATTCGACCGTACACTAATCATACACGCAAATGTGTACGATCAAGATCAGGGACTCACGGGAAGATATCACAACACAACTCTACAAATAAAATAAGTCATACAAGCATCATATTACAAGCCAGGGGCCTCGAAGGCTCGAATACAAGAGCTCGATCATAGACGAGTCAGCGGAAGCAACAATATTTGAGTACAGACATAAGTTAAACAAGTTTGCCTTAAGAAGGCTAGCACAAACTGGGATACATATCGAAAGAGGCGCATGCCTCCTGCCTGGGATTCTCCTAAACTACTCCTGGTCGCCGTCAGCGGGCTGCACGTAGTAGTAGGCACCTCCCGAGTAGTAGTAGTCGTCATCGACAGTGGCGTCTGACTCCTGGGCTCCAACGTTTGGTCGCAGCAATCGAGGATAGAAAGGGGGAAAAGGGGGAGCAAAGCAACCGTGAGTACTCATCCAAAGTACTCACAAGCAAGGAGCTACACTACATATGTATGCATTGGTATCAAATGGAAAAGGCTATCATATGTGGACTGAACTGCAGAGTGCCAGAAGAAGAGGGGGATAGCTAGTTCTATCGAAGACTACGCTTCTGGTAACCTCCATCTTGCAGCAGGAGAAGAGAGTAGATGGTAAGTTCACCAAGTATCATCGCATAGCATAATCCTAACCGATGATCCTCCCCTCGTCGCCCTGTGAGAGAGCGATCACCGGTTGTATCTGGCACTTGGAAGGGTGTGTTTTATTAAGTATGCGGTTCTAGTTTTCATAAGGTCAAGGTACAACTCTGGGTCGTCCTTTTACCAAGGGACACGGCTATTCGAATAGATCAACTTCCCTGCAGGGGTGCACCACATTTCCCAACACGCTCGACCCCCTTTGTCCGGACACACTTTTCTGGGTCATGCCCGGCCTCGGAAGATCAACACGTCGCAGCCCTACCTAGACACAACAGAGAGGTCAGCACGCCGGTCTAAATCCTATGGCACAGGGGTCTGGGCCCATCGCCCATTGCACACCTGCACGTTGCGTACGCGGCTGGTGAGTAGACCTAGCAACCTCCATTACAAAGGAAGTTGCGTTACGCGGTCCAACCCAGCGTGCACCGCTCAGTCGCTGACCTCACGAAGGCTTCGGCTGATACCACGACGTCGAGTGCCCATAACTGTCCCCACGTAGATGGTTAGTGCGTATAGGCCAGTAGCCAGACTCAGATCAAATACACAGATCTTATTAAGCGTGTTATTTTGAAGTAACCGCGAATGCCGACCAGGGCCAGGCCCACCTCTCTCCTAGGTGGTCTCAACCTGCCCTGTCGCTCCGCCTCAAAGTAACAGTCGGGACCGTCGGGAACTCAGGCCCACCACTACCTGGATGGAGCCACCTGCCCCTTCAGCCCCCATCTCCAAACAGTATCACCGGTAATGTAACAGTGTAAAGTATATAGTATATCCCCGTGATCACCTCCCGAAGTGATCACGGCCCAGTAGTATAGCATGGCAGACGGACAAGAGTGTAGGGCCACTGATGATAAACTAGCATCCTATACTAAGCATTAGGATTGCAGGTAAAGGTAACAACAGTAGTAGCAAGGACAGGCTATGCATCAGGATAGGATTAACGGAAAGCAGTAACATGCTACACTACTCTAATGCAAGCAGTATAGAGAAGAGTAGGCGATATCTGGTGATTAAGGGGGGGCTTGCCTGGTTGCTCAAACAAGAAGGAGGGGTAGTCGGTGACGTAGTCGACCACAGGGGCATCAGCATCATCACGGGGTCTACCGAAGAGAAAAGGGGGGAGAAACAGTAAATACATAGCAAGCAAGTGCATAACAAGACAACAGGTAGAGCTAGACGTGTTCTAACGCGGTATGAGGTGATACCGGTGAAGGGGGGAAACATCCGAGAAAGTATCCCCGGTGTTTCGTGTTTTCGGACAAATGAACCGGAGGGGGAAAGTTACGTGTTCGCTATGCTAGGGATGTGTGGCGGACGAACGGGCTGCGTATCCGGATTCGTCTCGTCGTTTTGAGCAACTTTCATGTACAAAGTTTTTCCACCCAAGCTACGGTTTATTTTATATTAATTTTAAAAGAATTAAAACATTTTTAGGATTTATTTAATTATTTTAATAACAACATTATCCAGAATAGTGTTTGCTGACGTCATCATGACGTCAACATTGACCTGGTCAACCTGACAGGTGGGTCCCACTGGTCATAGACTGTTTAGCTAAGTAAGAGTAGTTAATTAGGTTAATTAATCATAATTAGTTAATTTAATCAGAATTAATTAACTGAATTATTTAGTTAATTAATTAATTAATTTTATTGTTTATTATTATTATTTATTTCCTTTTTTAATTTCGTTCTAGGCGCTGGGGCCCGTTCGTCATAGGCCCAGGGGGCTAGCGGCGCCGGGCAATCGGGCGCAGGGCGCAACGGCGGAGTCGCCTGGACGCAGGCGGTGCGGTGCAACACCGCGGGGCAGAGGCCGAGCCCCGGGGGCGTGTGGGTGTGTGGGCGTCGGGCGGCGTGGGGTGGAGGGCACAGTGGGGCGCGGAGGCGATGCGGAGGGTGGCCGCATTGGCTCGGCGAAGATGGGTCTGTGAGCAGGAACCAGCTGGGTGGCAGAGGCGGGAGGCGTGAGCGGCAGGGAGCAATGCGGGAGGCGGCGCGGCCGAAGCAGCAACCCGCAACAGCGAGTGAGGGACGCAGCGGGGGGGGGGGGGGGTTGCGGGTCGGGCGTGCGCACAGGGCAGGGACATGGACAGCAGGGGCTGCGGGCGCAGGCAGGCAAGGTGACGCGCGCGGCTGGTCGGGATCGGACACGGGCGTTGCCGCACGTCGACTGGTCGCGGTGGCTTGGCCGGGGATGGCCAAAGTCGACGGCGGGGATGGACAAGGCGATGGCCGAAGCTCGGACGCGGACGCGGGCGGCCGGCGCGCGTTCGGGCGCCGGTGAGCGAGGCCACGACCGAACGGGCCGGAGCAGGGGAGGGAGAAGGACCGGGGTCTCACCACGGGCCGTGGGGTCTAGGCAGTGGGGATGTGGTGGAGGACGGGGACGGCGCGTCGAAGACGAGGAGCAGTCCGATGAGGTGGTGGTGACGACGACGTCCTTGCTGAGCGCGCCGACGACATCCAGCAAGGAGGCGGGATCATGGGGCTACCCCGATCCATATTGGCCAGGGATAGAGACGACGGAGCGAGGTGGAGGGCGAGGCGATGCGGCGTCGCGGCGAGGCGGCACCGTGCGGCGTCGATCCCTTCCTCGACCCCGATCGGATCGGGAGGTTGGGGGCTGACGAGGGGGAGTAGGGGAGTGGGTATCGTGGGGAGAGAGTGGGGGGGATCGTGCAAGGCGACGGGAGGGGCGCCGTCTAGATGCAGGGAGTGATGGGAAGTGGGAGAGGATCGGGGAAGGGAGAGGCTAGGGTTTCCTTCGGTGGGGGGTTATGGAGGGGTTAGGTGGGCCGGTTTGATTGGATGGCTAGTTGGGCTAAGGCCCAGCGCTGGGGGGGGGGGGCTTTTTGTTTTGCTTTGTTTTATCTCTTTTCCTTTTATTTATTCTTTCCTGCTTTATTTTAGTTGCATTCTATTTTAGTAAAATATACACTTAGTATCTAAATTAGTATTACAATTTAGTCCATAGTCACAAAAAGTCTAGACCCCAAATAACTTAGTTTGACATTTTATTAATTATAAAAGGTATTTAAATAATCATTTTTGCTACTGTTTTATTCATCTCATAGTATTTAAACATTTTATAAATGTGTGGTTTTTCCACCATAATTATCTATGCAATATTTGGTTCACTCTGAACATTTTAGTTTTAATATTTGAAAACTTTTATTGTTTGCCTGTTTTTGAATTTGAATTTGAATCGGTTTCGAGCTAAGTCGAGATTAGCAACTATAAACGAGGTGATGTGGCATCATTAGCAGAGGATCACTGTAGCTTAATTATCAGGGCGTCACACACACACACACACACACACACACACACACACCCCGCCATTGCTGCCTTGCTTCAATTCTTCCAATTGACCGGAGTTTGAAAAGGCTAGAACCCCAAGCACTGCTAATAAATGGATACTTCAATTCTTTCAATTGACCTGAGTTCCTTTACAACGCATTGTATGTCATGAGATTGTTCAAGTACAAAATAATTATTTATAATCTTGTAGTCATGAGAGCTATCCATGACGTATAGTTCATTGATTGCATCTATTGTACAAAATTTAGCATTCAGTGCCTCCCAGCTGCTTCCTATCTTGTACATGCATGTACACATCACACAATAGTAAGAACACTCAAAATGCATCCTACGAAGATAGGGCTTCCTGAAAGATTATCTGATCTTCATCAGAGATCCCTCTAGCATGCCCGTACTAACGTGGAAACTTTGAGTGAAGTAAGCCAGACGACTTCACTTGCCGCCACTTAAAGTGCACATCGGTAAATTTATCATCCCTCAGTTCATCAGGAAATCTAGCCATAGTTAACTTGGGAAGTTATCTACAACTAGATTTTTGGATTGTTGGATAATTAGGAAATTTCATGATTAATTTCAAAATATAAATCATGATAAAAAATAATTATTAGCGTGTACAACTCTAGCATAAAATATGATAAATACATCATGAACAACAACATCACACATACAATAGTAGCCATAATAAAAGATTGGATCAGATCATGAGACACATAGAGATTGGTAGTAGATGAACCGGTGGTGGCAATTGTAGAGGCGAGATTGTTGACGATGACGTTGGCAAAGAACATTCAAACCAGACCTTAGTGACGATGGCACTCAACACGGCCTGGCCTTGGAGCTAGATGAACCGTGGTGAAAACGTGAGCAGTCGCGTGAATCATTTCGCAAGAACTTAATTCGCCATCTCTTGGTGCAGAATCATGAGGATGACAGATTCTGAAAACCTTCTCTCCCACTCGTCGATGCACGCCGGTGTTCGGGATGAGTAGACTATTGAAAGATCGTGGATGTCACCTAGAGGAGGGGGGGGGGTGAATAGGCACTTTAAAATAATTACGATTGAGGCTTGAACAAATGCGGAATAAACCTAGTGGTTAATTTGTCAAGCACAAAACCTACAACAACTAGGCTCACCTATGTGCACCAACAACTTATGCTAAGCAAGAAAAACTACTTAGGTGATAGCAAGACATATGACAAGAAACAATATGGCTATCACAAAGTAAAGTGCATAAGTAAAGGGCTCGGGCAAGAGATAATCGAGGCACGCGGAGACGACGATGTATCCCAAAGTTCACACCCTTGCGGATGCTAATCTCCGTTTGGAGCGGTGTGGAGGCACAATGCTCCCCAAGAAGTCACTAGGGCCACCGTAATCTCCTCACGCCCTCGCACAATGCAAGATGCCGTGATTCCACTAAGGGACCCTTGAGGGCAGTCACCGAACCCGTACAAATGGCAACCCTTGGGGGCGGTCACCGAACCCGTACACTTTGGCAACCCTTGGGGGCGGTCACCGGTACCCGTCAAATTGCTCGGGGCGATCTCCACAACCTAATTGCGATGCTTGCCCAGAGCTTTACACCACAATGATTGAGCTCCGAACACCACCAACCGTCTAGGGCGCCCAAGCACCCAAGAGGAACAAGCTCAAGGGTACCAAGCACCCAAGAGTAATAAGCTTCTCAACTTGTAACTTCCACGTATCACCGTGGAGAACTCAAACCGATGCACCAAATGCAATGGCAAGGGCACTCGGAGTGCCCAAGTCCTTCTCTCTCAAATCCCACCGAAGCAACTAATGCTAGGGAGGAAAATGAGAGGAAGAACAAGAAGGAGAACACCAAGAACTCCAAGATCTAGATGCAAGGGGTTCCCCTCACATAGAGGAGAAATTGATTGGTGGAAATGTGGATCTAGATCTCCTCTCTCTTTTCCCTCAAAAACTAGTAAGAATCCATGGAGGGATTGAGAGTTAGCAAGCTCGAAGAAGGTCAACAATGGGGAAAGAACACGAGCTCAAAGGATAAGGTTCATTGGGGAAGAAGACCCCCTTTTATAGGAGGGGGAAAATCCAACCGTTATGTGCTCAGCCCGCACACGAGCGATACTACCGCTCCACGAGCGGTACTACCGCTCGGGCGGAAGAAACAGGGAAATGGAGCAACAACACATGAACCTTGGGGCGGTAGTACCACATATAAGCGGTACTACCGCTCACCCCAGCGGTACTACCGCTGGAGGAGCAGAACACAGGACCAAAAGAGGCAGGGCAGAGCAGAGTACGACGGTAGAATGCAGTAGCGGTACTACCGCCCAACCGGAGCGGTACTACCGCTTAGGCGGTACTACCATGCCTTATTGCCGTGCAACTACTGCTAAACCCAACACGAAAAGAGCAGGACCCAAAATCGAGGCGGTAGAAGAGTGGTACTACGGCTGAGAGCTCCAAGCGGTACTACCGCTTGGGCTCGCGGTACTACCGCTGGGACCAGACAAAAGCCACCTCCAAGAACTGCCATAACTTCTGCATATGGGCTCCGAATTAAGCAAACTCAAGCTTTTTGGATACAAGACGGCGAGTAGCATCAAAACAGCGACTGGTTATAGTAAGAAGAGTCAGGGGAGGTATGCCAACAAAAAGAGGAGTGAAACCTCCAACCGAGAAGAACCGGCATAACCTCCAACATCGAAAACATCATAGAAGATGCGAGTGGACTCCGTTTTCGATGAACTCGAGCTTGTCACCAAGATGACCATAAGCTCCAAAACTCACAAAGAGAAGAACCAATAAAGATGATGCAAGGATGCAATGGTTTGAGCTCTCTACGAACGATACGATCAAGCTACTCATCGAGAGCCCCCCTTGATAGTACGGCAATCGATCCTATAACCCGGTCTTCCAACTACCACTATGAGACCGATAAAATAGAAAACCTATCAAGGGCAAACCTTTGTCTTGCACATATTCCACTTGAGCTAGATGATGACGATCTTGACTTCCTCAAGTTGGACCACCTTTCTTGATTGTGTTGGCTCGATGAAGACTAGTTGATTGATCCCCCATACTCCACTATGGGTGAGCCACTCTTCGGCACGTCTTCATAAATCCATTGTTCATGATGCTCCACTTGAACTTGCACATCGCAACCTAACCCCACAAAGAACTCTCACGAAAACCATGGGTTAGCAAACAAAGCGTAATGGACAATGCTTACCATACCATGGGATCACTTGATCCCTCAGTACATCTTGTATGCTTTGTGTGTTGATCAACTTGATTCATTCTTGACTTAATCTTGATCAACCTTTAATCTTTCCAATTCTCTTCATTTGGATGATGTCTTGAAGGTAGACATGAATGATCACACAATCTTCTTCTTCAAGACATGCTTGCAATAAGCTCAACACTCACATGCCAATCTTTGGATAATTCCTTGAATAGCACCTTGGTCGACACCAACTCTCCTTGAAGCCAACACATGTACTCCAAGAAAATCCTATGGACAAAACCTTCAAATATAACTCAAGGCAACCATTAGTCCATAGAGATTGTCATCAATTACCAAAACCAAACATGGGGGCACCACATGTTATTTATGATAGCCGTGCAAATATGGAGAGAAGGCAAAACCCTACCTCGTTTCAGTGAGTATTTGGCGATGACTAATAAGTCATATATAGAGAAGAGCCCAAGAGGTCTCTTGCCGCGATCACGATCTACACTAACTAGGTTCCCAACTTACCTTTCAAGAAACAATCAACTTATCTACCAATGAACCTGAAAATAAAACAACAAAAGGAACTTGTTGCTTCCTGCAAGGCCACAGACTCGATTTTGCTTGACCATGTCCATGCATGTCGCATAACCGCGCCCTTCGTCCCGTCCCATGCCCAACAAGGCAAGGCAAGGTGAGGTGAGCACGCGCGTGTGGTGCTATCTTTTTCTCCTCATGCCAATCGCTAAGTGTAGTGGGGAGAACCCACTATATAAGGCGGTCTCACAGCACCTCCATTAGCGCTAGGGGACTAAAGATTTGCACCACCTCTTACCATTTATTCATGGGCCTTTGGGATTTGCTTTGGATTTTTTGAAAAATGCATATGGGCCAATCCTATTAAACTCCACTATTCAAAAAGAACGTAAGGTTCCATGTTTCATTTTTCCCACCATTTCTTCGTCCAACCTTCCTTGTATATGATAATCAATTACCTTAATTTACTTACCAAACTTCTCATCAAACTATATGGTAAATCACGGGCAAACTTTGATAAACATTATTTACACAATCAGATTAATACAAGTAGGTAATCACAAGCTAACATACTACTAGACTATCCAGATCCCGTTGTAACGCACATGCATATTTTTGTTGTGTCAATCTCTTTATCATTCAATGGATTTCTTTGATACTTCCATCATAAATGTACCCGAAGGCGACAAGGACCGGCGAGAAGCAGTGATGAGCCAACGACACATCACCATTGAGGCATTGAAAATTGCACCGTAGCATGCAAGGATGATTGACGAGATGTCTAGCATGGTTGTTAGGGTCGTGGTGAGGCAAGGCGAGGGCCCATGTCAGTGTTGGAGCTCAGACCTTGGACTTTTGGTGCTCCTCCAATATGTGTGTCTATGGTTCAAGCTTCGACCGCTTACCCTCTCCAACAAGTTTGATCGCCTAATTTGGAGGTGGACCTCCAATGGTCAGTACTCGGCCAACTCGTGCTATCTCGCGATGTTCGGCCAACTTGCGCTATGTCGTGATGTTCTGAGGTTCTTTAGATGTGATTCTCTGTGTGAAGATGTTCATATGGCTTGCCTGCGTAGGCAGTGTTGGAATGCAAACCGCGTGGCTCGGTGAGGCCTACCACATCCCCCTACATATCCACTATGGCCTCAGGAGCCCGAATCCATGCTACATTTGCTTGCTAGCTACCCCTTCTCTAGGTAGCTATGGAATGAGGTGCTCGCCTGGTGTCACTTGATGGGGCCATCCCCTCTCCTGATGTCCCCTTCCATGACTGGCTCATGACCACGATGGCTGACGCTCCTCGCACAACCGGCCTTGGCCTCAACACACTTGCTATCCTCACCTTCAGGCGAATCAGGAAACACCAAGGCACATGTGTCTTCAATGGTGAGTGAACTGTTGGGTTCTACATTAGGGTGCGTCAACTGCAAATTAAAAATTTCCTACCCGCGAACATCCAGGAACATGCTATGAGAGATGGAGCACGGATCCTTAGCACTAGACGCGCAATGTCATGCAGTGAAAGTAGAGTTGGGCAACGCGTCCACGGGGTTCGTCTCCTCCTTGTCTGATCTCCCTCGAACAATCGATCGTTGGATCCCACGTATAGGTTTTACGGAGTGGCGCAAGTGCACGGCCTCTACTGGTATCCTCGCGTGCAGGAGGAACACCGTGCGGTGGACTGCTATATCCGGTCACACAGTCGGCGGCGAGTGGAGCTGGCTACTTGCCACACATGCAAAGCCCTAGTGATGGCACCGAAGCGATCAACTGAATGAGTGCGCCACTCCTCCACCATATATAGGCATCCGTTGCGGGCTCAACACTTGGTCCTCGCACGGATCCTAAAGCCCAAATTCCATTCGGCCTGGATTCGAGTCCGAGTATGATCATATCTGACTCGTGGAGTCAGATTCAGCCTCACAGGTTCCTCCTCTTAAGTGCGCGACCCCTAGTCGGCTTGGTCGCAGACCGGATCACCTCCTGTAGACAATGAAGCTGGTTGGCGTACCTGTACAACATGTCACACTTTTGTTCCCTTTGCCATGTTGTCGGGCTCAAGGTGAGTTTGTCATCCTTATGCTAGCCCGACCTCTTTCTCATTCCAGTGATGCCGACCACAAACCGGATTACTCATAATCCTTCCCGCATAGTCATGCTTATCTTGGTCGGGTCACACAAGGGGCCCAAAGTATATCTCTCCTGGTCGGAGGGGCAAATCTCATCTTGCTCGACCATGTCTCGCAGCATGGGTCTGGGCAAGCCCGAAACCTACATTTGTAACTACCCAGTCACGGTGTAGCATTTGGTCGACCCAAAGCAGGCCCGTCACCATCCCGAGTACATGCGACAGCTCAGGTCTTAGGACATAGAACATATGCTATACTAGAGACTCATAGATGACCTATCGCTGCGTCTCATAGTCGGATCTGTCCAACTTGGACCTTATCTCGACTCGGATCCGACTATGTCGAATCCGACCAGATCCTTCCGAGTTCATAATATCCGGCTAGCATTCAATGCTCCATGGCTAGTGAGACCGAGCCATCCATCGTGTCATATGCTAGTCTAGTTGGTTGCGAGTCCACACAACACTTTCGACCATGGACCTTTTAGGGCAGTCATCATACAATGCATAGTCCCACAAACAAGTCACGCACTTGTTGATACACACCATTGATAATGCCCAAGGGCTGTCTTTATTCATAAACACATACTCCCTCTGTCCACGAATAAGTGTACATCTAGCTTTTGTATTAAGTCAAAGTTTTAAAATTTTGATCAATTTTATAGAAAAGAGTAATAACATATATGACATCAAATTGGTACATTGTGAAACTACATTTCAAAACGAATCCAGTGATACTAATTTAGTGCCATAAATGCTGCTACTTTTCTCTATAAAGTTGGTCAAAGTTTTAAAACTTTGACTTAGAACAAAATCTAGATGTACACTTATTCACGGACGGAGAGAGTAGGAATCTCCAACACGAACTTCCGTACCTCGCATGTTCTCCATGATCCAAGACAAGGCGCGCAACTGTGCTCATGTTGGTGCCATATGACTACGCAACCTGCTGCCCGAGACGTAGCCTTTAGTGTCAGGAGACATGCCTTACACCCGTGTCCGCACCTTGACTTCCATATTTGTGACACATCTGTGTACGTGCTTGTATGGGGTCTTCTAACATCGTTGTACTTCACTCTATCTATCAATAAAATGATACACAAATCTTTTGTGTATTTGGGGAAAAAGGAGTTGACATGAAGGCCTCAAAGATGCCATCCTGGGCCGCTTCCTGACGCCATGCAGACCACGGAGTTGTTGTTTGCCTAACTAACTGGTCTACAAAGAACTAAAGTCAGATCCTAAAGAGATACCCTACCACCAAAAAATTCAATCTCCTCTGCCCTCATCCTCCGGTCGACACTCTGGCGCTAAGGGGTGGAGGGGAAGGGATCCTCTTCTTTCGTCCTTTGTGTGGTAAATTTTTGAGTCAAGGTGGCGGTGCTTCGAGGTGATGGCGGTGTCATCTTGAGTAAAGTCTTTAGGCTCCAATCATGTCTCGATGACGCTTGGTGTGGTGTTGCTGAGGAGACCTAGAAGTTTTTGTCCTCATTGTTCTTCATGGATAACGGGTTGGTTATTCCTGTCATCCATCGACATATTCCATGTGCATCGTCAACGACAACATCATCTCCTTCAATAACCTCTTTCTTCAAGCCTTGGCGAGTAAAGTCATCGGCTTGGTCTGGAGATACTAGCGCGATTGTCTGTCTAGATCGTGGTGAGCCCCACCCACACTGATATGCTTGGCGTGATTGCCAATCTCTGTCATACGCGGCAGTCTACTATTGTGGCAATTCAACGATATTTGTTTCTCTACAGGCCTTTACATGTACTTCAGTGGTTGGATTCATCGCTATTGTCCATTGTTGGCATGAGCTACAGCGGTGTAACGACGACATGATTATTTATGGCTTTGTAAAGAATTTGGAGGCACGTAGTCGTAGTCATAGTCTTCCCTTTGTTTAGGGTGCTTTCCATGTTTATGGGTGGTTTTCATATATCTGATTCATTTTGAGCAGTTTTCTAACTGACTCATTGACATGAGAGACTGGATGCGAAAAAGGTCATTGGCAAACGACCATTATACAATGGAACCTAGCACTATTGTTTGCCCTAAGGGTCAACCCACCTTTTTAGAGACACATAACATCACAACATTATGCATTTTCAAGATAAGAAAATGGAGAATGCACTCTCCATTGCCCAAAGGAAAGGGGAGTGTGGAGGTATATTTAGAGTTCTGTTAATCTAATATAAATCAGATATATTTTAAAGAAAGGGCTATGAAATAGATATGCACAAAATGGAATCTGCCGCTAAGAGCATCTACAGTCGGGCTCCGCAAACCCACTATACTTCCGGGCGGACGACCAGTCACTAATCAGTAAAAATCGACCCAGGCGACCGCCTCATACCATTCCCAAATGCCTGGGCTAATCGACATCCCTCATATCCATCCCAAATCTGTGGCGGATATGGGGAGGCATGGGTAAGCCCGAGCACGTCAGCCACGTCGGATCCTTCCCACGTTGGTCCACCCGACCCCATGTATATTCATCCCTATCCACTCCCCGACCAAACAATACCTAGTCCACTCCGGTCTGGCCCCAAGCTCACTTCTGGTGATCTCCAGCCCTCTTAGGCATGGTGGGCAGCAGATCCGACTCCGACCACTTCTGATCTATCGACTGGGTGTCGTCCCACATGGGCCGGAGGAGGCTATGTCCGTCCGCATGGCCCTCCACCGCTTCCAATAAGAGTGCGCCTGACCGACGTCGGAATCTATCCGGCATGAATCCATTGCGTCGGCGCAACTGGCACTCAGATCCGCCGGGGCTAGATGCTCTAGGTTTGTCTGTCGCCCCTTCTTCGGTCCACAGGAGTATGAGTGTTACAGGGACCGGGTACCCATTGTAACAAGCAGAGGGCACGGGAGCACGAGGCCTGCCTCGTTGACGATGTGATGGAGGCGGAGGCAATGGCGCGCGCTGCTGCAGAAGAGGAAGCAACTCGTGCCGGAATCCTCCAGAAGCGGCAGATAAGGAACACGCGCACCCACACCCGAAAGCAAGCGTGGGCGGTCCGTGCCATGGCTGGACTGCCCCCAAAAGAGGAGAATGGGGACATTGACAGGGCGGACAGCTCCGGCAAGGAGTGGGTCCGGCTTGATCCATGTTGCATCTTCGAGTGCTACTTCCGCGACAAAGATGTCATGAGCAGCAATATCAACCGTGGATGATCTTTGTGGATATTTTAGTATGTATGTAGAACATGCCAAATATTGGTAATCCGGTGGCATGT
This sequence comes from Triticum monococcum, assembly GCA_034509565.1. Taxonomy (NCBI): domain Eukaryota; kingdom Viridiplantae; phylum Streptophyta; class Magnoliopsida; order Poales; family Poaceae; genus Triticum; species Triticum monococcum. The sequence goes on from CM067845.1 coordinate 431,139,198, forward strand.
ATTGATGTAGTAGCAAGGCGTCTGGCTGTATCGGAAGTTGACGGTGCATGTGTAATATGGATTTAAGGTTTGCTAATTGAGGTATCCAGGCGTGTGTGGAAACGAAAATTTAAGATGTGACCGGTCACTGTCCGCGGATGTTTGAGGTGCCGGATTTGTTATGCGTGACGATATATGCTCTTACATAATTTATCTACTAGTCTACTTGCAATTTTAGATTGCTTTAATCATATTTTTATTTGAATTTTGATTGCTTCATGTCATACTTCTAGCATCATATGTAAGCCCTTTAGAATTGTTCTAGGGGTTGCTAAACTGGATTGTTAATATTGTGCATGGTAATTGAAACGCCAAAATGGTTTCCACCAAAACTAATACTGTTATAATTTTCATCGAAAGATCGAACACTCGTATCTTGATGACGTTGCTGATGTCCCTGGCAAAGCAAGGCCATGCAGTTTCAGCCTAAACATCCGCAGAACTATACCGAGTATATATATTCATATCATTACCATCACTAATTCACTACTCACTGCTAGTAGGGCAAATGATTAACACACCGAGCAAATCTGGAGTATAACACTTCTGGATTGGATTAAACATGGCGCCCGTCCACAAGGAGTGTTGCTAATTTTCCTGATGCTCTCTCATCGATCAGCTCCAGAACCACGCCCAGTACTTGCGCTGCGCCTCCTCCTCTTCCTCCTCCCCTTGTTGGACGCTCCCGCGCTCCGCGGCCGCGACGTCGAGCATGGCGTACTCCGGGAGGAAGAGGGCGCAGCTGTTCAGCTCGCCGCTGACCGCTCCGGCGCAGTCGTCGTCCGAGGACGACGGAGGTGAGCGCGCGTCGGCCAGGTAAGAGTTGGACTCCGGGCTGTCGTTGGCTCCCCCGGCAAAACCGGCCAGCAGCAGCCCCGCCGCGCCATCGCAGGCGGCGTAGCCTTCTTTCAGTTCAACGGCTGGGAGACCGGCATCTGCCGTGCCTGACACGGCGGTTGGCTCCGACGACTCCTTGGCTTGCAGTTTCTCGGTCAGTGACGTCACCTGCAAGCGCGTGCGCGGTCATTATCGAGGTGACAAGGTCTTGTTTGAATGCATGTGATTTGGGACAACTGTGACAGTGATCTAGAGGATTTGCTAAGTACTGGAAATTAGTCGGTCGATTGAGCACTTTAGGTGTACTAGATTCTTATCCTACTTACTTCCTCGTCTGAAAAAAAACCTGTCCCAAACTTGTTTCTTAAATATATGTATCTAGTACTAACTTAATGCTATATACATCCATTTAAAAAACAAATTTTTACGAACGGAGGGAGTATAGTACTAAGAGAATAATGATGAATCCGCATTCTATTTACAGAGAATAATTCTCCCAAAGACAATCGAATCTTCACCATTCAAACAAATATTCGCAGAGGAAATATTTTGATTGACTAAAATATGAAATTAATTTGACCAGGATTGAACTTAATTAAACAATGAGCTGGCGGTGGCCGGATTGATGATCACCTGCGATCGTAGTCGGTGGTTGTCGGCGAGGAGCGCGTCGCGTCCGGCGAGCAGCTCGTCGTGGGCGGCCCTGAGAGCATCGAAGTCCTGCTCGAGCTGCTTCGCCTTCCAGCGCGCGCGGCGGTTCTGGAACCACACGGCCACCTGCCGCGGCGCGATTCCCAGCCGCCGCGCCAGCTCGCTCTTCCGCTCCGGCTCCAGCTTCCGCTTCTCCTCCTCGAAGCTCCGCTCCAGCGCGCGCACCTGCTCCGCCGTCAGCCGGCGCTTCCTCTCGGGCGCGTGCTCGTCGAGGCCGTAGTACCCGTACATCTCCTCGTCCAGCTGGAGCTCCTCGTCCACCGTTGTCAAGAACGGCCTCTTACGCCGCCCGTCCTCCACGCCGGCCACCACCGGCGAGCCTGCAAATACTCAGGCGTGTAAGTACAATCAAGTAGAGAATTCCAAGAACGAACGCCAAAGATACCGATCCATACCTCCAAGGAAGCTCCCGCTGCCGCCAAAGAGCATCATCTGACCTCCTCCACCGCCGGCGGCCGAGCCGAAAATGAGGCGGCCGGATTCCATAGAAAACTCTATCAAGAACAAAAGAAGAAGACCCTATCTTGCGGCACTAAAATTATTACATATACGTGTGCGCACCACGCGCTCCCCCACCTCCTTTTGAAACACGGAGGCGATCGGCCGGCGGGCCGGAGCTTGCTTGATTAGAAGGAGGAGACGGCGGCGGCCGGGAACTTGTGGCGGTAGAAACTGGTGCTCCACAGCATGCGCGTCGACGTCTTCATGGGGTACAGAGAGAACCCCATCTCTCCAGCCGCCGCCGGAGAAGAACACGGGATTCTGTCAGGCCAAGTTTGCGCGATGCACGGTGGCCGGAGAAGCTGGCCGGCGGTGGTGGATGGACTGGACTGTAAATAAGATTTTGGGGTTTGTTATATTTTGCACTCCTAATTGGGGATTAGGGACATTGCGGGTAAAGTTTTGGAGTGTAAAGGAGGAAGCATTATATAGGCCCAAGGGGTGGTGTGAATTTACAGAAATGTCCTGAATTTGGTTAGAGTGGCAGCTTTGTCTCCTAATTGGGGGATTAGAGTATATTTATTATTATGAGATTTAGTCTCTTTAAGATAACCTATTTATATTTTGGTTCTCTTTTTATTAATCACAAGTGGTATTCCACCTGGTCATAGGTGATCGTCATTTTACACGCTTGAGACCCTAATAAAAATAGGAAAAGAATACTTTTGGGTGACCTCATCAAGATGGTGCTCCTGAAATTCCATTAAGGACGGAGTTGGCCCGGTTTATACCAATTTTTTTACAATATTATGATTAATAGGGGTTAGCCCTGCAAAAATAAAACCTGACTCGGATGTGAGCAACCCCTAACCAAAATTAGTGTTCTTCACATCAAATGCAAACCAACGACCTTAGGTCCAAAAAGACATAGCGCAGGTGTGAAGAATCTCTTCAACAACACCTCTGAAGAGTAAATGATGCCCGTGAGCGTCAACAAGAACGTCACCACCCTATCGGAGAAAGTTTTCTCCCAAGCGCCTGCCACCACCACCCCACCAAGGTGAACACTTCGACAACGTCTCCAAAAAGGTGAAAGACGTCCATGGTCTCTTTCATCGCTAGTAATGAGCTTCGTATGCCAAGACTTTCTCTTAGAGCCCGGTAACCCTCTGTTGGAAATATGCCCTAGAGGCAATAATAAATTGGTTATTATTATATTATATTTCATTATTCATGATAATCATTTATTATCCATGCTAGAATTGTATTGATAGGAAACTCAGATACATGTGTGGATACATAGACAACACCATGTCCCTAGTAAGTCTCTAGTTGACTAGCTCGTTGATCAATAGATGGTTAAGGTTTCCTGACCATGGACATTGGATGTCGTTGATAATGGGATCACATCATTAGGAGAATGATGTGATGGACAAGACCCAATCCTAAGCCAAGCACAAGATCGTGTAGTTCGTATGCTAAAGCTTTTCTAACACTGGTAGAAAAAGGGCCTTTAGTCCCGGTTCTGGAACCGGGACTAAAGTGTCGGTACTAATGCCCTGACCCTTTAGTCCCGGTTCAATCCAGAACCGGGACTAAAGGCTCTCCACGTGGCCGGTCCACCTTTAGTCCCGGTTGGTAATACCAACCGGTACTAAAGGAAATTTCCTGATTTTTTTATGATAATCATTTATTATACAATAATAAATTGGTTATTATTATATTATATTTCATTATTCATGATAATCATTTATTATCCATGCTAGAATTGTATTGATAGGAAACTCAGATACATGTGTGGATACATAGACAACACCATGTCCCTAGTAAGTCTCTAGTTGACTAGCTCGTTGATCAATAGATGGTTAAGGTTTCCTGACCATGGACATTGGATGTCGTTGATAATGGGATCACATCATTAGGAGAATGATGTGATGGACAAGACCCAATCCTAAGCCAAGCACAAGATCGTGTAGTTCGTATGCTAAAGCTTTTCTAACACTGGTAGAAAAGGGCCTTTAGTCCCGGTTCTGGAACCGGGACTAAAGTGTCGGTACTAATGCCCTGACCCTTTAGTCCCGGTTCAATCCAGAACCGGGACTAAAGGCCCTCCACGTGGCCGGTCCACCTTTAGTCCCGGTTGGTAATACCAACCGGTACTAAAGGAAATTTCCTGATTTTTTTTATTTTTCTTGAATTTTTTTATTTTCAAATTTCTGAATTATTTTAACCTCTAATCTCTAATCACCCCTCATCACTGCTCAATTTAATCTCTAATCACCCCTCATCATTCCAAATCATCTCACTTCCCGAACGGTCACCCATCCTCTCACTACTCCAGCCTGAGCACGCTTAACTTCCGGGTTCTATTCTCCCGCGTTTCCAAGTCTGCACTTGTTGTTTTCCTCACAATAGTAAGATGTCAATCCTATTAACCCTCAGGAATTTAGCTTGAGCATTAAGTCACATATTTCACTGTTTGAGTTTAAAACTATTGTTCTAAAAAACAATAATTTTTTAGTAACACTAATATTTTTGAATAAGTACTTTGACCATTGTTTGACCAAGTTTGACCATTGTTTGACCATAGTTTGACCAGATTTGACCAAAATTCAAAAAAGGTGAAATAATTATTTAATAACACTAATATTCTTGAATAATTATTTAGTAACACTAATACTTCTTGAAGAAGTATTTAAAAAAACTGAAATTTAAAAAAACTGAAATTTGAGCATAACATTTTTTCCTTTTGGAATTTGAGGATTCTAGAAATTTGCAAATAGGCCGTAGGCCGTCTCCATCGGATGTAACTTTTCGAGTAGATGATTTTTCATATAAAAAACTTTTTCATCCGAGTTCGTATGCAAAAGTTATGCGCATTTTACAAATTCCAGAGAGATTTTGTAAATAAAGTCGAAATTCATATTTGTAAATTTTCCCAACAACTAGACCACATATCACATGTGAAACTTATTTTATTTTATTTTTTTGACATTTACATCATTTTCTTTTATTTTTTAAAAAACTGAAAAGGCGATCCACGGGGGGGGGGGGGGGCTATAGTTTGAAAATGGGACCTTTAGTACCGGTTCGTGGCACGAACCGGGACTAAAGGTCTCATCCCCATTAGTCCCGGTTCGTGCCTCAAACCGGGACTAAAGGTCTAATCTTTAGTCCCGGTTTGTGGCACGAACCGGAACCAATAGTTGTGGGCCAGGAGCGAGGCCCATTGGTCCCGGTTCATCCCACCAACCGGGACCAAAACGTCTAGATGAACCGGGACTAATGCCTTAGCCGCACGAACCGGGACCACTGCTCACATTAGTCCCGGTTCTAGACTGAACCGGGACTAATGGGCTGAGGCGGCCTGGACCATAGCCCCTTTTTCTACTAGTGTAATGTCAAGTATCATTTCCTTATACCATGAGATTGTGCAACTCCCGGATACCGTAGGAGTGCTTTGGGTGTACCAAACGTCACAACATAACTGGGTGGCTATAAAGGTGCACTACATGTATCTCCGAAAGTGTCTGTTGGGTTGGTACGAATCGAGACTGGGATTTGTCACTTCGTATGACGGAGAGGTATCTCTGGGCCCACTCGGTAATGCATCATCATAATGAGCTCAATGTGACTAAGCAGTTAGTCACGGGATCATGCGTTACGGAACGAGTAAAGTGACTTGCCGGTAATGAGATTGAACAAGGTATTGGGATACCGACGATCGAATCTCGGGCAAGTAACATACCGATTGACAAAGGGAATTGAATACGGGATTGATCGAATCCCCGACATCGTGGTTCATTCGATGAGATCATCGTGGAACATGTGGGAGCCAATATGAGTATCCAGATCCCGCTATTGGTTATTGGCCGGAGAGGTGTCTCGGTCATGTCTGCATGGTTCCCGAACCCGTAGGGTCTACACACTTAAGGTTCGGTGACGCTAGAGTTGTTATGGAAAATAGTATGTGGTTACCGAAGGTAGTTCGGAGTCCTGGATGAGATCCCGGACGTCACGAGGAGTTCCGGAATGGTCCGGCGGTGAAGATTGATATATTGGACGAAGGGTATTGGAGTCCGGAAGTGTTCTGGAGGTACCAGGCTATGGCCAGCATGACCGAAAGGTGTTTCGGGAGCCCCGACAAGTGTTGGAGGGCCTCATGGGCCAAAGGGGAAGGGGCAAACCAGCCCACTAAGGGGTGGTGCGCCCCCACACCCTTTCCCACGTTACTTGGGGAGGTGGGGCGCCTCCACCAGGCTTGGGAGGCAAGCCTCCACCTGCTTGGCTTGGGGGGCAAGTCTCCCTAGGATTTTCCCTAGGGAGATCCAATCTGCTTGGCCGCCGCCCCCTATGGGAAACCCTAGGGCGCCTCCCCCTCTTCCCTTGCCCCTATATATAGTGGAGGGGTGGGAGGGCAGCCACACCTCTTCCCTGGCGCAGCCCTCCCTCCTCCTACACCTCCTCCTCCTCCATAGTGCTTGGTGAAGCCCTGCTGGAGAACCACGAGCTCCATTGCCACCATGCCGTCGTGCTGCTAGAGTTCTCCCTCAACTTCTCCTCTCCCCTTGCTGGATCAAGAAGGAGGAGACGTCCCCAGGCTGTACGTGTGTTGAACAAGGAGGCGTCGTCCGTTCGGCGCTAGATCGGATCTTCCGCGATTTGAATTGCCGCGAGTACGACTCCATCAACCGCATTCTTGTAACGCTTCCGCTTAGCGATCTACAATGGTATGTAGATGCACTCCCCTTCCCCTCGTTGCTAGATTACTCCATAGATTGATCTTGGTGATGCGTAGAAAATTTTAAATTTCTGCTACGGTCCCCAATAGTGGCATCATGAGCTAGGTCTATGCGTAGTTTCTATGCACGAGTAGAACACAAAGCAGTTGTGGGCGTCGATATTGTCAATTTACTTGCCATTACTAGTCTTATCTTGATTCGGCGGCATCGTGGGATGAAGCGGCCCGGACCGACCTTACACGTATGCTTACGTGAGACTGGTTCCACCGAATGACATGCACTAGTTGCATAAGGTGGCTAGCGGGTATCTGTCTCTCCCACTTTAGTCGGATCGGATTCGATGAAAAGGGTCCTTATGAAGGGTAAATATAAATTGGCATATCACGTTGTGGTTTTGGCGTAGGTAAGAAACGTTCTTGCTAGAAACCTATAGCAGCGACGTAAATACTTGCAACAACAATTAGAGGACGTCTAACTTGTTTTTGCAGCATATGCCTTGTGATGTGATATAGCCAAAAGGATGTGATGAATGATATATGTGATGTATTAGATTGATCATGTTCTTGTAATAGGAATCACGACTTGTATGTCGATGAGTATGACAACCGGCAGGAGCCATAGGAGTTGTCTTAATTTATTTATGACCTGCGTGTCAACTTAAACGTCATGTAATTACTTTACTTTATTGCTAAAGCGTTAGCCATAGTAGTATAAGTAATAGATGACGAGACAACTTCATGAAGACACGATGATGGAGACCATGGTGTCATGCCGGTGACAACGATGATCATGGAGCCCCAAAGATGGAGATCAAAAGGAGCAAATGATATTGGCCATATCATGTCACTATTTGATTGCATGTGATGTTTATCATGTTTTACATCTTATTTGCTTAGAACGACGGTAGATTAAATAAGATGATCCCTCGTAATAATTTCAAGAAAGTGTTCCCCCTAACTGTGCACCGTTGCGAAGGTTCGTTGTTTCGTAGCACCACGTGATGATCGGGTGTGATAGATTATAACGTTCGAATACAGCGGGTGTAAGCCAGATTTACACACGCAATACACTTAGGTTGACTTGATGAGCCTAGCTGAAGGAAATATGCCCTAGAGGCAATAATAAAGTTATTATTTATTTCCTTATATCATGATAAATGTTTATTATTCATGCTAGAATTGTATTAAACGGAAACATAATACATGTGTGAATACATAGACCAACAGAGTGTCACTAGTATGCCTCTACTTGACTAGCTCGTTAATCAAAGATGGTTATGTTTCCTAACCATGAACAAAGGGCTGTTATTTGATTAACGAGGTCACATCATTAGTAGAATGATCTGATTGACATGACCCATTCCATTAGCTTAGCACCCGATCGTTTAGTATGTTGCTATTGCTTTCTTCATGACTTATACATGTTCCTATAACTATGAGATTATGCAACTCCCGTTTACCGGAGGAACACTTTGGGTACTACCAAACATCACAACGTAACTGAGTGATTATAAAGGAGTACTACAGGTGTCTCCAATGGTAGATGTTGGGTTGGCGTATTTCGAGATTAGGGTTTGTCACTCCGATTGTCGGAGAGGTATCTCTGGGCCCTCTCGGTAATGCACATCACATAAGCCTTGCAAGCACTGCAACTAATATGTTAGTTGTGAGATGATGTATTATGGAACGAGTAAAGAGACTTGCCGGTAACGAGATTGAACTAGGTATTGGATACCGACGATCGAATCTCGGGCAAGTAACATACCGATGACAAAGGGAACAACGTATGTTGTTATGCGGTCTGACCGATAAAGATCTTCGTAGAATATGTAGGAGCCAATATGGGCATCCAGGTCCCGCTATTGGTTATTGACCGGAGACGTGTCTCGGTCATGTCTACATTGTTCTCGAACCGTAGGGTCCGCACGCTTAATGTTACGATGACAGTTATTATGAGTTTATGCATTTTGATGTACCGAAGGTTGTTCGGAGTCCCGGATGAGATCACGGACATGACGAGGAGTCTCGAAATGGTCGAGACGTAAAGATTGATATATTGGAAGCCTATGTTTGGACATAGGAAGTGTTTCGGGTGAAATCGGGATTTTACCGGAATACCGGGAGGGTTACCGGAACCCCCCGGGAGACTAATGGGCCTATTGGGCCTTAGTGGAAAAGAGAAAAGGGGCAGCCCACAGCTAGCCGCCCCCCCCCCTTCCCCAAGTCCTAGTGGGACTAGGAGAAGGGGCCGGCCCCCCTCTCTCTCCTTTCCCCCTTGAGAGTCCTAGTTGGAATAGGATTGGAGGGGGGAGTCCTACTCCCGGTAGGAGTAGGACTCCCCCTGCGCCTCCCTCTCTCTGGCCGGCCAGCCCCCCTCCCTCCAACCTTTATATACGGGGGCAGGGGACACCCCAAGACACACAAGTTGATCCTTGAGATCGTTCCTTAGCCGTGTGCGGTGCCCCCTGCCACCAAATTCCACCTCGATCATACCGTTGTAGTGCTTAGGCGAAGCCCTGCGTCGGTAGTACATCAAGATCGTCACCACGCCGTCGTGCTGACGGAACTCTTCCTCGACGCTTTGCTGGATCGGAGCCCGAGGATCGTCATCGAGCTGAACGTGTGCTAAGAACTCAGAGGTGCCGGAGTAACGGTGCTTGGATCGGTCGGATCGGGAAGAAGACGTACGACTACTTCCTCTACGTTGTGTGATCGCTTCCGCAGTCGGTCTGCGTTGGTACGTAGACAACACTCTCCCCTCTCGTTGCTGTGCATCACCATGATCTTGCGTGTGCGTAGGAAAATTTTCGAAATTACCACGTTCCCCAACAGTGGCATCCGAGCCTAGGTTTTATGGTTTGATGTTATTTGCACGAGTAGAACACAAGTGAGTTGTGGGCGATACAAGTCATACTGCCTACCAGCATGTCATACTTTGGTTCGGCGGTATTGTTGGGTGAGACGATCCGGACCAACCTTACGCGTACTCTTACGCGAGACCGGTTCCCTCGACGTGCTTTGCACATAGATGGCTTGCGGAAGACTGTCTCTCCAACTTTAGTTGAACCAAGTGTGACTACGCCCGGTCCTTGAGAAGGTTAAAACGGAGTCTATTTGACGAACAATCGTTGTGGTTTTGATGCGTAGGTGAGATGAGTTCTTACTTAAGCCCGTAGCAGCCACGTAAAACTTGCAACAACAAAGTAGAGGACGTCTAACTTGTTTTTGCAGGGTATATTGTGATGTGATATGGTCAAGGCATGATGCTGATTTTATTGTATGAGATGATCATGTTTTGTAACCGAGTTATCGGCAACTGGCAGGAGCCATATGGTTGTCGCTTTATTGTATGCAATGCAATCGCGATGTAATGCTTTACTTTATTACTAAGCGGTAGTGATAGTCGTGGAAGCATAAGATTGGCGAGACGACAACGATGCTACGATGGAGATCAAGGTGTCGCGCCGGTGACGATGGTGATCATGATGGTGCTTCGGAGATGGAGATCACAAGCACAAGATGATGATGGCCATATCATATCACTTATATTGATTGCATGTGATGTTTATCCTTTTATGCATCTTATCTTGCTTTGATTGACGGTAGCATTATAAGATGATCTCTCACTAAATTATCAAGAAGTGTTCTCCCTGAGTATGCACCGTTGCCAAAGTTCGTCGTGCCCAGACACCACGTGATGATCGGGTGTGATAAGCTCTACGTCCAAATACAACGGGTGCAAAACAGTTGCACACGCAGAATACTCAGGTTATACTTGACGAGCCAAGCATATACAGATATGGCCTCGGAACACGGAGGCCGAAAGGTCGAGCGTGAATCATATAGTAGATATGATCAACATAACGATGTTCACCATTGAAAACTACTCCATCTCACGTGATGATCGGTTATGGTTTAGTTGATTTGGATCACGTGATCACTTAGAGGATTAGAGGGATGTCTATCTAAGTGGGAGTTCTTAAGTAATTTGATTAACTGAACTTAAACTTATCATGAACTTAGTACCTGATAGTATCTTGCTTGTTTATGTTGATTGTAGATAGATGGCTCGTGCTGTTGTTCCGTTAAATTTTAATACGTTCCTTGAGAAAGCAAAGTTGAAAGATAATGGTAGCAATTACACGGACTGGGTCCGTAACCTGAGGATTATCCTCATTGCTGCACAGAAGAATTACGTCCTGGAAGCACCGCTGGGTGACAGGCCTGCTGCTGGAGCAACGCCAGATGTTATGAACGTCTGGCAGAGCAAAGCTGATGACTACTCGATAGTTCAGTGTGCCATGCTTTACGGCTTAGAATCAGGACTTCAACGATGTTTTGAACGTCATGGAGCATATGAGATGTTCCAGGAGTTGAAGTTGATATTTCAAGCAAATGCCCGAATTGAGAGATATGAAGTCTCCAATAAGTTCTATAGCTGCAAGATGGAGGAGAACAGTTCTGTCAGTGAGCATATACTCAAAATGTCTGGGTATAATAATCACTTGATTCAGATGGGAGTTAATCTTCCAGATGACTGCGTCATTGACAGAATTCTCCAATCACTGCCACCAAGCTACAAGAGCTTCGTGATGAACTATAATATGCAAGGGATGAACAAGACTATTCCCGAGCTCTTCGCAATGCTGAAAGCTGCGGAGGTAGAAATCAAGAAGGAGCATCAAGTGTTGATGGTTAGCAAAACCACTAGTTTCAAGAAAAAGGGCAAAGGGAAGAAGAAGGGAAACTTCAAGAAGAACAGCAAGCAAGTTGCTGCTCAGGAGAAGAAACCCAAGTCTGGACCTAAGCCTGAAACTGAGTGCTTCTACTGCAAGCAGACTGGTCACTGGAAGCGGAACTGCCCCAAGTATTTGGCGGATAAGAAGGATGGCAAAGTGAACAAAGGTATATGTGATATACATGTTATTGATGTGTACCTTACTAGAGCTCGCAGTAGCACCTGGGTATTTGATACTGGTTCTGTTGCTAATATTTGCAACTCGAAACAGGGACTACGGAATAAGCGGACGCTAGCAAAGGACGAGGTGACGATGCGCGTGGGAAACGGTTCCAAAGTCGATGTGATCGCGGTCGGCACGCTACCTCTACATCTACCTTCGGGATTAATATTAGACCTAAATAATTGTTATTTGGTGCCAGCGTTGAGCATGAACATTATATCTGGATCTTGTTTGATGCGAGACGGTTATTCATTTAAATCAAAGAATAATGGTTGTTCTATTTATATGAGTAATATCTTTTATGGTCATGCACCTTTGAAGAGTGGTCTATTCTTGTTGAATCTCGATGATAGTGATACACATATTCATAATGTAGAAGCCAAAAGATGCAAAGTTAATAATGATAGTGCAACTTATTTGTGGCACTGTCGTTTAGGTCATATCGGTGTAAAGCGCATGAAGAAACTCCATACTGATGGGCTTTTGGAACCACTTGATTATGAATCACTTGGTACTTGCGAACCGTGCCTCATAGGCAAGATGACTAAAACACCGTTCTCCGGTACTATGGAGAGAGCAACCGATTTATTGGAAATCATACATACCGATGTATGTGGTCCGATGAATATTGAGGCTCGTGGCGGATATCGTTATTTTCTCACCTTCACAGATGATTTAAGCAGATATGGGTATATCTACTTAATGAAACATAAGTCTGAAACATTTGAAAAGTTCAAAGAGTTTCAGAGTGAGGTTGAAAATCATCGTAACAAGAAAATAAAGTTTCTACGATCTGATCGTGGAGGAGAATATTTGAGTTACGAGTTTGGTGTACATTTGAAAAATTGTGGAATAGTTTCGCAACTCACGCCACCCGGAACACCACAGCGTAATGGTGTGTCCGAACGTCGTAATCGTACTTTACTAGATATGGTGCGATCTATGATGTCTCTTACTGATTTACCGCTATCGTTTTGGGGTTATGCTTTAGTGACGGCCGCATTCACATTAAATAGGGCACCATCAAAATCCGTTGAGACGACACCTTATGAACTATGGTTTGGCAAGAAACCAAAGTTGTCATTTCTTAAAGTTTGGGGCTGCGATGCTTATGTGAAAAAGCTTCAACCTGATAAGCTCGAACCCAAATCGGAGAAATGTGTCTTCATAGGATATCCAAAGGAAACTATTGGATACACCTTCTATCACAGATCCGAAGGCAAGACTTTTGTTGCTAAATTCGGAAACTTTCTAGAGAAGGAGTTTCTCTCGAAAGAAGTGAGTGGGAGGAAAGTAGAACTTGACGAGGTAACTGTACCTGCTCCCTTATTGGAAAATAGTACATCACAGAAAACTGTTTCTGCGACACCTATACCAATTAGTGAGGAAGCTAATGATGATGATCATGAAGCTTCAGGACAAGATACTACTGAACCACGTAGATCAACCAGAGTGAGATCCGCACCAGAGTGGTACGGTAATCCAGTTCTGGAAGTCATGCTACTAGATCATGATGAACCTACGAACTATGAAGAAGCGATGGTGAGCCCAGATTCCGCAAAGTGGCTTGAGGCCATGAAATCTGAGATGGGATCCATGTATGAAAACAAAGTATGGACTTTGGTTGACTTGCCCGATGGTCGGCAAGCAATTGAGAATAAATGGATCTTCAAGAAAAAGACTGACGCTGACGGTAATATTACTGTCTATAAAGCTCGACTTGTCGCGAAAGGTTTTCGACAAGTTCAAGGGGTTGACTATGATGAGACCTTCTCACCCGTAGCGATGCTTAAGTCCGTCAGAATTATATTAGCAATTGCCGCATTTTATGATTATGAAATATGGCAGATGGATGTCAAAACCGCATTCCTGAATGGATTTCTGGAAGAAGAGTTGTATATGATACAACCAGAAGGTTTTGTCGATCCAAAGGGAGCTAACAAAGTATGCAAACTCCAGCGATCCATTTATGGACTGGTGCAAGCATCTCGGAGTTGGAATAAATGCTTTGATAGTGTGATCAAAGCATTTGGCTTTATACAGACTTTTGGAGAAGCCTGTATTTACAAGAAAGTGAGTGGGAGCTCTGTAGCATTTCTGATATTATATGTGGATGACATATTGCTGATTGGAAATGATATAGAATTTCTGGATAGCATAAAGGGATACTTGAATAAAAGTTTTTCGATGAAAGACCTCGGGGAAGCTGCTTACATATTAGGCATAAAGATCTATAGAGATAGATCAAAACGCTTAATTGGACTTTCACAGAGCACATACCTTGACAAGATTTTGAAGAAATTCAAAATGGATCAAGCAAAGAAAGGGTTCTTGCCTGTGTTACAAGGTGTGAAGTTGAGTCAGACTCAATGCCCGACCACTGCAGAAGATAGAGAGAAAATGAAAGATGTTCCCTATGCTTCAGCCATAGGCTCTATCATGTATGCAATGCTGTGTACCAGACCTGATGTGTGCCTTGCTATAAGTTTAGCAGGGAGGTACCAAAGTAATCCAGGAATGGATCACTGGACAGCGGTCAAGAACATCCTGAAATACCTGAAAAGGACTAAGGATATGTTTCTCGTATATGGAGGTGACAAAGAGCTCACCGTAAGAGGTTACGTCGATGCAAGCTTTGACACTGATCCGGACGATTCTAAATCGCAAACCGGATACGTGTTTACTTTAAGCGGTGGAGCTGTCAGTTGGTGCAGTTCTAAACAAAGCGTCGTAGCGGGATCTACATGTGAAGCGGAGTACATAGCTGCTTCGGAAGCAGCAAACGAAGGAGTCTGGATGAAGGAGTTCATATCCGATCTAGGTGTCATACCTAGTGCATCGGGTCCAATGAAAATCTTTTGTGACAATACTGGTGCAATTGCTTTGGCAAAGGAATCCAGATTTCACAAAAGGACCAAACACATCAAGAGACGCTTCAACTCCATCCGGGATTTAGTCCAGGTGGGAGACATAGAGATTTGCAAGATACATACGGATCTAAATGTTGCAGACCCGTTGACTAAGCCTCTTCCACGAGCAAAACATGATCAGCACCAAGGCTCCATGGGTGTTAGAATCATTACTGTGTAATCTAGATTATTGACTCTAGTGCAAGTGGGAGACTGAAGGAAATATGCCCTAGAGGGAATAATAAATTTATTATTTATTTCCTTATATCATGATAAATGTTTATTATTCATGCTAGAATTGTATTAACCGGAAACATAATACATGTGTGAATACATAGACCAACAGAGTGTCACTAGTATGCCTCTACTTGACTAGCTCGTTAATCAAAGATGGTTATGTTTCCTAACCATGAACAAAGGGTTGTTATTTGATTAACGAGGTCACATCATTAGTAGAATGATCTGATTGACATGACCCATTCCATTAGCTTAGCACCCGATCGTTTAGTATGTTGCTATTGCTTTCTTCATGACTTATACATGTTCCTATAACTATGAGATTATGCAACTCCCGTTTACCAGAGGAACACTTTGGGTACTACCAAACGTCACAACGTAATTGGGTGATTATAAAGGAGTACTACAGGTGTCTCCAATGGTAGATGTTGGGTTGGCGTATTTCGAGATTAGGGTTTGTCACTCCGATTGTCGGAGAGGTATCTCTGGGCCCTCTCGGTAATGCACATCACATAAGCCTTGCAAGCACTGCAACTAATATGTTAGTTGTGAGATGATGTATTACGGAACGAGTAAAGAGACTTGCCGGTAACGAGATTGAACTAGGTATTGGATACCGACGATCGAATCTCGGGCAAGTAACATACCGATGACAAAGGGAACAACGTATGTTGTTATGCGGTCTGACCGATAAAGATCTTCGTAGAATATGTAGGAGCCAATATGGGCATCCAGGTCCCGCTATTGGTTATTGACCGGAGACGTGTCTCGGTCATGTCTACATTGTTCTCGAACCGTAGGGTCCGCACGCTTAACGTTACGATGACAGTTATTATGAGTTTATGCATTTTGATGTACCGAAGGTTGTTCGGAGTCCAGGATGAGATCACGGACATGACGAGGAGTCTCGAAATGGTCGAGACGTAAAGATTGATATATTGGAAGCCTATGTTTGGACATAGGAAGTGTTTCGGGTGAAATCGGGATTTTACCGGAATACCGGGAGGGTTACCGGAACCCCCCGGGAGACTAATGGGCCTATTGGGCCTTAGTGGAAAAGAGAAAAGGGGCAGCCCACAGCTAGCCGCGCCCCCCCCCTTCCCCAAGTCCTAGTGGGACTAGGAGAAGGGGCCGGCCCCCCTCTCTCTCCTTTCCCCCTTGAGAGTCCTAGTTGGAATAGGATTGGAGGGGGGAGTCCTACTCCCGGTAGGAGTAGGACTCCCCCTGCGCCTCCCTCTCTCTGGCCGGCCAGCCCCCCTCCCTCCAACCTTTATATACGGGGGCAGGGGACACCCCAAGACACACAAGTTGATCCTTGAGATCGTTCCTTAGCCGTGTGCGGTGCCCCCTGCCACCAAATTCCACCTCGATCATACCGTTGTAGTGCTTAGGCGAAGCCCTGCGTCGGTAGTACATCAAGATCGTCACCACGCCGTCGTGCTGACGGAACTCTTCCTCGACGCTTTGCTGGATCGGAGCCCGAGGATCGTCATCGAGCTGAACGTGTGCTAAGAACTCGGAGGTGCCGGAGTAACGGTGCTTGGATCGGTCGGATCGGGAAGAAGACGTACGACTACTTCCTCTACGTTGTGTGATCGCTTCCGCAGTCGGTCTGCGTTGGTACGTAGACAACACTCTCCCCTCTCGTTGCTGTGCATCACCATGATCTTGCGTGTGCGTAGGAAAATTTTCGAAATTACCACGTTCCCCAACACTAGCATGTACAGACATGGCCTCGGGACACGGAAGACCGAAAGGTCGAGCATGGGTCGTATAGAAGATACGATCAACATGAAGATGTTCACCGATGTTGACTAGTCCGTCTCACATGATGATCGGACACGGTCTAGTTGACTCGGATCATGTTTCACTTAGATGACTAGAGGGATGTCTATCTGAGTGGGAGTTCATTAAATAATTTGATTAGATGAACTTAATTATCATGAACATAGTCTAAATTGTCTTTGCAAATATGTTGTAGATAAATAGCTCACACTATAGCTCCCTGTTTCAATACATTCCTAGAGAAAGACCAAGTTGAAAGATATTATAAGTAATGATGCGGACTGGGTCCGTAGTCCGAGGAGTGTCCTCACTGCTACACAGAAGGCTTACGTCTTTGATGCACCGCTCGATGAGAAAACCCCTACAACGTTGTCTCTGGATGTTGTGAACACCTGACAGACACATCCTGATGACTACTTAATAGTTTAGTGCACCATACTTTACGGCTTAGAATCGGGATTCCAGTGACGTTTTGGATGCCATAAGACATATGAGATGTTCCAAGAGCTGAAATGGGGATTTCAGGCTCATGCCCGTGTTGAGAGGTATGAGACCTCTGACAAGTTCTTTTGCCAACAAGATGGAGGAGAATAGCTCAGCTAGTGAGCATGTGCTCAGAATGTCTGGGTGCTACAATCACTTAAATCATGTGGGAGTTAAACTTCCAGATAAGATAATGATTGTAGAGTTCTCTAGCCGCTATCACTAAGCTACTAGATCTTCGTGATGGAACTATGACATGCAAGGGATGGAGTTGATCCCGGAGCTGTTCGCGGTGCTTAAGACCGCAAAAGGTAGAAATCAAGAAGGAGCATCAAGTGTGGATGGTTTAACAAGACCACTGGTTTCAAGAAGGGCAAGGGCTAGAAGGGAAACTTCATGGATGGCAAACCAGTTGCCGCTCCAGTGAAGGAACCCAAGGTTGAACCCAAACCCGAGACTAAGTGCTTCTATTATAAGGCGAACGGTCACTGGTAGCGGAATTACCCCAAATGCATGGTAGATAAGAAGGCTGGCAACTTCAACAAAGTATATACGTGTTATTAATGTGTACCTCACTAGTACTCCTGGTAGCACCTGGGTATAGGATACCGGTTCAGTTGCTATTATTGGTGACTTGAAGCAAAAGCTACGGACTAAACGGAGACTGGCTAAGGGCGAGGTGACGATGTGTGTTGGAAGTGTTTCCAAAGTTGATGAGATCACCATCGCATGCTCCATCTGCCTTCGGGATTAGTATTGAACCTAGATAAATGTTATCAGGTGTCTACGTTGAGCATGAATATGATTAGATCATGTTCATTGCAATACGGTTATTCATTTAAGTTAGAGAATAATGGTTATTCTGTTTACATGAATAATATCTTTCATGGTCATGCACCCTATGTGAATGGTTCATTGAATCTCGGTCGTGGTAATACACATGTTCATGCCAAAAGATGTAGTGTTATTAATGATAGGACCACTTTCTTGTGGCATTGCCGCTTAGGTCATATTGGCGTAAGATGCATGAAGAAACTCCATGTCGATGGATGTTTGGAGTCACTTGATTTTGAATCGCTTGACACATGCGAGCCATGCCTCATGGGCAAGATGACTAAGACCCCGTCTTCAAGTACAATGAAACGGGCAAGTGACTTGTTGGAAATCATACATGCTGATGCGTGTGGTCCAATGAGAATTGAAGCGTGCGGTGGATATCGCTATTTTCTCATCTTCACTGACGATTTGAGTAGATATAGGTATATTTACTTAATGAAGCATAAGTCTGAAACGTTTGAAAAGTTCAAGCGGTTTCAGAGTGAAGTTAAGAATCATCATAACAAGAAGATCAAATTCCTACGATCTGATCAATGAGAATTTCTGAGTTATGAGTTTGGCAAACACTTAAGACATTATCGAATTGTTTCACAGTTGAAGCCACCTGGAACACCACAGGGTAATGGTGTGTCCGGACGTCGTAATCAAATCCTATGAGATATGGTGTGATCTATGATGTCTCTTGCCGATCTACCATTTTCATTTTGAGGTTATGCGTTAGAGACAGCTGCATTCACTTTAGATAGGGCACCATCTAAGTCCATTGAGATGACGTCGAACATTGGTTTGGCAAGAAACCAAAGTTGTCGTTTCTTAATGTTTGGGGCTGCGATGCTTAAGGCTTCAGCCGGAGAAGCTCAAACCCAAAGCGGACAAACACATCTTCATAGGATACCCAAAGGTGACAGTTGGGTACACCTTCTATCTCAGATCCGAGGGCAAATTGTTTGTCACTAAGAACGGGTCCTTTCTCGAGAAGGAGTTTCTCTCGAAAGAATTGAGTGGGAGGAAGATAGAACTTGATGAGGTTGTCGAACCTTTACTTCAACCGGAGAGTGATGCAACACCGAAAGATGTTTTATGTGGCGCCTACGTCTGTTGAATAGGAAGTTAATGATAGTGATCATGAAGCTTCGGATCAAGTTGCTATCGAACCTCATAGGTCGACAAGGATATGTACTACTCCTGAGTGGTACGGTAATCCTGTCTTAGATATCATGTTGTTAGACAACAATGAACCTACAAGCTATGGAGAAGCGATGGTGGGCCCGTATTCCGACAAATGGTTAGAAGCCATGAAATCCGAGATAGGATCCATGTATCAGAACAAAGTATGGACTTTGGTGGACTTGCCCAATGATCAGCAAGCCATTGAGATAAATGGATCTTTAAGAAGAAGGCGGACATGGGCGGTAATGTTACCGTCTACGAAGCTCGACTTGTGGGAAAGAGTCTTTTCACAAGTTCAAGGAGTTGACTACGATGAGAATTTCTCACCCGTAGCGATGCTTAAGTCCGTCGGAATCATGTTAGCATTAGCTGTATTTTTCGATTATGAAATCTGATAGATGGATGTCAAAACAAGTTTTCTTACCAGTTTTCGTAAGAAAAAAGTTGTATGTGATACAATAAAAGGTTTTGTCGATCCTAAGGATGCTAAAAGGTATGCTGGCTCCAGCAATCCTTCTATGGACTAGAGCAAGCATCTCGGAGTCGGAATATATGCTTTGATGGAGTGATCAAAGCTTTTAGGTTTATACAATGTTTGATAGAAACTTGTATTTACAAGAAAGTGAGTGGGAGCACTACAACATTTCTAATAAGTATATGTGGATGACATATTGTTGATTCGAAATAATGTAGAATTTCTAGAAAGCATAAACGGTTGTTTGAAGAGTGATTTTCAAAGGAAGACCTGGATAAAGCTGCTTACATATTGGGCATCAAGATCTATAGAGATAGATCAAAACGCCTAATGATACTTTCAAAGAACGCACACCTTGACATGTTTTTGAAGGAGTTCAAAATAGATCAGTCAAAGAAGGGGTTCTTACCTGATTTGTAATGTGTGAAGTTGAGTAAGACTCGAAGATTGACCACGGCAGAAGAAAGAGGAAGGACGAAGGTCGTCCCCTATGCTTTTGTCATAGGCTCTATACGGTATGCCATGCCGAGTACCGCACCAGATGTGTGCCTTGCCACATGACTGGCAAGAGGGTACAAAGGTGATCTAGGAATGGATCACCAGATAGCGGTCAAAATTATCCTTAGAGGAATAAGGAAATGTTTCTCGGTTGTGGACGTGATAAAGAGTTCGACGTAAAGAGTTACGTCGATGCAAGATTAACACCTATCCGGATAGCTCTGAGTAGAGATACCAGATACGTATAATGGAGCAACAATTTGGAACAGCTCCAAGTGGAACGTGGTAGCAGCATCTATGATATGACATAAAGTTTTGCGAAATACATAGGGATCTGAATATGGCAGACCCATTGACTACAACCTCTCTCACAAGCATAACATGATCAAACCCAGAGCTCATTGAGTGTTAATCACATAGTGATGTGAACTAGATTAGTGACTCTAGTAAACTCTTTGGATGTTGGTCACATGGCGATGTGACCTGTGAGTGTTAATCACATGGCGATGTGAACTAGATTATTGACTCTAGTGCAAGTGGGAGACTGTTGGAAATATGCCCTAGAGGCAATAATAAATTAGTTATTATTATATTATATTTCATTGTTCATGATAATCGTTTATTATCCATGCTAGAATTGTATTGATAGGAAACTCAGATACATGTGTGGATACATAGACAACACCATGTCCCTAGTAAGCCTCTAGTTGACTAGCTCGTTGATCAATAGATGGTTATGGTTTCCTGACCATGGACATTGGATGTCGTTGATAACGGGATCACATCATTAGGAGAATGATGTGATGGACAAGACCCAATCCTAAGCCTAGCACAAGATCGTGTAGTTCGTATGCTAAAGCTTTTCTAATGTCAAGTATCATTTCCTTAGACCATGAGATTGTGCAACTCCCGGATACCGTAGGAGTGCTTTGGGTGTACCAAACGTCACAACATAACTGGGTGGCTATAAAGGTGCACTACAGGTATCTCCGAAAGTGTCTGTTGGGTTGGTACGAATCGAGACTGGGATTTGTCACTCCGTATGACGAAGAGGTATCTCTGGGCCCACTCGGTAATGCATCATCATAATGAGCTCAATGTGACTAAGCAGTTAGTCATGGGATCATGCGTTACGGAACGAGTAAAGTGACTTGCCGGTAACGAGATTGAACAAGGTATTGGGATACCGACGATCGAATCTCAGGCAAGTAACATACCGATTGACAAAGGGAATTGAATACGGGATTGATCGAATCCCCGACATCGTGGTTCATCCGATGAGATCATCGTGGAACATGTGGGAGACAATATGGGTATCCAGATCCCGCTATTGGTTATTGGCCGGAGAGGTGTCTCGGTCATGTCTGCATGGTTCCCGAACCCGTAGGGTCTACACACTTAAGGTTCGGTGACGCTAGAGTTGTTATGGGAAATAGTATGTGGTTACCGAAGGTAGTTCAGAGTCCTGGATGAGATCCCGGATGTGACGAGGAGTTCCGGAATGGTCCGGCGGTGAAGATTGATATATTGGACGAAGGGTATTGGAGTCCGGAAGTGTTCTGGAGGTACCAGGCTATGGCCAGCATGACCGAAAGGTGTTTCGGGAGCCCCAACAAGTGTTGGAGGGCCTCATGGGCCAGAGGGGAAGGGGCAAACCAGCCCACTAAGGGGTGGTGCGCCCCCCACACCCTTTCCCACGTTACTTGGGGAGGTGGGGCGCCTCCACCAGGCTTGGGAGGCAAGCCTCCACCTGCTTGGCTTGGGGCGCAAGTCTCCCTAGGATTTTCCCTAGGGAGATCCAATCTGCTTGGCCGCCGCCCCCTATGGGAAACCATAGGGCGCCTCCCCCTCTCCCCTTGCCCCTATATATAGTGGAGGGGTGGGAGGGCAGCCACACCTCTTCCCTGGTGCAGCCCTCCCTCCTCCTACACCTCCTCCTCCTCCATAGTGCTTGGCGAAGCCCTGCTGGAGAACCACGAGCTCCATTGCCCCCATGCCGTCGTGCTGCTAGAGTTCTCCCTCAACTTCTCCTCTCCCCTTGATGGATCAAGAAGGAGGAGACGTCCCCGGGCTGTACGTGTGTTGAACGCGGAGGCGTCGTCCGTTCGGCGCTAGATCGGATCTTCCGCGATTTGAATCGCCGCGAGTACGACTCCATCAATCGCGTTCTTGTAACGCTTCCGCTTAGCGATCTACAAGGGTATGTAGATGCACTCCCCTTCCCCTCGTTGCTAGATTACTCCATAGATTGATCTTGGTGATGCGTAGAAAATTTTAAATTTCTGCTACGATCCCCAACACCCTCCACCACGACGATCCTCTTGGAAGGAGGCTCAACTACCGACGAGCTCCAAACTAGCCGTAAAGAAAACCAATCTGGATGTTAGTGGCAAACCACAATAAGTGGATCAGAGAGCCTACTACCACCACGACACCTCTCCACTGGCACCACATGCGCACAACAACAATGAGGACAATTTCCCGTGAGGCCACCCTCATTGTCACACCTGGAACACGTCTGCAATGACACCAGCCATTGCAGCCACCACGCCACGGTGACATCCCACCATTGAGCCCCACCTCCATAACATGGCGGGGGCATTTTGCAAAGTACCTAATAGTGGTACGATGATCACTCATAGATTTGTTTGATAGTGGTATATCATTTCAGATCATCGAACAAACATGTGACACATTTTTACTCTAGTTCAGGTCCTAAGATGCGGGTAATAGCCATACTCTTGCTTATATGGGATACACCGAGACAAGGTATAAGGAGGGATTACATGATGTTTTCAGTGAGTTTATGGGTGACTCGTTTTTAATATGTTCCTCGGTAGATCTCCTGTGGTGGTGTCTTGTGTAGGACTTGTTCCCTCCATGTAGGTCCTTGGACTCCTTACATAGGAGTGGAAATATGGCCGCTCTTTCTGGATGTGTCTCTCCTTTTTCTTTTTTTCCAGATAAGAATGGCTTGCTGTTGGTGTCAAAACCGACGGATCTTGGGTAGGGGGTCCCGAATTATGCGTCTAAGGCGGATGGTAACAGGAGGCAGGGGACACGACGTTTACCTAGGTTCGGGCCCTACGTCCTGCTTGATTGTTCTTGATGTTGGGGAACGTAGCAGAAATTCAAAATTTTCCTACGTGTCACCAAGATCTATCTATGGAGAAACCAACAACGAGGGAAGGAGAGTGCATCTACATACCCTTGTAGATCGCTAAGCGGAAGCGTTCAAGAGAACGGGGTTGAAGAAGTCGTACTCGTCGTGATCCAAATCACCGGAGATCCTAGTGCCGAACGGACGGCACCTCCGCGTTCAACACACGTACAGCCCGACGACGTCTCCCATGCCTTGATCCAGCAAGGAGAGAGGGAGAGGTTGAGGAAGACTCCATCCAGCAGCAGCACAACGGCGTGGTGGTGGTGGAGGAGCGTGGTGATCCAGCAGGGCTTCGCCAAGCACCGCGAGATATGAGGAGAAAGAGAGGGGTAGGGCTGCGCCAAGAAGGAGAGGAACTCGTGTGTCTTGGGCAGCCCAAACCTTAAGTATATATAGGGGGAGGGGAGGGGCTGCGGCCCCACCTAGGGTTCCCTCCCTAGGGGTGGCGGCAGCCCCCAGATCCCATCTAGGTGGCGGCCAGGTGGAGGGGAGAGGGAGGCGCACCAAGCATGGGCCCTAAGGCCCATCTGCCCTTAGGGTTTGCCCCCCTCCTCCCCTTAGGCGCCTTGGGCCCTTGTGGGGGGCGCACCAGCCCACCTGGGGCTGGTCCCCTCCCACACTTGGCCCATGCAGCCCTCCGGGGCCGGTGGCCCCACTTGGTGGACCCCCGGGACCCTCCTGGTGGTCCCGGTACGTTACCGATAAAACCCGAAACTTTTCCGGTGACCAAAACAGGACTTCCCATATATAAATCTTTACCTCCGGACCATTCCGGAACTCCTCGTGACGTCCGGGATCTCATCCGGGACTCCGAACAACATTCGGTAACCACATACAAACTTCCTTTATAACCCTAGCGTCATCGAACCTTAAGTGTGTAGACCCTACGGGTTCGGGAACCATGCAGACATGACCGAGACGTTCTCCGGTCAATAACCAACAGCGGGATCTGGATACCCATGTTGGCTCCCACATGCTCCACGATGATCTCATCGGATGAACCACGATGTCAAGGACTTAATCAATCCCGTATACAATTCCCTTTGTCTATCGATACGATACTTTCCCGAGATTCGATCGTCGGTATCCCGATACCTTGTTCAATCTCGTTACCGGCAAGTATCTTTAATCGTTCCGTAATACATCATCCCGTGATCAACTCCTTGATCACACTGTGCACATTATGATGATGTCCTACCGAGTGGGCCCAGAGATACCTCTCCGTTTACACGGAGTGACAAATCCCAGTCTCGATTCGTGCCAACCCAACAGACACTTTCGGAGATACCTGTAGTGTACCTTTATAGCCACCCAGTTACGTTGTGACGTCTGGCTCACCCAAAGCACTCCTACGGTATCTGGGAGTTGCATAATCTCATGGTCTAAGGAAATGATACTTGACATTAGAAAAGCTTTAGCATACGAACTACATGATCTTGTGCTAGGCTTAGGATTGGGTCTTGTCCATCACATCATTCTCCTAATGATGTGATCCCGTTATCAACGACATCCAATGTCCATGGTCAGGAAACCGTAACCATCTATTGATCAACGAGCTAGTCAACTAGAGGCTTACTAGGGACATGGTGTTGTCTATGTATCCACACATGTATCTGAGTTTCCTATCAATACAATTCTAGCATGGATAATAAACGATTATCATGAACAAGGAAATATAATAATAACTAATTTATTATTGCCTCTAGGGCATATTTCCAACACTTGATGATATGAGTATTACAAGAGTTGATCTACCACAAGATCAAAGGGGCTAAACCCTAGAAGCTAGCCTATGGTATGATTGTTTGTATATCTATCGACCAGTCTGGCCCTGGTTTATATAATGCACCAGAGGCCTAGGATAACAAGAGTCCTAGCCGAATACGCCGGTGGGAAGAAGTCCTTCTCTTGATCGCCAAGTCTTGTGGAATCTTCCTTGTATGTGGCAGCTGTCCGAACTGGCCCATGAGTATACGGACATGGGGTCATCGGCCCAATCTAACTGATCGGGAGACGACATGGTGAGTACCCCCTAGTCGAGGACACCGTCAGTAGCCCCCTGAACCGGTCTTCAAGTTGGGGACGCTCCTCAGTTCTTCCGAACTGTTCTTCATCTTCAGTCGTCGGTCTTGAAAACTGATTCAACAAATCTTCTCATCTTCGATACTGAGGATCGCCGAAGTGCATCCGAAGAGTTTACACGTCGGGTATCCGAGAAGCCCCTTTAAGTTTCCGGCCTTTATCAATGCCTTGTTATTTTCACGCCCACCTCGGGTTTGAAGTTGTCCCCGTGCGGCGGTGTCCTCTTGCATCCGAGCTCCAACACCGGACTGCATTTGAGGTATCTTTTGCAGCCAAGCACCAACTCCGGACTGCTTCCGAGCTCCAACGCCGAAATGTATCCGAGCTCCAACGCCGGACTGTATCCGGGCTCCAACATTGGACTAAATCCAAGGTGTCATAAATCACATTGGTTCAAAAAAGTTGAAGGAGTTTAGCCGAGCTTAATGCCGAAAATGCCCTCTATGGAGCCAGCCACTAGCGCCCAAGCTTTATGCCGGACTGCTTCCGAGGTGTCTATTGTAGTCAAGCACCAACGTCGGACTATATCCGAGGTAGTATACCACCTCGTCCATGGGCTGATTTTTATGAATTTAATTTCGAATTGTGCAATGTAATCTCTGCTGAGATGTATAGCCAGTAGCCCTCAAGGTGCGTGTTGGCCTAATATCCAGGATGCACCTGAGGGAAAAAATCAGACCGCTAACCCTAGTAGCCCCTGAGACTCAGGTCGATTCATAAAATCAGACTGAAGATCAATTCCCAGCTCGGTAGCATACTTAGGAATAGAAATGCGGTGTGCAAGTCCTCGAGACTCAGGTTGGGTGCGGTCAACCAACCTGAGGATAATAATATCCTCGAAAACTATATTGCACTTTAAATTTTCCGCATTGGATTGTCAATGCAGTAGCCCCCGAGACACTGGTCGGGTGGCAACACCAGATCAGGGGATCGATGTACCCCTTTAATGTTTGTAAATAATAAGCACAAAGCCCAGTAGCCCCCGAGCCTTAATGTGGGCACGGGTGGCCGAATTAAGGATCGATATCCAAAGTAAAATCACAGATTATGTGTAATGATTCTATGTATCCAAGTACTTTACATCATTATTTTGACTCCATTACAACCGTTTATCAGTTGAAAGTGGCCCATCGTCGGCCTCTACCCCTTAGATACTACGCAGGGTGTTTCCGCAATAACAAAACAACCCTTAGCCGACGTCTCGGTGCCCGAAGGCGGTTGTGTTAGCGGAAACGAGGCAATCAGATATGCGGGGTTTATAACTTTCGCTTAGTCATAGGAGCTTTAAACTGGCGAAGCTAGGTATGAGCCCCCGGTTAATGTTCGGCGACATTCGAGGTCAAGTCGTAAACACTTCGACCAATATTATGAACGGCCCGTCATTTAACATAATCATCGGATCGCTGACCAGTTTACGCTTATTGTGACAGTCAATCTTTAGCTTTCTCCACTAAGGTGCTTAACCATGTGAGCTGGAAGAACAATCGCAGTGGGTCTTCCTTTGCACACCTAGCCGAACAAACCGGAACATAGAAGGCAAGCGCAGGAGCCGGGCAACCCAACTATTGACCGAAGACACAATTCGAAACCGATGCATATATAGCAATATCCGGCGTTACACTACGAGACTTGTGCTGAAAATACACAAATAGTTTAAAAGTGCCATGAGCTTGGAAAACCAAAAAACGTCAGTAAAAACTTGACATCCGAACAAGATCAAGTGTTCGGTGCCAATCCAAAAATTGGAGAGAAAAATTGTGCTTCTATCATGCTTTAACATGACACATCCGATCTCAAGACTTCACACGGGTCAGCCTACGGCTTCAAGCTCTTTATCCCAAAGGCGGAGTACTTCTCCGAGGTCAGTTTAGCAAACTAAACTCAAGCGGCTTTCAGAGAGAAGACAAGCTATCCGGCTATTGACCATAAACTCGAGTCGAAAAAGGAGCGGTAGAAAAAGACTTCGCAACGACCAAGAAGAAAACACATTTACTACAAAATAGCTCATATAAATTTTAAGAGCCCCCAAGTGACTTGGGTAAAAGAGTTTTATGTATAATGATTGTATGTACCGAAGTACTTATATCATATCTGTGTTCACCCGAACTTTAAACGCGTCTTAACCGACTGTTGGCTTCTCCCTCTTCGGCCAAGGGCCGAAAAGTGTCATGTACTCCACCTGTCGAGAGTATCGACGGTGTTTCCGATGACCAGGCAATCATGCCATAAGGCTGTAACAGACAAAGCGCGCTCAGGGAACTTATACTATATTACTGACGAAGTGTAAGAAGCATCTTCGAAGAAAATAGTACCCCCCCCCACCGATACCTTTCTTTGGTGCTCACTATTACTATGAGACTTGTGCAATAGATTTTTTATACTCATGATTTCCGTTGTGTGATGATTGAAAACAATAAGAGCGCTAGCTTTCGGTTTCACCCAGTCTGAGGTCAGAGCTCGGATGACCCGGTCGTGACAATTGTAGAGGTGCTCCCTTTACTCCCTAGCCGAACAATCGGGAACGTAGGGGTAAACACACGAGCGAGGCAACCCAGCTTGAAAATCGCTTACGTCAATATAGTGCATATTGTGGCGTAATACACGAACAAGGAACGAAGCCATACAAGTATAATCATATGCAAGAGGAGAAACTCCATCAAGGGAGCCCCCAAATAAACGGGGTATTTGAATATGTGCGTCACAAACAAAGTTTTGACAAGGAACTTTGTCACAAACAACTTTGTGCCAAAAAGTATAATGCTTGGTCAAACCGAACAAAATTTAAAACTGAAAGTTTTTTAGCATGAAAGCAACTTAGCTGGTTAATGTGCTCGATGTTGATGACGCGATTCGGGCTTGTGGCGGGACGAAGACGCCCATTGATCTGTGACAAATCCGACAAGGTTCGCAGTCTTCGGCATGGCCAAGGTCCCAGCCCCCAGGCCCGAGGTGTCCAAGCAAGGAGTTCGGCACTCCGAAGTAGTGACCACCTAACGCAATCAAAATCGATTACCTGCACAGACAAAACAGTGCAGTCCAGAAATAATAATAATAATAATAATAATAATATATATATAATCCTTGCATAATTGCTTTACCAAAAAATGATTTATTTAAAGAAATATGGCATGGCGCCGAAGCCAATGTCGATGCAGGGCGTCAGCGTGACGCAGTGACGGCGTGACAAAGCCTGAATTTGCAGGGCGGTCCAGACTCCGGATGCGGCTTTCACCGAACTATGTACGGAAACTGACCGAACCACCATGCGACTGTTTTTAATGTGGCCGCCATTTGATAGACCTGTGTACAGATGATGGAACAAACCAGAATAATAATTCTTTAAGAAAAATAAACCCAACAAGCAAAAATTGATAGAATTAATAGCACCTGGTTTATTTGTTGTAGCATTCCTAAGAAAAGCGACTCCCAAAATCGGGAATAGATCCACACACCCATTGCCTGATGGGCGACAAAGCGATGGCCTGGTGATGCTGGCAAAGGTTGACTTGCCGGGGCGAAGCCCTCGGTCTAGCTAACGTGACGAAGTTGGTCAGCTGGTGACGCTGAAGTCACCGGAGTATGTTAATGAAGAAATAGCCAAGTCCCCGGTCTAGCCGAGGTGACGGAGCAGGCCGGTGAGGAGTTGTTGTAGCTGCCATGTCAACCGAGGTGTTGAAGTAGTTCGGCGTGATGGACATTGGCTCGAAGAAGCAACAGTGCGGCCCTGCCGATGCAGGTCGTGACGTGGTCAATGTCGGCTTGATGAAGTGACTATGCGGCGATACCGGTGTGCCCGCTCCGTGTAATCCGTGGGGCGGCGATGTTGGTGATGATTTATCCTTCGCGGTGCCGAACTCTTGTTCGGCTTGCCGAGATGATGATCCGAAGAAGTTGAGCTCGACTCAACAAAGTGACGACGTGTCTAGCGCAGGTCGGCAGCCTTGGAGCAATATTGCCGGACTGGTTTGACACCAGCATGATGATGAAGATGACCCCAGAGGAGGCTTCAAATTTTACGGGCACGTGTTTAAAAACGACGCACAATACCCTAGAAGAGAATTCCTCTAAAAAAGGTTGTCCAATATCACGTTCATAAAGAAACATGAATTCGGGTCGGATCCGTATTCGCGCAGAAAACAGATCCGAAAATTGGTCCACCCATCGAAAGGTTCCCGAAGTGTGAACCGTCGGATCGAGCTGAATTTTGGAGGGCTGATAGATATGGAAATTACGCAGTAGATGAACGGTTGGATCTTCCAAAGGACCTCCGAGCTGGGCTATGGAGACCATTCCCTAAAGTCGTCCAGATTCCCATCCAGATTTGACAGGGCTCTGGTATATCGTAAATTGTCGGAGATTCCTTCATCGAAACTCGACAAAATTTTGCATGGCTGTTGTAGATGTAATTCCGCACTATTTCACTGAAGCAATCATCAAACCGATGCTCGTGGAGGCAGTGGCGGCGGATACAAGTTCGTTGTCCATAAAAACAGCACGGCCGCCCGAGGGCAATGTTGACGGTGAGCCCTCGAGCTCCATGGATGATTCCTCTATGATCATGATAGAGATCGGAGTTGATGTTGAAGAAGGCCCCCGTCCGAACATGACGATCGGAGATGGAGCACGGTCCTCGGTCGAGCCAAGATGACCAGTCGAGCCGGCGACGAAGATGCCAGCGTCGCAGTTGACCTACGGGCAAGCTATTGATCCTTTTGCCGATCACACAACGAAACTCTCAATGAAAACACCAATGTCGGTGTCAAAACCAGCGGATCTCGGGTAAGGGGTCCCGAACTGTGCGTCTAAGGCGGATGGTAACCGGAGGCAGGGGACACGATGTTTACCCAGGTTCGGGCCCTCTTGATGGAGGTAATACCCTATGTCCTGTTTGATTGTTCTTGATGATATGAGTATTACAAGAGTTGATCTACCACGAGATCAAAGAGGCTAAACCCTAGAAGCTAGCCTATGGCATGATTGTTTGTATATCTATCGACCAGTCTGGCCTTGGTTTATATAATGCACCAGAGGCCTAGGATAACAAGAGTCCTAGCCGAATATGCCGGTGGGGAGAAGTCCTTGTCTTGATCTCCAAGTCTTGTGGAATCTTCCTTGTATGCGGCAGCTGTACGAGCTGGCCCATGAGTATACGGTGATGGGGTCATCGGCCCAATCTAACTGATTGAGAGACGACGTGGTGAGTACCCCCTAGTCCAGGGCACCGTCACTTTGTTGAATGCAACTTCATTTACGAAATTGCTGCCCAGATGAGGGCCCCGGCACCTCATGTACATAGGAAAATATGGCCCAAAAATACACTACACGTGACACGGGAATATGGTGAAACCACTTCACCTCGATACCCCCCCCCCCCAAACATGTGCTTCTGCATGCCGGATGCGTCGTCAGTGGGTCCGTGGAGGACTCCGGATCCACGGTGCACAACCTTCTTCCTATTGCAATAGAAAACGGCCACGCCATCTAAATGAAGAGTGCCGCCACAAATACAACTAGGGAATCCCATCCCAACCGTCACATGTGGGATCTTAGATAAGTTGTGCTAACAGCCCGAGCTAGTCACCACCGACCACCTCACCAATGCCAAGCTGAGGTCCACTCATGCACTACTCAGGTCTACTACTCCAATGCACCCTCTGCGCCACCACCTTCAATGCGCACATCCTTGCCACTCTGCAACTAGTAACACACTGTCACACCAACCGCAGGCTAGGTGAGCCACCACTGGCCACCAAATCACCGTGGGAGCGAGCTGATTGCCATGACCATATCAAGCCCCCAAACCGGCGCGCAAGAACCCACCATCGCATGAAGCTCCATCACTACACCCTATACGGCTGAGACACGTCAACTCCAGTCAACGGTATAGAGAATATACCCTGCCTCCACTGGGTTCTGCTCAAGCTTGACCGGCAGAGTCTGGCAATGATGGAAAATGGTAGTTGTTGGATTGAGTGTCGTTCCTGTCTATGTCGCTCTAGGAAGGGAGTGCCATAGGAGGAGGCTAATTATTGATTTTGTACAAAAGTCCAGCTAGGGAAAAAACCCGTGACATTTAGTTAATGCAGATGTAGGAGGTGCGGGACACAGAACGAACCCGAATACAGGGTCCGAACCTAGGCCTTCCCTAAAGACCACCACCTATGTCTCTCTCCTCTTCCCCGTCTAGCGATCTCGTCGGTGCAAGAGGAGTGCGGACACGTTCGTCATGTTTTCTTCTTCTTACATTTTTATTTCCCCGAAAACATTGAAGAGGTGGTGGTGGAGGCGATAACGTGTTGGAATAAGATCTCTTCGATCTCTTCCTACTTCGACGATGTCTGATCTGGGACCGACAAGCAGCCTATGAGAGCTTGTGTCACCAAATATGTCCGTTCCCTTTAGATCAGCCAGTTGGTTCCCTTTAGATCTTGGCAGGTGGTGTGCCTTTCAAAGAGAGTTATTGGTTGAATACTAGTGTGGTGACTTCACATCTTTGTCCATGTTTTTGTGTGGCATGGTTCGGTTTCTCGAACCCTCGGATGATTATGAATTGCAATCTTGTACTCCATGGGGTGATGCTCCAACCGATGTTGTTTCAACGATTTCTAGATCTCCTCTCAAGGGGCGAGTGAGTATTGCGGTCTTCAAAGCCTGGTATGGTGAGGGGGTTTGCGGGTGTCTCTTTTCTTTATTGTTGGTTCATTGCAATTTTCTATCTCCGCAAGGCGATGTACAATGGGAGAAAGAAGAAGCCTATCCCCTCCTTCCATCTATATAGGGCCTAATGCACTTTTCGAAGCTAACTTTGATCAAATGTTAGAGCAATAATATATGACATACAACTTACACAAAGCATACAGTCAAATTCGTATGTGAAAGGAGCTTTCAATGATATAATTTTCACATTATGCATGTCATGTACTATTAGTCTTGTAAATAGTCAAAGGCGGCCTTGAAAAACGCATTAGCCCCTAGATAGATGGAAGGAGGGAGTAGTTTGATTTGTAGTGTAACTTTTTTTTATTGGTCGTTCTGCGTCCAGTTTTCTATTCTTTGTACTGGATTTTGTTTTCCTTCGTATTAATCAGACCTAAGAGCAACTCCAATGGGGTGACCCATTTCGTCCGCGGTCGTCCGTTTGGGTCGGCGCGGACAGAAAAGGCGGCCCAACATGCCGACCCAAACGGACGCGCGTCCGTTTTTCGTCCGCGGGCGACCCATTCCCGGCCCATTTTTTGAGCCTGATTTGCGTCGGCGCAGACACGCGACGGACGCGCGCGCGCTCGCCTACTCCTGTCATCGGGCCCGCTGTTCTGTGGCACATTGGCCTCCCTTCTCACCCCCCGGCCAACAAGCAACCCTCCTCCATCACCGACGCGGCCGCCCATTTTTGCCGGTGACTCTTCCAGCTGCCGTCGCATCCACATCCACCCAGCATGCCGCCCCTGCCCCCAGTCGCGCGTCGTCGCCGTTTTGCTGCCGGGATCAAACTGGTTCCCGCCGCCACTTCCCCCACCGCACAGCCGCCCGCGACCAAGAAGACGCCTCGCCGCCCCCGCCACATCCGACCGGCACGCTCGTCAGACGCCAGCAAGGCAGCTAGCTGGTCTGTGGGCGTCGCGTCTCCCCTCGCCGGACGTCTCCTTCTTCGACGCCCGCAAGCTGTTCGTCAGTTTGCCAAGGTACGAAAATGGACTTCGCCGACGAGTTCTTTTTCCACAATTTCCTCTGCGACTCCGACGATTCATCGTCCGACGACGAGGAGGAGATATTGGCTGCCGTGTTGGTCCATCACCACCTCAACAACTAGCGGTCGTTGTTCCGTGGCTCCATTCTGGGCCACCTTCCGGCGTTGAATCGTAATCAAGAGAGCGGACATTTCCTTCTCTGGAAGGACTACTTTGATACAACAAAACCGTTGTTCAAACATCACAAATTCCGCCGCCGGTTCCGTATGAGTAGGCATGTTTTCAACCGTATTAGAGAGGAAGTGGTCGGCTATGATGACTACTTCGAGTGCAAAGAGGATGCTGTCAGCAAGATTGGTTTCTCCTCTTATCAGAAATGCACTGCCGCCATCCGAGTTCTTGCATACGGAGTGCCCGGTGATCTCATTGACGACTACGTATGAGGGAGTCTACATGCCTAGAGTCCCTGTAGAAGTTCTGCAAGGCTGTGATTGCTGTGTTTGGCCCTGAGTACTTGAGAGAGCCGACAGCTGAAGATACAACTCGTTTGTTGGCGATGAATGCCAACAGGGGCTTCCCGGGGATGCTTGGCAGCATAGACTACATGCACTGGGAGTGGAAGAACTGCCCTTCTGCTTGGCAAGGGCAGTATAAGGGACATGTTAGGGCTTGCACTGTCATACTAGAGGCCGTGGCATCTCAAGATCTCTGAATCTGGCACTCTTTTTTTGGCATGGCTGGATCACACAATGATATCAACGTGCTTCAGCGCTCGCCGGTGTTTGCTAGGCTTGCCGAAGGCAACAGCCCATCGGTGAACTTTACTGTCAACGGCCACAACTACGACAAAGGGTACTATTTGGATGACGGTATCTATCCTCAGTGGACCACTATTGTCAATACAATACCCAACCCTGTCGGAGAGAAAAGGAAAAGATTTGCCCAAGAGCAAGAGAGTGCTAGAAAGGATGTCGAGCGTGCCTTTGGTGTTTTGCCATCTCGATGGGGCATCGTTCGGTATCCTGCTAATACTTGGAGCACGCAGAAACTATGGGAGGTGGTGACTGCTTGTGTGATCATGCACAATATGATAGTAGAAGACGAGCGCCCGGAATGTCTGTATGATCAAGGCTTTCAGTTTCAGGGTGAGAATGTTGTGCCTGAGCATGGAGTAGCGGCAACATTTGAGCAGTTCACTCAGTTTAATAAAGACATGCGTGATTGGGAAACTCACGTGCAACTGCAAAATGATTTGGTTGAGCATATGTGGACTCATGTTGGCAACCAATAGATGTATCTTCTTTTACTCGTTTGCAAAACTATGTGAAACATTTTTATTTGTATTTGGCTTGTAAAACTATACTATTTATTTGGGAACTATTTTGCTTGTTATTTCATTTCACAATATGTTTAAACGCAAATCAATGTAAAATTGGGCGGCCGGCCGGTCACGCCTGCACATATGGGTCGGCAGCACGCCCATGCTGCCGACCCATATTAAAAACAGGGCGGACGATGGGCGGGCGGTCAACCCAAACGGACAAAAAGCGGACAAAATCGCCGTCCGTTTGAGTTGGCTCATTGAAGTTGCTTTAAGATGTCTTTGATGTTCTTTTAAAAGAAGAAAAAATAAAGCTACGTACCTACATGGTTCACACGACCTCCGTTGCTACGACAAACATCAAATCAAAGTGTCAGCCACAACAGTACTAGCCTGTGAAAATCGCACAGCTGTTGGGAGCAACTCGTTTAGTTTTGGTGGCGCCGTTTCGTTGCAGTAAAAAGGCAAGCAGATTAAGCGGCCTTCAGAAACCTAAAAGGCTAACCTATAACGCCCCAAACACCTTCATTTTCCTTGAAAAGGTTTGGTTAATAAGGTTGTTAAACATATACACTTGTGTCAGCTTTCATGACGGAGCAACACGTAGACACACCAGTTAAGGATCCGGTTGTACTACATACATTTCATAGTTGTGCACTTAATATGGTTGATTTGAGGCTGTCAAGGAATCCTATTTCGATTATTTAACTAGCAGATGCTAGTTGTCCGGTTGTAACTGCACAGTTCTTGTCTCATATGTCAGATTTGTGTGCAGCTTCTTCAACTGCAGTAGGCAAAAAAGATAATTAACATTTAGTCAATTTAAGGTGGGATTTGTCGACGGAAACTGCATCTAAAAAGATAATTAATGTGAAGTCAATTTAATGTGTAGTATGCCTAGATCGGTTGGTACTCTGAGCTCCACGTCGGCGGCTTGTTTTTTAAAAAAGGAGGATATATTCTCGGCTTCTGCATTTAGACAATGCATGCAGCCATTTTATTAATTATTCACAATGACTTTATAAAGTTTTACATCGGCAACTCTGAAGCCATTATTTGGCAACAACTGTCGCTGTTCCTATCTATTGAGTAACGTGATTGTATTAGGAAATATAGGATAAACTAGAAAGTATTCTGGTTTGTCTTGTACTGTAAGTAGATCATGTACTAGTATATATATGCCCACGAGGCTCAAGCAATACAATCAACAATTTCACCAATCCTCTCTCTCCCTTCTAACATGGTATCAGCCTAATCATGATCCAAACCCTAGCCCCTGCCGCTTCAGCACCCGCGCGCCGCCCTCGAGGCGGTCGGCCTCCATGACCGCCGCCAGGGGCCGCGCCGCACATACATAGGGTTCGTCCGCAGGTCGTGTTGGCCGGCTGCCCTAGAGAGTCTTTTTCCCGAGCCCTTGTTCCTGGTTTTTTCGCTCTCTCGCCGGTCGTTTTGATCGGCGTTTTTATTTTTGGTTTTCTGATCAAATCTTGATCGGTTTGCGTCGCCCGTCGCCCCCGTCGACCCCCGTGCGCCTCTACTCCAACCCCGGCGCAATCAGCCGGCCTCTCCTCCGACCCGATGGCCATGCGCGCCGAGGCGGCCCATCAGGGCTAGCCGCCGTCCGCGCGTCAGTTCGCCCGTCGCCCTGCGTCGGTCGTCACCGCCCTGAACCGACCGGGAAACCTGCATCGCCCCGACCTAGCGGCCTCGCGTCATGCAACGGCCAATCATAGCCGTCGCTCGTGCGCCGGCCCACCCATCGATCCACGTCACCCGCCTCTGCCGCGTCTACATGGCGGCCCGGCGGTCTACCTCGCCGGCCTCGTCCTCGGCTGCGTCCGGACGGCTGCATCAGGCTCGTAGGCTGCCTCAACTCGGGCGTCGCTGCTCTGTTGGTCGCTCGGGCCTCGTTGCCCGGGCGCCGGCGCTGCTTTGGCAGTTCGGGTGCCGGTGCTGACAAGCTCGTCCGCACGACGTCCTACGCCGTCCGTCATCGCCGGCCTCATCCCGGACTCCGCCGCCACCACGCCTCCATCGAGCGGCGTCCCCGACCTCACGCGCGATCGGCTTGATCACCCGCTCGCCGCCGCGATCCGCCTCATCTACGCCGCGCGACCAACTGCTACCTCTTGATTACTGCGTTGGTTTTCTCTTAAAGAGGAAGGGTGATGCAGCAAAGTAGCGTAAGTATTTCCCTCAGTTTTTGAGAACCAAGGTATCAATCCAGTAGGAGACTACACGCAAGTCACCTCGCACCTACACAAACAAATAAGAACCTCATAACCAACGCGATAAAGGGGTTGCCAATCCCTTCACGGTCACTTGCGAGAGTGAGATCTGATAGAGATAATACGATAAATATTTTTGGTATTTTTATGATATAGATTGGAAAATATAGATTACAAAATAAAATAGATTGGAAACTTATATGATGGAAAATAGACCCGGATGGCCATAGGTTTCACTAGTGGCTTCTCTCAAGACAGCATAAGTATTACGGTGGGTAAACAAATTAATGTCGAGCAATTGATAGAAAAGTGCATAATTATGAGAATATCTAGGCATGATCATGTATATAGGCATCACGTCCGCGACAAGTAGACCGAAACGATTCTGCATCTACTACTATTACTCCACACATCGACCGCTATCCAACATGCATCTAGAGTATTAAGTTCATAAGAACAGAGTAACGCATTAGGCAAGATGACATGATGTAGAGGGATAAACTCAAGCAATATGATATAAACCCCATCTTTTTATCCTTGATGGCAACAATACAATACGTGCCTTGCTGCCCCTGCTATCACTGGGAAAGGACACCGCAAGATTGAACCCAAAACTAAGCACTTCTCCCATTGCAAGAAAGATCAATCTAGTAGGCCAAACCAAATTGATAATTTGAAGAGACTTGCAAAGATAACAAATCATACATAAAAGATTTCAGAGGAGAATCAAATATTGTTCAGAAATAATCTTGATCATAAACCCACAATTCATCTTATCTTGACAAACACACCGCAAAAAGAATTATATCGAATAGATCTCCAAGAAGATCGAGGAGAACTTTGTATTGAGATCCAAAGAGAGAGAAGAAGCCATCTAGCTAATAACTATGGACCCGAAGGTTTGTGATAAACTACTAACACATCATCGGAGAGGCTATGGTGTTGATGTAGAGGCCCTCCGTGAACGATTCCCCCTCCGGCGAAGCTCCGAAAAAGGCCCCAAGATGGGATCTCTTGGGTACAGAAGGTTGCGGCGGTGGAATTAGGGTTTCGTGGTGCTCCTGGATGTTTTGGGGGTATATGGATATATATAGGAGGAAAAAGTACGTCGGTGGAGCTGCGAGGGGCCCACGAGGGTGGGGGACGCGCCGAGGGGGGCAGGCGCGCCTCCCTGCCTCGTGGCCTCCTCGCCGCTTTCTTGACGTCTACTCCAAGTTCACTGGATCACGTTTGTTCTAAAAATAACTCTCCCAAAGGTTTCATTCTGTTTGATATTCCTTTTCTGCGAAACACTGAAATATGCGGAAAAAACAGCAATTTGCACTGGGCCTTGGGTTAGTAGGTTAGTCCCAAAAATAATATAAAAGTGTATAATAAAGCCCATTAAACATTCAAAACAGATAATATAATAGCATGGAACAATCAAAAATTATAGATACGTTGGAGACGTATCAAGCATCCCCAAGCTTAATTCATGCTCGTCCTCGAGTAGGTAAATGATAAAAAACAGAATTTTTGATGTGGAATGCTACCTAGCATAATTCTTAATGTAATTTTCTTTATTGTGGCATGAATGTTCACATCCGAGAGATTCAAGACAAAAGTTTAATATTGACATAAACATAATAATACTTCAAGCATACTAACTAAGCAATCATGTCTTCTCAAAATAACATGGCCAAAGAAAACTCATCCCTACAAAATCATATAGTTTGTTCATGCTCCATTTTCGTCATACAAGAATGCTCTCAACATGCACAACCCTGATGACAAGCCAAGCAATTGTTTCATACTTTAGTAATCTCAAGCCTTTTTCAATTTTCACGCAATACATGAGCGTGAGCCATGGATATAGCACTATAGGTGGAATAGAATATAATGATGGGAATTATGTGGAGAAGACAAAAAAACAGAAAGTCTCACATCGACGCGGCTAATCAACGGGCTAGGGAGATGCCCATCAATTGATGTCAATGCAAGGAGTAGGGGTTGTCATGCAACGGATGCACTAGAACTATAAATGTATGAAAGCTCAACAAAAGAAACTAAGTGGGTGTGCATCCAACTTGCTTGCTCACGAAGACCTAGGGAATTTGAGGAAGCCCATTGTTAAAATATACAAGCCAAGTTCTATAATGAAAAATTTCCACCAGTATATGAAAGTGACAAAACAAGAGACTCTCTATCATAAAGATCATGGTGCTACTTTAAAGCACAAGTGTGGGAAAAAGGATAGTAGCATTATCCCTTTTATTTCTTTTTTGGGCCTTTTTTGGCCTTTCCCCCTTTTTATTTTATTTGGGACAATGCTCTATTAATGATGATCATCACACTTCTATGTATTTACAACTCAATGATTACTACTCGATACTAGAACAAAATATGACTATATGAATGCCTTCGGCGTGTACCGGGAAGGGCAATGAATCAAGAGTGACATGTATGATAAATTATGCATGGTGGCTTTGCCACAAATACGATGTCAACTACATGATCATGCAAGGCAACATGACAATGATGAAGCGTGTCATAAATGAAACGGTGTAAAGTTGCATGGCAATATATCTCGGAATGGCTATGTAAATGGCATAATAGGTAGGTATGGTGGCTGTTTTGAGGAAGATATAAGGAGGTTTATGTGTGATAGAGTGTATCATATCACGGGTTTTGGATGCACCGGCGAATTTTGCACCAACTCTCAAGGTGAGAAAGGGCAATGCACGGTATCAAAGAGGCTAGCAATGATGGATAGGTGAGAGTGCGTATAATCCATGTACTCACATTAGTCATAAAGAACTCACATACTTATTGCAAAAATCTACAAGTCATCAAAAACCAAGCATTACGTGCATGCTCCTAGGGGGATATATTGGTAGGAAAAGACCATCGCTCGTCCCCGACCGCCACTCATAAGGAAGACAATCAAAGAAAACCTCATGTTTCAAATTTGTTACACAAAGGTTACCATACGTGCATGCTACGGGACTTGCAATCTTCAACACAAGTATTTCTCAGATTCACAACTACTCAACTAGCACAACTTTAATATCACCATCTTTATATCTCAAAACAATTATCAAGTATCAAACTTCTCATAGTATTCAATGCACATTTTTATGAAAGTTTTTATTATACCAATCTTGGATGCCTATCATATTAGGACCAATTTTATAGCCAAAGCAAATTACCATGTTGTTCTAAAAACTCTCAAAATAATATAAGGGAAGCATGAGAAATCAATATTTTTTATAAAATAAAACCATCACCGCGCTCTAAAAGATATAAGTGAAGCACTAGAGCAAAATTATCTAGCTCAAAAGATATAAGTGAAGCACATGGAGTATTCTAATAAATTCTGATTCATATGTGTGTCTCCCAAAAGGTGTGTACATCAAGGATGATTCTAGTAAACTAAAAAGCAAAGACTCAAAACATACAAGACGATCCAAGCAAAACACATATCATGTGGTGAATAAAAATATAGCCTCAAGTAAAGTTACCGATGGAAGAAGACGAAAGAGGGGATGCCTTTCGGGGCATCCCCAAGCTTAGGCTTTTGTTTGTCCTTGAATTTTACCTTGGGGTGCCTTGGTAATCCCAAAGCTTAGGCTCTTGCCACTCCTTATTCCATAATACATCAAATCTTTACCCAAACTTAAAAACTTCACAACACAAAACTCAACCGAAAATCTCATGAGCTCCATTAGTATAAGAAAACAAACCACCACTTAAGGTACTGCAATGAACTCATTATTTATTTATATTTGTGTTAAACCTACTGTATTCCGACTTCTCTATGGTTCATACCCTCCGATACTAGCCATAGGTTCATCAAAATAAGCAAACAACACACAAAAAACAGAATCTGTCAAAAACAGAATAGTCTGTAGTAATCTGTAGGTTTCGAATACTTCTGTAACCCCAAAAATTCTGAAATAAATTAGTAGACGTGGGGAATTTGTCTATTAATCATATGCAAAAAAGAATCAACCTAATCGCACTCTCTAGTAAAAAATGGCAGCAAATCTCGTGAGCGCTAAAGTTTCTGTTTTTTACAGCAAGATCGCAAAAACTTCCCCCAAGTCTTCCCAAAGGTTCTACTTGGCACAAACACTAACTAAAAGCATAAAACCACATCTAAACAGAGGCTAGATGAATTATTGATTACTAAACAGACCCAAAAAGCAAGAAACGAAAATTAAATTGGGTTGCATCCCAACAAGCGCTATCGTTTAACGCCCCTAGCTAGGCATAAAAGTAAGAATAGATCTAGGTATTATCATCTTTGGTATGCAATCCATAAGTGGCTCTCATAATGGATGTATAAGGTAATTTAATTTTATTTCTAGGTAAGTGTTCCATGCCTTTCCTTAACGGAAATTGGAATCTAATACTCCCTTCTTTCATATCAATAATTGCACCAATCATTCTAAGAAAATGTCTATGAAGAATAATGCGACATGTAGGATTGCAATCAATATCAAGAACAATGAAATCTACGGGCACATAATTCCTATTTGCAACAATAAGAACATAATTAATCCTTCCCATAGGTTTCTTGATAGTGGAATCCGTGAGGTGCAAATTTAAAGAACAAACATCAAATTCACGGAAACCTAACACATCACACAAAGTTTTTGGAATCGTGGAAACGCTAGCACCAAAATCACATAAAGCATAGCATTCATGATCTTTAATTTTAATTTTAATAGTAGGTTCCCACTCATCATGAAGTTTTCTAGGGATAGAAACTTCTAATTCAAGCTTTTCTTCATAAGATTGCATTAAAGCATCAACGATATGTTTGGTAAAAGCTTTATTTTGACTATAAGCATGCGGAGAATTTAGCACCGATTGTAACAAGCAAATACAATCTATCAAAGAGCAATTATCATAATTAAATCCATTGAAATCCAAAATAGTGGGTTCATTGCTATGTAAAGTTTTGACCTCTTCAATCCCACTTTTATTAATTTTTGCATCAAGATCTAAAGACTCTGAATCATTGGTACGCCTTTTAACTAAAGTTGACTCATCTCCAGTCCCATCATTATCAAGATTCATATTACAAAACAAAGATTTAGTAGGAGACACATCAATCACTTTTAGATCTTCATCCTTATTATCATCAAGTTCTTCCGGTTTGGCGGCCATCTTATTAACTAAGGTGGCCTGCTTATCCGAAACTTGGGCTATTAAGTTTTCAAGATGAGCGAACTGAGATTTCAGACCATAAAATTCTTTAGACATATCATCGAGCTCTTTATTCATGTACCCCATAAAACTTGTTTGTTCTTTAAGCTCATTTCTGAAGAAATTATTATGCTCAAACTGCAAGGGCATAAAACTTCTAACGTTATTTTCAATTTCTTCCAACCTTCTAAGGTGAGGATCAACACTTCTTGGTAAAGCCATCGCGGCAAACAATCCAACACACAAGCACACAAGAAGCGAGCGAAAAGGAGGCGAACGGAAAAAAGGGCGAATAAAACGGCAAGGGTGAAGTGGGAGAGAGGAAAACGAGAGGCAAATGGCAAATAATGTAATGCGAGGGATAAGAGTTTGTGATGGGTACTTGGTATGTCTTGACTTGTGCGTAGATCTCTCCGGCAACGACGCCAGAAATCCTTCTTGCTACCTCTTGAGCACTGCGTTGGTTTTCCCTTGGAGAGGAAAGGGTGATGCAGCAAAGTAGCATAAGTATTTCCCTCGGTTTTTTAGAACCAAGGTATCAATCCAGTAGGAGACTACACGCAAGTCACCTCGCACCTACACAAACAAATAAGAACCTCGCAACCAACGCGATAAAGGGATTGTCAATCCCTTCATGGTCACTTACGAGAGTGAGATCTGATAGAGATAATAAGATAAATATTTTTGGTATTTTTATGATATAGATTGGAAAATAAAGATTGCAAAATAAAATAGATTGAAAACTTATATGATGGAAAATAGACCCGGGGGTCATAGGTTTCACTAGTGGCTTCTCTTAAGATAGCATAAGTATTACGGTGGGTAAACAAATTACTGTCGAGCAATTGATAGAAAAGTGCATAATTATGAGAATATCTAGGCATGATCATGTATATAGGCATCACGTCCGCGACAAGTAGACCGAAACGATTCTGCATCTACTACTATTACTCCACACATCGATTGCTATCCAGCATGCATCTAGAGTATTAAGTTCATAAGAACAGAGTAACGCATTAGGCAAGATGTCATGATGTAGAGGGATAAACTCAAGCAATATGATATAAACGCCATCTTTTTATCCTCGATGGCGACAATACAATACGTGCCTTGCTGCCCCTGCTGTCACTGGGAAAGGACACCGCAAGATTGAACCCAAAACTAAGCACTTCTCCCATTGCAAGAAAGATCAATCTAGTAGGCCAAACCAAACTGATAATTCGAAGAGACTTGCAAAGATAACAAATCATACATAAAAGATTTCAGAGAAGAATCAAATATTGTTCATAGATAATCTTGATCATAAACCCACAATTCATCGGATCTCGACAAACACACCGCAAAAAGAATTACATCGAATAGATCTCCAAGAAGATCGAGGAGAACTTTGTATTGAGATCCAAAGAGAGAGAAGAAGCCATCTAGCTAATAACTATGGACCCGAAGGTCTGTGATAAACTACTCACACATCATCGAAGAGGCTATGGTGTTGATGTAGAAACCCTCCGTGATCAATTCCCCCTTCGGCGTAGCTCCAAAAAAGGCCCCAAGATGAGATCTCTTGGGTACAGAAGGTTGCGGCGGTGGAAATAGGGTTTCGTGGTGCTCCTGGATGTTTTTGGGGTATATGGATATATATAGGAGGAAGGAGTAGTTCGGTGGAGCTGCGAGGGGCCCACGAGAGTGGGGGCGCCCAGGGGGGCAGGCGCGCCTCCCTGCCTCGTGGCCTCCTCTCTCCTTTCTTGACGTCTACTCCAAGTCCCCTGGATCATGTTTGTTCCAAAAATAACTCTCCCAAAGGTTTCATTCCGTTTGGATTCCGTTTGATATTTCTTTTCTGCGAAACACTGAAATAGGCAAAAAACAGCAATTTGCACTGGGCCTTGGGTTAGTAGGTTAGTCCCAAAAATAATATAAAAGTGTATAATAAAGCCCATTAAACATCCAAAATAGATAATATAATAGCATGGAACAATCAAAATTATAGATACGTTGGAGACGTATCACCAACCTGACCCGTCGGTTGCGCGCGCCTCCGCAGGTCCCGTGAAGATTGTCCCCGAGTTCAGCGCGCCCCTTTGTCGATCGAGTAACGGGTTGCCGCTGCGTTGCCCCGTCGGGCCGCCGCGCCGCCAGCCTGTGGTTTTCCTTGCAGCTGCATCGACTCGCGCGTCGCTGCTGCATCACCCCTACGGGTCGTAGTGCCACGATACGCGGTCCCAGCCACCACCCCGAGGCCGTCCCCGCGGTTGCACCGACCCGTGCTCCGCCGCTGCACCGCCCCTTCAGGCCATAGCATCGCAGCCCGCGGTCCCCGCCGCCACCCCGAGGCCTTCCTGCCATCGCCCGACCTGTCCCGCCGCTGCTGCGTCGCCCCTTCGGGCCGTAGCGCCGCGGCCCGCGGTCCACTACACCGTCATCGCGCGTCGACCTCTCATGGTATGCGTCGCGACGTCTCCCTTGGCGCGGGAACGCCACCATCCGCGCCGGTCTTCATCATGCTGTCAGGGTTCTTCGCCTACTTTGAGCAGCGCCGCCGCACTTCTAACCTAGCCGCCGCTGCCGCTCTTCTTTGGCGGCCGCGGCCGCTACCTTCGTAGCCACCGCAGCCGCCCATCCACCCCCTTCGTCTTCTTCCAGCACCAGCCCGTCACCAGCATCGCCGTCATCTAACCCGCCTGCTTCATCTACTCTGACAACCGCGGGTGACATTGGCCCCACGCCGATTGGCGCCGCAAC
Organism: Triticum monococcum; assembly: GCA_034509565.1. Taxonomy (NCBI): domain Eukaryota; kingdom Viridiplantae; phylum Streptophyta; class Magnoliopsida; order Poales; family Poaceae; genus Triticum; species Triticum monococcum. Next base: position 431,183,736 of record CM067845.1, read on the forward strand.
CGTCGTCGAGTCCTTCTCTGCTGGCCTCTCCGACTTCTTCGACATGACGTACAGCTCGTGCAGGTCCCAGTCTACGCATGCCTGGTGCTGGCAACACCGCCGCGTGCCTTCATCCACGACGTGTCCCCGGGCCTGCCAAGCCTAGTGCGGCGCTTCGTCAACTTTGTCTTCGTCCATCTACGCATGCCCAATACCGGCAACACTAACGCGTGCCTTCGTCTACGATGTGTCCCCGGGGTTGGCGACCCCGACGCGACGCATCGTCAACAACGTCTTCTTCCTGGTGCACCACTACTTGGACACCACTGCGCCCATGACTGACTCAGCGCCTCCTTGCGTCTGCGGATCCACGGCGACTTCCTCGACACCGGCTACCCCGACTCAACATCGACCATGGCATTCTTCACACAACTACCTCAACCACGGCTACACCACCTATGCTCTCGGCTACTTCGACGAACGGCACAAAGGGCTACCGCCTGCTTGAGCAACATCGTCGATTTCCACTCCAGCCACGACTCCACGATGCATTGACCGTTACGACTGTGGGGGGTGTGTCCTGTTGGGAAACGTAGTAATTTCGAAAATTTTCCTACGCACACGCAAGATCATGGTGATGCATAGCAACGAGGGGGAGAGTATTGTCTACATACCAACGCAGACCGACTGCGGAAGCGATCTCACAACATAGAGGAAGTAGTCGTACGTCTTCTTCCCGATCCGACCGATCCAAGCACCGTTACTCCGGCACCTTCGAGTTCTTAGCACACGTTCGGCTCAATGACGATCCTCGGGCTCCGATCCAGCAAAGCGTCGAGGAAGAGTTCCGTCAGCACAACGGCGTGGTGACGATCTTGATGTACTACCGACGCAGGGCTTCGCCTAAGCTCTACAACGATATGACCGAGGTGGAATTTGGTGGCAGGGGGCACCGCACACGGCTAAGGAACGATCAACAATGATCAACTTGTGTGTCTATGGGGTGCCCCCTGCCCCCGTATATAAAGGAGCAGGGGGAGGGGGTTCGGCCGGCTAGGGAGAGGGTGCGGGAGGAGTCCTACTCCTACCGGGAGTAGGACTCCCCCCCTCAATCCTATTCCAACTAGGACTCTCAAGGGGGAAAGGAGAGAGAGGGGGGCGGCCCCTTCTCCTAGTCCTACTAGTCCTAATAGGCCCATTAGCCTCCCGGGGGGGTTCCGGTAACCCTCCCGGTATTCCGGTAAAATCCCGATTTCACCCGGAACACTTCCGGTGTCCAAACATAGGCTTCCAATATATCAATCTTTACGTCTCGACCATTTCGAGACTCCTCGTCATGTCCGTGATCACATCCGGGACTCCGAACAACCTTTGGTACATTAAAATGCATAAACTCATAATAACTGTCATCGTAACGTTAAGCGTGCGGACCCTACGGTTCGAGAACAATGTAGACATGACCGAGACATGTCTCCGGTCAATAACCAATAGCGGGACCTGGATGCCCATATTGGCTCCTACATATTCTACGAAGATCTTTATCGGTCAGACCGCATAACAACATACGTTGTTCCCTTTGTCATCGGTATGTTACTTGCCCGAGATTCGATCGTCGGTATCCAATACCTAGTTCAATCTCGTTACTGGCAAGTCTCTTTACTCGTTCCGTAATACATCATCTCATAACTAACATCTTAGTTATTATGCTTGCAAGGCTTATGTGATGTGTATTACCGAGAGGGCCCAGAGATACCTCTCCGACAATCGGAGTGACAAACCCTAATCTCGAAATACGCCAACCCAACATCTACCATTGGAGACACCTGTAGTACTCCTTTATAATCACCCAGTTACGTTGTGACGTTTGGTAGTACCCAAAGTGTTCCTCTGGTAAACGGGAGTTGCATAATCTCATAGTTATAGGAACATGTATAAGTCATGAAGAAAGCAATAGCAACATACTAAACGATCGGGTGCTAAGCTAATGGAATGGGTCATGTCAATCAGATCATTCAACTAATGATGTGACCTCGTTAATAAAATAACAACTCTTTGTTCATGGTTAGGAAACATAACCATCTTTGATTAACGAGCTAGTCAAGTAGAGGCATACTAGTGACACTCTGTTGGTCTATGTATTCACACATGTATTATGTTTCCGGTTAATACAATTCTAGCATGAATAATAAACATTTATCATGATATAAGGAAATAAATAATAACTTTATTATTGCCTCTAGGGCATATTTCCTTCAGTCTCCCACTTGCACTAGAGTCAATAATCTAGATTACACAGTAATGATTCTAACACCCATGGAGCCTTGGTGCTGATCATGTTTTGCTCGTGGAAGAGGCTTAGTCAACGGGTGTGCAACATTCAGATCCGTATGTATCTTGCAAATCTCTATGTCTCCCACCTGGACTAAATCCCGGATGGAGTTGAAGCGTCTCTTGATGCGTTTGGCCCTTTTGTGAAATCTGGATTCCTTTGCCAAAGCAATTGCACCAGTATTGTCACAAAAGATTTTCATTGGACCCGATGCACTAGGTATGACACCTAGATCGGATATGAACTCCTTCATCCAGACTCCTTCGTTTGCTGCTTCCGAAGCAGCTATGTATTCCGCTTCACATGTAGATCCCGCTACGACGCTTTGTTTAGAACTGCACCAACTGACAGCTCCACCGTTTAAAGTAAACACGTATCCGGTTTGCGATTTAGAATCGTCCGGATCAGTGTCAAAGCTTGCATCAACGTAACCTCTTACGGTGAGCTCTTTGTCACCTCCATATACGAGAAACATATCCTTAGTCCTTTTTAGGTATTTCAGGATGTTCTTGACCGCTGTCCAGTGATCCACTCCTGGATTACTTTGGTACCTCCCTGCTAAACTTATAGCAAGGCACACATCAGGTCTGGTACACAGCATTGCATACATGATAGAGCCTATGGCTAAAGCATAGGGAACATCTTTCATTTTCTCTCTATCTTCTGCAGTGGTCGGGCATTGAGTCTGACTCAACTTCACACCTTGTAACACAGGCAAGAACCCTTTCTTTGCTTGATCCATTTTGAACTTCTTCAAAATCTTGTCAAGGTATGTGCTTTGTGAAAGTCCAATTAAGCGTTTTGATCTATCTCTATAGATCTTTATGCCTAATATGTAAGCAGCTTCCCCGAGGTCTTTCATCGAAAAACTTTTATTCAAGTATCCCTTTATGCTATCCAGAAATTCTATATCATTTCCAATCAGCAATATATCATCCACATATAATATCAGAAATGCTACAGAGCTCCCACTCACTTTCTTGTAAATACAGGCTTCTCCAAAAGTCTGTATAAAGCCAAATGCTTTGATCACACTATCAAAGCATTTATTCCAACTCCGAGATGCTTGCACCAGTCCATAAATGGATCGCTGGAGTTTGCACACTTTGTTAGCTCCCTTCGGATCGACAAAACCTTCTAGTTGCATCATATACAACTCTTCTTCCAGAAATCCATTCAGGAATGCAGTTTTGACATCCATTTGCCATATTTCATAATCATAAAATGCAGCAATTGCTAACATAATTCTGACGGACTTAAGCATCGTTACGGGTGAGAAGGTCTCATCGTAGTCAACCTCTTGAACTTGTCGAAAACCTTTTGCGACAAGTCGAGCTTTATAGACAGTAATACTACCGTCAGCGTCAGTCTTTTTCTTGAAGATCCATTTATTCTCAATTGCTTGCCGATCATCGGGCAAGTCAACCAAAGTCCATACTTTGTTCTCATACATGGATCCCATCTCAGATTTCATGGCCTTAAGCCACTTTGCGGAATCTGGGCTCACCATCGCTTCTTCATAGTTCGTAGGTTCATCATGATCTAGTAGCATGACTTCCAGAACTGGATTACCGTACCACTCTGGTGCGGATCTCACTCTGGTTGATCTACGTGGTTCAGTAGTATCTTGTCCTGAAGTTTCATGATCATCATCATTAGCTTCCTCACTAATTGGTATAGGTGTCGCAGAAACAGTTTTCTGTGATGTACTATTTTCCAATAAGGGAGCAGGTACAGTTACCTCGTCAAGTTCTACTTTCCTCCCACTCACTTCTTTCGAGAGAAACTCCTTCTCTAGAAATGATCCATTCTTAGCAACGAATGTTTTGCCTTCGGATCTGTGATAGAAGGTATACCCAACAGTTTCCTTTGGGTATCCTATGAAGACACATTTCTCCGCTTTGGGTTCGAGCTTATCAGGTTGAAGCTTTTTCACATAAGCATCGCAGCCCCAAACTTTAAGAAACGACAACTTTGGTTTCTTGCCAAACCATAGTTCATAAGGCGTCGTCTCAACGGATTTTGATGGTGCCCTATTTAACGTGAATGCGGCCGTCTCTAAAGCATAACCCCAAAACGATAGCAGCAAATCAGTAAGAGACATCATAGATCGCACCATATCTAGTAAAGTACGATTACAACGTTCGGACACACCATTACGCTGTGGTGTTCCGGGTGGCGTGAGTTGCGAAACTATTCCACAGTTTTTCAAATGTATACCAAACTCGTAACTCAAATATTCTCCTCCACGATCAAATCGTAGAAACTTTATTTTCTTGTTACGATGATTTTCTACTTCACTCTGAAATTCCTTGAACTTTTCAAATGTTTGAGACTTATGTTTCATTAAGTAGATATACCCATATCTGCTTAAATCATCTGTGAAGGTGAGAAAATAACGATATCTGCCACGAGCCTCAATATTCATCGGACCACATACATCGGTATGTATGATTTCCAATAAATCTGTTGCTCTCTCCATAGTACCGGAGAACGGTGTTTTAGTCATCTTGCCTATGAGGCACGGTTCGCAAGTACCAAGTGATTCATAATCAAGTGGTTCCAAAAGCCCATCAGTATGGAGTTTCTTCATGCGCTTTACACCGATATGACCTAAACGGCAGTGCCACAAATAAGTTGCACTATCATTATCAACTCTGCATCTTTTGGCTTCTACATTATGAATATGTGTATCACTACTATCGAGATTCAATAAGAATAGACCACTCTTCAAAGGTGCATGACCATAAAAGATATTACTCATATAAATAGAACAACCATTATTCTCTGATTTAAATGAATAACCGTCTCGCATCAAACAAGATCCAGATATAATGTTCATGCTCAACGCTGGCACCAAATAACAATTATTTAGGTCTAATATTAATCCCGAAGGTAGATGTAGAGGTAGCGTGCCGACCGCGATCACATCGACTTTGGAACCGTTTCCCACGCGCATCGTCACCTCGTCCTTTGCTAGAGTCCGCTTATTCTGTAGTCCCTGTTTCGAGTTGCAAATATTAGCAACAGAACCAGTATCAAATACCCAGGTGCTACTGCGAGCTCTAGTAATGTACACATCAATAACATGTATATCACATATACCTTTGTTCACCTTGCCATCCTTCTTATCCGCCAAATACTTGGGGCAGTACCGCTTCCAGTGACCAGTCTGCTTGCAGTAGAAGCACTCAGTTTCAGGCTTAGGTCCAGACTTGGGTTTCTTCTCCTGAGAAGCAACTTGCTTGCTGTTCTTCTTGAAGTTTCCCTTCTTCTTCCCTTTGCCCTTTTTCTTGAAACTAGTGGTTTTGCTAACCATCAACACTTGATGCTCCTTCTTGATTTCTACCTCCGCAGCTTTTAGCATTGCGAAGAGCTCGGGAATAGTCTTGTTCATCCCTTGCATATTATAGTTCATCACGAAGCTCTTGTAGCTTGGTGGCAGTGATTGGAGAATTCTGTCAATGACGCAATCATCTGGAAGATTAACTCCCATCTGAATCAAGTGATTATTATACCTAGACATTTTGAGTATATGCTCACTGACAGAACTGTTCTCCTCCATCTTGCAGCTATAGAACTTATTGGAGACTTCATATCTCTCAATTCCGGCATTTGCTTGAAATATTAACTTCAACTCCTGGAACATCTCATATGCTCCATGACGTTCAAAACGTCGTTGAAGTCCCGATTCTAAGCCGTAAAGCATGGCACACTGAACTATCGAGTAGTCATCAGCTTTGCTCTGCCAGACGTTCATAACATCTGGTGTTGCTCCAGCAGCAGGCCTGGCACCTAGCGGTGCTTCCAGGACGTAATTCTTCTGTGCAGCAATGAGGATAATCCTCAGGTTACGGACCCAGTCCGTGTAATTTCTACCATCATCTTTCAACTTTGCTTTCTCAAGGAACACATTAAAATTCAACGGAACAACAGCACGAGCCATCTATCTACAATCAACATAACAAGCAAGATACTATCAGGTACTAAGTTCATGATAAGTTTAAGTTCAGTTAATCAAATTACTTAGGAACTCCCACTTAGATAGACATCCCTCTAATCCTCTAAGTGATCACGTGATCCAAATCAACTAAACCATAACCGATCATCACGTGAGATGGAGTAGTTTTCAATGGTGAACATCGTCATGTTGATCATATCTACTATATGATTCATGCTCGACCTTTCGGTCTCTGTGTTCCGAGGCCATATCTGCATATGCTAGGCTCGTCAAGTTTAACCTGAGTATTCTGCGTGTGCAAAACTGGCTTGCACCCGTTGTAGATGGACGTAGAGCTTATCACACCCGATCATCACGTGGTGTCTGGGCACAACGAACTTTGGCAACGGTGCATACTCAGGGAGAACACTTCTTGATAATTTAGTGAGAGATCATCTTATAATGCTACCGTCAATCAAAGCAAGATAAGATGCATAAAAGGATAAACATCAGATGCAATCAATATAAGTGATATGATATGGCCATCATCATCTTGTGCTTGTGATCTCCATCTCCGAAGCACCGTCATGATCACCATCGTCACCGGCGCGACACCTTGATCTCCATCGTAGCATCGTTGTCATCTCGCCAATCTTATGCTTCCACGACTATCACTACCGCTTAGTAATAAAGTAAAGCATTACATCGCGATTGCATTGCATACAATAAAGCGACAACCATATGGCTCCTACCAGTTGCCGATAACTCGGTTACAAAACATGATCATCTCATACAATAAAATCAGCATCATGCCTTGACCATATCACATCACAACATGCCCTGCAAAAACAAGTTAGACGTCCTCTACTTTGTTGTTGCAAGTTTTACGTGGCTGCTACGGGCTTAAGTAAGAACTCATCTCACCTACGCATCAAAACCACAACGATAGTTCGTCAAATAGACTCCGTTTCAACCTTCTCAAGGACCGGGCGTAATCACACTTGGTTCAACTAAAGTTGGAGAGACAGTCTTCCGCAAGCCATCTATGTGCAAAGCACGTCGAGGGAACCGGTCTCGCGTAAGAGTACGCGTAATGTTGGTCCGGATCGTCTCGTCCAACAATACCGCCGAACCAAAGTATGACATGCTGGTAGGCAGTATGACTTGTATCGCCCACAACTCACTTGTGTTCTACTCGTGCAAATAACATCAAACCATAAAACCTGGGCTCGGATGCCACTGTTGGGAAACGTAGTAATTTCGAAAAATTTCCTACGCACACGCAAGATCATGGTGATGCATAGCAACGAGGGGGAGAGTATTGTCTACGTACCAACGCAGACCGACTGTGGAAGCGATCTCACAACGTAGAGGAAGTAGTCGTACGTCTTCTTCCCGATCCGACCGATCCAAGCACCGTTACTCCGGCACCTCCGAGTTCTTAGCACACGTTCGGCTCGATGACGATCCTCGGGCTCCGATCCAGCAAAGCGTCGAGGAAGAGTTCCGTCAGCACAACGGCGTGGTGACGATCTTGATGTACTACCGACGCAGGGCTTCGCCTAAGCTCTACAACGATATGACCAAGGTGGAATTTGGTGGCAGGGGCACCGCACACGGCTAAGGAACGATCAACAATGATCAACTTGTGTGTCTATGGGGTGCCCCCTGCCCCCGTATATAAAGGAGCAGGGGGAGGGGGTTCGGCCGGCTAGGGAGAGGGCGCGGGAGGAGTCCTACTCCTACCGGGAGTAGGACTCCCCCCCTCAATCCTATTCCAACTAGGACTCTCAAGGGGGAAAGGAGAGAGAGGGGGGCCGGCCCCTTCTCCTAGTCCTACTAGGACTTGGGGAAGGGGGGGGGGGGCGCGCAGCCAGCTGTGGGCTGCCCCTTTTCTCTTTTCCACTAAGGCCCAATAGGCCCATTAGCCTCCCGGGGGGTTCCGGTAACCCTCCCGGTATTCCGGTAAAATCCCGATTTCACCCGGAACACTTCCGGTGTCCAAACATAGGCTTCCAATATATCAATCTTTACGTCTCGACCATTTCGAGACTCCTCGTCATGTCTGTGATCACATCCGGGACTCCGAACAACCTTCGGTACATCAAAATGCATAAACTCATAATAACTGTCATCGTAACGTTAAGCGTGCGGACCCTACGGTTCGAGAACAATGTAGACATGACCGAGACATGTCTCCGGTCAATAACCAATAGCGGGACCTGGATGCCCATATTGGCTCCTACATATTCTACGAAGATCTTTATCGGTCAGACCGCATAACAACATACGTTGTTCCCTTTGTCATCGGTATGTTACTTGCCCGAGATTCGATCGTCGGTATCCAATACCTAGTTCAATCTCGTTACTGGCAAGTCTCTTTACTCGTTCCGTAATACATCATCTCATAACTAACATCTTAGTTATTATGCTTGCAAGGCTTATGTGATGTGTATTACCGAGAGGGCCCAGAGATACCTCTCCGACAATCGGAGTGACAAACCCTAATCTCGAAATACGCCAACCCAACGTCTACCATTGGAGACACCTGTAGTACTCCTTTATAATCACCCAGTTACGCTGTGATGTTTGGTAGTACCCAAAGTGTTCCTCCGGTAAACGGGAGTTGCATAATCTCATAGTTATAGGAACATGTATAAGTCATGAAGAAAGCAATAGCAACATACTAAACGATCGGGTGCTAAGCTAATGGAATGGGTCATGTCAATCAGATCATTCAACTAATGATGTGACCTCGTTAATCAAATAACAACTCTTTGTTCATGGTTAGGAAACATAACCATCTTTGATTAACGAGCTAGTCAAGTAGAGGCATACTAGTGACACTCTGTTGGTCTATGTATTCACACATGTATTATGTTTCCGGTTAATACAATTCTAGCATGAATAATAAACATTTATCATGATATAAGGAAATAAATAATAACTTTATTATTGCCTCTAGGGCATATTTCCTTCATGTCCGTCGGCTTGCCTTCGGATTCTTTTACAGTCTCACCGTCTGCGTCGCTACCGTTGTGACTGCGGGGGGGGATGTTGAGTAACATGATTGTATTAGGAAACATAGGATAAACTAGAAAGTATTCTGGCTTGTCTTGTACTCCAAGTAGATCATGTACTCCTATATATATGCCCACGAGGCTCAAGCAATACAATCAATAATTCCACCAATCCCCTCTCTCCCTTCTAACACTATTCCCTTGATGAAGGGGTGCCGAATGTCCGAGCCTAATACCAAACAAACATCGCACCAAAAGTCTAACATCTAAAGCCGGATGCCCTGGCCTAGCCACAATACCGGGACTAGGTCACACACCGGTCTGGCGCACTCTCAGAGGCCACTGCCGCCGTCTTCCACCGATCCATCTCCAGAGCAGGTACTGACGCACCGACCTTGCCAGGCCTGCCGTCAACGCCACCACGGCGACCGACAACTCCACCATCCTGCACGTATCCATCCACACGCGCCCGTCGACGAAACTCCGCAGCACCATGCCGCCGGGATCCATCGTCGGCCTTGCGGTAGATATAACGCCACTCCTCCTCTTGCCTCCTCCAGGCAGCTCCTGCTCCAAAACGATGCCCCTAGGAGGGAGAACGACACCGAAGGCGCCATCATCGTCCGATCTGATAGACCCAGATCTAGAGTTTCCCCGGGAACATCCCGATCGAGTTGACGTGACCTGCAACAACGATGCCTCGAGAAGGAAACGACGCCAGAGACGCCGCCATTGTCCGCCAAGAGCGCAGTCTGGCGCGATTTTCACCGGAAGCCACGTTGTCTCGATCTCGCGGCTGGCTGGAACCGCGCGAAGCCTCGCCATGAAGACGCATGCGGCTCCGCCGGTACTCCGGCAGAGATCCTCCATCCCGCGTAGGCGCCGCGCGAGATCTAGTAGCAACACCAACCCGACGCCCGCTCAGGATTGGATCCGGTTGGATCCATCCCATCCTCGCAGTGCCGAGCACGAGCCGCTGCAGATCCGCGACCTACCACCGGAGACATATTTGGACAGAAGAACCTCCCCGCCGCCCGCGTCTTTGGCAGACACACGGCAGCCTCGGGAGATTTTTAATCTCGGTTACGCATCGAGCCTAGTCCTCATTAAATGGGTGAGTACCAGGAAAGCATGGTCCTCAAGAATAAATAGGAACATAAATTCGCCTCCGTGAGGATTTGAACCTAGGTGTTGGGTTTGTACATCCAATCCCCCAACCAGTTGAGCTAGATTCACTTGGCATGAGTGATAAGCAATATCAAAAAAGATGGTGTCCAGGATTTGAACCTAGGTGTTGGGTTTGTGCATCCACTCCCCCAACCAGTTGAGCTAGATTCACTTGGCATGAGTGATAAGCAATATCAAAAAAGATGGTGTCCATTGATGCGGTCAGGACACATCTTTATATTTGTAGGTACAGCGACTTTGTTCGCCTCGAATGTGACTTTGAGTTGATTTTTGTATTTATTTTTTCAGACTGTTGAATAACTTCATAAATATGGTTGTATGTATCATTTTGATGCAGAGGAGCCAGGGGTAAGCCTCCTTTTCAAAAAAAAAATCTAGAAAGAGCATAATATTTTTAGGGGGAGAAGAAGAGCAAAAACTGATGTCATCTCTTTTTTTTGCCTACTACATGCATGTAGCAAGAAAATGTAAGAAGTAAGATGATGTTTATTTTTTGAAAATAAGGCAAGCCCCAGTCTCTGCATCATTGCAATGTACACGGGCATAAAAAAAAATGAAGGATGTGTTTCGAATAAGCTCAGTTGCTTCACCAACTTGGGAAGACAACTACTCCCTTCGTCCGGAAATTCTTGTCAAAGAAATAATACATTCCTTCTAGAAGAATTTCCGGACGAGAGTGTATATATGTTCCCTGGCTGAGTATAATGCTACGATTGTATAGACATATTCCTCGGGATTGGAACCAACCAAGCAAATATCCTAACTTGTCGACGAAAAAAAGCTGAAGAATGACAAGAAACCTTTGCCCCGATATAAACGAACAATATGGGAAAAGTGTTGCAATTGAGACCAGAAAAGGATGCTTCCTTAGCTGTTACTTCTGCTATAGATCTCCGAGTAGTCTCTGATGCGGTTATTCTCATAGTTTTTATGGAATCAAATCAGGCATCATACTGGACGGTCACTAGTCGAGCATCTGGTGCTTACCAATCTCAGCGAAACACTGCAGGCATAAGTCCTGATTTCGTGTGCTGGTGTGATGAAATGTACAGTAGCTTTCAACAGATGCGCACTTACATGTATTCGACTCAAACACCTAATGCTCCGCTAATACCAAGTCCAACTATAGCCCTGTTACACAGACGCCAATTTTCCTTTTTCTTTCCCACGAAAAGTGATTGCTTCCCGTCTCTCACCTGTGGAAGAACTTGTGCCAAGGAAAGATTTCTCGGACTCTTTTTCGAAGAAAAGAAAAAGGCGGCACAGAACAAAGCGAGCGGCAGCCCTGAGCCCCTGATGTACATGTGTGTTGAGATGTACTCCCTCTGTAAATTAATATAAAAGCGTTTAGATCACTATTTTAGTATTCTAAATGCTCTTATATTAGATTACGGAGGGAGTAGCTCTCAACTCGTTTTCAGCAAATATGCCCTTAATCTTCGCTCGTGACATGCTTCACATGGGCCATAAGGAAGGAATAGTGTAAACAATTTGTTTGTTCAAGAGCACTCCTGAATAGACCTTTTGGTCTTAAATTCCTCAGGCCAAACTCAGAGCACCAGGTGCCATGTCCTTGGCCAACCACTTGTTCCATGCAGATTTGCAGCAGCAGAGGTGACATTGTGGTCAATTCAATTCTGAGAAAGATAACCTTCTCTTTCTCCTGGTGTGATTTCTCAGTGAGTGATCCTTCCTTTTTGTAGGAGGGCACTCAACACCTGTGCAGGAGGAAGGGTCTGTGTTGCCGTATACGGGAAGTGGTCTGGCTTTAATCTGTGAAGTTGTCTGGTGCATGATCTGTTAGTTAAGATAGGGTTTGGACTTTGGACACGACGAGATGTGTGACAATTAGCGCATTATTTAAACCTATCTTTGCACTGTGTCATAGAGTTTTTCTATTTCTTTCAGTGCCCAACTTAGACTTGTCTCCCTCGCCTTCTTCCTCTTGGCGGCCTGTATTTCAGAATATGATGCTCACCAATCTGAAGGAAACACTGCACTTCCAAGCGTACAAAATTTCCTTTTCATCTTTCCTCTGAAAAACCGCCGTGGCTTCATGTCTCTCAGTAGCTTTTGGAAAAGCTTGTGCTAGAAACAAGCTCTCAGATTCTTTCCAACAGGATTACAGAACAAGGTGAGTCACAGCCGTGATGTCTACAGTAGTAGGTGCTTATGAAATGCAGCTTTCAAACTGGTATTCTTCACATAGCATAACGGATAGTCTATTATATAGTCTCATATTGGTCAGGAAGGCTCCTGAATTGACTTTTTAATCTTATACTGCTCAGGCCAAATTCAGAGTGCCAAATGCAATGCTCCTGCCCAACCACTTGCCGCTTGCAGATTGCACCGGCGATGCTGTGGTCAGCATTTTTTTTAGAGACAAGGAAAACAAGATGCATAGATGCACACACACGCATGCCTCCACGCTCACGAAACATCAAGTTGCGGAGCTTAAAAATGGTCGAAGTCACCGAAGACGCCTCGCTATATCAACGGATACGTCACCCACCGGCGAAGTCAGAAATTTACCCTGGTGAGGCAAGCGTGACACCAATTGGTTTGATTCTTTCCCGGCAGTGGCCTAGTTTCTACCTCCCTGCTTTTCTTGCTATGGTTTCTTACTGATTAGGCATGCTGATCTGATAGGGGCACCAGAGGATGCTCAGCACGTATGCAGGAGGAAATGTTGTCATATACAGGAGGTGATCTGACTTTGTGAAGTTGTGTGATGCATGATCAGATAAGAGCTCAGACACCGTGATGTGTGACAGTTATCTCAATACTTAAACCTATCGGTGCACTGTACTCTTACTTTCTTAGAGCAACTAGGAGATTCCCTAAAACCTGCCTCCCTTAAAAAATTGTCATTACAAAGAAAATTGGATTAAATCCACGCGTGCACTCTAAAAACAGTCCTGCAGGCTTTGCATTTAGAAGTGTGTGTACAATGTGTTTATGGTGTTAATCATGCTGTCCCAAAACTAATCATGGTGGCATTTTAGAGAAAAGAGAATAATGGAATCAAGTCTATGAACAGGCAACAACCTTCAGAAATTAGACAGCAGCACCTGCACTCTGTTCGCTGTATTCGTAGTTGATTACAGGAGTTTAAGTGCTTGTCCACAACGGTCAGGTTCATCGCTTCAAGTCATAGGGGAAATAGAGGAGATAAAACTATAAAGGCTACAGTTTTGGGCAATTTGACTTTGCACACTTTCTCTGCAGCCTTTAAGAAAAAATTAAAGGCCGTGTAAAGTATATTTAAAAGTGGGCTGGGTCCGATCGCAGCTCCTATATGGCGCGTAGGTCGCTGCTAAGCAACCTAGCGCGTACCTCCCCCCCCCCCCCCCCCCCCCCCCCGCACGCTGCCATTTCAGGGATTCACCCCAACCGGTTTTGGGAAGGTTCTAGGACCTTCCCTGAACCGGGTTTTTCTGGTTTTCTTTCGTTTTTTTTGTTCCTTTTTTTTTAATTTGGGAAAATATTTTAATGTTCTGTTTTTCTTTTTTTCTCCTTTCCCATTTCTTATTTTTCAGCCATGTTTCAAATTTGCGAACAATGTTTCTCAAATTGTGAACATTTTTCGAAAGTGGAACATTTTTTACAAATCCGCGAACATTTTATTTGAATTGTGAACAGTTTTTAGAATTTTTTGAAAAAAGTAAACATCTTTTCAAAATCATAACATTTTCTTGAAATCATGAACTTTTTTTAAGTCCTAGACATTTTAAAAATTCGTGATTTTTTTTTGAATCATGAACATTTCTCATATTCACGAACATTCCTAGAAATTGTGTACATTTTCTAAAGTGAACATTTTTGAAAATTTTGAAATCTAAAGTAGATTTAAAAGTGGGCTGGGTCCAATGTGGTGGGCTGGGTCCAATGTGGCGGGCTATCCGGACACCCTCATTGCCTCCCCACATATGGGCTAGATTTGGGGGTTCGCAAACAGTCCTGACATATGGGGACGATTTGAAGGGTCCAACCGGAGATGCCTCTCTCTCTCTCTTTCTCTCTCTCTCTCTTTCTCTCTCTCTCTCTCATGTCTTGGCACTGTCCGGGCTGTCCAGTTGGACATATGTAGGAACGGTATGGATCATCCGGATGGAGATGCTCTTAGATCAGTTTGTTCCAGTTGCCTGGCTGACCAGTAACAACCTTCAGAAAATTTTGTCAAAAAAAAACCTTCAGAAATTAGATGGCAGAGTTTCCGGCCGTCGGGACTAGTCTCGGTCAGTATCTTCACTACCTGTGTCCTGTGCAGGTTTGATCACTTATTGTTAGAGTTGTGTCGAATATTGTGTACAAAGTAGGTTACAGTTGGACTTCTTTTTTTTTTAGCATCAGTACAGACACAAGCGCTCATATACACGCGCATACACTCACCCCTATGAACGCACACACGCACATCCTACCCCTATGAGCACCTCCGAGAGACTGAGCCGGCATATCATCTTGAGATTTACGAAGTCACCGTAGGCACCTCGTCATCGACGGGAACGTCTCCTCCCACTGAAAGCGCATCGCCGGAATCCTGAAATAAATCCAGGAATAATGCGAGCACCAGGATTTGAACCCTGATGGGTTGGGGATACCACTGTCCCCCTAACCAACTCAACCACAGGTTGATTCGCTACAGTTGGACTTCTAGTTGTATTGTGTTTAGATAGGATATGGAGTCGTGTTCAAGTAGGACACTTGTATCCTAGGCCTTTTATATATAGCGGGGCTAGACACATGATGTAACATATGCCAACATAATAGCATAGGCGCGCAAGGGGGAGCCGGCGGCGTGTGCCGGCGCCCGGGTGGCCGGGTGCGGTATTGTGATGGTGTCACGGGGAGGAGCGCTCGTAGTCAAGCCCCGGGGATGTAATCGTATCGGTGAACCTCGTTTACAAATCTCGGTGTCGTGCTCGTGTGATTGCTTGGTCCTCGCCTCCTTGGATGATCGACGGAATGCTTCGGATTTATTCTAATAAGTGGTATCATGAGCTAAGTTGTTTTAAAAGTCGTGAAAAGTTGATCTAGAGGAAGAAGATGCATCGACATAAATCTGCGGAAAGCCATCGTAATACGGGATAAATACCATCGGCGAGTTACCATCGAGGCAGGATTGATCGTGTTGTGATCTTCGAGCAATAATTTGAATGAGATGCGGATATATGAGGCGAAAGCATGGCGGCAGACGTACGGCGATTGATTGTGATCCATTGGGCGAACATACTGGCAGCGCGGCTAAAGCCAAGGCAAGCGACGCACGGCGCGATTGATTGTGATCCATCGGGCGAACGTACAGGCAGCGCGGCTAAAGCCAAGGCAAGCGACGCACGGTGTTGGCTGGTGCGTGTGGCAGCGTCGACACAAGAGATTTGTTTGGACAAAAAAAAGAGAGACCGAGTCTCCACGTGACACGAATATAGGCAGGCAGATCAATCGGCAGGCGAAAAAAGTCCATCTAGCGATACGCGTCTGTTGGAAAGCAAGGAGCTTTGGGAGCCAACAAGTAGTTGTTGAATAAATAGGCAATTTCTCCATTAAATTAATTCATGAGTAAATCACTAGTATGGCATTGACTAAGTTAATGACGTACTGACTCTGATCTAAAAACATGCACGTACTAAGCAAACAGTAGACAAATCTACACATACTGCTAGTACTGCTAATAGAAAAATAATCAGGAGCGGGATAAACGAGTTATACCCTCCAGTAGGCCACGCGGAGGTCGTGGCTTTGGTGGCAGCAGCGGCGTCCTCGGCGACCTTCTTGTCGGCTTCAGCTTTCTCGGCGGCGGCACGGTCGGCATCGGTGGACATGGTGATGATGAAGGCGACGCGGACGTAGAGGAAGTAGACGATCGGAAGCGAGCAGTCGCGTAATCGCTGCCCAAAAACCTATTCGCCCCTCACCCCGTACAAGAACCAGAAGGGCGTGGTTTCGGAGACCTGCTCTCCCGTCGACCGTGTACACGGCGGACGGGATGGAGTCACCGGCGGCAGCAGCAACAAAGGAACGACGGTGGGCGTGCGCGTGAGCAGATGTGATCTGTTCGCACGTCCGAGTCCGTGACAGCCCATGATCCGACGTCTCAGATCGTGGCCCAGCTGTCAGAAAACTCTCCGTTAGTGACTGGCAAAAATAAGCGCGTAGGTGTGAGCTTGGCTCGGCTCAATCCCGCAACCCGCGGCGCGTCGTGACGAGGCGAGGCGTGGCGTGGCGAGGCGGGCGGCGGAGGAGGAGTGCGCGAGGGCCTCTTCTCTTCTCAAGCTCCAATAGCATGTAGAAGAGAAACCCTTATAAACCACTCCAACTCTCCTTCCACTTTCGGGGTGGGACTAGACTTCCCACTACACCTAGTGCCATATAATCCACATGGGCCCTTAGAGATTTTTCAGAAATTGTAATATGGGCCTAGAGCCCATCTCAGATTTCAGCAATCCCCCACCAGATCTCGAGGGCCCATTGTGTCCTCTGTTCCAATTGCTGTTTCGATATACCAGTGTTTCAGTGAAGACATGTTAATGTTGAACTTCATCTAGAACAAGTGGCTACACTCCTTCACAACTGAACAATGGACTATGCCTTGAATTGTCAGTTTGGCGTAAAGAAGTTTCACTACATGTCTTACTAATACTAGGCTGCCGAAGGCTGACCCCTCGGATGGAGCATATAAGTCACACTCCTGGCCTATTCATGAGCTTACTAGAGATCATCCCAATCTCATAGACTGTGACCAGCAGTCGGGCTCATATAGGTGTGTTCCTCCAAAGATCGCTTTGTAGGATAGCATCTTGCTTTTATAAGCTTTGGAACACATTGAGACCGTAGTCATCCTACCATACAGTATCGAGAGTATTACATCTCCAACGGAGTGGGTTAGTATAGTTACTCTCCTCAATTCACCACTGGCTTGTTTTCCCAGGTCCTAGTTCACGGGATCTCCGATCACATAGGTTGGGTTACCATCATGGCAACTCATGTGGGTCTCATACCCATCTCCCTCGATGCATTATCTATCACAACACGTGATAGCCCTTTTGTAAAGGGATCTGCCAGATTCTTAGCCGTATGGACATAGTCCAACGCTATCACTCCGGAGTTTCTTAATTTTCTGACAGCTTTTAATCTCATTCTATGTGTTTGGTGTACTTCATGTTGTCCTTTGAACTCTTCACCTTGGTGATGACAGTCTGATTGTCACAGTTCATAAGGATAGCCGGAACCGGTTTATCAACCAATGGCAAGTCCATCAAAAGATCTCGAAGCCATCTCACTTCAACACCAGATGTGTCTAATGCCGTTAATTCTGCTTCCATTGTCGTTCTCGTTAAGATCGTTTGCTTGCAAGACTTCCAGGAAATAGCGCCACCTCCAAGAGTAAACATATACCCAGTTGTGGCCTTCATCTCATCAGCATTAGAGATCCAATTCGCGTCACTATACCCTTCAAGTACCGACGGGTATCCGGTATAGTGAAGTCCATAGTTCATAGTACCTTTCAGATAGCGCATAACTCTCTCAACAGCATGCCAATGTACATCACCCGGTTTGGAAACAAACCGGCTCAGTTTGCTCACAGCAAACGCGATGTCAGGCCTCGTTGCGCTCGCTAGGTACATCAGTGAACCAATGATTTCAGAGTATCTCAATTGATCTTTAGTCATGTCTTTGGACTTTCGAATCAATACGCTAGGATCATATGGTGTTTGAGATGGTGTGCAGTCCGAATATCCAAAACGACTCAACACCTTCTCAACGTAATGGGATTGCAGAAGTGTGATCCCACCCTCATTATCTCTCAGTAGCTTGATGTTCAAGATAACATCAGCCACACCAAGGTCTTTCATCTTAAAGTTCTGAGATAGAAACGATTTGACCTCCTCAATGACTTTGAGGTTTGTTCCGAATATCAGTATGTCATCAACATACAAGCACAGTATAACTCCTCCGCCCCCACCATGGCGATAGTATACACATTTGTCAGCCTCATTAACAACGAAACCAACAGATGTCAGAGTTGTATTAAACTTATCATGCCATTGCTTAGGTGCTTGTTTCAGGCCATATAAAGATTTTATCAACCTACACACCTTTCTTTCCTGACCATCTACCACAAAGCCATCAGGCTGTTGCATGTAGATTTCCTCCTTTAGCTCTCCATTTAGAAAAGCCGTCTTAACATCCATCTGATGGACGAGAAGACCATATGAGGCCGCCAACGAGAGTAATACTCGAATGGTGGTCAGTCTAGCCACAGGTGAATAAGTATCAAAGAAATCTTCCTCTTCTTGCTGGTCATAGCCCTTGGCCACAAGCCTAGCCTTGTACTTTTCAATCGTACCATCGGGCCTAAGCTTCTTTTTGAACACCCACTTACATCCCAGTGGTTTGCAACCATAGGGACGGTCAGTGATCTCCCATGTCCCGTTAGCCATGACGGAATCCATCTCGCTACGGACCGCATCCTTCCAGTAGTGAGCTTCTGGAGAGGCATACGCTTCTGAAATAGAAGTGGGAGTATCATCCACGAGGTACACGAAGAAATCATCACCAAAGGTCTTTGCAGTCCTTTGTCTCTTGCCCCTACCAAGGGTTTCCTCGTGATCCTCCTCAGGATTTTCATCATGTGTTTGTTCATAATATTCCATAGGGATGGCAGGTTCAGGAGTCTCCTCAGATTCCTGTCTAGAAGTGCTTTGCATATCTCTCATAGGAAAAATATCCTCAAAGAATGTAGCATCCTTAGACTCCATAATTGTACCAACCTTCTGGTCAGGTACCTCAGATTTCACTACTAGAAATCTATAGCCAACGTTGTTCTTAGCGTAGCCCAAATTAACGCAGTCCATGGTCTTGGGTCCAAGCTTACGCTTTTTGGGGATCGACACGTTGACTTTCGCCAAACAGCCCCAAGTGCGCAAGTACGAGAGTGTCGTCCTTCTCTTTGCCCATTTTTCATAGGGAGTGATCTCATTATCCTTTGTCGAAACTTTATTCAGGACATGACATGCCGTCAACATAGCCTCCCCCCACCATGCCTTGGATAAACCCGATGTATCTAACATGGCGTTAACCAAATCAGTTAGAGTATGGTTTTTCCGCTCAGCAACCCCGTTTGACTGGGGTGAATAGGGAGGCGTCCTTTCATGAATAATGTCGTGTTCCGCATAGAAGGAATCAAACTCACTCGAGAAGTACTCTCCACCACGATCTGACCGGACTCGTTTAATTTTCTTTTCAAGTTGATTTTCAACTTCTGCCTTATAGATTTTAAAGTAGTGTAGAGCCTCATCTTTAGTATTTAACAGATACACATAGCAATATCTAGTGGAATCATCTATCAATGTCATGAGGTATCTCTTTCCACCTTTAGTCAACACATCATTCATCTCGCAAAGATCAGAATGTATGAGTTTTAATGGTGCCAGGTGTCTCTCCTCCGCGGCCTTATGAGGCTTGCGAGGTTGCTTAGCTTGCACACATGAAAGGCACTTAGAACCTTTGGCTAAAGTGAAACTCGGGATTAAATCCAACTTGGCTAGCCGCGTCATAACACCAAAACTAATGTGACAAAGACGTGAATGCCACACTTCAGATTCATTAACATTCGAATGAATATGGTTCATGACTTTATTACAAAAATCTGTGAGGGAAAGGCGGAACTGAAGGAAATATGCCCTAGAGGCAATAATAAAGTTATTATTTATTTCCTTATTTCATGATAAATGTTTATTATTCATGCTAGAATTGTATTAACCGGAAACATAATACATGTTTGAATACATAGACAAACAGAGTGTCACTAGTATGCCTCTACTTGACTAGCTCGTTAATCAAAGATGGTTATGTTTCCTAACCATGAACAAAGTGTTGTTATTTGATTAACGAGGTCACATAATTAGTTGAATGATCTGATTGACATGACCCATTCCATTAGCTTAGCACCCGATCGTTTAGTATGTTGCTATTGCTTTCTTCATGACTTATACATGTTCCTATGACTATGAGATTATGCAACTCCCGTTTGCCGAAGGAACACTTTGGGTGCTACCAAACGTCACAACGTAACTGGGTGATTATAAAGGAGCATTACAGGTGTCTCCAAAGGTAGATGTTGGGTTGGCGTATTTCGAGATTAGGATTTGTCACTCCGATTGTCGGAGAGGTATCTCTGGGCCCTCTCGGTAATGCACATCACATAAGCCTTGCAAGCATTGCAACTAATAAGTTAGTTGTGAGATGATGTATTACAGAACAAGTAAAGAGACTTGCCGGTAATGAGATTGAACTAGGTATTGGATACCGACGATCGAATCTCGGGCAAGTAACATACCGATGACAAAGGGAACAACGTATGTTGTTATGCGGTCTGACCGATAAAGATCTTCGTAGAATATGTAGGAGCCAATATGGGCATCCAGGTCCCGCTATTTGTTATTGACCGGAGACGTGTCTCGGTCATGTCTACATTGTTCTCGAACCGTAGGGTCCGCACGCTTAACGTTACGATGACAGTTATTATGAGTTTATGCATTTTGATGTACCGAAGGTAGTTCGGAGTCCCGGATGTGATCACGGACATGACGAGGAGTCTCGAAATGGTCGAGACATAAAGATTGATATATTGGAAGCCTATATTTGGATATCAGAAGTGTTCCGGGTAAAATCGGAATTTTACCGGATTACCGGGAGGTTACCGTAACCCCCCGGGAGCCATATGGGCCTTATTGGGCTTTAGTGGAAAGGTGAAAGGGGCTGCCATGGTGGGCTGCGCGCCTCCCCCCTCCCCTAGTCCTATTAGGACTAGGAGAGGTGGCCGGCCACCTCTCTCTCTCTCTTTCCCCCTTGGGAGTCCTATTTGGAATAGGATTGGGGGGGGGGGGGAGTCCTACTCCCGGTAGGAGTAGGACTCCTCCTGCGCCCTCCTCTTGGCCGGCCAGCACCTCCCCCTTGGATCCTTTATATACGGGGGCAGGGGGCACCTCTAGACACACAAGTTGATCCTTGAGATCGTTCCTTAGCCGTGTGCGGTGCCCCCTGCCACCATATTCCACCTCGATCATATTGTAGCAGTGCTTAGGCGAAGCCCTGCGACGGTAGAACATCAAGATCTTCACCACGCCGTCGTGCTGACAGAACTCTTCCCCGACGCTTTGCTGGATCGGAGCCCGGGGATCATCATCGAGCTGTACGTGTGCTAAGAACTCGGAGGTGCCGGAGTAACGGTGCTTGGATCGGTCAGATCGGGAAGAAGACGTACGACTACTTCCTCTACGTTGTGTCAACGCTTCTGTTGCAATCTACAAGGGTACGTAGATCATACTCTCCCCTCTCGTTGCTATGCATCACCATGATCTTGCGTGTGCGTAGGAAATTTTTTGAAATTACTATGTTCCCCAACAGTGGTATCCGAGCCTAGGTTTTATGGTTTGATGTTATGTGCACGAGTAGAACACAAGTGAGTTGTGGACGATGTAAGTCATACTGCCTACCAGCATGTCATACTTTGGTTCGGCGGTATTGTTGGACGAGACGACCCGGACCAACATTACGCGTACGCTTACGCGAGACCGGTTCTCCCGACGTGCTTTGCATACAGGTGGCTTGCGGGCGACCGTCTCTCCAACTTTAGTTGAACCAAGTGTGGCTACGCCCGGTCCTTGCGAAGGTTAAAACGGAGTCTATTTGACAAACTATCGTTGTGGTTTTGATGCGTAGGTGAGATTGGTTCTTGCTTAAGCCCATAGCAGCCACGTAAAACTTGCAACAACAAAGTAGAAGACGTCTAACTTGTTTTTGCAGGGCATGTTGTGATGTGATATGGTCAAGGCATGATGCTGAATTTTATTGTATGAGATGATCATGTTTTGTAACCGAGTTATCGGCAACTGGCAGGAGCCATATGGTTGTCGCTTTATTGTATGCAATGCAATCGCGTTGTAATGCTTTACTTTATCACTAAGCGGTAGCGATAGTCGTGGAAGCATAAGATTGGCGAGACGACAACGATGCTACGATGGAGATCAAGGTGTCGCGCCGGTGATGATGGTGATCATGACGGTGCTTCGGAGATGGAGATCACAAGCACAAGATGATGATGGCCATATCATATCACCTATATTGATTGCATGTGATGTTTATCTTTTATGCATCTTATCTTGCTTTGATTGACGGTAGCATTATAAGATGATCTCTCACTAAATTATCAAGAAGTGTTCTCCCTGAGTATGCACCGTTGCGAAAGTTCTTCGTGCTGAGACACCACGTGATGATCGGGTGTGATAGGCTCTACGTTCAAATACAACGGGTGCAAAACAGTTGCACACGCGGAATACTCAGGTTATACTTGACGAGCCAAGCATATACAGATATGGCCTCGGAACACGGAGACCGAAAGGTCGAGCGTGAATCATATAGTAGATATGATCAACATAGTGATGTTCACCAATGAAACTACTCCATCTCACGTGATGATCGGACATGGTTTAGTTGATTTGGATCACGTGATCACTTAGAGAATTAGAGGGATGTCTATCTAAGTGGGAGTTCTTAAGTAATATGATTAAATTGAACTTAAATTTGTCATGAACTTAGTCCTGGTAGTATTTTGCAAATTATAGATCAATAGCTCGCGTTGTTGCTTCCCTCTGTTTATTTTGATATGTTCCTAGAGAAAATTGTGTTGAAAGATGTTAGTAGCAATGATGCGGATTGGATCCGTGATCTGAGGTTTATCCTCATTGCTGCACAGAAAAATTATGTCCTTGATGCACCGCTAGGTGACAGACCTATTGCAGGAGCAGATGCAGACGTTATGAACGTTTGACTAGCTCAATATAATGACTACTTGATAGTTTAGTGCACCATGCCTAACGGCTTAGAATCGGGACTTCAAAGACATTTTGAACGTCATGGACCATATGAGATGTTCCAGGAGTTGAAGTTAATATTTCAAGCAAATACCCGAATTGAGAGATATGAAGTCTCCAACAAGTTCTATAGCTAAAAGATGGAGGAGAATCGCTCAACTAGTGAGCATGTGCTCAGATTGTCTGGGTACTACAATCGCTTGAATCAAGTGGGAGTTAATCTTCCAGATAAGATAGTGATTGACAGAATTCTCTAGTCACCATCACCAATTTAGTAGAACTTCGTGATGAACTATAATATGCAAGGGATAACGGAAACAACTCCCAAGCTCTTCGTGATGCTGAAATCAACCAAGGTAGAAACCAAGAAAAACATCAAGTGTTGATGGTTGACAAGACCACTAGTTTCAAGAAAAGGGCAAAGGGAAGAAGGGGAACTTCAAGAAGAACGACAAGCAAGTTGTTGCTCAAGTGAAGAAGCCCAAGTCTGATCCTAAGCTTGAGACTAAGTGCTTCTACTGCAAAGGGACTGGTCACTGGAAGCGGAACTACCCCAAGTGATTGGCGAATAAGAAGGATGGCAAAGTGAACATAAGTATATTTGATATACATGTTATTGATCTGTACTTTACTAGTGTTTATAGCAACCCCTCAGTATTTGATACTAGTTCAGTTGCTAAGATTAGTAACTCGAAACGAGAGTTGCAGAATGGACAAGAGACTAGTTAAGGGTGAAGTGACGATGTGTGTTGGAAGTGGTTCCAAGATTGATATGATCATCATCGCACACTCCCTATACTTTCGGGATTAGTGTTGAACCTGAATAAGTGTTATTTGGTGTTTGCGTTGAGCATGAATATGATTTGATCATATTTATTGTAATACGGTTATTCATTTAAGTAAGAGAATAAATTGTTGTTCTGTTTACATGAATAAAACCTTATATGGTTACACACCCAATGAAAATAGTTCATTGGACCTCGATCGTAGTAATACACATAATCATAATATTGAAACCAAAAGATGCAAAGTTAATAATGATAGTGCAACTTATTTGTGGCACTGCTGTTTAGGTCATATTGGTGTAAAGCACATGAAGAAACTCCATGCTGATGGGCTTTTGGAATCACTTGATTATGAATCAGTTGATGCTTACGAACCATGCCTCATGGGCAAGATTACTAAGACTCTGTTCTTCGGAACAATGGAGCGAGCAACAGATTTGTTGGAAATCATACATACTGATGTATGTGGTTCGATGAATATTGAGGCTCGCGACAAGTATCATTATTTTCTGATCTTCACAGATGATTTGAGCAGATATGAGTATATCTACTTGATGAAACATAAGTCTGAAACATTTGAAAAGTTCAAAGAATTTCAGAGTGAAGTGAAAAATCATCGTAACAAGAAAATAAAGTTTCTACGATCTGATCGTAGAGAAGAGTATTTGAGTTACGAGTTTGGCCTTCGGTTAAAAACAATGTGAAATAGTTTCACTACTCATGCCACCTGGAACACCACAATGTAATGGTGTGTCCGAACGTCATAACCGTACTTTATTGGATATAGTGCAATCTATGATGTATCTTACCGATCTACCACTATCGTTTTGGGGTTATGCATTAGAGACAGCTGCATTCACGTTAAATAGGGCACCATCTAAATCCGTTGAGACGACACCGTATGAACTATGGTTTAGCAAGAAACCTAAGCTGTCGTTTCTTAAAGTTTGAGGTAGCAATGCTTATGTGAAAAAGTTTCAACCTGATAAGCTCAAACCCAAATCGGAGAAATATGTCTTCATAGGATACCCAAAGGAGATTGTTGGGTACACCTTCTATCACAGATCCGAAGGCAAGAATTTTGTTGCTAAATTCGGAAACTTTCTGGAGAAGGAGTTTTTCTCGAAAGAAGTGAGTGGGAGGAAAGTAGAACTTGATGAGGTAACTGTACCTCCTCCCTTATTGGAAAGTAGTACATCACAGAAACCGGTTTCTGTGACACCTACACCAATTAGTGAGGAAGCTAATGATGATGATCATGAAACTTCAAATCAAGTTACTACCGAATCTCGTAGGTAAACCAGAGTGAGATCCGCACCAGAGTGGTACGGTAATCCTGTTCTGGAAGTCATGTTACTAGACCATGACGAACTTGCGAACTATGAGGAAGCGATGATGAGCCCAGATTCCGCAAAATGGTTTGACGCCATGAAATCTGAGATATGATCCATGTATGAGAACAAAGTATGGACTTTGATGGATTTGCCCGATGATCGGCAAGGCATAGAAAATAAATGGATCTTCAAGAGGAAGACGGATGCTGATAGTAGTGTTACTATCTACAAAGCTAGAATTGTCGCAAAAGGTTTTCGACAAGTTCAAGGTGTTGACTACGATGAGAGTTTCTCACTCGTATCTATGCTTGAGTCTGTTCGAATCATGTTAGCAATTGCCACATTTTCTAAAATCTGGCAAATGGATAAACAAAACTACATTCCTTAATGAATTAATTAAAGAAGAGTTGTATACGATGCAACTAGAAGGTTTTGTCGATCCTAAAGGTGTTAACAAAATATGCAAGCTCCAGCAATCCATCTATGGACTGGTACAAGCATCTCGGAGTTGGAATATACGCTTTGATGAGTTGATCAAAGCATATAGTTTTATGCAGACTTGCGGTGAAGCCTGTATTTACAAGAAAGTGAGTGGGAGCACTACAGCATTTCTGATAAGTATATGTGAATGACATATTGTTGATCGGAAATAATGTAGAATTATTCTGTAAAGCATAAAGAAGTATTTGAAAGGAGTTTTTTCAAAGAAAGACTTCGGTGAAGCTGCTTACATATTGAGCTTCAAGATCTATAAAGATAGATCAAGACGCTTGATAAGTTTTTTCAATGAGTACATACCTTGACAAGATTTTGAAATAGTTCAAAATGGAGCAGTCAAAGAAAGAGTTCTTGCCCGTATTACAAGGTGTGAAGTTGAGTAAGACTCAAAGCCCGACCACGGCAGAAGATAGAAAGAGAATGAAAGTCATTCCCTATGCCTTGGCCATAGGTTCTATAAAGTATGTCATGTTGTATACAAGATCTATTGTATACCCTGCACTGATTTGGCAAGGGAGTACAATAGTGATCTAGGAGTAGCTCACTGGACAGCGGTCAGAATTATCCTTAGTGAAATAAGGATATGTTTCTCGATTATGGACGTGACAAAAAGGTTCGTCGTAAAGGGTTACGTTGATGCAAGTTTTTTGACACTGATCCAGATGATTCTAAGTCTCAATCTGGATACATATTGAAAGTGGGAGCAATTAGCTAGAGTAGCTCCGTGCAGAGCATTGTAGGCATAGAATTTTGCAAAATACATACGGATCTGAATTTGGCAGGCCCGTTGACTAAATTTCTCTCACAAGCAAAACATGATCACTCTTTGGGTGTTAATCACATAGCGATGTGAACTAGATTATTGAATCTAGTAAACCCTTTGGGTGTTAGTCACATAGAGATGTGAACCAATCACATAAAGATGTGAGCTATTGGTGTTAATCACATAGCGATGTGAACTAGATTATTGACTCTAGTGCAAGTGGGAGACTGAAGGAAATATGCCCTAGAGGCAATAATAAAGTTATTATTTATTTCCTTATTTCATGATAAATGTTTATTATTCATGCTAGAATTGTATTAACCGGAAACATAATACATGTGTGAATACATAGACAAACAGAGTGTCACTAGTATGCCTCTACTTGACTAGCTCGTTAATCAAAGATGGTTATGTTTCCTAACCATGAACAAAGTGTTGTTCTTTTATTAACGAGGTCACATCATTAGTTGAATGATCTGATTGACATGACCCATTCCATTAGCTTAGCACCCGATCGTTTAGTATGTTGCTATTGCTTTCTTCATGACTTATACATGTTCCTATGACTATGAGATTATGCAACTCCCGTTTGCCGAAGGAACACTTTGGGTGCTACCAAACGTCACAACGTAACTGGGTGATTATAAAGGAGCATTACAGGTGTCTCCAAAGTTAGATGTTGGGTTGGCGTATTTCGAGATTAGGATTTGTCACTCCGATTGTCGGAGAGGTATCTCTAGGCCTCTCGGTAATGCACATCACATAAGCCTTGCAAGCATTGCAACTAATAAGTTAGTTGTGAGATGATGTATTACAGAACGAGTAAAGAGACTTGCCGGTAACGAGATTGAACTAGGTATTGGATACCGACGATCGAATCTCGGGCAAGTAACATACCGATGACAAAGGGAACAACGTATGTTGTTATGCGGTCTGACCGATAAAGATCTTCGTAGAATATGTAGGAGCCAATATGGGCATCCAGGTCCCGCTATTGGTTATTGACCGGAGACGTGTCTCGGTCATGTCTACATTGTTCTCGAACCGTAGGGTCCGCACGCTTAACGTTACGATGACAGTTATTATGAGTTTATGCATTTTGATGTACCGAAGGTAGTTCGGAGTCCCGGATGTGATCACGGACATGACGAGGAGTCTCGAAATGGTCGAGACATAAAGATTGATATATTGGAAGCCTATATTTGGATATCAGAAGTGTTCCGGGTAAAATCGGGATTTTACCGGATTACCGGGAGGTTACCGGAACCCCCCGGGAGCCATATGGGCCTTATTGGGCTTTAGTGGAAAGGTGAAAGGGGCTGCCATGGTGGGCTGCGCGCCTCCCCCCCTCCCCTAGTCCTATTAGGACTAGGAGAGGTGGCCGGCCACCTCTCTCTCTCTCTTTCCCCCTTGGGAGTCCTATTTGGAATAGGATTGGGGGGAGTCCTACTCCTGGTAGGAGTAGGACTCCTCCTGCGCCCTCCTCTTGGCCGGCCAACCCCTCCCCCTTGGATCCTTTATATACGGGGGCAGGGGGCACCTCTAGACACACAAGTTGATCCTTGAGATCGTTCCTTAGCCGTGTGTGGTGCCCCCTGCCACCATATTCCACCTCGATCATATTGTAGCAGTGCTTAGGCGAAGCCCTGCGACGGTAGAACATCAAGACCGTCACCATGCCGTCGTGCTGACAGAACTCTTCCCCGACGCTTTGCTGGATCGGAGCCCGGGGATCATCATCGAGCTGTACGTGTGCTAAGAACTCGGAGGTGCCGGAGTAACGGTGCTTGGATCGGTCAGATCGGGAAGAAGACGTACGACTACTTCCTCTACGTTGTGTCAACGCTTCCGTTGCGATCTACAAGGGTACGTAGATCATACTCTCCCCTCTCGTTGCTATGCATCACCATGATCTTGCGTGTGCATAGGAATTTTTTTGAAATTACTACGTTCCCCAACAGGAACATCCCTCCGCTCTCATAACCTTTTCCAACAAAGAGTCCATATTTTGTAACAACTAATTTATTAGACTCGAAAACCAACTTAAACCCTTCTCTACATAGAAGGGAGCCACTAACGAGGTTCTTCTTGATGGCGGGGACATGTTGCACGTTCTTCAGCTGCACGATCCTTCCCGAAGTAAACTTCAGATCGACCATGCCAACACCATGAACAGAAGCACTCGCGCCATTCCCCATCAATACGGACCCGTGACATGTGACCTGGTAAGAAGTGAACAATGAAATGTCAGCTGTAACGCCCCGAGACCGATGTGCCAGGTGTCGTTCAGTTATTCGCTGGTGTTGCCTTGTCATTGCTTGCGTGTCATGCATTGCATATCATGTCATCATGCGCATTTCATTTGCATACGTGTTCGTCTCATCCATCCGAGCATTTTCCCCGTTGTCCGTTTTGCATTCCGGCGCTTCGTTCTCCTCCGGTGGTCATTTCTACCTTTCTCTCTTGTGTGGGGGTTAAACACTTCCGGATTGGACCGAGACTTGCCAGGCGGCCTTGGTTTACTACCGGTAGACCGCCTGTCAAGTTTCGTATCATTTGGACTTCGTTTGATACTCCAACGGTTAACCGAGGGACCGAGAAGGCCTCGTGTGTGTTGCAGCCCAACACCCTTCCAAAGTGGCCCAAAACCCACCTAACTCTGTTCCATCGTCTCGGTCGTTTGATCACGATCGCGTGGCCGCAAACCGCACCTTATTTGGACTCTCCTAGCTCCCTCTATGCCTATATATACACCCCCCCTCCGAAATTCGCGGTGCCATCCACCCCTAACCCTAGATCTCTCCCTCTCCTCGCGCGCCGGACACATCCACACCGGCCGGACATGTCCACCCCGTCCAGCCACCACAGCCCGGCCAATCAGCGCTTGCCACGTCATCGTCGCTGCCTCTCGCATCCAACCCGCGCGCGCCACATGTCCCTCCCCGCGCCCCACTTCGTCGGGGCCCGGAGGAGCCCAGACCCGGCCCGCGGGGCCCAACCTCGCCGTCGCCCGCGGAGAGCCGCGCCCGCTCATCGCCTTCTCCATCCTCCCTTGCGCCGCCGCACGCCGTCTCGACGCCGGCCGCTCGCCGCCTCGTGCCCGGCCCCGGCCACCGTTGAGCTCGCCGGATGCCACCCCGTCGCCCTTCGCTTCCCGTCGCCGTCCCGGAGCGCAACTGCCTCGATCCGTCCCCAGGGACGAGCCCCGGTGCCGCCCGCCTCCAGATCCGGCGCCGCCGCCTCGGTCCCTGCCGTCCCCGTCGCCGGAGTTCCCAGCGAGCGCCGCCGCCGCCATGGATCGGGAGGAGCCCGATCCAGCCGCTCCCTCCCCGGCTTCGTTGTCCTGCCGCGTGGGCCGCGCCTGAGTCCGGCCCAGCGAGCGCCAAGGCCCAGCCGCTCCTCTCTGCCCGGCCTCCCAGGCCCAGCGCAGCGCCAGGCGCAACGCGCCGTCCGCACCGGCCTGCCTCCTTCTCTTTTCCGGGCCAGGCCCATGGGTGAGCACCCCCCCCCCCCCCCGCAGCGCCCCTCCTTTTTTTTCCTTACCGTTGGGCTTGCCCCAGATTTGGCCCGTGTTGTTTTTTTCTCGTCCTGCGATTTGTCCATTATCCAGTGCATTGGCAGTTTTGCGGTATAGTCCCCCTAGTTCATGCATTTAATAACTCATGAACCGTGCATCGGATTAAAATGATCTATATATGAAACTTGCCCAGAATTTTGCGTAGATTAACAATATGCAACTTTCACCCATGTTTAAATTGTTTAAAATGTTGTTTGCATTAAATTTGCTCTATGCCATGCTAAAATGATTTAATTCATAACTATTTAACCGTAACTCCGTTTTTAATAATCTTTATATGGAAATGGGGTAGAATTTTGCCTAGTTTAACATGGTGGCCTCATCTTGCATGTTAAACAATGCTAAAATTGTGTTTAGGACAGATCAGGACCTAACCTAATAATTGCACATGAGGATTTTCCGGAATTGTTGTTCGTTGCTTCCGGCCTCATTTAACCTTGACTAGATAGGTAGTTTTCGTTTGCTTCTCCTCTTGCCATGATTAACAACATTTAATATTGTTGGGTACATAAACGGGAGAGAACTAAATAATTGACGTGGTGTTCCGTCAATATGCACCTCGTTGCATATTGAGCTCCACTTAACTTGTAGTGTTGTTTGTGCACTTTGCCATGCCATGCCATGCTTCATTAAACCGGACATACATCATACTCGTTTGTGCATCATTCCATGTTGATGTGTTGGTTGTTTACTATGTTGTGTGCTTCTTTTCCGGTGATTGCTTCTTCGGGTTGGTTCCGATAACGTCGTGTTGTGAGGATTCGTTCAACTTCGTCCGTCTGTCTTCTTCATGGACTCGTTCTTCTTCCTTGCGGGATTTCAGGCAAGATGATCATACCCTCGAAATCACTACTATCTTTGCTATGCTAGATGCTCGCTCTTTTGCTATGCCATTGCTATGATGCCTACCACTTGCTTGTCAGCCTCCCAAATTGCCATGTTCAGCCCCTAACCCACCTTTGTCCTAGCAAACCGTTGATTGGCTATGTTACCGCTTTGCTCAGCCCCTCTTATAGCGTTGTTAGTTGCAGGTGAAGATCGAAGTTTGTTCCTTGTTGGAACGTGGAGACCGCTCCTTGTTGGAACATTTATTTACTTGTTGGGATATCACTATATATCGTATTTAATTAATGCATCTATATACTTGGTAAAGGGTGGAAGGCTCGGCCTTATGCCTGGTGTTTTGTTCCACTCTTGCCGCCCTAGTTTCCGTCATATCGGTGTTATGTTCCCGGATTTTGCGTCCCTTACGCGGTTGGGCTATAATGGGAACCCCTTGACAGTTCGCCTTAAGTAAAGCTTTGCCAGCAATGCCCGACGTTGGTTTTACCATTTGCCACCTAGCCTTTTTCCCTTGGGAGTCGCGCGCCCAAGGGTCATCTTATTTTAACCCCCCCCCCCCCCCCCCGGCCAGTGCTTCTCTAAGTGTTGGTCCAACTGAGCGATGTCCGAGGCTACCAGGGGCAACTCTGGGCTGGCTTGCCCGACGTCTTGCTCATCCGGTGTGCCCTGAGAAAGAGATATGTGCAGCTCCTATCGGGATTTGTCGGCACATCTGGGTGGTGTTGCTAGTTTAGTTTTACCCTGTCGAAATGTCTTGTTGTACCGAGGTACCGAGTCTGATCGGAACGTCTCGGGTGGAGGTCTATTCCTTCGTTGACCGTGAGAGCTTGTCATGGGCTAAGTTGGGACACCCTGCAGGGATTTGATCTTTCGAAAGTTGTGCCCGCGGTTATGGGCAGATGGGAATTTGTTAACGTCCGGTTGTAGAAAACCTGAACTTGACCTTAATTAAAATGAATCAACAGCGTGTGTAACCGTGATGGTCTCTTTCCGGGGGAGTCCGTGAAGTGAACACGGTTGTTGGAGTTATGCTTGACGCAGGTAGCCTAGGATCACTTCTTGATCATACTTTTATCGACCGTGCTTTGCCTTCTCTTCTCGCTCTTATTTGCGTATGTTAGCCACCATATATGCTAGTCGCTTGCTGCAGCTCCACCTCATACCTTTACCTTACCCATAAGCTTAAATAGTCTTGATCGCGAGGGTGCGAGATTGCTGAGTCCCTGTGGCTCACAGATACTTCCAAAACCAGTTTGCAGGTGCCGACGAGTCCGTGCAGATGACGCAACCAAGATCAGGAGGAGCTCGATGAAGATCTTGTCCTTTATGTTGT
The DNA here is from genome assembly GCA_034509565.1 of Triticum monococcum. Lineage (NCBI taxonomy): Eukaryota > Viridiplantae > Streptophyta > Magnoliopsida > Poales > Poaceae > Triticum > Triticum monococcum. Next base: position 431,216,200 of record CM067845.1, read on the forward strand.
TTCGTGCTAGTTGTTCAGTAGTGGAGCCCAGTTGGGGTCGATCGGGGACCTTTGTCGCATTTGGGGTTCTTCTTTTATTTTGGTTCCGTAGTCGGACCATGAGTGTATTTGAATGATGTAATGCTTTATTCATGTATTTGTGTGAAGTGGCGATTGTAAGCCAACTATGTATCCTTTTCCTTATTATATTACATGGGTTGTGTGGAGATTACCTCACTTGCGACATTGCCTTCAATGCGATTATGCCTCTAAGTCGTGCCTCGACACGTGGGAGATATAGTCGCATCGAGGGTGTTTCAAGTTGGTAATCAGAGCCTTCCCCGACCTTAGGAGCCCCCACTGATTGATCGTTTTTAGCGGCCGAGTTATGTCTAGAAAAATGTTTTGAGTCCTTAGGAATTATATATCGGAGAGCTTAGGAATTCTTTTTACTCCCCAGTCTCCTCATCGCTCTGGTAAGGCATCCTGACGTAGAGTTTTGACTCTTCTCTTCTCAAATTTCACAAAAAAAATTAGGATCACGCGAGTATCTTGGTTTTGTTCCGATGGCTTATGATGAGAATACTGTCTTGGTGCCTCCTGTCAGGGGTTTAGTGGAAGTGTCCCGGGGAGTTGAGCTCTGAGGTGTTGTCATCATAATTTTATCGTTGCAATTCTGGTATACTTGAGATATGTTCGCGACATCGAAAATCTCTTTTATGCAGTTCGTTGGTGAGATAACCTCGACGCCACCCAGTACTGGGGCGGGAGTTCGGGAGTATCGCCATAACTTGTATAACGGATGCTTTTCGAAGGTTGAGATAGATGGTTTCTGAAGGTTTCTTGGTTATGTGTTGAAGGATGGATGCAGCTGGATGTAGGATTTGCTAGCTTGGGTGAGATATTATGCTTCCCCTGTATCCCCAACACCTGATTGCATAACCGGAAAGTTTCGGGAGTTTCATAGGTGGGAATTCAAATAGCTCTTAGGATATCTTTCCGACAGATGTATGATATGAAATTGGGGTTCAACGTCTAGTGGTTCGCCTATTCACGGTCGATTTTACAGTGGTCTCGTTGTGTCTTAAAGAGTCCTTGGCTATGCTGACTCGGGGACGCTTCGTATGTCATGTGCACTAACTTGTACATGATGGTGCTGTACGATCGAGCCCGTGTAGGTCCCACCACGAAAACTTCGGACGAAATCTCTATCATATGTTTGTTCCGGCTTATTTCGCAAGCCAACCCTTTGTTTTGTTTTGAGTTGTGGTATTCGATTTGCTTCGAAGTCAAATGTTGATTCCATATTTTTCCTAAATGGTGTTCTCATACTCCGATGTGAATACTAATCCCTCTTGATCATCGAGATTGTTTTTGTCAATCCCTTTTTAACCGGCGTGCTTCTCCTCAAGTGGATCCGATCATTTCAACTCCCGCAAGATCAATTATCACTTCTTCTCAACGGTGTTGGTTTCATTCATCCCAAGCTGCCTTTGTTTTTCCCTCCCTCCCACCCTTGTTTCTTCGAGGAACCATATTTCTTATTCAAGTATCCTTTTATTCATGTCAAGTCTCTCCATTCTTTTCTATCAATATTCTTATCCGGTGATTCTCATGAATATTCTAACGGAGCTTCAAGTTATCATTCTTCATTCTTTTCTTCTCCGGTGGATTCAAGTCAAGCCTTCGGTGTTGATCATATTCCTTTCCTCGTTCAGAAGCTTTATCATACCGGTGCTCATCATATTCATTCATTTCTCACTATTCATTTATTCCGGAGTGCTCAAGATATCTCGAAGATTCATGTTTCCACTCTGCTTTCGTAATCCTTTCAAACTCTTTCGAGGACGTTATTTCATTCTAAGCCATTTAATTTCAACCGGTGCAATCTCTCTTTCTAATCGTTCAACGGTGTATCTTTTGAGTGGGCCCTAACCCACAGGTCTTTTCCCAGGATCTTACCTGACTCTTCTTATTCTCCCGGAGTTAGCCTAAATTCTTTCATAGTTTGACGTAAGAATGAATTATCATCAGTAAAATGCCATCTCCTACTTCTTTCACAATTCTTTTCATAGTTGGCTCAACCTCTTAGCTTTTGATTCTTTCGGAGTGTCTAAATAATTCATGGTGGTGTTTCTCGTCGTCATTTGAAGACCGAAGAAGAGTTTTACCTCCATATCTTATCTGTTCTCTCAGAGAATCGTGGTTCTAATTCGAGGTCATCCTCTCATAATTGTTCGATTGTGAGAATTCTTTTTATCCATCCGGAGCAATTCAGGAGCCTTTTCAGTTTGTTCATCCGGAGTCCATCAATTCTGATTTATTCATTCTCAGCCTTCAGTGATCATTCTCCTACTTTACCGGTGTTTCTCTCAAGTGATCTTTAATCAGCCCGTGATCTCTTCGTTCTCATGTATCTAAATTCTCTCAAGCTCCTTCTTTCATTTGCTAATTCTTCCCGGTGATTCGTTATCTTTTATTCGTTCTTTTTTAATTCTTACGGTGGTTCTTCCAGATTTCTCTTCCTTATCAATTTATTCGTTGTTTCTATTCTACCGGTGGGTCGTTCAAGTTTTTCTCAAGTTATCGATATCTCTCTTTAATCCTTGATACGAGAATAAGTAGTATGCCAATTCCATTGTTTGTCATCAATCTAAATTGGTGAAGGATAAGCATAATGTAATTCCTACTCTTGTTTCATCCAAGTGATTTAATTCCTTATGCCGGAGGCTCATCAAAATTCTCGATTTCTTTTGTTTCATCTTCTCTTCCCGCAATTCCAAGATCTCTCAGTTATATCGTCATGAAGGTCCATCTAATCATTACAAGGTTTCACTTTGTGTTTTCAACTTCTCTTTCTTTTTGTATCCTTTTGTTTACCGGAGTTCTTTATGAAGGTTCTACATGATGGCTCAGCTATGATTTAATTCATTCTCGAAGGGTTCATCAAGATTCTTTTCAGACGAGCTCAAGCATTCTTCTTCTTGTAATCCGGAGTGCAATTCTTTCAACCGTATTACCGGAGGTGGTATTGTGTCATTCTTGATAATTTGGTTTCGTGTTTTCATGATTCACATGCTGTCAAGATTGGGATATTTTTAAATCCATCAACCTATTCGTTGGTATTGTCTTGCGTTATATTTCACCTAAAGCCTTCCCTAAGGATGGTTGTTATTATGGTGCTTATATATGATCCAAGCTCTTCATTTATCCTCCCGGTGAAATAGTTTCTTGTCTCCTTGTTCTTATAAACCCAATTCTTTTCCCGTTAGTGGCAGAATTTCACCTCAGTTTTGAGATGTTTTCCATAAGACCATATCATGATTACTCTTTTCGTTGTTGTTTTTACAACAATTCTGTTCGACTTTTCTCCTAAAGATGCCTTGTCAAGCTCTTTTGTGGCAGAAGTTGGCATTGTCTTCTACATTCGATTGCCTCAATTATCTTTACTCTACTCTTTTGTTCCGGAGCCATGGTGATGTTGCTCTCTTCAACCCATCTTCTTGTTTTGTCAGGATCGTGTTCTTGTCATGCCTATCCTTTTAATTGGAGTGTTGTGCCCTCTTTTCAAGTAACCTCTCATCTTTTCAAGTTCAATTCCTTCCACTTACAGACGGAGTGCTGTCCAAATTATATCACTCTTATTCCTTCCCTATCTTGCTTAACCGGAGTATTGTGCCCCTTTGTTCAAGTTCTTTTCGCCTTATCAAGTCTTGCATCCCTTTATCAACCGGAGTGTCATGTTTTCATTTGAGCTCTCTCATCTTATCAAATTTTGACTGCCTTCAAAACCGGAGTGCTGTCTGAGATCTTTCTTACCCCTTGTTCCATTCATTCAATAGTTACGGAGACAGTGTATTGTGATTTCATCAAGTATCTTCTCATCTTATCAAGTTATTATTCAATTCCTTTTCTTTTCAACCGGAGTGCTGCCCGAATTTGGTCTTCCTTGATCCCCTTCTTTAACCGGAGTGTTTCTCTATATATATCTTCCCTTCAACCTCAAGGTTTCACAATGCTCTTTGTCCATCTTTTCTAACGGAGTGTTTTTCACTTCGTTCATCTTCATTGTATTTCCTTTTCTCTCGAATTTGTTCAACCTCGCAAGGTTCTTTGGGTTCACTCGTTTGTCAAAGAAGCAACTTAGCTTACCTCTTCTCTTTTCATTCCGTCTTCCCTCCGGTGCCATTCTAGATCTCGGGACGAGATCCTCTCGTAGTGGTGGAGTGTTGTAACGCCCCGAGACCGATGTGCCAGGTGTCGTTCAGTTATTCGCTGGTGTTGCCTTGTCATTGCTTGCGTGTCATGCATTGCATATCATGTCATCATGCGCATTTCATTTGCATACGTGTTCGTCTCATGCATCCGAGCATTTTCCCCGTTGTCCGTTTTGCATTCCAGCGCTTCGTTCTCCTCCGGTGGTCATTTCTGCCTTTCTTTCTTGTGTGAGGGTTAAAAATTTCCGGATTGGACCGAGACTTGCCAAGCGGCCTTGGTTTACTACCGGTAGACCGCCTGTCAAGTTTCGTATCATTTGGACTTCGTTTGATACTCCAACGGTTAACCGAGGGACCGAGAAGGCCTCGTGTGTGTTGCAGCCCAAAACCCTTCCAAAGTGGCTCAAAACCCACCTAACTCTGTTCCATCGTCTCGGTCGTTTGATCACGATCGCGTGGCCGCAAACTGCACCTCATTTGGACTCTCCTAGCTCCCTCTATGCCTATATATACACCCCCCCTCCGAAATTCGCGGTGCCATCCACCCCTAACCCTAGATCTCTCCCTCTCCTCGCGCGCCGGACACATCCACACCGGCCGGACATGTCCACCCCGTCCAGCCACCACAGCCCGGCCAATCAGCGCTTGCCACGTCATCGTCGCTGCCTCCCGCATCCAACCCACGCGCGCCACATGTCCCTCCCCGCGCCCCACTTCGTCGGGGCCCGGAGGAGCCCAGATCCGGCCCGCGGGGCCCAACCTCGCCGTCGCCCGCGGAGAGCCGCGCCCGCTCATCGCCTTCTCCATCCTCCCTTGCGCCGCCGCACGCCATCTCGACGCCGGCCGCCCGCCGACGCCGCTCGCCGCCTCGTGCCCGGCCCCGGCCACCGTTGAGCTCGCCGGATGCCGCCCCGTCGCCCTTCGCTTCCCGTCGCCGTCCCGGAGCGCAACTGCCTCGATCCGTCCCCAGGGAGGAGCCCCGGTGCCGCCCGCCTCCAGATCCGGCGCCGCCACCTCGGTCCCTGCCGTCCCCGTCGTCGGAGTTCCCAGCGAGCGCCGCCGCCGCCATGGATCGGGAGGAGCCCGATCCAGCCGCTCCCTCCCCGGCTTCGTTGTCCTGCCGCGTGGGCCGCGCCTGAGTCCGGCCCAGCGAGCGCCAAGGCCCAGCCGCTCCTCTCTGCCCGGCCTCCCAGGCCCAGCGCAGCGCCAGGCGCAGCGCGCCGTCCGCACCGGCCTGCCTCCTTCTCTTTTCCGGGCCAGGCCCATGGGTGAGCAGCCCCCCCGCAGCGCCCCTCCTTTTTTTTCCTTACCGTTGGGCTTGCCCCAGATTCGGCCCGTGTTGTTTTTTTTTCTCGTCCTACGATTTGTCCATTATCCAGTGCATTGGCAGTTTCGCGGTATAGTCCCCCTAGTTCATGCATTTAATAACTCATGAACCGTGCATCGTATTAAAATGATCTATATATAAAACTTGCCCAGAATTTTGCGTAGATTAACAATATGCAACTTTCACCCATGTTTAAATTGTTTAAAATGTTGTTTGCATTAAATTTGCTCTATGCCATGCTAAAATGATTTAATTCATAACTATTTAACCGTAACTCCGTTTTTAATAATCTTTATATGGAAATGGGGTAGAATTTTGCCTAGTTTAACATGGTGGCCTCATCTTGCATGTTAAACAACGCTAAAATTGTGTTTAGGACAGATCAGGACCTAACCTAATAATTGCACATGAGGATTTTTCGGAATTGTTGTTCATTGCTTCCGGCCTCATTTAACCTTGACTAGATAGGTAGTTTTCGTTTGCTTCTCCTCTTGCCATGATTAACAACATTTAATATTGTTGGGTACATAAACGGGAGAGAACTAAATAATTGACGTGGTGTTCCGTCAATATGCACCTCGTTGCATATTGAGCTCCACTTAACTTGTAGTGTTGTTTGTGCACTTTGCCATGCCATGCCATGCTTCATTAAACCGGACATACATCATACTCGTTTGTGCATCATGCCATGTTGATGTGTTGGTTGTTTACTATGTTGTGTGCTTCTTTTCCGGTGATTGCTTCTTCGGGTTGGTTCCGATAACGTCGTGTTGTGAGGATTCGTTCAACTTCGTCCGTCTGTCTTCTTCATGGACTCGTTCTTCTTCCTTGCGGGATTTCAGGCAAGATGATCATACCCTCGAAATCACTACTATCTTTGCTATGCTAGATGCTCGCTCTTTTGCTATGCCATTGCTACGATGCCTACCACTTGCTTGTCAGCCTCCCAAATTGCCATATTCAGCCCCTAACCCACCTTTGTCCTAGCAAACCGTTGATTGGCTATGTTACCGCTTTGCTCAGCCCCTCTTATAGCGTTGTTAGTTGCAGGTGAAGATCGAAGTTTGTTCCTTGTTGGAACGTGGAGACCGCTCCTTGTTGGAACATTTATTTACTTGTTGGGATATCACTATATATCATATTTAATTAATGCATCTATATACTTGGTAAAGGGTGCAAGGCTCGGCCTTATGCCTGGTGTTTTGTTCCACTCTTGCCGCCCTAGTTTCCGTCATATCGGTGTTATGTTCCCGGATTTTGCGTCCCTTACGCGGTTGGGCTATAATGGGAACCCCTTGACAGTTCGCCTTAAGTAAAGCTTTACCAGCAATGCCCGACGTTGGTTTTACCATTTGCCACCTAGCCTTTTTCCCTTGGGAGTCGCGCGCCCAAGGGTCATCTTATTTTAACCCCCCCGGGCCAGTGCTTCTCTAAGTGTTGGTCCAACTGAGCGATGTCCGAGGCTACCAGGGGCAACTCTGGGCTGGCTTACCCGATGTCTTGCTCATCCGGTGTGCCCTGAGAAAGAGATATGTGCAGCTCCTATCGGGATTTGTCGGCACATCTGGGTGGTGTTGCTGGTTTAGTTTTACCCTGTCGAAATGTCTTGTTGTACCGAGGTACCGAGTCTGATCGGAACGTCTCGGGTGGAGGTCTATTCCTTCGTTGACCATGAGAGCTTGTCATGGGCTAAGTTGGGACACCCTGCAGGGATTTGATCTTTCGAAAGCCGTGCCCACGGTTATGGGCAGATGGGAATTTGTTAACGTCCGGTTGTAGAAAACCTAAACTTGACCTTAATTAAAATGAATCAACAGCGTGTGTAACCGTGATGGTCTCTTTCCGGGGGAGTCCGGGAAGTGAACACGGTTGTTGGAGTTATGCTTGACGTAGGTAGCCTAGGATCACTTCTTGATCATACTTTTATCGACCGTGCTTTGCCTTCTCTTCTCGCTCTCATTTGCGTATGTTAGCCACCATATATGCTAGTCGCTTGCTGTAGCTCCACCTCATACCTTTACCTTACCCATAAGCTTAAATAGTCTTGATCGCGAGGGTGCGAGATTACTGAGTCCCCGTGGCTCACAGATACTTCCAAAACCAATTTGCAGGTGCCGACGAGTCCGTGCAGATGACGCAACCAAGCTCAGGAGGAGCTCGATGAAGATCTTGTCCTTTATGTTGTTTCGTGCTAGTTGTTCAGTAGTGGAGCCCAGTTGGGGTCGATCGGGGACCTTTGTCGCATTTGGGGTTCTTCTTTTATTTTGGTTCCGTAGTCGGACCATGAGTGTATTTGAATGATGTAATGCTTTATTCATGTATTTGTGTGAAGTGGCGATTGTAAGCCAACTATGTATCCTTTTCCTTATTATATTACATGGGTTGTGTGGAGATTACCTCACTTGCGACATTGCCTTCAATGCGATTATGCCTCTAAGTCGTGCCTCGACACGTGGGAGATATAGTCGCATCGAGGGTGTTTCATCAGCACACACATGAACACCTGCACCTGTGTCCACCCACCAATCATTGGGTTGAAACACTGAAAAGCAGTAAATAAATTACCGTACCTAGATGCACCATTCTCATTGTTGCCCACAATCATGTTGACAGACTTGGAGTCCTGTCCTGACTTCTTGTACTTGTTTGGGCACTTGTTGGCCCAATGTTCAACCGAACCACAAGTAAAGCAGCCCTCGTCCTTCTTGTTCTTCTTGAAGGTCTTCTTACCCTGCTTCTTAAAGTCGGTATTGAAGGAAATATGCCCTAGAGGCAATAATAAAGTTATTATTTATTTCCTTATATCATGATAAATGTTTATTATTCATGCTAGAATTGTATTAACCGGAAACATAATACATGTGTGAATACATAGACAAACAGAGTGTCACTAGTATGCCTCTACTTGACTAGCTCGTTAATCAAAGATGGTTATGTTTCCTAACCATGGACAAAGAGTTGTTATTTCATTAATGGGATCACATCATTAGTTGAATGATCTGATTGACATGACCCATTCCATTAGCTTAGCACCCGATCGTTTAGTATGTTGCTATTGCTTTCTTCATGACATATACATGTTCCTATGACTATGAGATTATGCAACTCCCGTTTGCCGGATGAACACTTTGTGTGCTACCAAACATCACAACGTAACTGGGTGATTATAAAGGAGCTCTACAGGTGTCTCCAAAGGTACATGTTGGGTTGGCGTATTTCGAGATTAGGATTTGTCACTCCGAATGTCGAAGAGGTATCTCCGGGCCCTCTCGGTAATGCACATCACTTAAGCCTTGCAAGCATTGCAACTAATGAGTTGGTTGCGGGATGATGTATTACGGAACGAGTAAAGAGACTTGCCGGTAACGAGATTGAACTAGGTATTGGATACCGACGATCGAATCTCGGGCAAGTAACATACCGATGACAAAGGGAACAACGTATGTTGTTATGCGGTCTGACCGATAAAAGATCTTCGTAGAATATGTAGAAACCAATATGGGCATCCAGGTCCCGCTATTGGTTATTGACCGAAGATGTGTCTCGGTCATGTCTACATTGTTCTCGAACCATAGGGTCCGCACGCTTAAGGTTTCGATGACAGTTATATTATGAGTTTTGATGTACTGAAGGAGTTCGAAGTCCCGGATGAGATCGGGGACATGATGAGGAGTCTCGAAATGGTCGAGACGTAAAGATCGATATATTGGACGACTATATTCAGACTTCGGAAAGGTTCCGAGGGATTCGGGTATTTTTCGGAGTACCGGAGAGTTACGGGAATTCGCTGAGAGAAGTATTGGGCCTTATTGGGCCATGCGGGAAAGAGAGAGGGGCTGCCTAGGGCAGGCCGCGCGCCCCCCCAAGGCCTAGTCCGAATTGGACTAGGGGGAGGGGCTACGCCCCTTCCTTGTTTCCTACTCCTACTACATGGAAGGACTCCTAGTTGGACTAGGAAAGGGGGAATCCTACTCCCGGTGGGAGTAGGACTCCCATAGGGCACGCCATAGAGAGGGCCGGCCCTTCCCTCCTCCACTCCTTTATATACGGGGGCAGGGGGCACCCCATTGACGCACAAGCTGATCTTCGTGATCGTTCCTTAGCCGTGTGCGGTGCCCCCTTCCACCATATTCCACCTCGGTCATATTGTTGCATTGCTTAGGCGAAGCCCTGCGACGGTTGAACATCAAGATCGTCACCACGCCATCGTGCTGACGGAACTCCTCCTCGAAGCTTTGCTATATCGGAGCCTGGGGAGCGTCATCGAGCTGAACGTGTGCCAAGAACTCGGAGGTGCCGGAGTAACGGTGCTTGGATCGGTTGGACCGGGAAGACGTACGACTACTTCCTCTACGTTGCGTCAACGCTTCCGCTTCGGTCTACGAGGGTACGTAGACAACACTCTCCCATCTCGTTGCTATGCATCACCATGATCTTGTGTGTGCGTAGGAATTTTTTTTGAAATTACTACGTTCCCCAACAGTGGCATCCGAGCCTAGGTTTTTATGGTTTGATGTTATATGCACGAGTAGAACACAAGTGAGTTGTGGGCGATATAAGTCATACTGCTTACCAGCATGTCATACTTTGGTTCGGCGATATTGTTGGATGAAGCGGCCCGGACCGACATTATGCGTATGCTTACGCGAGACTGGTTCTACCGCCGTGCTTTGCACACAGGTGGCTGGCGGGTGTCAGTTTCTCCAACTTTAGTTGAACCGAGTGTGGCTACACCCGGTCCTTGTGAAGGTTAAAACAACACCAACTTGACACACTATTGTTGTGGTTTTGATGCGTAGGTAAGATTGGTTCTTGCTTAAGCCCGTAGCAACCACGTAAAACTTGCAACAACAAAGTAGAGGACGTCTAACTTGTTTTTGCAGGGCATGTTGTGATGTGATATGGTCAAAACGTGATGAGATATAAGTTATTGTATGAGATGATCATGTTTTGTTGAAGTTATCGGCAACTGGCAAAAGCCTTATGGTTGTCTCTTTATTGCATAAGATGCAAGCGCCAAATAATTGCTTTACTTTATCGCTATGCGATAGCAATAGTTGCAAGAGCAATAGTTGGCGAGACGACCGTGTGACGACACATTGATATAGATCAAGATGATGGAGATCATGGTGTCATGCCGATGACGATAGAGATCATGACAGTACTTTGGAGATGGAGATCAAAGGCGCAAGATGATGATGGCCATATCATGTCACATATTTTGATTGCATATGATGTTTATCTTTTATACATCTTATTTTGCTTAGTTTGACGGTAGCATTTTAAGATGATCTCTCACTAATTATCAAGAAGTGTTCTCCCTGAGTATGCACCGTTGCGAAAGTTCTTCGTGCTGAGACACCACGTGATGATCGGGTGTGATAGGCTCTACGTTCAAATACAACGGGTGCAAAACAGTTGCACACGCGGAATACTCGGGTTATACTTGACGAGCCAAGCATATACAGATATGGCCTCGGAACACGGAGACCGAAAGGTCGAGCGTGAATCATATAGTAGATATGATCAACATAGTGATGTTCACCAATGAAACTACTCCATCTCACGTGATGATCGGACATGGTTTAGTTGATTTGGATCACGTATCACTTAGAGGATTAGAGGGATGTCTATCTAAGTGGGAGTTCTTAAGTAATATGATTAAATTGAACTTAAATTTATCATGAACTTAGTCCTGGTAGTATTTTGCAAATCATGTTGTAGATCAATAGCTCGCGTTGTTGCTTCCCTGTGTTTATTTTGATATGTTCCTAGAGAAAATTGTGTTGAAAGATGTTAGTAGCAATGATGCGGATTGGATCCGTGATCTGAGGTTTATCCTCATTGCTGCACAGAAGAATTATGTCCTTGATGCACCGCTAGGTGACAGACCTATTGCAGGAGCAGATGCAGACGTTATGAACATTTGGCTAGCTCAATATGATGACTACTTGATAGTTTAGTGCACCATGCTTAATGGCTTAGAATCGGGACTTCAAAGACGTTTTGAACGTCATGGACCATATGAGATGTTCCAGGAGTTGAAGTTAATATTTCAAACAAATACCTGAGTTGAGAGATATGAAGTCTCCAACAAGTTCTATAGCTAAAAGATGGAGGAGAATCGCTCAAGCTGTGAGCATGTGCTCAGATTGTCTGGGTACTACAATCGCTTGAATCAAGTGGGAGTTAATCTTCCAGATAAAATAGTGATTGACAGAATTCTCTAGTCACCATCACCAAGTTAGTAGAACTTCGTGATGAACTATAATATGCAAGGGATAACGGAAACGATTCCCTAGCTCTTCGTAATGCTGAAATTGACGAAGGTAGAAATCGAGAAAAACATCAAGTGTTGATGGTAGACAAGACCAGTAGTTTCAAGAAAAGGGCAGAGGGAAGAAGGGGAACTTCAAGAAGAACAGCAAGCAAGTTGCTGCTCAAGTGAAGAAGCCCAAGTCTGCTCCTAAGCCTGAGACTAAGTGCTTCTACTGCAAAGGGACTGGTCACTGAAAGCGGAACTACCCCAAGTGATTGGCGGATAAGAAGGATGGCAAAGTGAACATAAATATATTTGATATACATGTTATTGATGTGTACTTTACTAGTGTTTATAGCAACCCCTCAGTATTTGATACTAGTTCAGTTGCTAAGATTAGTAACTCGAAACGGGAGTTGCAGAATAAACAGAGACTAGTTAAGGGTGAAGTGACGATGTGTGTTGGAAGTGGTTCCAAGATTGATATGATCATCATCGCACACTCCCTATAATTTCGGGATTAGTGTTGAACCTAAATAAGTGTTATTTGGTGTTTGCGTTGAACATGAATATGATTTGATCATGTTTATTGTAATACGGTTATTCATTTAAGTAAGAGAATAAATTGTTGTTCTGTTTACATGAATAAAACCTTATATGGTTACACACCCAATGAAAATAGTTCATTGGATCTCGATCGTAGTGATAAACATAATCATAATATTGAACCAAAAGATGCAAAGTTAATAATGATAGTGCAACTTATTTGTGGCACTGCCGTTTAGGTCATATTGGTGTAAAGCGCATGAAGAAACTCCATGCTGATGGGCTTTTGGAATCACTTGATTATGAATCAGTTGATGCTTGCGAACCATGCCTCATGGGCAAGATGACTAAAACTCTGTTCTTCGGAACAATGGAGCGAGCAACAGATTTGTTGGAAATCATACATACTGATGTATGTGGTCCGATGAATATTGAGGCTCGCGACAAGTATCATTATTTTCTGATCTTCACAGATGATTTGAGCAGATATGGGTATATCTACTTAATGAAACACAAGTCTGAAACAGTTGAAAAATTCAAAGAATTTCAGAGTGAAGTGGAGAATCATCATAACAAAAATAAAAGTTTCTACGATATGATCGCAGAAGTAAAATATTTGAGCTACGAGTTTGGTCTTCAATTAAAACAATGTGGAATAGTTTCACAAACTCATGCCACCTGGAACACCACAGCATAATGGTGTGTCTGAATGTCATAACCGTACTTTATTAGATATGGTGCGATCTATGATGTCTTTTACCGATCTACCACTATCATTTTGGGGTTATGCATTAGAGACAGTTGCATTCACGTTAAATAGGGCACCATCTAAGTCCGTTGAGACGACACAATCTGAACTGTGGTTTGGCAAGAAACCAAAGTTGTCACTTCTTAAAGTTTGGGGTTGTGATGCTTATATGAAAAAAGTGTCATCCTAATAAGCTCAAACCCAAATCGGAGAAATATGTCTTCATAGGATACCCAAAGGAGACTGTTGGGTACACCTTCTATCAAAAATCCGAAGGCAAGACTTTTATTGCTAAATTCGGAGTTTTTCTAGAGAAGGAGTTTCTCTCGAAAGAAGTGAGTGGGAGGAAAGTAGAACTTGATGAGGTAACTGTACCTGCTCACTTATTGGAAAGTAGTTCATCACAGAAATTTGTTCCTGTGACTACTACACCAATTAGTGAGGAAGCTAATGATGATGATCATGTAACTTCAGATCAAGTTACTACCGAATCTCGTAGGTAAACCAGAGTGAGATCCGCACCAGAGTGGTACGGTAATCCTATTCTGGAAGTCATGTTACTAGACCATGATGAACTTGCGAACTATGAGGAAGCGATGATGAGCCCAGATTCCGCAAAATGGCTTGAGGCCATGAAATCTGAGGTGGGATCCATGTATGAGAACAAAGTATGGACTTTGGTTGACTTGCCCGATGATCGGCAAGCCATAGAAAATAAATGGATCTTCAAAAGGAAGACGGACGCTGATAGTAGTGTTACTATCTACAAAGCTAGAATTGTCGCAAAAGGGTTTCGACAAGTTCAAGGTGTTGACTACGATGAGATTTTCTCACTCGTATCTATGCTTAAAGTCTGTCCGAATCATGTTAGCAATTGCCGCATTTTATGAAATCTGGCAAATGGATAAACAAAACTGCATTCCTTAATGGATTTACTAAAGAAGAGTTGTATAAGATGCAACTAGAAGGTTTTGTCGATCCTAAAGGTGTTAACTAAATATGCAAGCTCCAGCGATCCATCTATGGACTGGTGCAAGAATCTCGGAGTTGGAATATACACTTTGATAAGTTGATCAAAGCATATAGTTTTATACAGACTTGCGGTGAAGCCTGTATTTACCAGAAAGTGAGTGGGACCACTACAGCATTTCTGATAAGTATATGTGTATGACATATTGTTGATCGGAAATAATGTAGAATTATTCTGCAAAGCATAAAGGAGTGTTTGAAAGGAGTTTTTCAAAGAAAGACCTCGGTGAAGTTGCTTATATATTGAGCATCAAGATTTATAGAGATAGATCAAGACGCTTGATAAGTTTTTTCAATAAATACATACCTTGACAAGATTTTGAAGTAGTTCAAAATGGAACAGTCAAAGAAAGAGTTTCTTGCCTATGTTACAAGGTGTGAAATTGAGTAAGACTCAAAGCCCGACCACGGCAGAAGATAGAAAGAGAATGAATGTCATTCCCTATGCCTTGGTCATAGGTTCCATAAAGTATGACATGCTGTGTACCAGATCTATTGTATACCCTACCACTGAGTTTGGCAAGGGAGTACAATAGTGATTTAGGAGTAGATCACTGGACAGCGGTCAAAATTATCCTTAATGGAATAAGGATATGTTTCTCGATTACGGAGGTGACAAAAGGTTCGTCGTAAAGGGTTACGTCGATGCAAGTTTTGACACTGATCCAGATGACTCTAAGTCTCAATCTGGATACATATTGAAAGTGGGAGCAATTAGCTAGAGTAGCTCCATGCAGAGCATTGTTGACATAGAAATTTGCAAAATACATGCGGATCTGAATGTGGCAGACCCGTTGACTAAACTTCTCTCACAAGCAAAACATGATCACTTTTTGGGTCTTAATCACATAGCGATGTGAACTAGATTATTGAATCTAGTAAACCCTTTGGGTGTTAGTCACATGGAGATGTGAACCAATCACATAAAGATGTGAACTATTGATGTTAAATCACATGGCGATGTGATCTAGATTATTGACTCTAGTGCAAGTGGGAGACTGACGGAAATATGCCCTAGAGGCAATAATAAAGTTATTATTTATTTCCTTATATCATGATAAATGTTTATTATTCATGTTAGAATTGTATTAACCGGAAACATAATACATGTGTGAATACATAGACAAACAGAGTGTCACTAGTATGCCTCTACTTGACTGGCTCGTTAATCAAAGATGGTTATGTTTCCTAACCATGGACAAAGAGTTGTTATTTGATTAACGGGATCACATCATTAGTTGAATGATCTGATTGACATGACCCATTCCATTAGCTTAGCACCCGATCATTTAGTATGTTGCTATTGCTTTCTTCATGACTTATACATGTTCCTATGACTATGAGATTATGCAACTCCCGTTTGCCAGAGGAACACTTTGTGTGCTACCAAACGTCACAACGTAACTGGGTGATTATAAAGGAGCTCTACAGGTGTCTCCAAAGGTACATGTTGGGTTGGCGTATTTCGAGATTAGGATTTGTCACTCCGAATGTCGGAGAGGTATCTCCGGGCCCTCTCGGTAATGCACATCACTTAAGCCTTGCAAGCATTGCAACTAATGAGTTAGTTGCGGGATGATGTATTACGGAACGAGTAAAGAGACTTGCCGGTAACGAGATTGAACTAGGTATTGGATACCGACGATCGAATCTCGGGCAAGTAACATACCGATGACAAAGGGAACAACGTATGTTGTTATGCGGTCTGACCGATAAAAGATCTTCGTAGAATATGTAGGAACCAATATGGGCATCCAGGTCCCGCTATTGGTTATTGACCGGAGACGTGTCTCGGTCATGTCGACATTGTTCTCGAGCCGTAGGGTCCGCACGCTTAAGGTTTCGATGACAGTTATATTATGAGTTTATGAGTTTTGATGTACCGAAGGAGTTCGGAGTCCCGGATGAGATCGGGGACATGACGAGGAGTCTCGAAATGGTCGAGACGTAAAGATCGATATATTGGACGACTATATTCGGACTTCGGAAAGGTTCCGAGTGATTCGGGTATTTTTCGGAGTACCGGAGAGTTACGGGAATTCGCCGGGAGAAGTATTGGGCCTTATTGGGCCATACGGGAAAGAGAGAGGGGCTGCCTAGGGCAGGCCGCGCCCCCCCCCCCAAGGCCTAGTCCGAATTGGACTAGGGGGGAGGGGCTGCGCCCCTTCCTTGTTTCCTACTCCTACTACATGGAAGGACTCCTAATTGGACTAGGAAAGGGGGGATCCTACTCCCGGTGGGAGTAGGACTCCCATAGGGCGCGCCATAGAGAGGGCCGGCCCTCCCCTCCTCCACTCCTTTATATACGGGGGTAGGGAGCATCCCATAGACACACAAGTTGATCTTCGTGATCGTTCCTTAGCCGTGTGCGGTGCCCCCTTCCACCATATTCCACCTCGGTCATATTGTTGCATTGCTTAGGCGAAGCCCTGCGACGGTTGAACATCAAGATCGTCACCACACTGTCGTGCTGACGGAACTCCTCCCCGAAGCTTTGCTGGATCGAAGCCCGGGGAGCGTCATCGAGCTGAACGTGTGCCAAGAACTCGGAGGTGCCGGAGTAACGGTGCTTGGATCGGTTGAACCGGGAAGACGTACGACTACTTCCTCTACGTTGCGTCAACGCTTCCGCTTCGGTCTACGAGGGTACGTAGACAACACTCTCCCATCTCGTTGCTATGCATCACCATGATTTTGTGTGTGCGTAGGAATTTTTTTTGAAATTACTACGTTCCCCAACAGGTATTGTGTTGGACACCGTTCTTTCCCTTGGGCTTGTGGGAGTTGAAGTTCTTCTGGTTCACCATGTTGGCAACAGAAGTCCCTTCGGCCCCTTTTCCGTGCGAGTCTTTTGCCCTCGAATTCTGCTCAACACTCAGATGGCCAATGACATCCTCCACAGAGAATTCACGCCTCTGATATTTCAGAGTGGTGGCAAAGTTCCTCCAGGAATTAGGGAGCTTAGCGATTATGCAGCCCGCGACAAACTTGCCCGGTAACTCGCACTTGAGAAGCTCAAGTTCCTTAACAATGCATATTATCTCATAAGCCTGCTCCAATACAGGACGGTTTTCAACTATCTTGTAATCGTGGAACTGCTCTATAATATACATCTCGCTCCCTGCATCGGCGGCCCCGAATTTAGATTCGAGCGCCTCCCACAAGTCCTTGGCGACATGCACATGTAAATATGTGTCGACCAGTTTATCTCCGATCACGCTAAGAACTGCTCCGAGAAACACAACGGTAGCCTCCTTGAACGCCTTCTCCTGTTCAGGAGCAATCGTTCCCGTGGAGACACCGGTGACCCAGAACACGTTCATAGCCGTGAGCCATAACGTGGTCTTAGTCTGCCAATGCTTGAAGTATGTACCGATAAACTTATCCGGTTTTAGTGCAGCGGCAAAGCCACTTGCCGAGAAATTCCTACACATAATAGGTTTTTGGATTGTTGAGTAAATAGGCAATTTCTCGATTAAATTAATCCATGAGTAAATCACTAGCATGGCATTGACTAAGTTGATGACGTACTGACTCTGATCTAAACATGCACGTACTAAGCAAACAGTAGACAAATCTACACATACTGCTAGTACTGCTAATATGAAAATAATCAGGAGCGGGATAAACGAGTTATACCCTCCAGTAGGCCACACAGAGGCCGCGGCTTTGGTGGCAGCAGCGGCGTCCTCGGCGGCCTTCTTGTCGGCTTCAGCTTTCTCGGCGGCGGCACGGTCGGCATTGGTGGACATGGTGATGATGAAGGCGACGCGGACGTAGAGGAAGTAGACGATCGGAAGCGAGCAGTCGCGTAATCGCTGCCCAAAAACCTATTCGGCCCTCACCCCGTACAGGAACCAGAAGGACGTGGTTTCGGAGACCTGCTCTCCCGTCGACCGTGTACGCGGCGGACGGGATGGAGTCACCGGCGGCAGCAGCAGCAAAGGAACGACGGTGGGCGTGCGCGTGAGCAGATGTGATCTGTTCGTGGCGGCTAGGGTTAGGAGACACCGCATACTTATAGGCGCAGCCGCGTGGAGAGACGTGGGCTCGACCCACGTCCGAGTCCGTGACAGCCCATGATCCGACGTCTCAGATCGTGGCCCAGCTGTCAGAAAACTCTCCGTTAGTGACTGGCAAAAATAAGCGCGTAGGTGTGAGCTCGGCTCGGCTCAATCCCGCAACCCGTGGCGCGTCGTGACGAGGCGTGGCGTGGCGAGGCGGGCGGCGGAGGAGTGCGCGAGGGCCTCTTCTCTTCTCAAGCTCCAATAGCATGTAGAAGAGAAACCCTTATAAAGCACTCCAACTCTCCTTCCATTTCCGGGGTAGGACTAAACTTCCCACTACACCTAGTGCCATATAACCCACATGGGCCCTTAGAGATTTTTCAGAAATTGCAATATGGGCCTAGAGCCCATCTCAGATTTCAGCAGTAGTACTTCGTTTGCATCAGCTGTTGAGCCAGTGAGCTACACACGTGAAGACCAGAAGATTGTTTTGGTTGCAATTTGCTAGTAGCACAGATTTGGTGTGTACTTGGGCATCACGTGAGAGGAAAGCTCGGATAAATTTTCACAGCGTCAGTCATACAAAGAATCATGACGTTATCAGGCATCAGGTTTGAGGTGGAGAAGTTCAACGGAACTGAAAACCTTGGTTTCTGGTAGACAAGGGTGGAAAAAATTTTGTTGGCGCAACACGGATGCTTGAAGGCGTTGCGGGAAGTCATGTCAGTTAAGATGGAATTATCATGTGATGGATGAGAATTCGCGGAAGACGATTTGGGAGCCTCGAGCGTGTCATGCAGCCGGACTACTTCGGCTGGGTCGGGCTAGGCAGTCTGACGGATCGACGCAAGTCGGTTGGTACAGAAGACGGTGGTGGGATCGGCGACGACAACATAGGAGTGTGATGCTGATGGTGACCGACTTCTGGGGCGTGGAAACACGCGGCACAGGCCCGAGGCTTGTGTGGCTTCGACAAGACTATGACGCAGGGTCGATTCAAGACGGTGCACATGAGAGCTTGAAGTCGACGGGGCGCGGGATGGACTGATCATCTACCATGGAGTCATGTTGAAGGTGGAGCTGGATTAAGGGGCTGCAATGTAAGGATCCAGGGAATCAAAGCCTATTCAGCAAGGAGGAAAAGCGAGTGGCACGCAGTTCGGACTGGAGCCTAGTGGTCTGATGGAAGCGTGAAACTCGTCATCGGTCGGTGATGATCGGTGCTACTCTGCAGTGGGGTTTGAGTGGTGTGGGTTTCGCGACCCTTGAGACTCGACCGGGACAACGGAGGCTCGACGCGGTAATAGCGGCGAGGCGTGCGGTACGCACGATGCATGGAGACGGACCAGGGCTCTGCTGGTCATATATGTGGTGAGACAACTGCGAATTTGACTCAGGGTGACTACAAGCAATGGTGAAATTCTTTCAAGTTTCAGGCAGGCGGTCAAGAAAAGAGCGGTGATGTTGAGTTCAGGTAACTCTTATGTGTGACACTCAATATGTGAGTTATTCACTTTCACGCAGGTCAGTGATCAGTGTGTGATGACGTTGGACGGATACTCTGGAAGTTGGGAGCACAGACTAGAGTAAAGAGCAACTTAATTTTGCTCGAGTGTTGACTGTAATCAAGAAAAGTAGGGACTACAAGTTGCAGGTGGAGTCACATGGAGTCTTTAGAGTAGCAGCGGTGCTCATGGGATAAGCTCAAGTCCAATGTACATGAAAATTTGATGCATTGACGGATTCAAGCTGGTGGAAAATATTCACCAAGGTGGAGTTTGTTAGAGTTGTGTCGAATATTGTGTACAAGATAGGTTACAGTTGGACTTGTAGTTGTATTGTGTTTAGATAGAATATGAAGTCGTGTCCAAGTAAGACACTTGTATCCTAGACCTCTCATATATAGCGGGGCTAGACACACGATGTAACCTATGCCAATATAATAGCACATGCGCGCAAGGGGAGCCGGCGGCGTGTGCCGGCGCCCGGATGGCCGGGTGCGGTATTGTGACGGTGTCACGGGGAAAAGCGTCCATAGTCAAGCCCCGGGGATGTAGCCGTATTGATGAACCTCGTTAACAAATCTCAGTGTCGTGCTCGTGTGATTGCTTGGTCCTCGGATGATCGATAGAGTGCCTCGGATTTATTCTAACACTTATCACTGCCCGCCTCGTGCCCTTGCTCTATACAGGCTTTCGCTTAGTTTTCTCCTCAGATTGCACTTGTTCCATGATAGCGAATCCTTCGTCCTCGGCTCCTCGCTCTCATAGATAGCCAGCCGTTGTTCTGTCTTCCTTATGAAACAGAAGATAACCAGTAGTCCGGTACCTTGCTCTGTTTATTTCCAGCCGTCAGGTAGTTAGGGTGTCCCAATTCCTGATAATGCTTGGCTGAACCATTTTTAAATGCAGAAGGGGAGTGCGGCCAGGTGATCGATCCTCTATCCACATTAGTTTTTGTTATTGCCTCAGATTTCCTACAATCTTTGGTGAATAATGAAATGCAGACTGCCCAATTGGAAAAACCTCTGATCAGAAGATCATGCCCTGCTTCCCAGTTATCCAATATGTTGATGACACCCTTGTCGTCATGAAAGCCTTCGAGAGACTGTTATCCATCCTAAAGGATTTACTAGACTCGTATGCTTCTGGTCTCCAGGTTAACTTCCATGAATCAGTTTTGCTGCCCATCAATGCTAGCAATGAGCGGATCCAGATCTTCACTGATATCTTGCAATGTCAGCTAGCTGCTTTCCCCTTTACATGCCATGGATTACCCCTTAGTCTGACAAACCAAGAATGGAACACTTTTTACCATTGATGATTGAGATAGGCCAACAGAGATTAAGCTCATTTTCTGGGATATGGGGGGCAGATTACAAATGGTTAGTGTTGTCCTCTCATCTTTGATAACTTTTGTCATGAGTTGCATCAAAACTTCACAAAGGAAATTTGGACGAATGTGACAAATATAAAAGACAGTGTTTCTGGGGGGGGGGGGGGGGGGGGGGGGGTCTGGAAAAGAAAGCCCTACCCTTGGTTGCTTGGGAACTAGTGTGTAGACCGAAAGATCGAGGGGGTTTAGGTATTTGGAATCTCCAGACTCAAAATGATGCTCTGTTAATGATAAACATATATAGGCAGGATATCACATGGGTGAAGATAGTTTGGGAATCTTATTATCAATCTGGTCTTCCACCAACTCAAACTGCTGATTGCCCCTTTTGGTGGAGAGTTTGTCTTAAGCTTCTGGCCAAATTCAAGGAACTTGCTATTTGCGAGGCTCATGATGGAAATACAGTACTTACTCTTTTGGAAAAACAAATGGCAAAGGAATACACTGCAAGCAACCTGGCCTTGTTTATTCTCCTTCGCGCTCAAGGAAAACTCCTCAGTCCAGCAAATTATGCAGCAAGATTTCACCCCTGATCTCTTCCACTTACCTTTATGTCAGGAAGTTCCTGACATAATTCAAACGTGTTTTCAATTATGTCAGGAAACTTTACAAAGGAAATTTGGACGAATGTGACAAATATAAAAGATACTGATTCTGGGGAGGGGAGGACCTGGATAAGAAAAACTCACCCTTGGATACGTGGGAGCTAGTGTGTAGACCAAAAGATCAAGGGGGGTTAGGTATTTTGAATCTCCAGACTCAAAATGATGCTCTGTTGATGAAAAACATATATAAGTTCCTTAATACGCAGGATATCACATGGGTGAAGTTAGTTTGGGAGTCTTACTATCAATCCGGTCTTCCACCAGCTCAAACTGCTGATTGCTCCTTTTGGTGGAGAGATTGTCTTAAGCTTCTGCCCAAATTCAAGGAACTTGCCATTTGCGAGGCTCGTGATGGAAATACAGCAATACTCTTTTGGAAAGACAAATGGCAAAGGAATACACTTCAAGCAACCTGGCCTCATTTATTCTCCTTTGCCCTTGAGAAAACTCCTCAGTCCAGCAAATTATGCAGCAAGATTTGACCCCTGATCTGTTCCATTTACCTTTATATCAGGAAGCTTTCCAGGAATTCACTTTCCTGGAACAGCTGAAGGAGGATCCGGCTTGCCTGCTCCCTCGCCATGCTCCCATCCGTGCTCCCACTCCATCCTATGGCTGTCCTTTTTTCCTTTTTCTTTCTAAACTAATCATCTCCCCCCCTGATTTTAAGGGGGTGGGGCCGGGCCTTATTTTGTTCCAATTAAATCATGCCACGTATGCAGGAGCATGGATGGGAGCACGCTGGGGGAGCAGGCAAGTCTCGTCCGCTGAAGGAAGGGTTTCAGGTCACAGAAGACCCTGATATTCGGCAATGTTCTAATTCTCCAAAGGAAGTGGAATTCGGTTGCTCATCAACAACAGATTAAGCACAAGGGAGATGTTACATAGGAAAATTTTCTTCTTACCTGATTACTCTTGTATGCTTTGTGGACGTTTTGCTACTGAGACTAGGGACCACCTATTTTTCCAGTGTCCTTTTGCGGTTGCTTGTCAGAAATACTTATGCCCAGACTGGAACCAAATTCAAGGCCCTTTTCAGGATCAGATTTACACTTTGACAACATCTCTACACCTTCCATTTGCAATGGAGCTAATAGTGCTTGCTTCCTGAACTATCTGGTCGACAAGAAATGACTTCATATTCAAAGGAATCTAGCCAAATCTTACTCTTGCAGAGCAAAGTTCAAACAAGAGGTCAAGCTACTGCTGCACAGAGCCACTGGCAAGAAAGATTCAGACTTCCAGACTTGGGCCATGGCTCTTCTTTGATTGTCTCTTGACTCTTCCATTTCATTTTATTTTCTTCTCAGGATTTATGTCAGCTACCTCAGCTGTCTTATGCTCTTTTTTGTACTTTCTTACTGTGCCTTTCTATGAAAATTTACAAAAGATACAGTAGGGAGAAATCACTTCTGGTTCCCTAAAAAAACGTTTGGCTGAACCTAGATTTCTTGCCGCCAGACATCTGTTCCAACGAAAGATTATTCACAAGGTGTTCCGGAAAAAAGCTGCCTAGATCATCCTACCCTGTAAAGCTTCCGAGTGTGTGTGCAACAATATATACACGCTGTGTTCCAAGATTGTCAAACCTACAGCAGCTTCTTCCGATGCTCGTGCTTCAGTCAGGAGATGTTTTCTTTTTCAGTCCAGCACAAACGACCAAGACAACAGCAAGTTCAGTTGTTGATCACTATGGAAAGAAAAGCACAACAGGAACAGGGTAGAAGCAATAACAATGGCGATGAAAAGTTGAAACAAGCAATGCCTGGCATAGATTTGTCTGCACCATGAATCTGCACACAACTCGAGTCAATCCTTTTGCAAAGACTGATCGATGGCCTAATGTATACATTTCAAAATTCAAGCAGGCAAGTCAAAGAAATTACACTAGATACTTACAATCTATATAATCCGTAGGTTGATGCTTTGAGTTCACTTCTGAGCATCTAAAATTGTAAATGGAGGAACTCTGGGTTTCAAAAATAAATTATGAGGTTCAAATTTCGGAATTTGTTTCATGACATTTATCATCTCATAATTCAAAACTTTGCTCTGCTTCGGAACATGGTAGCGGCAGCAATGGAAGATGTCTGAGAAGGTAAAGGATGGAGTAAGAAGGAAGGTAGAGGGAGAAGATATCAGCATTTTGCCATGGAATATTAATAATCTTTACTATTTTCTACTCCCTCCATCCCAAAATAAGTGTAAGTTGTACGGAGGGAGTACTATTAAAGGGGAGTAAGTAGCGTCACTTCCACCTCCTCCCTCGGTTTTTTCTCTCCCACGCCTCTGGGCTCTGGCCTCCCCCTCCAGTTTGGTTTTCTTTCAGGGCTTTTTGTAATCTCAACAGATGCCCCACAAAATAAAACCAACGTAAATAGAGTTACTTGAAATGATCAAAACAAAATCAATACTTTCAACAACCACGCCATGCATTAACTCAATCAAATCAAATGAAATCAATTGTTACCAAAATCTCAACTCAATTAGAACTTTCCTTGTCTTTCCCTACCCATACCCAAATCAAATCAAATCTTACCAAAACCCCAACTAAATCAAAACTTTCTTTGCCTTCCCCTACCCGTACTCAAATCAAATAAATCTTGTCAAAATCTAGAATACGGTGAATGTAACTTATTATAGATTGTCGGGCATGATTGATGTTGCACCACGAGAATATATTTATGCCCCCGTTGCAATGGAGCAAAAGGCATGGGGTTTTGCGGGGGAAAATTATATGAGACCAGGTCTCACGGGCTAGCATGTGAGACGGCATTTACAAATCACAAAGCATCTACCCCACCCTCCACTTGAAATCAAGGGGGGAGAGATTAGATGCTTTATGATTTGTGAATGCCACGTGTCATCCATCAGGGTGGGTCTCACCTGCTAGCCAGTGAGACCTGGTCTCATATAATTTTTTTTCGGGTTTTGCTGATCAACGGAGCTGAAGTGGCGTTTATCCAATTACTCTTTCAAGCTCGTGAATACTTATCTTCTGTAACCAGCTATTGTGGTACTAATAGCTCCTACCTAATTGTGGATTTTAAGCTACACATCTTACACAAGATGAGGCCTTCCCGATTCACTTTTCGTTTGAAAGAGTATTCAGCTAAAGTCAGAACATATCAGCAGTGGCTTCCTTTGTTTATCGGTTGCATCATGTGACCAACAAAACAACAACATGTTGTGTTCTGTTGAACAATTATACGTTATATCCCGGTTGTCTGATGTGGAATCAGTCTATTATACCCAGAAATGCAACACCGGGTATTGACAGGGTAAGCATAGATTGAACACAGCAGTAAACTGAAACTTTTGAACACAATGTAACCTCCGGATGAATTGACTGTGACACCAACTTGATTTATTCAAATAAGAAGAGCACTATAACATCGTGAATTTGTGTAGAACTGATGTTTAAAGTACAATGAACAACCACTCTGTATCTTACACCGAACCAGCAACACTCACAATCTGAAACCCGGGCATTTTCACTTGCAGGTGCACATGACATACCTGCAGAGCATTCCACCTCCACAGCAACTTGTACTCAGCGCCATCAATGGCCGTACTGGCGGTACCAGCAGCACCTGCCGGATCCGACAACCGTGTTGTCGACGTTGCCGCGGCTATGGAGCCACCACAGAAGGTTCGTCAGTGTGTTACCGTCGTCGTGTGATGCCAGTGCCCTGGTCTTGGCCAATGCCGACTCCTTGTCGTAGACCCCCTCCAGTGCATACACGAAGCCCTTCCACCCTTCTCCGACACCGTCCCTCGCCAAGGCCGGCGTGGTCCAGCTCACCAGGTCCTTGACGAACCCAACGTCCGGGAAGAGGGCCTCGCTGATCGGCAGGAGCGGCAGGAGCTGGATCCCCAGCCTGCATTCTTTCCACTCCGGTGGCGCGAACCAGAGCCCACTGTCCCTCTTGTTCGCCCACAGGACGCCGACGACGCGGTTGTTGCTGCTGAAGTCGTCCTCGTAGATCCCTTCTCCTTCCCGGACATGCCACCATGTCTGCGCCGCCAGCATCTCAAACGCGGTAAGCGTCGCGCCGACAGAGACGAGGTGTGTGTCCCCATAGCTCAGTCCAAGGAGCGCAGCAGAGTAATAACCATTAACAGCCTCGCTCGTGCTCTCCTGGTTGCGCCCATCGCCGAACTCCGTCAGTCCTCCGGCCCAGGAATGCAGCTTCCAGAGATCAAAAGTCCTCAGCCTGGTGTAGCTCGCACCACACTTGCGGGACAATGTCATGAAATCGGCGACCATGGAGTAGGCCTGGGACATGAACTTCCTTCCCCAGGATGGATCGATCTTGGCAAGCACAGCAATGGCATACAGGAAGTAGCCCAAATGGTAGTGGTGATCGTTGTAGATCCCGAAGCCAAAGTCTGCGCCGGAGTCCTGCAGCCCCTGCTTGGTGACAAGGCCGCCCCATTTGGGATCATACAGGAAGCCATTCCCCTGGAAGCTGCCGTCCAGCCACGGCGTGACGGTGGCCTTCAAGAAGCGATGCACCGCGGGGATGACGTCGGGGCACCCGACCTCCTCGGCGATCAACGCCAGCCTCGCCGCCCTGGCAATGGCCTTCCCGTAGAAGTAGGAGGAGGTGGTGGTGATGGGGCTGGAAGCAAGGCTGTCAACGTCCTTGCGCAGCGCGGCCACGACCTCGTCGACCCCGTCGTCGTTGACGCCCCGGGTGGAATGCCATGTTGGGGACAAGGGGTCGGTCTTGAGGACCCAGGAGTCGCCGACGACGCCGACCAGGTCCCCGTCGATGCTCCGGTACTTGAAGTCGTCGAGCACCCGGACGGAGCAGTCGTCGGAGAGCAGCCGAAGGTGGAGCGGGTTGGCGAGCATGAGCAGATCCCCCCACCCCTGCTTGCGCCACGTGTAGTCGATGCAGAAGGGGCGGTTGAGCGCGGCCTCCCCGGCCGTCGGGTAGCAGCGGCTGTACTGGTCGAGGACCGCCTCCATAGCCGGGCCCGGCAGGTAGGCGATCCGGATGACGCCGGAGAACCCCGGCGCCGCGAGCTGCGTGACGCTGGCCTGCGACAGGCCGATGGGCGCGGAGGCGTAGAGGAGGAAGGTCTGGCCGCTGTTCATCCGGAGGCGCCACTTGGTGCGCGCGTCGTCGCAGGGCGCGGCCTCGAGGAAGGCGTGGACGGAGGCGACGGAGACGTCGATGGGTCCGGCGGCCTCGGCGGTGGCGACGGTGACGAAGGGGCAGCCGCGGACGAGGAAGGCGCGGAGCGACGGGGAGAAGTCGAGGGTGACGGAGAGGTCGTCGAAGGCGACGACGCGGTGCGGCTGCCCGGCCGCCGCGGCGGCGTCGGACGGGGAGGAGACGGTGAGGTCGGCGGCGAAGGTCTGGATGTCGAAGGCCGGGGAGTGGCTGCGCGCCGGGTAGCAGACGGTGAGGCCGGCCGCGGCGGAGCGGACGGAGTAGGGGTGGATGTACTCGGGCTGGTCGCCGTTCTTGAGCGTGAAGTTCTGGAAGAAGCAGTTGGTGGGGAGCGGCGCGGCGAGCAAGCCCGGCGCGAAGAAGCGGGCCGGGTCGGGCAGCACCGTGGACGCGGCCTGCGGGAAGACGTGGCCGCCCGGGGCCGGCGGCGCGGGGCGGCGCCCGTGCGGCGGCATGGCCGGCTGCGGCGGGGGCGGGGGCGGGGGCGGGTGAGATGAATGCGGCGGCGGTGGGGGAGGTGCGGGTGGCGGCGGCGGGGCGGGCTTGGGCCTTGCGAGGTTGAATGGGGGTTTGGAGGAGACGAGGCGGGAGATGGTGTGGCCCAGCTGCTTCTTCCACCTCCGCATCGCCGAGTCCGTCCTCCTTTTATACACAGATCTCGATTTTTGGCTTGATCTGATCTGTTTTATTTTATTTTAGGATTTTTTTCCCCTTCAAATAAAAAGGTTTTTTTGGATATTTTCTAGGCTGTTCCTTTTTTGAAAATGTTTTTCGTGGTATGTTTGACCGGGCTGGTCTGAACACTCATTTCATTTTGTGCGTGAGGTAGAAGCGCTGCGTCCGGCGTCGGGAGCGCGTCCCTCCCTCCCGTCCTGCCTGCGCGTAGACAAACACGAACGTGAGATTGACCCGACACCGGCCGCGATGGGATGATTAACGGCTAAGGCATTGGCAAGAAGAAGAAAACGCGGCATGAACTTTGGCATTTTGGGAGGGAGATATATTGCAAGGGAAGAAAGATATTTCCTTTACCAATTGCCGCCATTTGCTTATCCAAAACGCCAAAAGCAAGATAATGCACGTACCTTGTTATTCTCGGAACCTGGAAGCTGATGTGGTATGATGGAGTGGTTGCGTTTCCGCACATGAATAAATCCCAAGTGTGCTATGCAATTACTACTATTATTAGCCTCGCAACTTGCAAGGATGGGCACGGGGCAGGTGACAGATTGAGTTGGGGAGCGCGAGAAGCAAGCAAGTATTTGTCCCGGCGGGAAGGCTCACAGCATCACCGAAACGTGTTCCGTTTCCTTCCGGAGAGAGAAGCTTGGGAGAGCAAGGAACCAGATGAAATGAATCATGGCGATGGCCCCCTCCCCTCCCCTCGCCGTCGCTTCTCCCTTGCTTGCTTGCAAAGCCAAGCCAAGCCAGGCCAGGGCCGTTGGTGTTCGTTACTTGTTCGTTGCAACTTGAGAAAAGCTTGTCTTGGTTGGACGCGACAGCAAGGAACATGTAAACTGCATCGTGTCGACCGGAGCAATGGTAATGGTGGGGTTGCTCCATCGTCGTATCTTCACAGGGAAAGAAAGAAAGAAAGAAAGAAAGGTAGGTGTTCCTCTAGTAGTTGTTATCAGGAAATCCCAAGCCCATCAGCCAAGCAAAGTAACCTAAAACCATCCCAGAAATGACGTGCATTCGTAACGTGACACAGACCAGGCGTGATATACTCCAGATCGATCCGTGTCGCCATCATCGAGCTGTCCAACCAAACATTGACCCAGGACACCAATCCCACATCACCAGACTTATGCTTTTGTGGACGCCTCCCTTCGTTTCACGCAACTACTACCTCCGCCTCGAAATATAAAACATCTTATATTCCGAGGCGGAGGTAGTACAATCAACTCCCCACATGGACGAAAAAACGCTGAAAGATACTTAATTCTCAGTTAACTAATTTTACAAGATAAAAGAAAAGCTGGCACCGCCAATGTGCTTTCTGCTACTGTCAGCATGGCAAGTCTCCATACATTGACCGAGTTAAGTGAAAGTCCAAATCCAAGATAGCGTCAAAAGTTCAACGAACCAAATGACAGCCAAGAGCAGGAACGCAAACATTGCCCAAACCGACTGCTCGACTGCAACATGTACAAGTCAGCAACTGCGGCAGCTCAGACGAGCAAGCTTCTTCCAATCTACACACCACCTTGAGCAGCGGCGCACTGTGACAGGCAGCAGCACATACGCAACATCAGAAATGTCAGTGATTCAACTATGTATGTATTTGAACAGCACAAAGGACATTGACTCGGAAAGTCGGAAGTACGCCTAAAACTGGAAAACGTTACAAGACAATCGACATGGATTCACGTGCGTTTACCAGATGAAGTTTTTTCTAAAAGAGAAGAACAAACCTGCCATGGCCTCGTTCGTTCTAGTTCTGTTTCGACTCTCTTGATTTCGAATATCAGTTTCCTCCACATCAAGACGACAAACCTCTCCGTGTCATCATCCAACAGAGACAAAAAGAGCTCCACCATTCTGGGTGCACTCACATGTTCTTTCATGGTTTTGACGACATAGTCCACAAACTCTGGCAACTCCGCATCGAAAATTTCCGTGAACTTCCTTGAAATCCAAGGCCTCATTCTCTCATGCAATCCATGCTGCAGGAAGATAAACTTATTTCATGTCATAATACTGAATGAGCTGGAGTTAAACATGCATGGTCCACAAAGACAATGAATTGTCCGGTTCCACATACACAAAACATATTTTTTTCAAGTACTGAACTGAAAATGGAGAAGGTGGATAATGCTGTTTCACCTCTTCATAAATTGCCCAATTGATATCATGGGAAAATAGCTCTTCCTTCGTCTTAGGGACAGTAGCAAGCAACTGTTTTAGCTCTTCCTTTGTCTTAGGGACAGTAACAAGCAACTGTTTTAGCTCTTCCTTCTCCTTAGAGACAGTATCAACCAACTGTTTTGCATCCGAAGTTTTATTTTCCCCTGGCTTGGATGTAGCTTGCAATTCATAACCCACTTTCTTTCCCGCATTGCTGATCTGTTCATATGAGAGTAGGCCTGGTGCAAACACAATACGCCTCTCTTTGCCGTTGCTCCTATGAAACCCATCTACTGTCCAATGAAGCAAAAACAAATCCAAGTTCAAAATAACTAGAATATGAAGAAGATATTGTAAATTAATGAGCAAAAAAAACACTCACTTTCCCTGCGCTGACTTTTCGTCTCATGTTCAATTGTAGGTTCACACTCCATAGGGGCATACATTGTTGATGCCCCATCAATTTGCAGAGAGGACTTTCCAGCTGCAGTCACTTCTCTATCTTTCCAACATTGCAAACCCACAGCTGTCCTTTCCCTTAAATGGTCCTCTTTTTCGCATTGTCTCCTGATTTTCCTCTCCTCTAGTGCAATACTTCTGGAATCAACATCGCTATTCTCGTCAACAACTTCATCGTCGAGAGGGAAACAGCCCGGATCACCAGCTAAGGCCCCTAAATGACCACTCAGTGATAAAGGAGGACTGGCAGACACCTGAACTGGCGGAATTGGTGAAACTGGACATTTACTCTTCATTCTTTCTTCAACCGTACTGTGTATCTTTTGCATTGCATCCTTATCAGCTTCATTGGCCTTCTCTTCTGTAGTACTCTGACCATATTTCTGAAGATACGTGGCTGCATTGACATTAAGCTGTATAAACCAAAAGATAAGCATATATGAGAGCAAAATAAATATTTCACTAGATTGAGAACCCACGGAAAAAACCATTGCAAATGAAAGCTTGACAAAGAATTAAAAAATGCTCAGGGAAATTTGCAAATGAAGCAAAAGGCAAAAGGGAAATGAAAAGGCTTTTTTTTTGTCAAATGCATGTTCTCCTAGGCCATTAGGTTCAACCATAAACAAATGGAACATTATTCTAACAGTGTCGATTCTTCATAAAAAGAGAAGTGAAGTCATAATGAAAACTGCAAGGTCACAGTTGATTTTGACGCATAACATTAAAGGTAAGCAATTTTACAAGGATAACTTCCTTTTATGGACAACTTGCTGTAATCAATAATTCAGAAATACCAAGATAGTTTCTCGAATATTATCAGAACTTTGAGTGTATTATATGATCTACACAACAATTATTTTAGTAAACACTGTACCGCGTCAATTTGCAAAGAAGACTTTCTAGCTGCAGTCACTTCTCTCTCTTTCCGACCTTGCAAACCAACAGCTTTACTTTTCCCTAAATGTTTCTCTTCACATTGTCTTGTGATTTCTCTCTCCTCCAGTGCACTACTCCTTGTATCACCATCTTCATTCCCATCAACAATACTGGCATTGGCAGGCACCTGAATTGGCGGAATTGGTGAACCTGGAAGTTTACTCTTCAATCTCTCTATAATCATACTGCGTATCTTTTGAATAGCGTCCTTATCAGCTTCACTGGCCTTCTCTTCTATAGTTCTATCTCCATGTTTCTGAAGGTAATCTCTGGTGGATTGATTGACATTAAGCTAATTTCAACAAAACAAAGCAAGCATAGATAAGACAAATAAGCACTTCACTAGATTGAGAACCCGAGTGGGCAAAACATTACAAATGAAACCTTGACAAAGAATGAAAAAAGGAAATGCTGAATCAAACTTGCAAAGAAAATGAAATTAAGCATTCCACTAGATTGAGAACCCAGGGGGGGGGGGGCGGGGGGGGGGGGGGGGGTATAACAGATAAGCTTCACAAAGAATGAAAAAAAATTGTTCATATTGCAAACAAAAAAAGGGAAAAGGTAAACGGAATTCTTGAAATGCATGTTCTCCTATGTTATTGCCTACATGCAAGATCAGAGTTGCTTCTGAAGCATGATGATAGCATTGAAAGTAAGCAATTTACAATAGTGGGATTATTCCCAGGCTCCCAGCTGCCAAATGGATACAAGGTTAACTTTCTTGCATAGATAAATTGCTGCATTTAATCACTCAGAATTACCAAAATGGTTTCTCAAATATTATCAGGAACTTCAAATATTATATATGTTCTACACTGCGATTTTTATAACAAAAAAACTACTCCCTCCGTAAAGAAATATAAGAGCGTATCACACACAAATACTTTAGTGATCTAAACGCTCAAATATACATATAGTGATCTAAACGCTCTTATATTTTAGTGATCTAAACGCTCTTATATTTCTTTACGGAGGGAGTACTACAGAAGAATGGGGATTATTATCAGTTCCAATTCAATCCTACTTTTGTAACACACACAAATATACATATATGACTCCCAATACTTAAGGGGAGAATGCAAGGATTCATCCATCCTTCACCTTTAATTATTTAAAGAAAACTTGATGCCAATACCACTACTTTCAAAGCCAATCCAGCTTATGTCTTCACTTTTATGTGAATTACCTGAATGGCACTCTTCCATTAGGGCCATTTATGCATACATTCCTCCCTCCGTCCGTTTCACAATTAGTGCGGCATAAAATCACCCCCCAAAAAATAGGCCCCGCATAGCGGAAGCGTCTCACTGCCCATTGTCGCGCAAGGTCTGTCATCATTTCTGCCTCTAGAAAGGCGCAATAACCCCAAGCTATGTAAAATAACAGAAATACCTCTAGATCTCACATGGCAGAATCCTCTCTACTCACTGCCGCATGGTCCCACCTGTTAGCCCTTCATCTGCCTCTAGAAAGGCGCACCCCCAAGACATGTAAACTAACGAAAATACACTAGGACCCACATGATGAAATTCTCTCTCCATGCGCTGCCAGGTCTACCAGTCAGACCTTCTGCCTATAGAGAGGCGTACCAAGCAACCTCTCCACCAATCCCCCCAAATCGCCCAAGCCACCATGGCTGTAGGCCTATTATCTCCAATTCAATTTTTTGCATGTCTACTAGTATTAGCAAGATACTTTTCAAAATGAGGTATGTCATCTACTAAAAATTCATAATATGTATGTCCACTCTGAAAATAATATCTCTAACTAGGCTACCACTTTTCTAGGAAACAGTACATCTTAGTCTACATTTATTAATATACAAAAAGTTGCAAGCATAAATGACATGCAGCCCAGTACATACCACCAGTTCTTGGCCATCAACACTCAGTTTGTTGAGCAACCGCCTTGCACGAAGACTGCTTTCAGCAGACTCAAACTCACAAAAGCCAAATGCAGTAGGAGTTCCATCTATGGGATTTGTGACTGGCTTCCAACTTTTTACAGGTCCACAGACCTGTAGCAAAAAAGAGGCACATACACACTATTATCTACACCCTCAACCCAAAGAAGATGTGATTTAATGCCTCACAACCTTTCCTTGTAAACACTCCAATAAACTACCTTGTTTTCATAATAAATATCCTATAATCTGCTTCACCAGAAGACAATAGGTTTAACAAGATCAGTTTGAACAACAACTTAATTCTAGTTATACGGTATTAAGAGATCATTTTACAAACAGAGGTATACTATAAGTTCATAAGAAGCAAAAATAACAATACCTGGAGAAGAGAAAGAATAAAATCCTTGTCCACTGTTGACGCTATCTTGCCTATGTATACATTAAATTGTGGTATATCTGCTGGAGCAACAGGTGGGACAGGTGGTCTGGCCGCAACCACAGGATCAGAAACGCCATGAATTACCGCTGGTCGTTGATGCGAGATAACACCAGGAGGATACATGAGGCTTTGAGGTGATCCTGAAGGCCTAAATTGTGGTATATCTGCTGGAGCAACAGGTGGGACAGGTGGTCTGGCCGCAGCCACAGGATCAGAAACGCCATGAATTACCGCTGGTCGTTGATGCGAGATAACACCAGGAGGATACATGAGGCTTTGAGGTGAGCCTGGAGGCCCTGGACGGATAGGATACTGTGTAAAATACCTCGGATCTACTGCAGACAAAAGAAAAAGCAAATTTTCCTTTTGCCATATTAGTAACTCTTCAGTAATCCAAACACATGATGCATAATCTATCCTTACAAATAAATCAACTTAACAACAAACAAAAACAAAATAAGTTATCTACAAGTCATAATAGGCTGAGAGAAGGTATTATAGTGCTCGGATCAAGCAGATGAGTAAAACAAAGCTGGTCATTGCTCTCAGCATCCCTTTGAGCAGAACAATGCAATGGAAGGTTTATTTGCGAAAAATGAGAGAGATGTACATAAATGCAGATTGTAATACTTCAACCAGAACAAAAATTCATGTAAACATCTTGCTAGTAATCCAAATAATTAGCATGACATATCAGCGGTTTTATGCAAATCTGGAGGCAGACATATATGGACATCCAAATCTGAACCTAATCAAACACAATAGGTTTGTAGCAATCATTTGCAGAACTCTCAGAGATCATACCATAATCAATGCAGTGCACTAAAGACTATGAATGCTTGACAGAATGTGTTGCTATCAATAGCTTCTTATTATAATGTGTGAGATGACTTCAACGTAGAAATGGAAATGATACAGCAAACATTTCAGAAATGTTAACTTGGAAGTTTGCAACTTTCCACTGTGGGGTGATGTACATATTTAAAAAAAAATAACTAACTGAAGCAGCAAAATAAACCACGGCATGAACTCAAATGGTGTAAGAAAAAAAAACCTCAAATGGAGCACATTGTGTTTTTAGTGTAACATGACAGCCAATAAGCATTACCAAACACACCAAGGTCGTGGGAGCAAACCAAAAGACACCAAAGGTC
Source organism: Triticum monococcum (assembly GCA_034509565.1). Taxonomy (NCBI): domain Eukaryota; kingdom Viridiplantae; phylum Streptophyta; class Magnoliopsida; order Poales; family Poaceae; genus Triticum; species Triticum monococcum. The sequence continues at coordinate 431,250,745 of CM067845.1, forward strand.
GTGTAAGATCACTAGATCTTCCGAAACAAACATGGGGCTCGCCTTTCTTGTAGGGCAGTGCATCAAGACACAATCATTACTGTTACAGAAAAGCGGTCAGTCGAAAGTATACGCCGTGCCCTCTTAGTTACTCTGATAATCCACCATAATTCCAAAAGATAAGCGACCGGCAATTCGCATTGCGGTAAACAGCTTACCGAATGGGGGGAAGGCGGTGCCTGGGTACGGACCCAATACACCCGGCGGCCATGCCGGAGGCAGGTATATGCTAGGCCCGCGGAAAGCGGCGGGTGGCATGACGGGCGGGAATGTTGGGGGCCGCCACGTGTGGTAGAAGGGCGCCGGGTACGGCACCGGCGGCGGAGCGCCGAGGGTTTGGTAGGGGCCCGCGAACGGGATCGGGATGGGGTTGAGCCTGGGTTGGGAGGCGGCATTGCCGCTGGGTTGGGCGATGGAGGCGGCGTTGGGTTGGACGGTCGAGGCGGCGTCGTGTGGGCGCGACATGGCAACCACGGCGGGGAGGAAGCTCCGAAGCTGCGACTGCGAGGCAGCGGGCAAAGGCGAGGTTTTTTTTACTCCCTTCATTCATTTATTTTAATAACTCAGCAGGTTTTGGGTTATGTCAAACTTCATCAATTTTGACTAAAATTATACTCCTAAAAAACTATCAACATTCATAATGTCAATTCAATGTCATTAAAGCAACTCCAATGGGCTGACCCAAACGGACGACGATTTCGTCCGTTTTTTATCCGTTTGGGTCGGCCGCCCGCCCGGCGTCCGCCCTGTTTTTCATATGGGTCGGCAGCGCGCCCAACGCGCAGACCCATATGTGCAGGCGTGGTCGACTGACCGCCCAATTTTGCATTGCATTCAATATATTGTAAAATAAAAATTTAACAAACAAAATAGTCCGCTCAAATAAATAGTATAGTTTTACAGGCCAAATAAAAATAAAAATGTTTCACATAGTTTTGCAAACGAATAAAAAAAGATACATCTATTGGTTGCCAACATGAGTCCACATATGCTCAACCAAATCATTTTGCAGTTGCACGTGAGTTTTCCAATCACGCATGTCTTCATGAAACTGAGTGAACTACTCAAATGTTGCCGCTACTACATGCTCAGGCACAACATTCTCGCCCTGAAACTGAAAACCTTGATCGTACAGACGTTCCGGGCACTCGTCTTCTACGATCATATTGTGCATGGTCACACAAGCAGTTATCACCTCCCATAGTTTCTGCGTGCTCCAAGTATTAGCAGGATACCGAACGATGCCCCATCGAGATTGCAAAACACCAAAGGCATGCTCGACATCCTTTCTAGCACTCTCTTACTCTTAGGCAAATCTTTTTCTTTTCTCTCCGACAGGGTTGGGTATTGTCTTTACAATAGTGGTCCACTGAGGATAGATACCGTCACCGAAATAGTACACTTTGTCGTAGTTGTGACCGTTGACAGTAAAGTTCACCGGTGGGCTGTTGCCTTCGGCAAGCCTAGCAAGCACCGGCGAGCGCTAAAGCACGTTGGTATCGTTGTGTGATCCAGCCATGCCAAAGAAAAAGTGTTGGATCCAGAGATCTTGAGACGCCACGGCCTCTAGTATGACAATGCAAGCCCTTACATGTCCCTTATACTGCCATTGCCAAGCAGAAGGGCAGTTCTTCCACTCCCAGTGCATGTAGTCTATGCTGCCAAGCATCCCCGGGAAGCCCCTGCTAGCATTCATCGCCAACAAACGGGCTGTATCTTCAGCTGTCGGCTCTCTCAAGTACTCAGGGCCAAACGCATCAATCACAGCCTTGCAGAACTTATACAGGGACTCTAGGCATGTAGACTCACGCATACGGACGTACTCGTCAATGAGATCACCAGGCACTCTGTATGCAAGCATTCGGATGGCGGCAGTGCATTTCTGATAAGAGGAGAAACCAATCTTGCCGACGGCATCCTCTTTGCACTTGAAGTAGTCATCATAGCCGACCACTCCCTCTCTAATATGGTTGAAAATATGCCTACTCATACGGAACCGGCGGCGAAATTTGTGATGTTTGAACAACGGGTTTGTTGTATTAAAGTAGTCCTTCCAGAGAAGGAAATGCCCACTCTCCCGGTTACGATTCAACGCCGGAAGGTGGCCCGGAATGGAGCCACAGAACAACGGCCGCTGTTTGTTGAGGTGGTGATGGACCAACACGGCAGCCAATATCTCCTCCTCCTCGTCGGACGACGAATCATCGGAGTCGCAAAGGAAATTATGGAAAAAGAACTCGTCGGCGGAGTCCATTTTCGTACCTTGGCAAACTGTCGAACAGCTTGCGGGCGTCGAAGAAGGAGACGGCCAGCGAGGGGAGACGCGACGCCCACAGACCAGCTAGCTGCCCAGCCAGCGTCCAACGAGTGTGACGGCGTCCGACGAGCGTGCCGGTCGTATGTGGCGGGGGCGGCGAGGCGTCTTCTTGGTCGCGGGCGGCTGGGCGGTGGGGGAAGCGGCGGCGGGAACCAGCTTGCTCCCCGACGGCAAAATGGCGACGGCGGGCGACTGGGGGCAGGGGCGGCATTGCTGGGCGAATGTGGAGGCAGCGGCAGCTGGAAGAGTCGCCGGCAAAATGGGCGGCGGCGGCGGTGACGGAGGAGGCGGGGGCGAGGGTTGCTTGTTGGCCGGGGGGAGGGGAGGCCAATGTGCCACAGACGAGCGGGTTGGGGGACAGGAGTAGGCGAGCGCGCGCGCGTCCGTCACATGTCCGTGCCGACGCAAATCAGGCTCAAAAATGGGTCGGAAATGGGTCGCCCTTGGACGAAAAACGGACACGTGTCTGTTTGGGTCAGCGCGTTGGGCCGCCTTTTCTGTCCGCGCCGATCCAAACAAACGCGAGCGGACGAAATGGCTCGCCCCATTGGAGTTGCTCTTAGAAGCATCATGAAATTAACTTTTATATTGTACTAGATGTTGATATTTTTAACTCAAGTATAATTTTGATCAAATTTTATGAAGTTTGACTGAAGAAAAATTGTATATACGCAAAATAAAAGGAAACATATGGAATACTGGTAGGAAAATATAAGGGGCAGCTTTGGTTCTCAAAATACATGAAAACAGGATTATAGAAAAAAAGACATTCTACTCATGGTTTAAGTGGGTGAAAAAATTCCTTTAAAATATAGTGCAAACAAATGCTAAGGGCTCCTTCGGTTTGGAGGAAATCAGAACGTAGGAATTAGGAGTAGTATAGGAATTTGATAGGATGGCACTTGCCATCCTAAGAAATTGACTTGCCTCGTTCCTACGCGCAAAATGAACTTTGAATGAATGTGTAGTTTCCTCAAAAAAAACACAGGAAATGAGTGGTATTCCTATGAAATTCCTATACGCATTTCCTATAAACCGAATGCATATATAGGAAATTGTCCTCCGGAATCCTTGTTCCTATGTTATTCCTACGAAAATCCTCCAAACCGAATGAGGCCTAAGGAATAAATCCCAAGGATTCTAATTCTATGAACCAAAGGACCAACATAGGAAAATTTCAGGATCCAGATACTCCAAAATCCTATAAATTTATTTAAATCAAAGGAGCCTGACCTCTCTAGCCTAGGGATTTTCTCTTCAGAGGGACTAACGGCGGCGAGACAACTACAGGTCGATTCAGAGGGGCCAAATGATGGTCGGAGGGAGAGGGAGGAGCCGGTGTGAACAGATCTGAAGAGATATATGGAGAGTAAGGAAGGCGAAGAGCACAAGGAGAAACAAAGTTGCGATACAACCATTTAGGTTACTCATGTACCTTATCATGATCTATTTCACTAACCTCTTTCACCTCTCGGTCCTCTGCTGCCAACATTATACCTTAGCCCTGCCTTGTGGCCGCCGCCTTTGCTACACCCGGAGGGCTGGTAGCTCTGTTGGTCGCCCATGTCATCGTCGATGTCCCCGTTTGAAACTTATTGTTACCCTAGATCCATATGAATAAGTATGGGTAAGAGGATTTGAGAGACGAGAGCAATGACTTTTTATGTGAGCATTTAGTCGTCTGTATATATATATACTAATACTCATTACTGGCAAGAAATTAATGCACATCAACCGCTGAGCATGCCCCTCGTTACCACGTCACGATGTGTTTTGGCTAGATCTGATTGGTCAGAAAGTTATTAATGTGCAACATATTTGTTTACTGAAAAAGAGGGTTCGGAATTTTGTATGCATCTCATGCTTTTTTTGTCTTCTAGAATGTAATAGGAGTCGGAGCTCTTGTCCATTTAGGTCATGGGCGGTTGTGGGTGGCGCCCGGGATCGTGGGCGGTGGCGGATCATACGGGAGCGAGATAGAATGAGGCGCGAGACACGACGGGCGTGGGTGATTGGGTGGGGCCGGCGGATCGGGTGCATACGCCCTATGTACACTGCATATGTATGATGCTAGCAAATTAGGTTTAGCAACAAATAGGTTATCTAGATGTGCAACTAGGTGAGCAACATATATGATGCTAGCAACATGAACAACACAAGCAGGCAAAGGATATAACACAAGTAAAGCTTGCACAAAGTAAAGGTAAGAGATAACCACAAGTGGAGATGCTGAAGACGAGAATGTGTTACTGAAGTTCCTTCCCTTTGAGAGGAAGTGCATATCCATTGGAGCGATATGGAGGCACAATGCTCTCCAAGAAGCCACTAGGGCCCCCGTATTCTCCTCACGCCCTCACACAAATGTGAGATGTCGTGATTCCACTAGTGATGCTGTAGGATCGAAAGTATGTCTAGAGGGGGGTGATTAGACTACTTGACCAAATAAAAATCTACCATTTTCCCAATTTTAAGTCTTGACAGATTTTAGCAACTTAACACAAGTCAAGCAATCAACCTACACATGCAATTCTAAGAGTATAGCAGCGGAATATAAATCATTGCATATGAAGGTAAAGGGGAGGAGTTTGAAGGGAGCAAACGCAATGTAGACACGCGGAGATTTTTGGCATGGTTTCGATAGGTGGTGCTATCATACATCCACGTTGATAGAGACTTAAACCCATGAAGGATAGCGGTTGCGCGAGTCCACGGAGGGCTCCACCCATGAAGGGTCCATGAAGAAGCAACCTTATCTATCCCACCATGGCCATCGCCCACGAAGGACTTGCCTCACTTGGGTAGATCTTCACGAAGTAGGCGATCTCCTTGCCCTTACAAACTCATTGGTTCAACTCCACAATCTTGACGGAGGCTCCCAAGTGACACCTAACCAATCTAGGAGACACCACTCTCTAAAAGATAATAGATGGTGTGTTGATGATGAACTCCTTGCTCTTGTGCTTCAAATGATAGTCTCCCGAACACTCAACCCTCTCTCACAGATTTGGATATGATGGAAAGATGATTTGAGTGGAAAGTAACTTGGGGAAGGTTAGAGATCAAGATTCTTGTGGTTGGATTGGAATGTCTTGGTCTCAACACATGAGTAGGTGGTTCTCTCTCAGATAATGAGTAGTGTAAGTGTAGTCACGTTCTGATGGCTCTATCTTTAATGGAGAGGAGGGTGGATGGGTATATATAGCCTCCACACAAAATCTAACCGTTACGCACAATTTATCAAACTCGATGGGACCGAATAGTGAAACTCGGTCAGACCGATATGGTTCAAAATGTGAACGTTAGGCATTTCGGTGGGACCGACGTGATCAACTCGATGGGACCGATGCGTTAGGGTTAGGGCATAACTTGATCTCGGTTTGACCGATTACTTCAACTCGGTGAGACCGATTTCAGTAGCAAGCAAACAGAGAGTTGGTCAGGCAAACTCGGTGGGATCGATCGCTCATTTCGGTGAGACCGAAACGTTACGAAAAGGAAACAGAGAGTTTGCATTGCGAACTCAGTGGGACCGATCGCTCATCTCGGTTGGACCGAAACGTTATGAGGGGAGACAAAGAGTTTGCAATCCCATCTCGGTGAGACCGAACTGATTAGGGTTTTTGGCTATGGCTATGTCAAGTGAACTCGGTGGCGCCAGATAGATCAAATTGGTGGGGCCGAGTTTGACTTTAGGTTTAGGATATATGTGGAAATGAGAAAGTGGTTGAGGGCTTTTGGAGCATATCACTCATTTTGAGCAAGCAAACCATTAAGCAACACCTCATCCCCTTTTAACAGTATTGGCTTTTCCTATGGACTTAATGTGATCTTGGGTCACTAAAATGAAAGTGTAGAGTCTTGAGATTTTGCCAATATGTGTCCTAGCATTTTGAGGGGTCCACATCTCTAGTCCATGCCATGCCAATCATTGAACTTTCTGAAATGATTACCTTGAAAGAATATTAGTTCAATGATCTATATGTTGTTAAGAATTACTAAAACCACCCAGGGATTAGTTGCACTTTCAATCTCCTGAGCCTCTACTGATGTAGGATGTGAAGCATCCATGACAACCGTGTTATCCTCATGATCAAGCCTCAAGGGAAGGTGCTCTTTATCTAGGAGATATATGTCTATGCCCATCTTGGAGTTGATGAGCATCTGAATGTGTTGAGCATAGCCACATGATCTCTTTTGATCTGCTGCAGTCCTCTTGATTGTTTCAACTATCAAGCTCATCACCTTGAATTTCTGTGGCACATCAAACATTTGAAGCAAGCTGATGGAATGTCCTATGATAATCTTGTGATCTCCTGACTTGGGCAACAAGGTGAGCCTCAATATATTGTTCATGGTGGCCAATCTAGACAACAGGTAGTACACTAAGGCTAGCTTGGATGTCTCCAAGGCTTTGTCGGGTATCTCCTTGTACATATCGGCCATGGAGTTGTGATCTTTCCTGGGCTTTGCATAGACATCAATGTCATCCCCATACTCTTCAGGGGCATTGATCAACTTGTCCCACTCATCAATAGTAGACCGGTACCTAGTACTTTCAGTCATCCAAACAATCCTCCCATCTGGGTAGAAGTGAGATGTTGAATAGAACTGCATGATCAACTCATCATTCCAGTTGGTCAATTTCTAACCCACAAATGTGTCAACTCCATTGAGTCTGAAGCTCTCATGCACTCCATGGAAATGATCTTCATTATTGTCAATGTACTTCCAATCCACCCATTTCATGTCACACACAATGAGCTTCTTATCCAAGAGGACTGTCTCATAGAAGTCCTGTTGTTCCTTAGTGTGAAATCTATAATCCACTATAGTCCTTCTTCTCACAGCATAGGGGTCTGACTGTCTCCACAATCTGAGACCTGCATCTTTTCTTTCCTTCATATTCTCAGCAACTGGATGATTATCATCATAATCAGGAATCTTTGGCTTCAATTTCCTAAGCACTTGGGATTCTTCCTCTTCTCCCACTTCAGGCACTGGGGCCTTGTTCTTCTCAGCAGCAGGGATGTTCCTGGTAGATCTCTTTGGTGGTGAAGGCTTAGAAGCTTGAGCAGCAGCATTGGGGGCAGTCTTGGGCTTTGATGGGGTAGCCCCTGACTTGATGGCATCCCCCATCAACTTCTGAGTCTTGGGTGCTGGTGCAACATCTTCTTCATCATACTCTTCCTCATCTGATTGGATCATCATAGATGGCTTTCCAAAAACTCTAGCCATGGTCTTCTTGACCCTTTCCTTCCTTTGCTTGCCTCCAGCAACCTCTTCTTCTGTTGACTTGGAGACTTCAAGAGTAGAGGCTCTGGCTTTGGACATTGACACTCTCTTGGCAAGAGCTTTCTTGTGCAATCCAGACTTGATTGAAGCTGTAGTGCCAAACTCTTTCTTGACAACCTTTTCTTTGAGGTGACTTCCTCCTCGACAGCAACATAGTCCTCATCTTAAGAATTTGAATTTCTCTTCTTCCTTGTCCTTGTTGCTGCTTTGGGCAAGTTGCTTGGGGTGCTTCTGCTACCCTCATCATAGCTGCTAGAGGGACTAGTGCCCTCACTCAACTTAACCTGTTCCTCAGATCTGTTATGGTTGTCACCCTGGTCTGACATGGCTGACACTGAAAGCTGAAAGCTGACCCTGTGAGTAGATATAGTTGAGATAGAGTGGATGATCATCACAACATGCAGAGATTTTGCAAAGCAATTGATGAAGGAAATATGCCCTAGAGGCAACAATAAAGTTGTTATTTATATTTCCTTATATCACGATAAATGCTTATTATTCATGCTAGAATTGTATTAACCAGAAACTTAGTACATGTGTGAATACATAGACAAACTGAGTGTCACTAGTATGCCTCTACTTGACTAGCTCGTTAATCAAAGATGGTTAAGTTTCCTAACCATAGACATGAGTTGTCATTTGATTAACAGGATCACATCATTAGAGAATGATGTGATTGACTTGATCCATCCGTTAGCTTAGCACTATGATCGCTTAGTTTATTGCTATTGCTTTCTCCATACACTGGTGCGCGTCGATCCAAAACAAACGGTTTTGAACCCCTTTCCACGACGGCATCTGGAACCGTCGCCAAGCGATAGGGGGGTTCTTCCCACACGACCCAGAAACTGTCGGGGATATGCCCTCCTGGCACACACGTTTGGCAAAATGAGGTCGTGTGCGACCGGCGAGCGCTTAAATACGGAAATACGTACAGTACAGCTAAAAATACAATTATACGGCGAAATTGTTTCCGATCGCAAGTACATCCCACACAGTCAGTCCCCGCTAAACGTTTACGTTCGTATGTACATCCCACATAGTCACTCCAAGGAAAACATTTCCATTCACAGGTACATCACACACAATTTTTCCCGTTAAATAGTTTGTGATAGCGTTGCCATTGCACACGATATTAATAATTTTATCGTTTGTGTTATTGAATGCATCACACACGGTGCGTAGAAAGAAACTGTGTGGCAAAGGCTGTCCATCACACACACTTTTTATATGATAAACGTTTGCGCAAGGTGGCCTAACGCAAACAGTTTTCAAGAGAAAGTCGTGTGTGCAATGGAGATTGATCGCACACGTAGTGGATACTAGAAACGTTTCTGATCTCCACGTATATCGCAGACGTTTCGCTTTCGCAAACTGTGTGCAGTGTAATCCCTATTTAATCCATAATTAATCCAATTAATCCCTAATTTAAAAATCACATGTTATGAATTTGAAAGTAGGCAATCACTTATTTCATATCCAACCGTGTTTATTACAAATATAGGTTCAACCACGAATCCATAATTCAATGCACAGGTACATATACTGAAGAACTACAGAAGCACCAAGTAAAGAATGATGAACCACAGTTGTACTAAAGACTGTAAAGAGAGAGGCGAAAGACATTATGGTTGTTGGAGAAGGTGAAGCGGAATTCCCATATTGTGCCCTCCTCCATGCGTAAGACGTGCACGACTCTAGGCCAACCCCTTGTGATGGCTGCCCGTCCATCCTTCACTGTCTTCATTAGGACTTCTCAATGCTCAATGTAGTCTGGATAAAATACTTTAACCTTCATTGCGTGTCCACCAATCATGTACTTTGCGAGGTAATCTTGAGTGAACTGCTTCAGGAACCACTGGGAATGAAAAAGATTTAGACATTGTTGTCTAACAACTCATTATGGGCAGTAAAAAGAGAAGGATGCAGAGTTTGTAGTTACCATCCTACAGCTCAATGTTGTGTGGGATAGAGCATAAACAAATAATTTGCTTGCCACCATTCGTATCTTTTTGCTAATAATCCTTATCAGTTTTCCTTACTTGATGCTTGTTCATCAATATCTCATTGCCCCATACGCAAAAAGGGTTGATGCGTGGATCCTTGCCAAGGGCATATGTACCTACAAGCAACAAGTCAATATTCGAAGCTAACTAGTGTCCAGGATTGGATCTATATGCACTACATTATGGAACGACGGGGGAGTACTGAAGGAAATATGCCCTAGAGGCAATAATAAAGTTATTATTTATTTCCTTATATCATGATAAATGTTTATTATTCATGCTAGAATTGTATTAACCGGAAACATAATACATGTGTGAATACATAGACCAACAGAGTGTCACTAGTATGCCTCTACTAGACTAGCTCGTTAATCAAAGATGGTTATGTTTCCTAACCATGAACAAAGAGTTGTTATTTGATTAACGAGGTCACATCATTAGATGAATGATCTGATTGACATGACCCATTCCATTAGCTTAGCACCCGATCGTTTAGTATGTTGCTATTGCTTTCTTCATGACTTATACATGTTCCTATAACTATGAGATTATGCAACTCCCGTTTACCGGAGGAACACTTTGGGTACTACCAAACGTCACAACGTAACTGGGTGATTATAAAGGAGTACTACAGGTGTCTCCAATGGTAGATGTTGGGTTGGCGTATTTCAAGATTAGGATTTGTCACTCTGATTGTCGGAGAGGTATCTCTGGGCCCTCTCGGTAATGCACATCACATAAGCCTTGCAAGCACTACAACTAATATGTTAGTTGTGAGATGATGTATTACGGAACGAGTAAAGAGACTTGCCGGTAACGAGATTGAACTAGGTATTGGATACCGATGATCGAATCTCGGGCAAGTAACATACCGATGACAAAGGGAACAACGTATGTTGTTATGCGGTCTGACCGATAAAGATCTTCGTAGAATATGTAGGAGCCAATATGGGCATCCAGGTCCCGCTATTGGTTATTGACCGGAGACGTGTCTCGGTCATGTCTACATTGTTCTCGAACCGTAGGGTCCGCACGCTTAACGTTATGATGACAGTTATTATGAGTTTATGCATTTTGATGTACCGAAGGTTGTTCGGAGTCCCGGATGAGATCACGGACATGACGAGGAGTCTCGAAATGGTCGAGACGTAAAGATTGATATATTGGAAGCCTATGTTTGGACATCGGAAGTGTTCCGGGTGAAATCGGGATTTTACCGGAATACCGGGAGGGTTACCGGAACCCCCCGGGAGACTAATGGGCCTATTGGGCCTTAGTGGAAAAAGAGAAAAGGGACAAGCCCAAGCTGGCCGGCGCCCCCCCCTTTCCCAAGTCCTAGTAGGACTAGGATAGGGGGCCGGCCCCCCCCCTTCTCTCTCTTTCCCCCCGGGAGTCCTAATTGGATTAGGATTGGGGGGAGGAGTCCTACTCCCGGTGGGAGTAGGACTCCCCTGCGCCTCCTCTCCCTTGGCCGGCCGGCTCCCCTTCTCCAACATATATATACGGGGCAGGGGGCACCCCACAGAGACACAAGTTGATCCTTGAGATCGTTCCTTAGCCGTGTGCGGTGCCCCCTGCCACCAAATTCCACCTCGATCATACCGTTACAGTGCTTAGGCGAAGCCCTGCGTCGGTAGTACATCAAGATCGTCACCACGCCGTCGTGCTGACGGAACTCTTCCTCGACGCTTTGCTGGATCGGAGCCCGAGGAACGTCATCGAGCTGAACGTGTGCTAAGAACTCGGAGGTGCCGGAGTAACGGTGCTTGGATCGGTCGGATCGGGAAGAAGACGTACGACTACTTCCTCTACGTTGTGTGATCGCTTCCGCAGTCGGTCTACGTTGGTACATAGACAACACTCTCCCCTCTCGTTGCTGTGCATCACCATGATCTTGCGTGTGCGTAGGAAAATTTTCGAAATTACTGCGTTCCCCAACAGTGGTATCCGAGCCTAGGTTTTTATGGTTTGATGTTATATGCACGAGTAGAACACAAGTGAGTTGTGGGCGATACAAGTCATACTGCCTACCAGCATGTCATACTTTGGTTCGGCGGCATTGTTGGAAGAGACGATCCGGACCAACCTTACGCGTACTCTTACGCGAGACCGGTTCCCTCGACGTGCTTTGCACACAGATGGCTTGCGGAAGACTGCCTCTCCAACTTTAGTTGAACCAAGTGTGACTACGCCCGGTCCTTGAGAAGGTTAAAACGGAGTCTATTTGACGAACTATCGTTGTGGTTTTGATGCGTAGGTGAGATGAGTTCTTACTTAAGCCCGTAGCAGCCACGTAAAACTTGCAACAACAAAGTAGAGGACGTCTAACTTGTTTTTGCAGGGCATGTTGTGATGTGATATGGTCAAGGCATGATGCTGATTTTATTGTATGAGATGATCATGTTTTGTAACCGAGTTATCGGCAACTGGCAGGAGCCATATGGTTGTCGCTTTATTGTATGCAATGCAATCGCGATGTAATGCTTTACTTTATTACTAAGCGGTAGTGATAGTCGTGGAAGCATAAGATTGGCGAGACGACAACGATGCTACGATGGAGATCAAGGTGTCGCGCCGGTGACGATGGTGATCATGACGGTGCTTCGGAGATGGAGATCACAAAGCACAAGATGATGATGGCCATATCATATCACTTATATTGATTGCATGTGATGTTTATCCTTTTATGCATCTTATCTTGCTTTGATTGACGGTAGCATTATAAGATGATCTCTCACTAAATTATCAAGAAGTGTTCTCCCTGAGTATGCACCGTTGCAAAAGTTCTTCGTGCTGAGACACCACGTGATGATCGGGTGTGATAGGCTCTACGTTCAAATACAACGGGTGCAAAACAGTTGCACACGCGGAATACTCAGGTTATACTTGACGAGCCAAGCATATACAGATATGGCCTCGGAACACGGAGACCGAAAGGTCGAGCGTGAATCATATAGTAGATATGATCAACATATTGATGTTCACCATTGAAAACTACTCCATCTCACGTGATGATCGGTTATGGTTTAGTTGATTTGGATCACGTGATCACTTAGAGGATTAGAGGGATGTCTATCTAAGTGGGAGTTCTTAAGTAAATTAACTGAACTTAAAAAATTATCATGAACTTAGTACCTGATAGTATCTTGCTTGTTTATGTTGATTGTAGATAGATGGCTCGTGCTGTTGTTCCGTTGAATTTTAATGCGTTCCTTGAGAAAGCAAAGTTGAAAGATGATGGTAGCAATTACACGGACTGGGTCCGTAACCTGAGGATTATCCTCATTGCTGCACAGAAGAATTACGTCCTGGAAGCACCGCTGAGTGCCAGGCCTGCTGCAAGAGCAACACCAGAAGTTATGAACGTCTGGCAGAGCAAAGCTGATGACTACTCAATAGTTTAGTGTGCCATGCTTTACGGCTTAGAACCGGGACTTCAACGACGTTTTGAACGTCATGGAGCATATGAGATGTTCCAGGAGTTGAAGTTAATATTTCAAGCAAATGCCCGGATTGAGAGATATGAAGTCTCCAATAAGTTCTATAGCTGCAAGATGGAGGAGAACAGTTCTGTCAGTGAGCATATACTCAAAATGTCTGGGTATAATAATCACTTGATTCAATTGGGAGTTACACTTCCGGATGATTGCGTCATTGACAGAATTCTCCAATCACTGCCACCAAGCTACAAGAGCTTTGTGATGAACTATAATATGCAAGGGATGAACAAGACTATTCCCGAGCTCTTCGCTATGCTGAAAGCTGCGGAGGTAGAAATCAAGAAGGAGCATCAAGTGTTGATGGTTAACAAAACCACTAGTTTCAAGAAAAAGGGCAAAGGGAAGAAGAAAGGGAACTTCAAGAAGAACGGCAAGAAAGTTGCTGCTCAAGAGAAGAAACCCAAGTCTGGACCTAAGCCTGAAACTGAGTGCTTCTACTGCAAGCAGACTGGTCACTGGAAGCGGAACTGCCCCAAGTATTTGGCGGATAAGAAGGATGGCAAGGTGAACAAAGGTATATGTGATATACATGTTATTGATGTGTACCTTACTAATGCTCGCAGTAGCACCTGGGTATTTGATACTGGTTCTGTTGCTAATATTTGCAACTCGAAACAGGGACTACAGAATAAGCGGACACTAGCAAAGGACGAGGTGACGATGCACGTGGGAAACGGTTCCAAAGTCGATGTGATCGCGGTCGGCACGCTACCTCTACATCTACCTCCGGGATTAATATTAGACCTAAATAATTGTTATTTGGTGCCAGCGTTGAGCATGAACATTATATCTGGATCTTGTTTGATGCGAGACGGTTATTCATTTAAATCAGAGAATAATGGTTGTTCTATTTATATGAGTAATATCTTTTATGGTCATGCACCCTTGAAAAGTGGTCTATTCTTATTGAATCTCGATAGTAGTAATACACATATTCATAATGTTGAAGCCAAAAGATGCAGAGTTGATAATGATAGTGCAACTTATTTGTGGCACTGCCGTTTAGGTCATATCGGTGTAAAGCGCATGAAAAAACTCCATACTGATGGGCTTTTGGAACCACTTGATTATGAATCACTTGGTACTTGCGAACCGTGCCTCATGGGCAAGATGACTAAGACACCGTTCTCCGGTACTATGGAGAGAGCAACAGATTTATTGGAAATCATACATACCGATGTATGTGGTCCGATGAATATTGAGGCTCGTGGCGGATATCGTTATTTTCTCACCTTCACAGATGATTTAAGCAGATATGGGTATATCTACTTAATGAAACATAAGTCTGAAACATTTGAAAAGTTCAAGGAATTTCAGAGTGAAGTTGAAAATCATCGTAACAAGAAAATAAAGTTTCTACGATCTGATCGTGGAGGAGAATATTTGAGTTACGAGTTTGGTGTACATTTGAAAAATTGTGGAATAGTTTCGCAACTCACGCCACCCGGAACACCACAACGTAATGGTGTGTCCGAACGTCGTAATCGTACTTTACTAGATATGGTGCGATCTATGATGTCTCTTACTGATTTACCGCTATCATTTTGGGGTTATGCTTTAGAGACAGCCGCATTCACGTTAAATAGGGCACCATCTAAATCCGTTGAGACGACGCCTTATGAACTATGGTTTGGCAAGAAACCAAAGTTGTCGTTTCTTAAAGTTTGGGGCTGCGATGCTTATGTGAAAAAGCTTCAACCTGATAAGCTCGAACCCAAATCGGAGAAGTGTGTCTTCATAGGATATCCAAAGGAAACTATTGGATACACCTTCTATCACAGATCCGAAGGCAAGATTTTTGTTGCTAAATTCGAAAACTTTCTTGAGAAGGAGTTTCTCTCGAAAGAAGTGAGTGGGAGGAAAGTAGAACTTGACGAGGTAACTGTACCTACTCCGTTATTGGGAAATAGTACATCACAGAAAACTGTTTCTGTGAGACCTACACCAATAAGAGAGGAAGTTAATGATGATGATCATGAAACTTTAGTCAAGATACTACTGTACCTCGTAGATCAACCAGAGTAAGATCCGCACCAGAGTGGTACGGTAATCCTGTTCTGGAAGTCATGCTACTAGATCATGATGAACCTACGAACTATGAAGAAGCGATGGTGAGCCCAGATTCCACAAAGTGGCTTGAAGCCATGAAATCTGAGATGGGATCCATGTATGAGAACAAAGTATGGACTTTGGTTGACTTGCCCGATGATCGGCAAGCAATTGAGAATAAATGGATCTTTAAGAAAAAGACTGACGCTGATGGTAATGTTACTATCTACAAAGCTCGACTTGTCGCAAAAGGTTTTCGACAAGTTCAAGGAGTTGACTACGATGAGACTTTCTCACCCGTAGCGATGCTTAAGTCTGTCAGAATCATGTTAGCAATTGCCGCATTTTATGATTATGAAATTTGGCAAATGGATGTAAAAACCGCATTCCTGAATGGATTTCTGGAAGAAGAGTTGTATATGATGCAACCCGAAGGTTTTATCGATCCAAAAGGAGCTAACAAAGTGTGCAAACTCCAGCGATCCATTTATGGACTGGTGCAAGCATCTCAGAGTTGGAATAAACGCTTTGATAGTGTGATCAAAGCATTTGGGTTTATACATACTTTTGGAGAAGCCTGTATTTACAAGAAAGTGAGTGGGAGCTCTGTAGCATTTCTGATATTATATGTGGATGACATATTACTCATTGGAAATGATATAGAATTTCTGGATAGCATAAAGGGATACTTGAATAAAAGTTTTTCGATGAAAGACCTCGGGGAAGCTGCTTACATATTAGGCATAAAAATCTATAGAGATAGATCAAAACGCTTAATTGGACTTTCACAAAGCACATACCTTGACAAGATTTTGAAGAAGTTCAAAATGGATCAAGCAAAGAAAGGGTTCTTGCCTGTGTTACAAGGTGTGAAGTTGAGTCAGACTCAATGCCCGACCACTGCAGAAGATAGAGAGAAAATGAAAGATGTTCCCTATGCTTCAGCCATAGGCTCTATCATGTATGCAATGCTGTGTACCAGACCTGATGTGTGCCTTGCCATAAGTTTAGCAGGGAGGTACCAAAGTAATCCAGGAGTGGATCACTGGACAGCGGTCAAGAACATCCTGAAATACCTGAAAAGGACTAAGGATATGTTTCTCGTATATGGAGGTGACAAAGAGCTCACCGTAAGAGGTTACGTTGATGCAAGCTTTGACACTGATCCGGACGATTCTAAATCGCAAACCGGATACGTGTTTACTTTAAACGGTGGAGCTGTCAGTTGGTGCAGTTCTAAACAAAGCGTCGTAGCGGGATCTACATGTGAAGCGGAGTACATAGCTGCTTCGGAAGCAGCGAACGAAGGAGTCTGGATGAAGGAGTTCATATCCGATCTAGGTGTCATACCTAGTGCATCGGGTCCAATGAAAATCTTCTGTGACAATACTGGTGCAATTGCCTTGGCAAAGGAATCCAGATTTCACAAAAGAACCAAACACATCAAGAGACGCTTCAACTCCATCCGGGATTTAGTCCAGGTGGGAGACATAGAGATTTGCAAGATACATACGGATCTTAATGTTGCAGACCCGTTAACTAAGCCTCTTCCACGAGCAAAACATGATCAGCACCAAGACTCCATGGGTGTTAGAATCATTACTGTGTAATCTAGATTATTGACTCTAGTGCAAGTGGGAGACTGAAGGAAATATGCCCTAGAGGCAATAATAAAGTTATTATTTATTTCCTTATATCATGATAAATGTTTATTATTCATGCTAGAATTGTATTAACCGAAAACATAATACATGTGTGAATACATAGACCAACAGAGTGTCACTAGTATGCCTCTACTAGACTAGCTCGTTAATCAAAGATGGTTATGTTTCCTAACCATGAACAAAGAGTTGTTATTTGATTAACGAGGTCACATCATTAGATGAATGATCTGATTGACATGACCCATTCCATTAGCTTAGCACCCGATCGTTTAGTATGTTGCTATTGCTTTCTTCATGACGTATACATGTTCCTATAACTATGAGATTATGCAACTCCCGTTTACCGGAGGAACACTTTGGGTACTACCAAATGTCACAACGTAACTGGGTGATTATAAAGGAGTACTACAGGTGTCTCCAATGGTAGATGTTGGGTTGGCGTATTTCAAGATTAGGGTTTGTCACTCCGATTGTCGGAGAGGTATCTCTGGGCCCTCTCGGTAATGCACATCACATAAGCCTTGCAAGCACTACAACTAATATGTTAGTTGTGAGATGATGTATTACGGAACAAGTAAAGAGACTTGCCGGTAACAAGATTGAACTAGGTATTGGATACCGACGATCGAATCTCGGGCAAGTAACATACCGATGACAAAGGGAACAACGTATGTTGTTATGCGGTCTGACCGATAAAGATCTTCGTAGAATATGTAGGAGCCAATATGGGCATCCAGGTCCCGCTATTGGTTATTGACCGGAGACGTGTCTCGGTCATGTCTACATTGTTCTCGAACCGTAGGGTCCGCACGCTTAACGTTACGATGACAGTTATTATGAGTTTATGCATTTTGATGTACCGAAGGTTGTTCGGAGTCCTGGATGAGATCACGGACATGACGAGGAGTCTCGAAATGGTCGAGACGTAAAGATTGATATATTGGAAGCCTATGTTTGGACATCGGAAGTGTTCCGGGTGAAATCGGGATTTTACCGGAATACCGGGAGGGTTACCGGAACCCCCCGGGAGACTAATGGGCCTATTGGGCCTTAGTGGAAAAAGAGAAAAGGGACAAGCCCAAGCTGGCCGGCGCCCCCCCCCCCCTTTCCCAAGTCCTAGTAGGACTAGGATAGGGGGCCGGCCCCCCCTTCTCTCTCTTTCCCCCCGGGAGTCCTAATTGGATTAGGATTGGGGGGAGGAGTCCTACTCCCGGTGGGAGTAGGACTCCCCTGCGCCTCCTCTCCCTTGGCCGGCCGGCTCCCCTTCTCCAACATATATATACGGGGCAGGGGGCACCCCACAGAGACACAAGTTGATCCTTGAGATCGTTCCTTAGCCGTGTGCGGTGCCCCCTGCCACCAAATTCCACCTCGATCATACCGTTACAATGCTTAGGCGAAGCCCTGCGTCGGTAGTACATCAAGATCGTCACCACGCCGTCGTGCTGACGGAACTCTTCCTCGACGCTTTGCTGGATCGGAGCCCGAGGAACGTCATCGAGCTGAACGTGTGCTAAGAACTCGGAGGTGCCGGAGTAACGGTGCTTGGATCGGTCGGATCGGGAAGAAGACGTACGACTACTTCCTCTACGTTGTGTGATCGCTTCCGCAGTCGGTCTGCGTTGGTACGTAGACAACACTCTCCCCTCTCGTTGCTGTGCATCACCATGATCTTGCGTGTGCGTAGGAAAATTTTCGAAATTACTGCGTTCCCCAACAAGTACAAGCCGAGGGATGAAGCTAACCTCGGCGGAAAATGGTGGCCACTCCCGTTGTTGTCCTGCATAAGTAGTGGAAAGGCATGATAAGTACATCAATCTTAACATCAAACAAATATAGCAAAGGTAAACAACATCATCTCCAAATGATAGCTTGAATGTGTTGGTTTCAGCATGCTGTTATAGCAGATATAAAATGGAAGGCAATGTTACCGACAGCAGGCTTAACAGCCATCAAATGTTGCAATTCAAACTGGTATTGTTGAAAATGAATAGAACGTAGGTAATGCTTAAACATCACACTGGATAAATGTGTAAAACTAAAATAAAGGGCACGTGTTAACTACACCAGGAATAACTGGAACCAAATATAGTCGTTCAAACTGGTATTGATGTAGTCGAGCGGCACAGTTCCAACTTGCACATAATGAACCACACATTGTTAATGACTGAAATAAACAAGGCATAAATGACTAGTATAACAACCAAATATAGCCATTGAAAACTGGACAGAGTCTCACTGCAACTAACCTAACAAGCAAATACAGATAAACAGGGCATATGCTTGAAAACTGGACAAATGCTCACTACAACCAACCTAACAAGCAGATAAAGATAAACAAGGCGTCTGCTTGTTAACTGGAGAAATGCTAAAAAAGCAACCTAACAACCAAATACAGATAAACAAGGCATCTGCTTGATAACTAGACAAATGCTAAAAAAAAGCAAACTAACAACCAAATACAGATAAACAAGGCATCTGCTTGATAACTGGACAAATACTCACTGCAACCAAACTAAGAACCAAATACAGATAAACAAGGCATCTACTCGATAACTGAAAAAATGCTCACTCCAACCAACCTAACAACCAAATACAGATAAACAAGGCATCTACTCACTATAAATAACCAAATATAGCCATTCGTGAAACTAAAGTGGACAATTCATACTTAAACATCACATAGACCTATTGAACAATACATTTTTGCATAACTGAAATAATTAAACACGGCATAGTTAAAGCATTGCACGGTAAATGCTACTACAACAAAGGGTACGGGTTGGCAAGCTAGAAAAGGTAATATTTGCCGATGGAATGTTGCCTCACATTTCATGGACGGGTTCCTTCCATTTGGAAGAGCACAGACCCATGGTGCGCTCTCTGGTGTCACAGATGGGCTATTTCACCTGGGAAGAACCTTCGTGGGTGCCCTCCTCGTGGTCGTGGTCGATGAGATCTGACTTGGCAATTGAGGATCCCAAGCCTCCGCCGTAGAACGTGTCCTTCAGAAGTGACAAAATGGGCTCGGTGGCGTATAAAGCTCGCAAATCCTTGACCGCTTGGTGGAGGAGATCAGCGGCAGGGTCGTCGAAGAGATCGACGGCGGTTGAACCAGAGGGGTTGGGGATGGATCGCTTAACCTGTTACATGGCCCGCGTGAAGTCGTCGGTGTGGACGAGCTTGATGTCGTAGCCAGCTTTCCCGAGATACAGTAATACGCTAGCCCGCTGACATGAAGCCTTTGTTGGGGAACGCAGTAATTTCAAAAAAAAAAATCCTACGCACACACAAGATCTATCATGGTGATGCATAGCAACGACAGGGGAAGAGTGTTGTCCACGTACCCTCGTAGACCGTAAGCGGAAGCGTTATGACAATGTGGTTGATGTAGTCGTACGTCTTCACGACCTGACCGATCCTAGTACCGAAAGTATGGCACCTCCTCGATCTGCACATGTTCAGCTCGGTGACGTCCCACGAATTCACGATCCAGTAGAGTGTCGAGGGAGAGCTTCGTCAGCACGACGGAGTGATGACGGCGATGATGATGCTACCGGAATAGGGCTTCGCCTAAGCACCACTACGATATGACCGAGGTGGATTATGGTGAAGGGGGGCACCGCACACGGCTAAAGATGAATGATCAAGTTGTGTGTCCATGGCTCCCTTATATAAAGGAGTGGAGGAGGGGGAGGGGGCGGCCTCTCTAGGCGCGCCCCAAGGGAGTCCTACTCCCACCGGGAGTAGGATCCCCCCTTCCCTTTGTTGGTTCTAGGAGAGAAGGAAGGAGGAGGAAGGAGGAAGGAAAGGGGGGCCGACCCCCTTGCCAATTTGGATTGGGCTTGGGGGGCGTGCCCCCTCCTTTTCTCCTTCTCTCTCTCTTCCACTAAGGCCCAATAAGGCCCATATACCTCCCGGGGGGTTCCGGTAACCTCCCGATGCTCCGGTATATTCCCGATTTCATCCGGAACCATTCCGATGTCCAAACATAGGCTTCCAATATATCGATCTTTATGTCTCTACCATTTCGAGACTCCTCGTCATGTCTGCGATCAAATCCCGGACTTTGAACTACCTTTGGTACATCAAAACACATAAACTCATAATACCGATCGTCACCAAACATTAAGCGTGCGGACCCTACGGGTTCGAGAACTATGTATACATGACCGAGACATGTCTCCAGTCAATAACCAATAGCGGAAACTGGATGCTCATATTGGTTCCTACATATTCTACGAAGATCTTTATCGGTCAAACCGCATAACAACATACGTTGTTCCCTTTGTCATCGATATGTTACTTGCCCGAGATTCGATCATCAGTATCTCAATACCTAGTTCAATCTCGTTACCGGCAAGTCTCTTTACTCATTCCGTAATGCATCATCCCGCAACTAATTCATTGGTCACATTGCTTGCAAGGCTTATAGTGATGTGCATTACCGAGAGGGCCCAGAGATACCTCTCCGATAGACGGAGTGACAAATCCTAATCTCGATCTATGCCAACTCAACAAACACCATTGGAGACACCTGTAGAGCATCTTTACAATCACCCAGTTATGTTGTGATGTTTGATAGCACACAAGGTGTTCCTCCAGTATTCAGGAGTTGCATAATCTCATAGTCAGAGGAACATGTATAAGTCATGAAGAAAGCAGTAGCAATAAAACTGAAGTGCCAAGTGCCAAGTGTTCATCTTTAGAAAGAAAACAAGCAATGTGCATTAGCCCCCAAGTGCCAAGTGTTGTTCCTTGCAAAGCATTTGGGACTTGCTTTTTATAATCCGCCATGAAACTAAACAACCTTACACTGTATACAGGTCGCCACCGCAGAACTGGAATCCCAATTGTCTGAAGCCAAGACCCTAAT
Organism: Triticum monococcum; assembly: GCA_034509565.1. NCBI lineage: Eukaryota > Viridiplantae > Streptophyta > Magnoliopsida > Poales > Poaceae > Triticum > Triticum monococcum. The sequence goes on from CM067845.1 coordinate 431,272,488, forward strand.
GTCGACTCATGAGACTGAAATAAAGAAAACTGAATCCAAACTCCAATTGAGTTTATTTGAAGTAGAGAAACTGAAGACCAGTTTTAGTGCAGAGAAAAAGGCTTGGGCCGATGAGAAGACTGCTCTGACGTAGCGTGCTGAAACGGCCGAGGCGGCTCTGAAAGAATTTACCGCTGAACTTACCGGTTTAAAGAACCGTGTATCTCAGATGGTTTCTGCAATCTTCGGTAAATCACCTTATTACTTACTCAAAGTCTATATTTGTCACCATAATGTAAGCCGCCTACTTAACTCATTGGGAAAACCTCACAGGTCCCTGGAGCAGCAATCTGAGTCAAAATAGCCTGCTAAAGCTCAAGGCGGTTTACACTCTTGTGGAGCAATTGTATACTGGAGCTCAGTGGGCTCTTGTTATTATCTCCCCAGCGAACCAAGGATCACACTTATTGAGTGATGTTTTGAAGAAGTTGTCCATCTTACCCGCCAGGTTTCAGGAAGTCAAGCGTTCTTGTGCGAGAGCCGGAGCCGTAACTGCTTTGAGCCGCTCCAAAGCCTGGGTACCGGAGTTAGGCCCGGCGGACGTAGCCAGGGGGTACCCCGGCTTTAAGGAAGATGGAAGTCCCTTCAATCAAGAAGACTTTGTTGCATGTGTGAAAGAGATTCGTCCTCATGCCGCCATTATTGCTGAAGAAACCAATCTCACCAAGTATCAGCCGGGCTTTGATGCAGAAAATAAGAATATGGCCACTCCTTCATATAAAGTTCTGCAATCTTCGGTAAATCTGAGCCCCCCGCAGTTGGAGCACTTGTCTTCGGCGCAGGTGAAACCCCCGCCGTGTGCACCCTAGCCTCGGGCCGTGGCGTCCCCTTCGAGTTGGCCCCGACTACCTCAGATGAAGCCGGTTGACCCTCAGACCTTGACGCAGCTGCCACCCCTTTCTTAGATGCGATCTTGTCTTCTGGAACCACAGCACGCTCTCTCGCCTTCTCCGCCATAGGCACCGCCCCTTAGCAGAGAGCGATGAAAAAGCTCGGCCGGCAACGAAGGGAAGCGCAGTCGCCCCCTTGATACCATCGAACCCTCACCACCCCCATCGACGAAACCCTAACCCTAGCTCCGATCTGACTTGAAAACTAGCAGTCGGTCCCCCACTTTAAAAATTGCGCTTTGCAGTTATTACCCCACATGAAAACTTGTAGGTACGACTCCACTTGAAAAATTGCAGTTCGCAGTTGTGACCCAATTGCGTCTTTTTTAAAACTTACAGTACGGCCCGATTTAAAAATAAATAAAAAGTTACAATTGCAACCCATTGTGATACGTTTTTGAAACCTCATTGCCACCTCGTTTTAAAGCAGCTGCAACCCCATTGTAATCTTTTGAAAACTTTATAGTTGCAATCCACTCAGCGACGCGCCACATCGAAACCCGGGTGTGGTGGAAAATGGGCAAGGGCTGGGCCGTCACCCCCAAGTGGTGCGCCGTATCTTGATCCGAATACGGTGGCAAGTGAGCGAGGATCGGGTCGTCGCATCCTTAGTGGCGCACTACATCAGCGCCCAGACGTAGTGGAAAATGAGCAAGGGTCTTCGCATTTGACTCGACGAGTGCGAAGGGTAAGGAAGCTAGCCGAGCCTAGGGGGATTCGCTTAGGTAGTTGGAACGTAGGGTCCCTAACAGGGAAGCTTCGGGAGCTAGTTGATGCATCGGTGAGGAGAGGTGTTGATATCCTTTGCATCCATGAAACCAAATGGAGAGGATAGAAGGTGAAGGAGGTGGAGGATACCGGCTTCAAGCTGTGGTACACGAGGACGGCTGCAAACAAAAATGGCGTAGCCATCTTGATCAACAAGAGCCTCAAGTATGGAGTGGTAGACGTCAAGAGACATGGGGACCGGATTATCCTGGTCAAGCTGGTAGTTGAGGACTTGGTTCTCAATGTTATCAGCGCGTATGCCCCGCAAGTAGGCCACAATGAGAACACCAAGAGGGAGTTCTGGGAAGGCCTAGAAGACATGGTTAGGAGTGTACCGATTAGTGAGAAGCTCTTCATAGGAGGAGACCTCAATGGCCACGTGGGTACATCTAACACAGGTTTTGAAGGGGCGCATGGGGGCTTTGGCTATGGCATTAGGAATCAAGAAGGAGATGTCTTAAGCTTTGCTCTAGCCTACAAGATGATTGTAGCTAACACCCTCTTTAGAAAAAGAGAATCACATCTGGTGACTTTTAGTAGTGGCCAACACTCTAGCCAGATTGATTTCATCCTCTCGAGAAGAGAAGATAGGTGTGCGTGCCTAGACTGTAAGGTGATACCTGGAGAGAGTGTTGTACCCCAGCATAAGCTGGTGGTTGCTGACCTCCACTTTCGGATTCGTGTCTAGCGGGATAAGCATGTCAAAGTCGCTAGAACGAAGTGGTGGAAGCTCAAGGGGGAGGTAGCTCAGGTGTTCAAGGAGAGGGTCTTTAAGGAGGGCCCTTGGGAGGAAGGAGGGGATGCAGACAATGTGTGGATGAAGATGGCGACTTGCATTCGTAAGATGGCCTCGGAGGAGTTTGGAGTGTCCAGGGGAAGGAGAAGCGAAGATAAGGATACCTGGTGGTGGAATGATGATGTCCAGAAGGTGATTAAAGAGAAGAAAGATTGCTTCAGACGCCTATACCTGGATAGGAGTGCAGACAACATAGAGAAGTACAAGATGGCCAAGAAGGTCGCAAAGCGAGCTGTTGGTGAAGCAAGGGGTTGGGCATATGAGGACCTCTACCAACGGTTAGGCACGAAGGAAGGTGAAAGGGACATCTATAAGATGGCCAAGATCAGAGAGAGGAAGATGAGGGATATTGGCTAAGTCAAATGCATCAAGGACGGAGCAGGCCAACTCTTGGTGAAGGACGAGGAGATTAAGCATAGATGGCGGGAGTACTTCGACAAGCTGTTCAATGGGGAGAATGAGAGTTCTACCATTGAACTGGACGACTCCTTTGATGAGACCAGCATGCGTTTTGTGCGGCGAATCCAGGAGTCTGAGGTGAAGGAGGCTTTAAAAAGGATGAAAGGAGGCAAGGCGATGGGCCCTGATTGTATCCCCATTGAGGTGTGGAAAGGTCTCGGGGACATAGCTATAGTATGGCTAACCAAGCTTTTCAACCTCATTTTTCGGGCAAACAAAATGCCAGAAGAATGGAGACGGAGTATATTAGTACCAATCTTCAAGAACAAGGGGGGTGTCCAGAGTTGTACTAATTACCGTGGAATTAAGCTGATGAGCCATACAATGAAGCTATGGGAGAGAGTCATTGAGCACCTCTTAATAAGAATGACAAGCGTGACCAAAAATTAGTTTGGTTTCATGCCTAGGAGGTCGACCATGGAAGCCATTTTCTTGGTACGACAACTTATGGAGAGATATAGGGAGCAAAAGAAGGACTTGCATATGGTGTTCATTGACTTGGAGAAGGCCTATGATAAGATACTGTGGAATGTCATGTGGTGGGCCTTGGAGAAACACAAAGTCCCAGCAAAGTACATTACCCTCATCAAGGACATGTACGATAATGTTGTGACAAGTGTTCGAACAAGTGATGTCAACACCGATGACTTCCCGATTAAGATAGGACTGCATCAGGGGTCAGCTTTGAGCCCTTATATTTTTGCATTGGTGATGGATGAGGTCACAAGGGATATACAAGGAGATATCCCATGGTGTATGCTCTTTGCGGATGATGTCGTGCTAGTTGATGATAGTCGGACGGGGGTAAATAGGAAGTTAGAGTTATGGAGACAAACCTTGAAATCGATAGGGTTTAGGCTTAGTAGAACTAAAAGCGAGTACATGATGTGCGGTTTCAATACTACTAGGTGTGAGGAGGAGGAGGTTAGCCTTGATGGCCAGGTGGTACCTCGGAAGGACACCTTTCAGTATTTAAGGTCAATGTTGCAGGAGGATGGGGGTATTGATGAAGATGTGAACCATCGAATCAAAGCCGGATGGATGAAGTGGCACCAAGCTTCTGGCATTCTCTGTGACAAGAGAGTGCCACAAAAGCTAAAAGGCAAGTTGTTGGGGATATCACTACCAGTATGACCCGCCCAGGAGAGGCCGGGTCAGCCCTAATGGCAGGTTACCTAAGAAGCCCAATATGCAGTCAAGATGATAGTTTATTAAACATATAGAAAGCCCAAGGGCCTCGGGCTGGCTTAAGGCCCGTTATTGTAAACCGCCATATGGACGGCAAATACTTGTACATAAAGGCATGTAAAGAAAGTCACCGAGCCGGACACGATTATGAGCCGGCTGGGACTCCATAGGCCACCTGGTGTCAACCCGTGTATATAAGGGGACGACCCGGTGGCGGTTTAGGGCAAGAAACAACGAAGTCGATAACCAAGCCGGCGAGTTGAGCCTCTTGGAGATCGAAACCTCAGCAATACCAATCACAACTAGACGTAGGCTTTTACCTTCATCGTAAGGGGCCTAACTAGTATAAAACTCTCTCGTGTCCTTTGTCCCGATTAACCCCTTTAAGCTTCCTAGTGTGATGGCCCTACGACTAAGTCCTTGCTCTAGGACATCTGTCGTGTCAACTCCACAACAGTTGGCGCCCACCGTGGGGCCAGCGCATGTTGGATTTGAGTTTTTGAAGGGCAACCTCGAAGGGCTCAAGGGATATGTTGTGGGCCGGATGACCAAGAGTCGTCGCGGCAAACTCTACATCGACGACGAAGGCTAGGGCTCTGAGGCCAGCTCGATCGAGTACGGGTACCGGGTCCCCTTCGGCGGAATTCACGTCTTCATCGGCCGGATCGGCGAGTCAGGCCCTGAGCCGGACGTTCATGCTACGTCTTGAGCTTGCGTTGGTTTTCCCCGAAGAGGAAGGGATGATGCAGCAGAGTAGCATAAGTATTTCCCTTAGTTTTTGAGAACCAAGGTATCAATCCAGTAGGAGGCCACGCTCAAGTCCCTCGTACCTGCACAAAGCGATAGCTACTCGCAACCAACGCAATTAGCGGTTGTCAATCCCTTCATGGTCACTTACGAGAGTGAGATCTGATAGATATAATATTTTTGGTATTTTTGGTATAAAGATGCAAAGTAAAAAAGTAAAAGCAAAGTAAAAAAGCAAAGCGAGATTAAAGTGATGGAGGGTGATATGATGAGAATAGACCCGGGGGCCATAGGTTTCACTAGTGGCTTCTCTCAAGAGCATAAGTATTCTACGGTGGGTGAACAAATTACTATTGAGCAATTGACAGAATTGAGCATAGTTATGAGAATATCTAGGCATGATCATGTATATAGGCATCACGTCCGTGACAAGTAGACCGAAACGATTCTGCATCTACTACTATTACTCCACTCATCGACCGCTATCTAGCATGCATCTAGAGTATTAAGTTAAAAACAGAGTAACGCCTTAAGCAAGATGACATGATGTAGAGAGATAAATTCATGCAATATGAAATAAACCCCATCTTGTTATCCTAGATGGCAACGATGCAATACGTGCCTTGCTGCCCCTTCTGTCACTGGGAAAGGACACCGCAGGATCGAACCCAAAGCTAAGCACTTCTCCCATGGCAAGAACTACCAATCTAGTTGGCCAAACCAAACGGATAATTCGAAGAGACTTGCAAAGATAACCAATCATACATAAAAGAATTCAGAGAAGATTCAAATATTATTCATAGATAGACTTGATCATAAACCCACAATTCATCGGTCTCAACAAACACACCATAAAAAGAAGATTACATCGAATAGATGTCCACAAGAGAGGGGGAGAACTTTGTATTGAGATCCAAAAAGAGAGAAGAAGCCATCTAGCTACTAACTATGGACCCGAAGGTCTGAGGTAAACTACTCACACTTCATCGGAGAGGCTAGGATGATGTAGAAGCCCTCCGTGATGACGGCCTTCTTCTGGCGGAGCTCCGGAACAGGCCCCAAGATGGGATCTCGTGGATACAGAAAGTTGCGGCGGTGGAATTAGGTTTTTGGCTCCTGTTCTGATCGTTTGGGGTACGTGTGTATATATAGAAGGAAGAAGTACGTCGGTGGAGCACCGAGGGGCCCACGAGGCAGGGGGTGCGCCCTAGGGGGCACGCCCCCACCCTCGTGACCTCCTCTTTGACTCCTTGGAGTAGGGTCCAAGTCTCCTGGATCACGTTCGGTGAGAAAATCGCGTTCCCGAAGATTTTATTCCGTTTGGACTCCGTTTGATATTCTGTTTCTCCGAAACACTGAAATAGGCAAAAAACAACAATTCTGGGCTGGGCCTCCGGTTAATAGGTTAGTCCCAAAAATAATATAAAAGTGGAAAATAAAGCCCAATATAGTCCAAAACAGTAGATAATATAGCATGGAGCAATCAAAAATTATAGATACGTTGGAGACGTATCAAGCATCCCCAAGCTTAATTCCTGCTTGTCCTCGAGTAGGTAAATGATAAAAGGAGAATTTTTGATGCGGAGTGCTACTTGGCATAATTTCAATGCAAATCTTCTTAATTGTGATATGAATATTCAGATTCGAAAGATTCAAGACAAAAGTTTATATTGACATAAAAATAATAATACTTCAAGCATACTAACAAAACAATTATCTCTTCTCAAAATAACATGGCCAAAGAAAGTTATCCCTACAAAATCATATAGTCTGGCTATGCTCCATCTTCACCACACAAAGTATTTAAATCATGCACAACCCTGATGACAAGCCAAGCAATTGTTTCATACTCTAACTTTTTCAATCTTCACGCAATACATGAGCGTGAGCCATGGATATAGCACTATAGGTGGAATAGAGTGGTGGTTGTGGAGAAGACAAAAAGAAGGGGAAGATAGTCTCACATCAACTAGGCGTATCAACAGGCTATGTGTTGGAAATATTCCCTAGAGGCAATAATAAATTGATTATTATTATATTTCCTTGTTCATGATAATCGTTTATTATCCATGCTAGAATTGTATTGATAGGAAACTCAGATACATGTCTGGATACATAGACAACACCATGTCCCTAGTAAGCCTCTAGTTGACTAGCTCGTTGATCAATAGATGGTCACGGTTTCCTAACCATGGACATTGGATGTCGTTGATAACGGGATCACATCATTAGGAGAATGATGTGATGGACAAGACCCAATCCTAAGCCTAGCACAAGATCATGTAGTTCGTATGCTAAAGCTTTTCTAATGTCAAGTATCATTTCCTTAGACCATGAGATTGTGCAACTCCCGGATACCGTAGGAATACTTTGGGTGTGCCAAACGTCACAACATAACTGGGTGGCTATAAAGGTACACTACAGGTATCTCCGAAAGTGTCTGTTGGGTTGGCACGAATCGAGACTGGGATTTGTCACTCCGTGTGACGGAGAGGTATCTCTGGGCCCACTCGGTAGGACATCATCATAATGTGCACAATGTGATCAAGGAGTTGATCACGGGATGATGTGTTACGGAACGAGTAAAGAGACTTGCCGGTAACGAGATTGAACAAGGTATCGGGATACCGACGATCGAATCTCGGGCAAGTATCGTACCGCTAGACAAAGGGAATTGTATACGGGATTGATCGAATCCTCGACATCGTGGTTCATCCGATCAGATCATCGTGGAACATGTGGGAACCAACATGGGTATCCAGATCCCGCTATTGGTTATTGACCGGAGAACGTCTCGGTCATGTCTGCATGCTTCCCGAACCCGTAGGGTCTACACACTTAAGGTACGATGACGCTAGGGTTATAGAGATATTAGTATGTGGTAACCCGAATGTTGTTCGGAGTCCCGGATGAGATCCCGGACGTCACGAGGAGTTCCGGAATGGTCCGGAGGTAAAGAATTATATATAGGAAGTGCTATTTCGGCCATCGGGACAAGTTTCGGGGTCACCGGTATTGTACCGGGACCACCGGAAGGGTCCCGGGGGTCCACCGGGTGGGGCCACATGGGCTGTAGGGGTGTGCACCTTGGCCTATATGGGCCAAGGGCACCAGCCCCAAGAGGCCCATGCGCCAAGAGATAAGGAAAGGAAGAGTCCTAAAGGGGGAAGGCACCTCCTAGGTGCCTTGGGGAGGAGGGACTCCTCCCTAGCCGCACCCTTCCTTGGAGGAAGGGCCAAGGCTGCGCCCCCCCCCCCTCTCCCTTGGCCCTATATATAGTGGGGGGAAGGGAGGGCAGCCGCATCTAAGCCCTGGCACCTCCCTCTCCCTCCCGTGACACATCTCCCTTCTCCCGCAGCGCCTGGCGAAGCCCTGTTGGAATCCCGCTACTTCCACCACACCGTCGTGCTGCTGGATCTCCATCAACCTCTCCTTCCCCCTTGCTGGATCAAGAAGGAGGAGACGTCACTGCTCCATACGTGTGTTGAACGCGGAGGTGCCGTTCGTTCGGCACTAGGATCATCGGTGATTTGGATCACGACGAGTACGACTCCATCAACCCCGTTCTCTTGAACGCTTCCGCTTAGCGATCTACAAGGGTATGTAGATGCACTCTCCTTCCCCTCGTTGCTGGTCTCTCCATTGATTGATCTTGGTGATGCGTAGAAAATTTCGAATTTCTCCTACGTTCCCAACAGTGGCATCATGAGCTAGGTCTATTGCGTAGATTCTATGCACGAGTAGAACACAAAGTAGTTGTGGGCGTTGATTTTGTTCAATATGCTTACCGTTACTAGTCCAATCTTGATTCGGCGGCATTGTGGGATGAAGCGGCCTGGACCGACCTTACACGTACTCTTACGTGAGACTGGTGCCACCGATTGACATGCACTAGTTGCATAAGGTGGCTAGCGGGTGTCTGTCTCTCCCACTTTAGTCGGATCGGATTCGATGAAAAGGGTCCTTATGAAGGGTAAATAGCAATTGACATATCACGTTGTGGTTTTGCGTAGGTAAGAACCGTTCTTGCTAGAAACCCATAGCAGCCGCGTAAAACATGCAAACAACAATTAGAGGACGTCTAACTTGTTTTTGCAGGGTATGCCATGTGATGTGATATGGCCAAGAAGAATGTGATGAATGATATGTGATGTATGAGATTGATCATGTTCTTGTAATAGGAATCACGGCTTGCATGTCGATGAGTATGACAACCGGCAGGAGCCATAGGAGTTGTCTTTATTTATTGTATGACCTGCGTGTCATTGAACAACGCCATGTAATTACTTTACTTTATTGCTAACCGGTAGCCATAGTAGTAGAAGTAATAGTTGGCGAGCAACTTCATGGAGACACGATGATGGAGATCATGATGATGGAGATCATGGTGTCATGCCGGTGACAAGATGATCATGGAGCCCCAAGATGGAGATCAAAGGAGCTATATGATATTGGCCATATCATGTCACTATTATTTGATTGCATGTGATGTTTATCATGTTTTTGCATCTTATTTGCTTAGAACGGCGGTAGTAAATAAGATGATCCCTCTTTGCAATTTCAAGAAAGTGTTCTCCCTAACTGTGCACCATTGCAGAAGGTTCGTTGTTTCGAAGCACCATGTGATGATCGGGTGTGATAGATTCTTTCGTTCGAATACAACGGGTGTTGATGAGCCTAGCATGTACAGACATGGCCTCGGAACACATGCGAAACACTTAGGTTGACTTGACGAGCCTAGCATGTACAGACATGGCCTCGGAACATAGAAGACCGAAAGGTCGAGCATGAGTCGTATGGTAGATACGATCAACATGAAGATGTTCACCGATGTTGACTAGTCCGTCTCACGTGATGATCGGACACGGCCTAGTTGACTCGGATCATGTAATCACTTAGATAACTAGAGGGATGTCTATCTGAGTGGGAGTTCATAAGATGAACTTAATTATCCTGAACATAGTCAAAAGGTCTTTGCAAATTATGTCGTAGCTCGCGCTTCAGTTCTACTGTTTAGTTATGTTCCTAGAGAAAATTTAGTTGAAAGTTAATAGTAGCAATTATGCGGACTAGGTCCATAAACCGAGGATTGTCCTCATTGCTTCATAGAAGGCTTATGTCCTTAATGCACCGCTCAGTGTGCTGAACCTCGAACGTCGTCTGTAGATGTTGGGAACATCTGACATACAAATTTTGATAACTACGTGATAGTTCAGTTAAACGGTTTAGAGTTGAGGCACCAAAGACGTTTTGAAACGTCGCGAAACATATGAGATGTTTCGAGGGCTGAAATTGGGATTTCAGGCTCGTGCCCACGTCAAGAGGTATAAGACCTCCGACGATTTTCTTAGCCTGCAAACTAAGGGAGAAAAGCTCAATTGTTGAGCTTGTGCTCAGATTGTCTGAGTACAACAATCATTTGAATCGAGTGGGAGTTGATCTTCCAGATGAGATAGTGATGTTTCTCCGAAGTCATTACCACCAAGCTGCTAGAGCTTCGTGATGAACTATAATATATCAGGGACATATATGATGATCCTTGATATATTCGCGATGTTTGACACCACAAAAGTAGAAATCAAGAAGGAGCATCAATTGTTGATGGTTGGTGAAACCACTAGTTTCAAGAAGGGCAAGGGCGAGAAGGGATACTTCATGAAACGGCAATTCAGCTGCTGCTCTAGTGAAGAAACCCAAGGTTGAACCCAAACCCGAGACTAAGTGCTTCTGTAATAAGGGAACAGCCACTGGAGCAGAATTACCCTAGATACTTGGTAGATGAGAAGGCTGGCAAGGTCGATAGAATTATATTGGATATACATTGTGTTAATGTGTACTTTACTAGTACTCCTAGTAGCACCAGGGTATTAGATACCGGTTCGGTTGCTAAGTGTTAGTAACTCGAAACAAAAGGCTACGGAGTAAACGGAGGCTAGCTAAAAGGTGAGATGACGATATGTGTTGGAAGTATCTCTAAGGTTGATCAAATATCGTACGCTCCCTCTACCATCGAGATTGGTATTAAAACCTAAATAATTGTTATTTGGTGTTTGCGTTGAGCATAGACATGATTGGATTATGTCTATCGCGATACGGTTGTTCATTTAAGGAGAATAATGGTTACTCTATTTATTTGAATAATACCTTCAATGGTCTTACACCTAAAATGAATGGTTTATTGAATCTCGATCATAGTGATACACATGTTCATGCCAAAAGATATAAAGATAGTAATGATAGTACCACCTACTTGTGGCACTGCCACTTAAGTCATATCGGTATAAAACGCATGAAGAAGCTCCATGTTGATGGATCTTTGGGCTCGCTCGTTTTTGAAAAGTTTGAGACATGCGAACCATGTCTATTGGTGTATATGAAACTCCATGCAAATGGACCGTTTGAACTCATTTGATTTTGAATCACTTGAGACATGCAAATCATACCACATGGGCAAGATGACTGAAAGCCTCGTTTTCAGTAAAATGGAACTAGAAAGCAACTTGTTGGAAGTAATACATTTTGATGTGTGCAGTCCAATGAGTGCTGAGGCGTGTAGTGGATATCGTTATGTTCTTACTTCACAGATGATTTGAGTAGATGTTGAGTATATTTACTTGATGAATCACGAGTCTGAATTATTGAAAGGTTCAAGTAATTTCAGGGTGAATTTGAAAGATTGTCGTGACAAGAGGATAAAAGATCTATGATATGATCATAGAGATGAATATCTTAATTACGAGTTTGGCACAGAATTAAGACATTGTGGAAATTGTTTCACAACTAATACAGCCTGGAACACCATAGTGTGATGGTGTGTCCGAACATCATAACTGCACCCTATTGGATATGATGCATACCATGATGTCTCTTATCGAATTACCACGATAGTTTATGGGTTAGGCATTAGAGACAACCACATTCACTTTAAATAGGGCACCACGTAATTCCGATGAGATGACACCGTATGAACTATGGTTTAGAGAAACCTAAGCTGTCATTTCTTAAAAGTTTGGGGCTGCGACGCTTATGTGAAAAAGTTTCAGGCTGATAAGCTCAAACCCAAAGCGGATAAATGCATCTTCGTAGGACACCCAAAACAGTTGGGTATACCTCCTGTCTCAGATCCGAAAGCAATAAGGGATTGTTTCAAGAATCTGGTCCTTTCTCGAGGAAAAGTTTCTCTCGAAAGAATTGAGTGGGAGGATGGTGGAGACTTGATGAGGTTATTGAACCGTCTCTTCAACTAGTGTGTGGCAGGGCACAGGAAGTTGTTCCTGTGGCACCTACACCAATTGAAGTGGAAGCTTATGATAGTGATCATGAAACTTCAGATCAAGTCACTACCAAACCTCGTAGGATGACAAGGATGCGTACTACTTCAGAGTGGTACGTAATCCTGTCTTGGAAGTCATGTTGCTAGACAACAATGAACCTACGAGCTATGGAGAAGCGATGGTGGGCCCGGATTCCGATAAATGGCTCGAGGCCATAAAATCCGAGAGAGGATCCATGTATGAAAACAAAGTGTAGACTTTGGCAGAACAGCTCGATGGTTGTAAGGCTGTTGAGTACAGATGGATTTTAAAAGGAAGACGGACAATGATGGTAAATGTCAGCATTAAGAAAGCTCGACTTGTCGTTAAGAAGTTTCCCGACAAGTTCAAGGAGTTGACTACGGTGAGACTTTCTCACTCGTAGCGATGCTAAGAGTCTGTTGGAATTATATTAGCAACTACTGCATTATTTATGAAATCTTGCAGATAGGATGTCAAAAACATTGTTTCCTCGACGTTTTTTCTTGAGGAAAGGTTGTATGTAATACAACCGGAAGGTTTTGTCAATCCTGAAAGATGCTAATAGGTATGCAAAGCTCCAGCAATCCTTCTAAGGACTGGAGTAAGCATCTCGGAGTTGGAATATACACTTTGATGGAGTAATCAAAGTTTATGGGTTTATACAAAGTTTGTTAGAAACTTGTATTTACAATAAAGTGAGTGGGAGCACTATGACATTTCTGATAAGTATATGTGGATGACATATTGTTGATCCGAAATGACGTAGAATTTCTGGAAAGCATATAGGGTTATTTGGAAAGTGTTTTTCAATGGAAAGCCTGGATTAAGCTACTTGAACATTGAGCATCAAGATCTATAAGGATTGATCAAAACACTTAATGGTACTTTCAAATGAGCACATACCTTGACATGATCTTGAAGGTGTTCAAGATGGATCAGTCAAAGAAGGAGTTCTTGCTTGAGTTGTAAGGTATGAAGTTAAGAATTAAAGCTCGACCACGGCAGAAGAAAGAGGAAGGACGAAGGTCGTCTCCTATGCTTTTGTCATAGGCTCTCTACAGTATGCTATGCTGTGTGCCGCACCTGAAGTGTGCCTTGCCATGAGTCAGTCAAGGGGTACAAGAGTGATCCAAGAATGGATCACAGGACAGCGGTCAAGGTTATCCTTAGTAACTAGTGGACTAAGGAATTTTCTCGATTATGGAGGTGGTAAAAGAGTTCGTCGTAAAGGGTTACGCCGATGCAAACTTTGACACTAATCCAGATTATTCTGAGTAGTAAACTGGATTCGTATAGTAGAACAGTTATTTGGAATAGCTCCAAATAGAACGCGGTAGCTGCATCTAGGATATGACATAGAGATTTGTAAAGCACACACGGATCTGAAAGATTCAGACCCGTTGACTATAACCTCTCTCACAAGCATAACATGATCAAACCCAAAACTCTTTGGGTGTTAGTCACATGGGGATGTGACCTTGAGTGTTAATCACATATCGATGTGGACTGGATTATTGACTCTAGTGCAAGTGGGAGACTGTTGGAAATATGCCCTAGAGGCAATAATAAATTGATTATTATTATATTTCCTTGTTCATGATAATCGTTTATTATCCATGCTAGAATTGTATTGATAGGAAACTCAGATACATGTGTGGATACATAGACAACACCATGTCCCTAGTAAGCCTCTAGTTGACTAGCTCGTTGATCAATAGATGGTCACGGTTTCCTGACCATGGACATTGGATGTCGTTGATAAAGGGATCACATCATTAGGAGAATGATGTGATGGACAAGACCCAATCCTAAGCCTAGCACAAGATCATGTAGTTCGTATGCTAAAGCTTTTCTAATGTCAAGTATCATTTCCTTAGACCATGAGATTGTGCAACTCCCGGATACCGTAGGAATACTTTGGGTGTGCCAAACGTCACAACGTAACTGGGTGGCTATAGAGGTACACTACAGGTATCTCCGAAAGTGTCTGTTGGGTTGGCACGAATCGAGACTGGGATTTGTCACTCCGTGTGACGGAGAGGTATCTCTGGGCCCACTCGGTAGGACATCATCATAATGTGCACAATGTGATCAAGGAGTTGATCACGGGATGATGTGTTACGGAACGAGTAAAGAGACTTGCCGGTAACGAGATTGAACAAGGTATCGGGATACCGACGATTGAATCTCGGGCAAGTATCGTACCGCTAGACAAAGGGAATTGTATATGGGATTGATCGAATCCTCGACATCGTGGTTCATCCGATGAGATCATCGTGGAACATGTGGGAACCAAATGGGTATCCAGATCCCGCTATTGGTTATTGACCGGAGAACGTCTCGGTCATGTCTGCATGCTTCCCGAACCCGTAGGGTCTACACACTTAAGGTTCGGTGACGCTAGGGTTATAGAGATATTAGTATGCGGTAACCCGAATGTTGTTCAGAGTCCCGGATGAGATCCTGGACGTCACGAGGAGTTCCGGAATGGTCCGGAGGTAAAGAATTATATATAGGAAGTGCTATTTCGGCCATCGGGACAAGTTTCGGGGTCACCGGTATTGTACCGGGACCACCGGAAGGGTCCCGGGGGTCCACCGGGTGGGGCCACCTGCCCTGGGGGGCCACATGGGCTGTAGGAGTGTGCACCTTGGCCTATATGGGCCAAGGGCACCAGCCCCAAGAGGCCCATGCGCCAAGAGATAAGGAAAGGAAGAGTCCTAAAGGGGGAAGGCACCTCCTAGGTGCCTTGGGTAGGAGGGACTCCTCCCTAGCCGCACCCTTCCTTGGAGGAAGGGCCAAGGCTGCCCCCCCCTCTCCCTTGGCCCTATATATAGTGGGGGGAAGGGAGGGCAGCCGCATCTAAGCCCTGGCGCCTCCCTCTCCCTCCCGTGACACATCTCCCTCCTCCCGCAGCGCTTGGCGAAGCCCTGTTGGAATCCCGCTACTTCCACCACGCCGTCGTGCTGCTGGATCTCCATCAACCTCTCCTTCCCCCTTGCTGGATCAAGAAGGAGGATACATCGCTGCTACGTACGTGTGTTGAACGCGGAGGTGCCGTCCGTTCGGCACTAGGATCATCGGTGATTTGGATCACGACGAGTACGACTCCATCAACCCCGTTCTCTTGAACGCTTCCGCTTAGCGATCTACAAGGGTATGTAGATGAACTCTCCTTCCCCTCGTTGCTGGTCTCTCCATAGATTGATCTTGGTGATGCGTAGAAAATTTTGAATTTTTGCTACGTTCCCCAACACTATGGAGATGTCCATCAATAGATATCAATGTGAGTGAGTAGGGATTGCCATGCAACAGATGCACTAGAGCTATAAATGTATGAAATCTGAACAAAAGAAACTTGTGGGTGTGCATCCAACTTGCTTGCTCATGAAGACCTAGGGCACTTGAGGAGGCCCATCATTGGAATATACAAGCCAAGTTCTATAATGTAAACTTCCCACTAGTATATGAAAGTGATAACATGAGAGACTCTCTACTATGAAGATCATGGTGCTACTTTGAAGCACAAGTGTGGTAAAAGGATAGTAACATTGTCCCTTTTTATTTATTTTCTCTTTTTTGGGGGGGCCTTCTTTTTTTTCTTTGGCCTTTCTTTTTTTTTGGGACAATGCTCTATTAAATGATGATCATCACACTTTTATTTGTTTACAACTCAATGATTACAACTCGATTCTAAAGCAAAGTATGACTCTATATGGATGCCTCCGGCGGTGTACCGGGATATGCAATGAATCAAGAGTGACAAGTATGAAGAAATTATGAACGGTGGCTTTGCCACAAATACTATGTCAACTACATGATCACGCTAAGCAATATGACAATGATGAATGTGTCATGATGAACTAGATGGTGAAAAGTGCATGGCAATATATCTCGGAATGGCTATGGAAATGCCATAATAGGTAGGTATGGTGGCTGTTTTGAGAAAGGTATATGGTAGGTGTATGATACCGGTGAAAGGTGCGCGGTATTAGAGAGGCTAGCAAAGGTGGAAGGGGGAGAGTGCGTATGATCCATGGACTCAACATTAGTCATAAAGAACTCATATACTTATTGCAAAAATCTAGATGTTATCAAAGCAAAGTATTACGCGCATGCTCCTAGGGGGATAGATTGGTAGGAAAAGACCATCGCTCGTCCCCGACCGCCACTCATAAGGAAGACAATCAATAAATAAATCATGCTCCGACTTCATCACATAACGGTTCACCATACATGCATGCTACGGTAATCACAAACTTTAACACAAGTATTCTTTAAATTCACAACTACTCAACTAGCATGACTTTAATATTATCACCTCCATATCTCAAAACAATTATCAAGCTTCAATCTTTTCTTAGTATTCAACACACTCAAAAGAAAGTTTCACAAATCTTGAATACCAAGCATATTATTATTAAGCAAATTACCATGCTATTAAGAGACTCTCAAAATAATTTAAGTGAAGCATGAGAGATCAATAGTTTCTTTAAAACAAATCCACCACCGTGCTCTAAAATATCTAAGTGAAGCACATAGATCAAAATTATAACGCTCAAAAGATATAAGTGAAGCACATAGAGCAAAATTAACTAGCTCAAAAGATATAAGTGAAGCACATAGAGCAAAACTACTTAGCTCAAAAGATATAAGTGAAGCACATAGAGTATTCTAGCAAATTTTAATTCATGTATGCTCTCTAAAAAGGTGTGTACAGCAAGGATGATTGTGGTATACTAAGATACAAAGACACAAATAATACAAGACACTCCAAGCAAAACACATATCATGTTGGTGAATAAAAATATAGCTCCAAGTAAATTACCGATGGAAGTGGACGAAAGAGGGGATGCCTTCTGGGGCATCCCCAAGCTTTGACTTTTTGGTGTCCTTGGATTATCTTGGGGGTGCAATGGGCATCCCCAATCTTAGGCTCTTGCCACTCCTTGTTCCATGATCCATCAAAAGAATTCACCCAAAGCTTGAAAACTTCACAACACAAAACTCAAAATAGAAAACTCGTGAGCTCCGTTAGCGAAAGAAAACAAAAGACCACTTCAAGATACTGTAATGAACTCATTATTTATTTTTATTGGTATTAAACCTACTGTATTCCAACTTCTCTATGGATTATAAACTATTTTACTAACCATAGATTCATCAAAATAAGCAAACAACACACGAAAAACAGAATCTGTCAAAAACAGAACAGTCTGTAGTAATATGTAGCTAGCGCAAGATCTGGAAACCCAAAAATTCTAAAATAAATTTCTGGACGTGAGGAATTTATATATTAATCATCTGCAAAAATAATTAACTAAATATCACTCTTCAAATAAATATTACAGCAGTTCTCGTGAGTGCTTAAGTTTCTGTTTTTTACAGCAAGTTCAACAAGACTTTCCCCAAGTCTTCCCAATGGTTCTACTTGGCACAAACACTAATTAAACACAAAAAACACAACCAAAACAGAGGCTAAATAATTTATTTATTACTAAGCAGGAGCAAAAGGCAAGGAATAAAAATAAAATTGGGTTGCCTCCCAACAAGCGCTGTCGTTTAACGCCCCTAGCTAGGCATAAAAGCGAGGATAGATCTAGGTATTGCCATCTTTGGTAAGCAATCCATAAGTGGCTCTCATGATAGTTTTATATGACAATTTTATTTTTCTTTCTTGGAAACTGTTCCATGCCCTTTTTTAATGGAAATTGAAATCTAATATTCCCTTCCTTCATATCAATAATCGCACCAACCGTTCTAAGGAAAGGTCTACCAAGAATAATAGGGCAAGAAGGATTGCAATCTATATCAAGAACAATGAAATATACGGGCACATAATTCCTATTTGCAACAATAAGAACATCATTAATCCTTCCCATAGGTTTCTTAATAGTAGAATCCGCGAGATGCAAGTTTAGAGAGCAATCATCAAAATTACGGAAATCTAGTAAATCACACAAAGTTTTGGGAATAGTGGAGACACTAGCACCCAAATCACACAAAGCATAAAACTCATGATCTTTAATTTTAATTTTAATAGTTGGTTCCCACTCATCATAGAGTTTTCTAGGGATAGAAACTTTCAACTCAAGTTTTTCTTCATAAGATTGCATCAAGGCATCAACAATATGTTCGGTGAAGGCTTTATTTTGGCTATACACATGTGGAGAATTTAGCACGGATTGCAACAAGGAAATACAATCAATTAAAGAGCAACTTTCATAATTAAATTCCTTGAAATCCAATATAGTGGGTTTAGCAACATCTAGATTTTTATTTCTTTCAATCCCACTTTCATCAATTTCATCATTAAGATCTAAATACTCCGAATTTTTAGAACGCCTTCTAGGTAAAGGAAGATCATATTCAGTTTCATCAAGATTCATATTGCAAAATAAAGATTTAATAGGAGACACATCAATAACTTTTAGATCTTCATCTTGATTTTCATAGGAATTGGAAGAACATGCTTTAATAAAGGCATCTTTGGAAGCATGCATCCTAGCGGTTCTTTCCTTGCACTCATCAATGGAAATTCTCATGGCTTTGAGAGACTCATTGATATCATGCTTAGGAGGAATAGATATATTCTTTAAAGAATCAATCTCAAGAGAAATTCTATCAATGTTTCTAGCCAAATCATCAACTTTAAGCAATTTCTCTTCAAGCAAAGCATTAAAATTCTTTTGTGAATTCATAAACTCTTTAACACTATTCTCAAATTCAAAGGGCATCTTATTATAATTTCCATAAGAGTTGTTGTAGGAATTCCCATAATTATTAGAAGGATTACTAGGATATGGCCTAGGATTAAAATTCCCTCTATAAGCGTTGTTACCAAAATTATTCCTACCAACAAAATTCACATCCATAGATTCATTGTTATTCTAAATCAAAGTAGACAAAGGCATATCATTAGGATCAGAAGAAACACTCTTAGTAGCAAATAATTTCATAAGTTCATCCATCTTTCCACTCAAAACATTGATTTCTTCTATCACATGCACTTTTTTATTAGAAGATCTTTCAGTATGCCATTGAGAATAATTAACCATAATATTATCTAGGAGTTTGGTAGCATCTCCTAAAGTGATTTCCATAAAAGTGCCTCCCGCGGCCGAATCTAAAAGATTTCTAGAAGCAAAATTCAATCCGACATAAAAAAATTGTATGATCATCCACAAATTCAAACCATGAGTAGGGCAATTATGTATCATTAATTTCATTCTCTCCCAAGCTTGTGCAACATGTTCATGATCAAGTTGTTTAAAGTTCATAATATCGTTTCTAAGAGAGATGATCTTAGCGGGAGGAAAATACTTAGATATAAAAACATCTTTGCACTTGTTCCATGAATCAATAATATTTTTAAGGAAAGACGAAAACCAAGCTTTAGCACGACCTCTAAGCGAAAAAGGAAATAGCTTCAATTTAACGACATCATTATCGACATCTTTTTTCTTTTGCATATCACATAAATCAACGAAGCTATTCAGATGAGTAGCGGCATCTTCACTAGGAAGGCCGGTGAATTGATCTTTCATAACAAGATTTAACAAAGCAGTATTAATTTCACAAGATTCAGCATCGGTAAGAGGAGCAATCGGAGTGCTAATAAAATCATTGTTGTTGGTATTGGTGAAGTCACACAATTTAGTATTATCTTGAGCCATCGTGACAAACAAGCAATCTAACACACGAGCAAACAAAAAGGCAAGCGGGCAAAAGAGGCAAATAAAGAGGGAGGATAGAGAGAGAGAGAGAGAGAGGGCGAATAAAACGGCAAGGGTGAAGTGGGGGAGAGGAAAACGAGAGGCAAATGGCAAATAATGTAATGCGAAAGATAGGGATTGTGATGGGTACTTGGTATGTTGACTTTTTGCGTAGACTCCCCGGCAACGGCGCCAGAAATGGCTCATTGTCGGGAGTCAAATCTTGACTTGCACGAACCTCCCCGGCAATGGCGCCAGAAATCCTTCTTGCTACGTCTTGAGCTTGCGTTGGTTTTCCCCGAAGAGGAAGGAATGATGCAGCAGAGTAGCATAAGTATTTCCCTCAGTTTTTGAGAACCAAGGTATCAATCCAGTAGGAGGCCATGCTCAAGTCCCTCATACCTGCACAAAGCGATAGCTACTCGCAACCAACACGATTAGGGGTTGTCAATCCCTTCACGGTCACTTACGAGAGTGAGATCTGATAGATATAATATCTTTGGTATTTTTGGTATAAATATGCAAAGTAAAAAGTAAAAGCAAAGTAAAAAAGCAAAGCGAGATTAAAGTGATGGAGATTGATATGATGAGAATAGACCCGTGGGCCATATGTTTCACTAGTGGCTTCTCTCAAGAGCATAAGTATTCTACGGTGGGTGAACATATTACTGTTGAGCAATTGACAGAATTGAGCATAGTTATGAGAATATCTAGGCATGATCATGTATATAGGCATCACGTCCGTGACAAGTAGACCGAAACGATTCTGCATCTACTACTATTACTCCACTCATCGACCGCTATCCATCATGCATCTAGAGTATTAAGTTAAAAACAGAGTAACGCCTTAAGCAAGATGACATGATGTAGAGAGATAAATTCATGCAATATGAAATAAACCCCATCTTGTTATCCTTGATGGCAACGATGCAATATGTGCCTTGCTGCCCCTTCTGTCATTGGAAAAGGACACCGCAAGATTGAACCCAAAGCTAAGCACTTCTCCCATGGCAAGAACTACCAATCTAGTTGGCCAAACCAAACGGATAATTCGAAGAGACTTGCAAAGATAACCAATCATACATAAAAGAATTCAGAGAAGATTCAAATATTATTCATAGATAGACTTGATCATAAACCCACAATTCATCAGTCTCAACAAACACACCGCAAAAAGAAGATTACATCGAATAGATCTCCACAAGAGAGGGGGAGAACTTTGTATTGAGATCCAAAAAGAGAGAAGAAGCCATCTAGCTACTAACTATGGACCCGAAGGTCTGAGGTAAACTACTCACACTTCATCGGAGAGGCTAGGATGATGTAGAAGCCCTCCGTGATGACGACCTTCTTCCGGCGGAGCTCCAAAACAGGCCCCAAGATGGGATCTCGTGGATACAGAAAGTTGCGGCGGTGGAATTAGGTTTTTGGCTCATGTTCTGATCGTTTGGGGGTACGTGTGTATATATAGGAGGAAGAAGTACGTCGGTGGAGCACCGAGGGGCCCACAAGGCAGGGGCACGCCCTAGGGGGGCGCCCCCACCCTCGTGACCTCCTCTTTGACTCCTTGGAGTAGGGTCCAAGTCTCCTGGATCACGTTCGGTGAGAAAATCACGTTCCCGAAGATTTTATTCCGTTTGGACTCAGTTTGATATTCTGTTTCTCCGAAACACTGAAATACGCAAAAAACAGCAATTCTGGGCTGGGCCTCCGGTTAATAGGTTAGTCCCAAAAATAATATAAAAGTGGAAAATAAAGCCCAATATAGTCCAAAACAGT
Organism: Triticum monococcum; assembly: GCA_034509565.1. Taxonomy (NCBI): domain Eukaryota; kingdom Viridiplantae; phylum Streptophyta; class Magnoliopsida; order Poales; family Poaceae; genus Triticum; species Triticum monococcum. The sequence goes on from CM067845.1 coordinate 431,294,164, forward strand.
AGATAATATAGCATGGAGCAATCAAAAATTATAGATACGTTGGAGACGTATCAGTCCACACCAACCTCATCAAAACGGCTCAGCGCGCCGGTGTGACGCCCCCGATTTAACCGTACACTAATCATACACGCAAACGTGTACGATCAAGATCAGGGACTCACGGGAAGATATCACAACACAACTCTACAAATAAAATAAGTCATACAAGCATTATATTACAAGCCAGGGGCCTCGAGGGCTCGAATACAAGAGCTCGATCATAGACGAGTCAGCGGAAGCAACAATATCTGAGTACAGACATAAGTTAAATAAGTTTGCCTTAAGAAGGCTAGCGCAAACTGGGATACAGATCGAAAGAGGCGCAGGCCTCCTGCCTGGGATCCTCCTAACTACTCCTGGTCGTCGTCAGCGGGAAACACGTAGTAGTAGGCACCTCCCGAGTAGTAGCAGTCGTCGTCGACGGTGGCGTCTGGCTCCTGGACTCCAACGTCTGGTCGCAGCAATCGGGTAGAAGGGAAAGGGGGAAAGAGGGAGAAAGCAACCGTGAGTACTCATCCAAAGTACTCGCAAGTAAGGAGCTACACTACATATGTATGCATTGGTATCAAAGGAATAAGGCTATCATATGTGGACTGAACTGCAGAATGCCGGAATAAGAGGGGGATAGCTAGTCCTTTCGAAGACTACGCTTCTGGTAACCTCCGTCTTGCAGTAGGAGAAGAGAGTAGATGGTAAGTTCACCAAGTAGCATCGCATAGCACAATCCTACCCGGCGATCCTCTCCTCGTCGCCCTGTTAGAGAGCGATCACCGGTTGTATCTGGCACTTGGAAGGGTGTGTTTTATTAAGTATCCGGTTCTAGTTGTCATAAGGTCAAGGTACAACTCCAAGTCGTCCTGTTACCGAAGATCAGGGCTATTCGAATAGTTTAACTTCCCTGCAGGGGTGCACCACATAACCCAACACGCTCGATCCCATTTGCCCGGACACACTTTTCTGGGTCATGCCCGGCCTCGGAAGATCAACACGTCGCAGCCCTACCTAGGCACAACAAAGAGGTCAGCACGCCGGTCTAAATCCTATGGCGCAGGGGTCTGGGCCCATCGCCCTTTGCACACCTGCACGTTGCGAACGCGGCCGGTGAGCAGACCTAGCAACCTCCATTACAAAGGAAGTTGCGTTACGCGGTCCAACCCGGCGCGCGCCGCTCAGTCGCTGACGTCACGAAGGCTTCGGCTAATACCACGACGTCGAGTGCCCATAACTGTCCCCGCGTAGATGGTTAGTGCGTATAGGCCAGTAGCCAGACTCAGATCAAATACCAAGATCTCATTAAACGTGTTATCTTGAAGACACCGCGAACGCCGACCAGGGCCAGGCCCACCTCTCTCCTAGGTGGTCTCAACCTGCCCTGTCGCTCCGCCACAAAGATCCACCCAGAGGGCCGTCGGGACAAAGGTCCTTTCAGCCCCCAATCCGTGAATCACTCGCGGGTACTCCTCGAGCCAACCCGACTTTAGTCATCACATGTATCATGTATAAGGTATATAGTATATACCCGTGATCAACCCCCGAGTGATCACGGCCCGATAGTATAGCATGGCAGAAGGACAAGAATGTATGGCCACTGATGATAAACTAGCATCCTATACTAAGCATTTAGGATTGCAGGTAAGGTATCAACAGTTGTAGCAACAATGACGGGCTATGCATCAGGATAGGATTAACGGAAAGCAGTAACATGCTACACTACTCTAATGCAAGCAATATAGAGGAGAGTAGGCGATATCTGGTGATCAAGGGGGGGGGGGCTTGCCTGGTTGCTCTAGCAAGAGAGAGTGGTCGTCAACACCGTAGTCGTACTGGGTAGCAGCGGCGTCGGTCTCGGTGTCTAGCGAGAGAAGAGGGGGAAGAAACAATAAATATAATGCAAACAAGTGCATGACGATGCATGACATGACAAAGCGTGATGCTAGGTGTGCCCTAACGCGGTACGAGGTGGCATCGGTGAAGGGGGAAACATCCGGGAAAGTATTCCCGGTGTTTTGCATTTTCGGACAGATGAACCGGCGAGGAAAATTTGCATGTTCGCTATGCTAGGGATGTGTGGCGGACGAACGGACCGCATATTCGGATTCGTCTCGTCGTTCTGAGCAACTTTCATGTACAAAGTTTTTCCATCTGAGCTACGGTTTATTTTATATTAATTTAAAAAGGATTTTATATCATTTTTAGAATTTATTTAATTAACTTAATTCAACATTATCCAGAACAGTGCATGCTGACGATAGCATGACGTCAGCATGACATCAGCAGTCAACAGGGGTGTTGACTAGTCAAACTAACGTGTGGGTCCCGTTCGTCATTGACTGATTAGGCTAATCAGAGGTTAATTAAGTTAACTAGTAATTAGGTTAATCTAATCAAGATTAATTAATTTAATTTAATTAATTCTTTAATTAATTAATTAATTTAATAATTATTATTTATTTAATTTTTTTAATTCCTTTTTTTAAAACATTCTGGGCATGGGGCCCATCTGTCATAGGCCCCAGGGGCCGATGCGGGTTTGCAGGCGCTACAGGCGCCCGTGCGGGTGCTCGCCCACAGGGAGCGGTGGTGCGAGGCCAAGTCACGACGGCCGCGATGGCCAACGGCGCGGCGGCGTGGGTGGTGCAGGGGATGGAGTGCGGGGCTGGCGACGAGCGCCTGCCCGCCCGGCAAGGCGCTACGGGGCAGCAGGCGAAAAGGGGGGCTTGCGGGCTGGCGCCGGCAATCGTGGAGGTGGCCGCGACCGAGGCAGGCGGCTGGGGCGCGCTAGCCTAGCACGGGCACGGCTGGGCGAAGCCAGCGCGGCCAAGGCGTGTAGTGAGTGAGGGAGCAGGGCGGGGCGCCGGCTGTAGTGCCCGCGGCAGCGGCAACAGCAGCGCACAGCACGGGGGCGCAGTAGCGGCAGGTAGACGCGAGTGCGGCGGGCAGGGGCCAGGGAGCGATGCTCCAAGCGCGGCGGCGCTGCAGACGGGGGCGGAGCAGGCGCGCAGCAGTGGGGTAGCGGCGCGGGGAGGCGTGCAGCGTCTGGACGGCATCGCCAGCGAAGCGAGGCTGGCGCGCGGGTACGCGCGTGCTCACCGCGAGCACGAGCACCGGGCGGCGCGTGCACGACTGCGGGACGGTGCGAGGAGCAACGAGGAAGAGAGGCCGGGGCCTCACGGCGGATTCGTAGGGTCAAGGCAGCGGGGCTCGGGGAGGTCGACGGGGACGACGCGCGATGGGGAGGCAGTCCGGCGGGGAGGAGGACGGGGACGCGTCGACGACGGAGAGGCGAGCGGCGTGGTTCCAGCGACGGGATCCGGGGAGCGTCAGGCGAGGGCGGGTGTTGACGAGGTGGCAGGGTCGTGCCCCGATCCAATCTGGATCGGGGGGGAGGGGGGCGCGTCGTGGGGGAATTGGGTGACTGGGAGGTTAGGGTTTCCGGTCGAGGTGGGGTTATGGGGAGTGCGGGGGAGTGGCCGGTTGGGCCTTTGCCCAGTTGGGCCGGTGGCCGAATGGGCCGGCCAGTTAGGTCGGCTGGCCCGGGGGGGTTCTTTCCCCCCCCCCTTTGTTTGTTTGTTTGTTTTCTGTTTTCTTTTATTATTTCTTTCTTTTCTGTTTTAATTCAATTTAAAATATTTATGCATTTTATAAAACTGTATCTTCTACACCATAATTATCTATGTAATATTTAGTACAAACCAAACATTTTTATTTTAATGTTTGAAAACTTTTATTGTTTTCCTGTAATTAAATTTTGAATTTGTTTCAGTTTTGAATTATCTAGGGTTTATCAACAGTAATCGAGGTGACGTGGCATCATTAGCGGGGGATCACTGTAGCTTAATTATCCGGGCGTCATAGCCGGGTCAGCCCGTGTTCAATCTGTCATGAAGCATGCTTTCGTAGGCTGTGTCCATGGTGGTGAATACTCCGAAGGATCGATGGAAGGCGGGGAGACGGCTATCTGCTCTGATACTGCATCATCAACAGGTGAGACGGACTCGTTGTACCAACTACAAGACGGCATGCTCGAGGGATGTTCCGATGGCACCAGTATTCTGGACCCCCTTGAACCGCCGAATTGGGCCGGAGTCTTTATGGCAGGGACACAGCCTGGGCAGAACTCCACCGCAGCGACAGCGGCGTCCACCGGGTCGGCAGATGTCGGGTCAGGAGACCCCACGCGCCCCTCGGCTCAGGTTCTCATGGACCTCATGGATAAGCTGACGACTCTGTTAACCGCTGCGGTAGAGCCGGCAGATAAAGCCCAGCATGACGCGGAAGTGGCACGCGTGCGGGAGGAGATGGTGCAAGCTAAGGAAAATCTATCCGCGGAGGAAACCCGAATGGCAGCAAAACGAGCAGCTTTGGATGCTCGTGCTCAGCAGCTTCAAGCAGAAACCTTCCGGCTCTCGGTGGATCTTAATGCATCAAACGAAGTCATGAGGAGGAGGCGTCAGAAAGCTCAGTCGCGTCTGCCTCTAACGCTGGATCCGAGGAATCTGTTCCATACACCCGGAGCTGGAGGGAGCAACCCGCCAGAGAAAACCGAGTCACGACGCCCGGTGCACCAGTTCAGCCACGCACCATGGAGCCGCCGCACATGAATATAGCTCCTCCTCGTTATATATCAACACCCCCGGGGTCACTTCTCCAACCCCATGAAGAATCTCATTGCGGCGTCGGCTCGTTTGGCAGCTCTCCCAATGGAAGGCGACTCGCCAGCAGCAATTGAAACCCGGAGGGTAAGAGAACTACTTCAGACAGCTTTGGCCCAGCAGGATGCATACTCCTACAGTCGAGATAGGATTCATTCAACTCCTCGCCCAAGCCGGAGCCCGAGTTACAGTAGGCACATGGAATCTGTAGAGATGTCAAGTAATGCTCAACGCCACAACCGGGCATATAGGCATGAGCCGGTGCGGGCTGGAGCCCTTAACTTGGCGGATCAGGAGAGGATTCATCAAGAGGCGGAACGGGTGGCCCAGATAGCAGCAGAGCAGGCGGCTCACCAAACCTTTCCGGCTTATCCAGCAACCTCAGTTGAGGCAGGAGTGGCTACAAGAACCAGAGGCGTACCTTGCCTAGTCCCAGCCATACGCAATGAGCGGTTGCCCAAGGATTTCAAGGGACCTCGTAAGGTACCTAACTACACGGCTGACCTACAGCCGGGGGCTTGGATTGAGAGTTATGAGATGGCTATGGAGCTGTTGGAGGTTAGCGATGCAGCAATGGCCAAGTACTTTACCATGATGTTGGATGGAACGGCTCGGACATGGTTGAAAGGATTACCACCTAATTCCATCGGCTCATGGGCAGAGTTGAAGGCATGGTTCATCCAGAACTTTAAAGACACGTGTAAGCAGCCAATGTCGATTATGGACCTGACCAATTGCAAGCAAGAGGATGGAGAATCTACAACCCATTGGGTGCGCCGGGTCAAGGAGATAATACATTCGTCTGATAAAATGGATGCCGGCTCAGCAGTTTTGATGTTGGAGAAAAATTGCTGTTTTGAACCTCTAAAGCAGAAGTTGGGGCGGCTTAAACGTGACTGTAATGACATGGGAACGTTGATGACGGCTCTTGTCAAATATGCCGATTCTGGTACCACCAAAGAGCCGCCATCTGATGAAGAAAAAGCAATGAAGGGAAAGAGGAACGGCAACATCAAGGGTCACCAGCATAACCCGGCGAATCAAGGAGGTAATAAGCGTAAGGCTGATGAGTTTGTTGCTAATACTAATGCGCAGGGTGGTAATCAGCGGCGCAAGGGCATACAACCCCCTCGATCGGGCGGGTCAGGCCCCGCCCTTGAGCAGTTGTTGAATGAACCTTGTCCAAGGCACGGCACCCGAGAGAAGCCAGCCACCCACTTGTGGAAGGATTGCACGATCATGAAGGCGTTTAAAAATTCAAACGCATTTGATGGGGGTCACGGCCCGGGTGGCGGCTCAGGTGGAGGCGGCTTTCAGGGCCCGGGCACCGGTTCAAGCGGAGGAGGTTTTCATGGTCAGGGTCATCCTGGTCACCAGGGAGGATATAATCAGCAACACGGCCAAGGGAATCAACAGCGGCAACAATTCGGCTATCAGAGCAACCCGAAGCAGTTGAGTAGCGGACAGTATCATGTTTTTACTACCAGTTTATGTAAGAGAGACCAGAAACTCCACAAGAGGGCCGTTAATGCCGTTGAACCGGCAATTCCACGTTATCTACGTTGGTCGGAGCAGCCTATTGTGTGGATGTTACGCCCACGATGCGGCTATATCTCCCACGTGTCGAAGCACGACTTAGAGGCATAACCGCATTGTTAGCAATGTTGCAAGTGAGGTAATCTTCACACAACCCATGTAATACATAAGGGAAAGAGATACATAGTTGGCTTACAATCGCCACTTCACACAATACATGAATAAAGCAATACATCATCCACATACAATCAAGGTCCGACTACGGAACCAAAATAAAAGAAGACTACCCCAAATTCTACATAGATCCCCGATCGTCCCAACTGGGCTCCACTACTGATCAACTAAAAAACGGAACAACATAACGAACACAGTCTTCATCGAGCTCCTCCTTGAGCTCGGTAGCGTCACCTGCACGGTTTCATCGGCACCTGTGAACTGGTTTTGGAAGTATCTGTGAGTCACGGGGACTCAGCAATCTCACACCCTCGTGATCAAGACTATTTAAGCTTATAGTTAGGGTAAAAGGTATGAGGTGGAGCTGCAGCAAGCGACTAGCATATATGGTGGCTAACTGTTGGAGAACGTAGTAATTTCAAAATTTTCCTATGCACACGCAAGATCATGGTTATGTATAGCAATGAGGGGGAGAGTCTGATCTACATACCCTTGTAGATCGCAACGGAAGCGTTGACACAACGTAGAGGAAGTAGTCGTACGTCTTCTTCCCGATCCGACCGATCCAAGCACCATTACTCCGGCACCTCCGAGTTCTTAGCACACGTTCAGCTCGATGACGATCCCCGGGCTCCGATCCAGCAAAGCTTCGGGGAGGAGTTCCGTCAGCACGACGGCGTGGTGACGATCTTGATGTACTACCGACGCAGGGCTTCGCCTAAGCACTACAACGATATGATCGAGGTGGAATTTGGTGGCAGGGGGCACCGCACACGGCTAAGGAACGATCTCAATGATCAACTTGTGTGTCATGGGGTGCCCCCTGCCTCCGTATATAAAGGAGCAAGGGGGAGGGGCCGGCCGGCCTAGGAGGAGGTGCGCCAAGGGGAGTCCTACTCCCACCAGGAGTAGGACTCCCTCCTTCCTTGTTGGAGTAGGAGAAGGGGAAAGAGGGGGAGAGGAATAAGGAAAAGGGGGCTGCGCCCCTTGTCTAATTCGGACCAGAGGGGGCGCAGGCCTCCTTCCTTTTGGCCTCTCTCCTCTATTCCCGTATGGCGCAATAAGGCCCATATACTCCCCGGCGAATTCCCGTAACTCTCCGGTACTCCGAAAAATACCCGAACCACTCGGAACCTTTCCGAAGTCCGAATATAGTCGTCCAATATATCGATCTTTACGTCTCAACCATTTCGAGACTCCTCGTCATGTCCCCGATCTCATCCGGGACTCCGAACTCCTTCGGTACATCAAAACTCATAAACTCATAATATAACTGTCATCGAAACCTTAAGCGTGCGGACCCTACGGTTCGAGAACAATGTAGACATGACCGAGACACGTCTCCGGTCAATAACCAATAGCGGGACCTGGATGCCCATATTGGCTCCTACATATTCTACGAAGATCTTTATCGGTCAAACCGCATAACAACATACGTTGTTCCCTTTGTCATCGGTATGTTACTTGCCCGAGATTCGATCGTCGGTATCCAATACCTAGTTCAATCTCGTTACCGGCAAGTCTCTTTACTCGTTCCGTAATACATTATCTCACAACTAACACATTAGTTGTAATGCTTGCAAGGCTTATGTGATGTGCATACCGAGAGGGCCCAGAGATACCTCTCCGACAATCGGAGTGACAAATCCTAATCTCGAAATACGCCAACCCAACATCTACCTTTGGAGACACCTGTAATGCTCCTTTATAATCACCCATTTACGTTGTGACGTTTGGTAGCACCCAAAGTGTTCCTCCGGCAAACGGGAGTTGCATAATCTCATAGTCATAGGAACATGTATAAGTCATGAAGAAAGCAATAGCAACATACTAAACGATCGGGTGCTAAGCTAATGGAATGGGTCATGTCAATCAGATCATTCAACTAATGATGTGACCTCGTTAATCAAATAACACCTCTTTTGTCCATGGTTAGGAAACATAACCATCTTTGATTAACGAGCTAGTCAAGTAGAGGCATACTAGTGACACTCTGTTTGTCTATATATTCACACATGTATTATGTTTCCGGTTAATACAATTCTAGCATGAATAATAAACATTTATCATGATATAAGAAAATAAATAATAACTTTATTATTGCCTCTAGGGCATATTTCCTTCACTAACATACGCAAATGGGAGCGAGAAGAGAAGGCAAAGCTCGGCCGAGAATCTATGAGCAAGAAGTGATCCTAGAATAACCTACGATCAAGCATAACTCCAACACCGTGTTCATTTCCCGGACTCCGCCGAGAAGAGACCATCATGGTTACACACACGGTTGATGTATTTTAATTAAGATCAACTTCAGGTTTTCTACAACCGGACGTTAACAAATTCCCATCTGTCCATAACCACGGGCACGACTTTCGAAAGTTCAAATCCTTGCAGGGGTGTCTGTCGTGGAATTGTCACGGCAGATGTCCTTAGTGTCAGGACTTAGTCGCGAGGCCAACGCATCTATGTGGTAGCTTGAGAGGGGTTGAGCGGGACAAGAGACGCGATGTTTTACCCAGGTTCGGCCCCTCACGGTGGAGGTAAAAGCCTACATCCTGCTTCATTGATATTGATGATGATGATCACGGTTACAAGAGTGCTCTCTCTCGAGAGCTATTGTCTAAACCTAACTTGTCCAACTTGTGGAACTTGTGAATCTTGTCCCTTTTGGGGAGCCCTGCCCCTCCTTATATATGTTGGAGGGGCGGGTTACATGTAGAGTCCTATTAGGATTAGGACTAGTCTATCTCTAATACAAACCGGATACAAGTCCAGGTCTTAACTCCTTGTAAGATAAATGTTCCTCATGCCTTTCCTCTTAAACCAGCCCACCATTAACATAAACCGGCATGCTGGGCCTTGGGCCTTGTCATCCATCTGGAACACGCGCTGGGTCACCAATGAGTCTTCAGGCTCGTGAATCGTCACATCAGTGAACCGCCAGACACGTAAACCGCCAATCCTCTGGTGGTTTACCAATGAAACGCCTAGTCCGGCCGGGTTATACTCCCGGCCGGTTTACGCCGCGGGGTATATCCCTGATATTAGCCCCCAAGTTTAGCTTGGATTTATCCATGGTAAACTTATGCTGCAAAATAAACACAAGAACAAATTTGACAGGTTGTGCTCCGGGTTAAGAATTCTTGTAAACTGGTACCTGATCACCCTTAAGTCCTTGTTATTTCCTCCTTCTGGGAAATCCGGGTCAACAGACCAGCTTCATAATCAATTTGCCGACATTGGTTTGTCATAGAGAAATATTGTGAAGAATAACCCCTTTGACTCAGCTCCCAAAGCGCCGGTTTAAGAAATATGGGTCTTGAAATACTTATCTGATATTCAGCCGGTTTGAAGATGTAAAACTTGCCGGTTTAATATTACCAAAATGGCCGGTTTATAAATATTGATGGCACCGGGTCATAATTGTTGTCGACACCGGGTCATGTAATTGATCTTCCTGATTTTCTCAAAACTGATAAAATGAAGATGTTCCTCCTTTATATGCATAATACCTGTAGCCCCCAAGTCTTAAGAGGAGAACATAGTGATAACTTAAGACTTGCTCCAATAAGTGTTTCAACCTTGAAGAAATCCGATTTGTTCATCTCAATCATATAAACTGAATACTCCATATATGTAGCCCCCAAGTATCGGGTTGTCATGCTTGCAGCAACCTAGGACTTGTAATTGCTTGTAAAAACTTCAATCAGTGTAACCCCCAAGGGCCGGGTCATTATGCAATAATGAGCAGGGACTTTTGTAAATATAAGCATGTAGATTTTAGCAGTGATGTGTAGCCCCCAAGGGCCGGCTTAGTAAGATAATACTGAACCGGGACTTGATATATACTTCAATGAAAATAACATCTGATAATGTAGCTTCCATCGTAGGGCTTGAACCCACGTCCACAAGGTTAAGAGGTTTGTGCTTTACCAACTGAGCAATGAATCCTTCAATATTATGGACGAAAACTTGTGTACCTTGAATTGTTGACAGGAGCAATTGGTAGCCCCTAAGGGCCGGCTCATTATAATATGATGAGCCGGGTCTTCAATAAGATGAGCAAAAACTGACTTTGCATTAGCCCCCAAGTGTCATGGTGCATGCTTGCAGCGACATGAGACTTGCATGTAATCTCGATTTGAATAATGTAGCCCCCAAGTGCCGGGTTGTAGGCCTGCAGCGACTCGGGACTATTCCTTCCATTATAGAATAAATCATATCCTTTGATAAAAGGGTAGACATTGCGCTATAGCGACTTTGAAAACCTTAATAATAAAAAATCCAGCCATGTTGGCTATTCAAGATAATATAATCCGGTATGAAAACCTTATTCATTCAATATCATAATGAAATTTCAGCCAAGTTTGGCTATTTGAATAATATAACCCAATGATTTATAAGCGCATGATTCCAATGGCGCAATCCAAATATATACTGGCGACTTATTGTCCAAAGCTAGGCCGGTTTAATAAACACCGGATCATACTGCCGGTTTAATAAACACCGGTGATTTATAATCATGCTTTATTCAACCTGTTTCTGTGACATTGAATCACATCGTTGGTTTTACCAACTTTTTGTAGTAAGGGTGATAACCCAAATCTTGAGTACTGATAACTCCTTTCATATTGTGCCGGTTTATGATAAAACTGTGCCGGGTTGTGATAAACACCGTGTTACTCCATAAGAGGATGTTAACAACAAGGATCAAACCGGGCAAATAGTCTCCGGATTGATGTGAACTATGTTCCGTCAATTGATTGGTTAAAAAACTTTGTCGGTTTAAAAAACGCAAAAAAAAGCAAAAAAACCCCTTCAAAGAAAAGTGTAGATCAAATGCAATGACAAAACCGTTGCAAAAAAAAGGTTTATTTGAGCTGATCAGATGGTGTTATCATGGCCGAACACGACCAAGCTCCCGTTAGGTGTAACTATGGTTCTAGTCAGCCAGGTCCCCAAATGAAACAGTGGCATTTATGCCAATCAAGTGGCATGGTCATGGTTCGAGTTCGACCAAGCCCCCAAGTGATTCTGTGGCCTTAGGCCGACCAAGAGGCATGACTGGTTCAGACGTGACCAAGTCCCCAAGTGATCTAGTGGCTCTCGCCTATCAAGAGGTATGGTATTGGTTCGGACACGACCAATCCTCCCAGTGATATGATGCTTTTGTAAAGCTAACTCAAGGGGTAAACCGGAGGCCGCTTTAGAACAACTCCGTGTAACCACACATGATGTAAAAGAACAGAGGCCCCGCTTTATGAAGCAGAGGCCCCCATGTGATCAATAATATGTCAGGCCAGTAAGGCGGGATACCCATGTTTGAACCGCGTATCATGGCAGCAGGTCCTCTTCCGCAATTTTTAACTTTTGTAAGAGATAAATTCTTCTTGAACCGGATATTGAGAGCTTCAAAGCCTTGTGGAAGATATCTTTCCTTTGAACCGGATTTTAAACCGGAATCTTCATTTTTAGCCGGAAATTTTCTGACGGCCTTTAAACTCGAACTTGCGAGAAGTTAATTCCTTTTTGAACCGGAAATTCTTAAACCGGATTTGAGAGCTTCAGAGCTTTGTCGGAGAACAAATTTCCCTTGTACCGGATTGTAAACTAGAATCCTTTTCTGATGACCCGAAACTTCTTCATTGAGCCGGGATTTTGTAACTGTCATATACTTTCTAATCCGGAAATCTTCTAACAGCACGATGTGAATCCGGGACTGGGTTATCTTTCCCTCCAACGTATTGGGGTTCTTGACTTCACTGAAAACCGGCAACGTTTGCTAAGTCATATCATTGTAGCCCCCAAGTCACAAGGTGACTCGAGGAGTTGGCTTGAGATTCTCCATATTTGACCGTGATATAAACCGGCATAACTTGTATATCATTGGTGTTGATAGTACGATGTGAATCCACAGAAGGTTGAGGTGACTGCGGCAGGTTGTAAATGATCCCATATGAGCGTATCAGCAACTCGGCCAATGGTTCCTTCCAACTGGTGATTTGAAGTTAACCAAACTGTAGTGGCGGCGATTTGTGCGCTTGCCCATTGAGCCACCCAGTGCAGACGGCGGTTGATAGTATATGATGATTTGCCTCCATTCTGTTGAAAGAAAAAACCGGGCTACCCAAGCTGTGACTTGCTCATACTCAATAAACAGCTCATGCAGACAGGTGCGGCCCGGTATGTTGATGTAGACCAGGCTGCGAGAGACGTACGGGAAATACGTCCGCAACATCAGAGGTGGCACAGGCAGATGAATCGGCCGCGGCGTTGTAAGCCGATGCGGACGAGCAAGTTGTCCTCCTTGTTATAAACCGGCGTGGACGCATGAGCCCACCGCGAGAGCAGACGGGCGAGTCATCCGTGGCGTTATAAGCCGGTGCGAACGCGAGAGTCAATCACAGACGCAGTCCCTGCTAGTTGATGTAGACCAGGCCGGGCGGCGGCTCGCATGCTTCCACTCGTTGGGTAATGTGGCATGGACAAACGCCGGGCGCAAGGGTTGCTAGCGCATGCTCCGTACCCGTGGCATAAACCATATTTTCAGTGAAAACTGTCCTGCATACAAAAACATCGCAAACCAGCGTAACTGTTCGCAAACAAATCATTATATACAAATGAAATAAATAGGACGGGTATCACCTGGTATACTTTTCGGATGAAGTGACGGCACAACAACTTGACCAAATAATAACCATGCATCCATCCAATTTTTTAAATGAATCATGCCCCTCGAGCAACGCATTGAACTTGGGTGTCCTTATCAATTTGGCCTTTATGCAAATAGTACTCATGGAGTGCTACTCCGTAACTGAATCTGCTTTGCTCAAACAACAGTGAACAGTACCAACTCGATTGACCCCTTGTGTGACAAGGTGGAAAACAGCAACACAAACAAACGCCTTGATGACTTGAGCGTTTACTGGTGACCTTTAGGAGCTGATCCTTGGCGACTTGACGCAGCAACAGCGCTGCAGGAACAGCGGCTCGGCAGCGGCCGGCGGGTTGGAATCTTGGAGACGCAGCAGTGGTTTCAAAATCAAGGGAGCGCGGGTTAACACGGCCGGTAACGGTGACTCGCGGCGGGAGTAAGCCGGCGAGGCATTGGCGAGGCCGGCCCTGCTGCGGTGGCTTGCGCAATGGAGATGAGTCTGCAACGACGAGGCCGGCCCAGGACAGCGCGATGCAAACAGTGCTTCGGAGACGGCGCCGGACTGAAACTGCTATGCCGGATTGAGACCTCGGAGGTCACTCGAATTGAGAACAGGGGAGACAGAGCCGCATTAGTCACGGGCATGCGGGGCGTTCAGCCATGGGAGAGTAAGCGCGATGCAGTGATGACCCAGTCGAGACGGATATGACGCTCCGAAAGTGAGGCAACGACGACTTAGAACAAAGCCGCGGGGCCAGGTGGGACGGGCGGCGACTCGGATCGGAGGCCTGCGCGCGTGCAACCGGAGCAGAGGCCGGGCGAGGACGAGCTGGAATCGGATGGTCGTGGCCGAGGCGTCAAGCCGACAGGGCGGTTTAGCAAGTCTGCGAGTGAATCGGAGGGCGGCCGTGTGAATCGGAGCTTGCGGCGACGGAGTCCGGCGGTTCAACGTGCGGCAGGTCGCAGAAGCGTTGACAGTGGCCGTGGAAAAGTTGTTAAGCTAACCGCTCGAAGGAAAAACGGGGACTTATCCATGAAGCAGCGGCCATAGCTTCAGAGGAGACCAGGTTATGGTTGTTGACTCCGGGTTGGACTGATCCGGTAGTATTGATTTGAATAGTATGAATACGAGACTGAATCGTGATCCGGCAGGGCGGCTTTCAGCTGTTCAACGTCCGGTTTACGGCGACTTTCGGCGGCTGCCACAAGATTCTTGTCTGTTGTAGTGACCCGCAATAGCATAGGCGAGTACTGTCCTCCTCTATGCTGCAGCAGCTTTCAGACAATCCACATCTGGATCATGGCGATCTTCTGAATAGAAGTTTGTCCCGGCTCTCGTGGCGGCCACTGTCAATGATATCGATTCGTCTCCAGATTCGACGAATCGTCGGGTCACGTTTACCACGCGTAACCCTAATTTTCTCTTGACCTCAAATCTTAAAGATGGCAAATTTGGTTTGATGAATTTGAAGCTGACGAAGCTCCTTCCATACCGGGTTTTCATCCAAAAAAATTGCAAACTTCTCGACCCTTGAAGAGACCCCTTCAAAAACTCAACACCACCATGCGTCTGCCCCACGATGGGCGTCAACTGTCGTGTAATTGTCACGGCAGATGTCCTTAGTGTCAGGACTTAGTCCCGAGGCCAACGCATCTATGTGGTAGCTTGAGAGGGGTTGAGCGGGACGAGAGACGCGATGTTTTACCCAGGTTCGGCCCCTCATGATGGAGGTAAAAGCCTACATCCTGCTTCATTGATATTGATGATGATGATCACGGTTACAAGAGTGCTCTCTCTCGAGAGCTATTGTCTAAACCTAACTTGTCCAACTTGTGGAACTTGTGAATCTTGTCCCTTTGAGGAGCCCTGTCCCTCCTTATATATGTTGGAGGGACGGGTTACATGTAGAGTCCTATTAGAATTAGGACCAGTCTATCTCTAATACAAACTGGATACAAGTCCAGGTCTTAACTCCTTGTAAGATAAATGTTCCTCATGCCTTTCCTCTTAAACCGGCCCATCATTAACATAAACCGGCATGCTGGGCCTTGGGCCTTGTCATCCATCTGGAACACGCGCTGGGTCACCAATGAGTCTTCAGGCTCGTGAATCGTCACATCAGTGAACCGCCAGACACGTAAACCGCCAATCCTCTGGTGGTTTACCAATGAAACGCCTAGTCCGGCCGGGTTATACTCCCGGCCGGTTTACGCCGCGGGGTATATCCCCGACAGTGTCCCAACTTAGCCCATCACAAGCTCTCACGGTCAACGAAGGATATTCCTTCTCCCAAGACAATCCGATCAGACTCGGCATCCCGGTTACAAGACATCCTCGACAATGGTAAAACAAGTCCAGCAAGACCGCCCGATGCCGACATCCCAATAGGAGCTGCACATATCTCGTTCTCAGGACACACCGGATAAGCAATCCGTACAACTAAAACCAGCCCTCGAGTTTCCCCAAGGTGGCGCTGCAAGGGGCTCTAGTTTGGACCAACACTTAGACAAGCACTGGCCGGGGGGGTTAAAATAAGATGACCCTCGGGATGTGCGACTCCCAAGGAAAAAAGGCTAGGTAGCGAATGGTAAAACCAAGGTTGGGCCTTGCTAGAGGAGTTTTATTCAAAGCGAACTGTCAAGGGGTTCCCATTATAATCCAACCGTGTAAGGAACGCAAAATCCGGGAACATAACACCGATATGACAGAAACTAGGGTGGCAAGAGTGGAATAAAACACCAGGCATAAGGCCGAGCCTTCCACCCTTTACCAACTATATAGATGCATTAATATAAATAAGAGATATTGTGATATCCCAACAAATATCCATGTTCCAACAAGGAACAGACTCCAATCTTCACCTGCAACTAACAACGCTATAAGAGGGGCTGAGCAAAGCGGTAACATAGTCAAACAACGGTTTGCTAGGACAAGGTGGGTTAGAGGCTTGGCTTAACAAAATGGGAGGCATGATGAGCAAGTGGTAGGTATCGCAGCATAGGCATAGCAAAAGAGCGAGCATCTAGCAAGCAAAGATAGAAGTGATTTCGAGGGTATGGTCATCTTGCCTGAGATCCCACAAGGAAGAAGAACGAGTCCATGAAGAAGACAAACGAACGTAGTCGAACGGATCCTCACACACGCGACGTTATCGGAACTAACCCAAAAAAGCAACACCGAAAAGAAGCAAATAACATAGTAAACAACCATCACATAAACATGGCATGATGCACAACCAAGTATGATGCATGACCGGTTTAAAGAGGCATGGCATGGCAAAGTGCAACAAATAACACTACAAATTAAATGAAGATCAATATGCAACGAGTTGCATATTGACGAAGCACCGCATCAATTATTTAGTTCTCTCTCGTTTAGGTACTCAACAATATTAAATGTTGGTTAACATGGCAAGAGGTGAAGCAAAAGTAAACTACACAATCTAAGCAATTTAAATGAGGCCGGATATAACAAACAACGAATCCGGTAAATCCCCATATGCATTTAGCAATTTGGTGCAACAACAATTTTAAACAGTTTCGATGTTATCATCATGATGCGAACGACATGAGCAAGTTTTATGCAAAATTTATGAAAATGTTGGCATGTTATAATATATGGGGCATTTTTTCATCGTGGTGGAAAGAAAGGGTGCCACGGTGATGAATCCGAAAATGATGCCACGACAACATATCGGTTCCGTTAGCTCACAGAGATACCGGTGCAAAAGGAAGCGGGAGTGAGTGTGTCATGCAAGATGATGGGGTGATCCCGGTTGCCGGGTTCCCACGGGTGGACAGCATGGCAACGAGGAACTCGCAAAGAACAACTCGGACACGGAGCAACACACGGTTCAACTCATACATCGCAAGCATTCGGTCCACGGACGGTCGTCTCAAGGTTATACCTTCGAAGCATGCGTTTCGGGCGGAACGAGTTCGTAGTGGAAGTAGTCGTTCATGGGTCTTCGAGGGAAGTAGTGGATCACGTTCGTTTTCGGAGAGGTATTTGACGAATCCAAGGTTTCCGAGGGCGACGGTAGTAGAACTTGGCGAATCCGAGTTCTTCGGAGGTCGTCATCGAACTTGGTCAAATACACGATGTGGGTAGACGTTCACTCGACGGCCTTCGGCGACGGTAGTTGTACACGGGTCTTCGGCCACGGAAGTAGTCGTACACGTTTTCGTAGAGGTTCGGGGTCAACGACACGAAACTTGACGTCCACGGGTTTTTCGAGGGTCGACGGTATTGGTACTCGGTCGTAGCCGTTCGAGTCATCGGTAGAGGAACTTGACGAATTTGATCCCTTCGGGGTTGTCGTGGTACTTGGGGTCTTCGGACTTGCCGGTCACGCCGAAATGAAGGGGTACTTGGTACAATCCGCGTAGTCATGCACTCGTCGTCGAGGGACTTGTTGGTCTTGACAAAACGAAGGGGTACTCGGCAAAACCATGTTCTTCGGAGGTCGACGGTACTTGTTCTCGTATCATCATGTAGACGTACTTTTGGAGAGGAACTTGTCGCGTCCCAAAATGAGCAAGGCAAAAGCCCTCGTTCAACGACGCTCGAACTTGACGAAAACCACGAACGGTTCTTGGCGTAACCTGGTCTTGGAGAGGCCTATGGAAAAGAACTTGGCGAAACCCCCCGAAGGCGCTGCTCGTTTGTTTGAAAGGAAAAGAAAACAGCGGCAGCAGCAGGCATCGCAGACACCGGGCGCTGTAGCCTGCAGACGGCCGGAGATGCAGCAGCAAAAGCAAAACAGTAGCAGCAGCTCCAGAAACTTGATAGCGCGTGAGGGAGGAGGTCGAGGACGCAGGCGGGCAGCGGCAGTGGCGGATCTACAGGGTGGCCAGGGTGGGCCGCGGCCCACCCTGGAATTTTTGATCTGCTTATATACCTATGACTCTAACTGGGCCATAGAGAAAATAAGGCCCAATAACTCAATCCAGGGAGGAATGAACGACTACAGGCACGGCCTATCCACATCGAGCAGAACGCTCGTCCCCCTCGCACAGCCGCCTCGCCGTTAGTTGACCTGCCCGACCCCGACACCCAGCCGCGCCGTTCCTCGTGTGCTCGCCGGCCGGAGCCCCGAGCTCAGCCGCCCAGCAGGCTCCCGCATCCCTTTCCCGGCCTCCCGCCCGCCCCCTGCCTGTGCGCTAGTCCTGCTGCGCCCAGCCCCCTGCCGGCCGGCCGCCTGTGCTTGGCGCCCCTGCCCGGCTGCTCCCGCCCCCGCCCAGCTTCACCCCTGCAAAGCCAGCGGCAGCCTCTGCCGGTCAGTCATTTTCCGATTAGCGTGACAACCAGTCAACCTGTCTGCAACCGATTTGGTACCTTAAAATGGCCCAATTTCAGATTTAAGGTTTGCTTTTTGCCCTAATTTTCAACACATGAACACATGCATAATTTGTACATAATTTTTCTCACTGAGGTTTAATTAAGAATTTTAGTGTGTTTGAAAGATCATATTAATCTATTTCCTTGTGATATTGATAATTAGTTAGAACTTTCAAATATCATATTGCTTATAAAAAAATTAGGCGGACCACCCTGCGATCAAATACTAGCTCCGCCACTGGGCAGCGGTGCTGGCGACGGTCGAGGACGACGACTCCGTTCAGCGAAGCACGGGTGCAGGGAAGACGGTGTTCCTGCTGGCGGGGTCGGACGCGGAGGAAGAGGAGCGCCTTGGCGCTAGCGAGTAGCCGGAGGCGCGCAACGGAGAAGGATGGCAGGGACAGACGAGCTCGCGGCTGCCGGCGAGCTTGGCGAGGCCAAGGCGGCGAGGCGGGGCGCGATGACCATGGAGGTGGGGCGCAGCACGGCGGCAGAGAAGGAGGAGTAGCAGAGGAAGGGGGGCCGCGCGGAGGGCGTCATGCTCGCCGGCGTGAGGAAGGAGATCCGGCGGGGCGCGAGGGAACCAGGCGGCGGCCTGCAGGATCCGGCGAGGGGCGACTGCAGGGAGCGGGCGGCGTCCACGGCGCTCGGGAAGGCGTTAGGAGGAGAGGGCCAGGCGCGGGGAGGACGAGAGGAGAGGTTGGGGAATCGGGCAGAGGGGAGAGGTCGAGGGATCTCTCGATCCCTCTGACGGCGCTAGGAGGGACCGAGGGCGATCGGCTAGGGTTGAGGGTGGCTGGGCCAATGGGTTAGGAATAGGTGGGCTTTGGCCTTGGGCCGGCCCAGTTACTGCTGGTGGTCGGAGGCCAGATGGGCTGCAGGTTTTCTCTCCTTCTCTCTTTCTCTAAACTAGATGACTCGTTGCGCCAATGGTGCAAAGGGCGAGAGGGAACCAAGCATTGAAAGCATGAAAGTAAGAATATTTAGAGACCATTCCATGGCAGGTTTATAGGCCAAAAAAGGGAAATCCACATTAAACAACTTTCTATTATTGATCTGTTATCCGAGTAATGCTAGACATGTATTGGTCGATAATACATATAACAGCACACTGATGACACTTTTCATTATTAGCTTCATCTAAATCAAATCTTGATGCGTATCAAGAGCAGGAGTACGCATCAAGATAGGTTAACCGTTCCTTACTTGGGATTTGCTTCATCCTTCAAACCCAACAAGCCACTGCAAATAGCAAAGATCTCTCTTGGTGTTGCTCGTGATCAACAGAAGATGTACCGGGAGTAGTCGCTACTGCCAAATCAACATTAAGAATCAATCAACTATAAAAAACCTCTAATAACTCCAACAATGCTAGCCGATGGAGTTAGAACCACCCAAGGAGAAGAATCTAGCAGCAGGGATCTCTCACCTTGAGATGTTACGACAGTGCAGAGTGGGTAAAGGCTATGCAACATTGGCCCTTTGCACTACTTTCATTCTCTGAAAAGAATGGCGAATCCAAGATTTAGCTCAAACTACAGGGACTGGCCCATGGCCCTTTCCTATTCGATTTATATATCCAAATGACAAGAAGAAAGGTAAATACCATATTCTTTTCTGTTATATAACTCTATAAATCCATTTATCATAATTTGGCAAAAAAATCACCCAACTAAGTACTCTATTGAGTAAACAACCATTCATTGGCAGATTAATCTTTTAGATACCTTAGATAAGCAATAAGATATGGGTCGACAGAAATCAGATGGGTGCCCAGTCGAAGGATTGAATTAAGGTACACTGGTTGAGGCATCTAATGCTAACTGAATGACCAATCATAGAAGCATATGCATTTAAAAATGAACACATACAGAGATTAACCAAAGGAGTGAGTAGTGAAATTTCTTGTCATTTGGATATATAAATCGAATAGGAAAGCTAACCACATGAACATTCAGAATCTACAATAGATAACCTATCCAAAACTTCATAAGGAATCTTGAACTGAATACTAACATACTAAAAAACAAACAGGTCTACCGTAACCTTGTTCAGTTATATATTTATATTTATTAAGTGATAGTAGAAACTACTAACGGAGTCTGACTGCTGACATTGAACTATGGAGAACATGTGTGTGGGAGGGGATTACGGCAAGGATGAACAATTACCTTTTGGTAGCAATGGCTGCTTGCACATTCAGAGAAATCTGCTAATCTTCAAACAAGTATGGTTACTCAGCAAGATCTGCCATAGATTATGCAGCCTTGGGGTTAAGCTAATAAGCAAGCAGGAACAAAGTAACAATGAACCAAAAAGTTAACTCGAGCATTGCCCGCTGCAGAACCTGCACAAGAAAAGGCTGACAAATGATCTTATTCTTGTTCTGCCTCATGCAACAGTTCTGACCAACCTACAACTCTCACTACAGGAATCAGCTATTTTGCCGTCAGCCACGGCGGACGGCAAAGGCATAAACGGCGGACGGCAAAGGCCTTTGCCGTCAGCCGCGGACGGCAAAAGGCTCCGGCAAAGTAGGCTACGGTAAACAGCTACTTTGCCGTCTGCTTCCTGGCGGCTGACGGCAAAGGCCCTTTGCCGTCTGCGACGGACGGCAAAGAGAGCGGACGGCAATAATTGCGCTGTCAGTCCGTTAAGTGGCTAACGGCAGGCCTTTGCCGTCCGCCGCTGACGGCAAAATTTCTAGTGTCTTTGTCGTCCGCCGTATGATGTCATCTACACGTCACTACATGGCAGGTTCTTTGCCGTCTGCTACTGATGGCAAAGTCTTTGCCGTCTGCCACTGTAGGCAAACTGATCAAATGGGTCAGCTCCCAGGAAGCAAAGCTGGATGCCACGTGTCTTCTTTGCCGTCCGCGGCAGACGGCAAAGAGCCCGTTGCTGTCGGTGGCAGACGGCAAAGAGCCTGCATATTGGCTCTTTTATCTATTTTTTATTAAATCCAACAATTTTCATCACAAATATATATGACATATATAGATATATTTCAAAAGGCCATTACAGAGCAAACATATAAGATATCCAACACATAACTTCATCATCCAACCATATATATTACATGCATAGTTCCATCATACATAACAAGTTCAACATAGAGGCATCCAACCATATATATTACAATAGTTTCATCCAACGATACATGCATAGTTCAACGATACAAAAGAAACAGAGAAAGGGATAAGGAGCACTCCATCTATGCAGGCTTTCGTCAAGTGAATGAAATCTGCAAAATGAAAAATAAGAAAGTTAGAACAAGAAGAGTAGAACAAGAAGAAGAGTAGAACAAGAAGAAGAGTAGAACAAGAAGAAGACTAGAACAAGAAGAGTATGTCATTTATGAGCTAACTTACGTGAAATGGATCATATATGAGCTAACTAAGTTGAAATGGGTCGTTTATGAGCTAGGTAAGGTGAAATGGATCATTTATGAGCTAACTTAGTTGAAATGGATCGTTTATGAGCTAACTAAGGTCAAATGGATCGTTTTTTAGGTAACTAAGGTGAAATGGATCGTTTTTTAGCTAACTTAGGTGAAATGGATCATTTATGAGCTAACTTAGTTGAAATGGATCGTTTTTGAGCTAACTTAGGTGAAATGGATCATTTATGAGCTAATTTAGTTGAAATGGATCTTTTTGAGCTAACTTAGGTGAAATGGATCATTTATGAGCTAATTTAGGTGGAATGAATCGTTTTTAGCTAACTTGGTGAAATGGATCGTTTATGAGCTAAATTAATTGAAATGGATCGTTTATGAGATAACCTAGGTAAGATGGGTCATTTTGGAGTTAACCTAGGTGAAATGGGTCATTTTAAAGCTAACGTAGGTAAAATGGATCATTTAGGAGCTAATCTAGGTAAAATGGGTCATTTTTGAGCTAACTTGGATGAACTGGATCATTTATAAGCTAACCTAGGTAAAATGGGTCATTTTAGAGCTAACTTAGGTAAAATGGATCGTCTATGAGCTAACTAAGCTAATTATGTAATTTTTGACATAAGTAAGCTAAGTACAGATCGTTTTAGAGCTAACTTAGGTAAAATGGATGGTTTTGGAGGTCAGTAAGCTTATTAAGTCATTTTGGAGGAGAAGAAGCTAAGTCTAGGTCATTATGGTAAGCATTGGAGGAAATAAAGCTAAGTCTAGGTCTTTATGCATGTGTTAAGCAAAACACTAGATAAACTTACCAAGATTCAGGAGGTGTAGGAGCGGGGTGGCTCGTGTCAGTAGCTGGAGAAGGATCGTGCGATGCTTGTCTGGAGTTACGCTGCACCAAAGATCATTTTCAATGTCTTGTTAGCATGATGACACTCAAATGTTAAGACTAGCAAGTAATGTCCATTCAAATAAAACTCACCGTGGTCCCAGGAGCAATCACTGGCATCGGCGGAGCGGTCTGACCTGTCTTCTCGCACACAGACTGCACATTTGGTTTTGACGACTCAGTCATACTAGTTAGTAATGAGACAAACACTACATGAATGCTTTGGCTAATCTGCAGAAGAAACTTACCACAAGGAGCTCGTACATGGCCCTTGCCTGCATGTCATTCCGTGCCCTCTCCTCCATCATCTTTGTTGTCCTCTCCTCCAACTCCCGCTGCCTCTCCGCCGCCTCCGCCAGAAGTTTTTCCGTTCTATCTCTCTCACTCTGTATAGCAGCCTGCAACACCACTCACATGACCATTTGTAATCATTGATGGAAGCACACACAATGTAACGGAGAAAGATAACTGAGTACGTATCACTAACCTTGATGGCGAGTTGCACTGGCCGTTCACGAGGCCTTATCTCAGGAGCGGAGCTCGACTGGCGCGCCTTGATCTCCGGGAGAGTGCTAGGACAACGGATAAGTCCATCTCCAATGGCTATGGAGCCATGGGACCTCCCGCCACCAGATGTCATCAGCAGCTCTGGATCAATGGGACCCTGGCTCGGGTTAAAGTCCTCCCCTTTCCTCGCCTTCCCCTCATCTCTATATCTCACGAGCTTGTTGTGGGAGGAGATGTTGGTGAAGTTGTTTGCATCATCGAGGTCAGACTGAGAGAAAGCCTTGACTTTCTTGAAAGAGGTAGTGTGGGCCATGGCATACAGGTCGTACACCTCCGGCACCTTATCCGCCTTATTGTAGCGTGTCTGAAAGAGAGAAACAATGAAAATTAGTAATTAAAGGGCTCAAGCTAGCATGATGAATGAATTGCATGAATCATGAAGCAAACCACATACCCAGTTGCGCCCGAACTGATATAAGTTGGAGTTGCCTTGATGGTGTGGCACACCTTCCATTTGGCCACGTTTGTTCTTGGCCTCGTTGTGGAGGGCTAGCCATTGTTTTGAGCACCACTCATCGACCAACACCTCCCAACAATCCATCCGATCTGCACACCATCTCGGAGGCGCCTAAGTTAGCAAATAGAAACTTGAGCGCTACGGCTAAGAATTACTAAATGAAGGAACTTAAGTAGAGAAGGCCTTAAGAATTACCATCATGTACTCCTCCTTACTCAGGAACTTATCGCGGCACGCCGGCTTGGTCTTCTTGATACCACGCAAGGCGTAGTAGTCTCGAACAGCCTGCACCCGAGCCTCGTGTCGTAAGTTCTAGAGTCCTTCTAGTCTCCTTCGGCTGAAACCAATAACATTTGAAGACTACGACATTCGGTGGGTTTTCACCATAGAACAGAAGTTCATAAATTGCTTCAACTCTCCCATAATACTCGGTACCTCCTTCACCGATAGCAGATACACAACAATTTGTAGACTTTCGGTCGGCCATAGATAGCTCTTTGCCATAGGTACGAAAGCGATACCCGTTGATGTCGTACTTGTCAAATGAACGGACCTTATAGTTAAAACCATTAACGACTTGTCTCAATTCGGCGTCCATAGACTCTGAATTAGCCTACAAGTTTAATATGAAAGGATTGTTGCATTATGCACAAATTAGCGAATGAAATGAAATTGTCTAATAGAAATTACCGTTTGTTTGAACCAAGAGATGAAACCGGGATAGCCACCTCCTTGCTTTGCGAGAAGCTCATACTCTTCGACGGAATCCTTTTGGATCTCCGCTCCATACGAGAATATGGCGACGTATCGACTGTATGACATATCCAGGAATAAGAGTAGTTCAAAGGAAATAGAAGTTGCGAAACAATGTACCGAGAACTTACTCGATGTACGGCCGCACTTCTACCAGGTTGTTGAAGATATACAACGAAATGGTCCGCCATTCTTCGTTATCCAAAGATACTGGATGTGAAACACTAGCTGGTGCGAGATTCCCTTTGAATAGGCTGAGGTTGGATCCACCCTTTTTAGGCTCGTCAGCATTGTACCGAGGCTTCGGATTATGCAAATGACGATTTTTGGCTTCGTAGTGCGCTGTTATGAAGTTTGCCGCCTCCTCTGTGATGAATGCCTCAGCCATCGATGCTTCAATTCTACGTTTATTTTTACATTTTTCTCGAAGCGTCTTCTGCATCCTCTCAGTTGGGTAGCACCAACGATTTTGCACGGGCCCCCCCAATCTTGCCTCGGTCGGGAGATGCAAAATCAAATGCTGCATTGGATTAAAGAAGCCCGGTGGAAAGATCTTCTCTAACTTGCAGATCAACTCCGGCGCCAACTCTTCCATTTCTTCTAGCACGCCAAGCGATAGTTCTTTCGCATAAAGAACACGGAAGAAGTAGCTGAGTTCTGCCAGTACTAGCCATTCATCCTCAGGGATGAAGCCACGCAACATCACCGGCATTACCTGCTCAATCCATATGTGCCAATCATGACTCTTGAGACCAAATATCTTCAGTTTATCAAGATTCGCTTCCCTCTTTAGATTCGCTGCATACCCATCGGGGAACATCAACTGCTGTTGCACCCACAAGAGAATTTCCCTCATAGCTGGCCTTCCAAGATTGAACCATGCCTTTGGCTTCGTCCAGTTCTGCTTTCCTTTCGGTTCTTTCATGTTTTGTAACGGCCTATCACATAGCGCCTCCAGATCGACTCTAGCCTTAGTATTATCCTTTGACTTCCCATCTATGCCGAACAATGTACCAAAAAGTGCCTCGGCGATATTCTTCTCAGTGTGCATCACGTCGATGTTGTGTGGGCAAAGGAGGTCTTTGAAGTAAGGCAGATCCCATAAGCATGTTTTGTGAGTCCACGCGTGCTTAGTATTATACCCCTTGAAGTACCCTGGACGTTGTGGATCTGGCTCGAGAGCGTTTAACTGATCCAGGGTCTGTTGGCCTGTCAATGCAGGTGGTGCAGAGTTTTTGACAACTCTACCCCTGATAAAGTTCTTCTTGTCTTTCCTGAACTTATGGCGAGGATCCAGGAACTGTCTATGCATGTCGAAGCAAGAAAACTTGCGACCGGCCTGAAGCCAACGAAACTCAAGAGCTCCCTTGCATGTGGGGCACAGGAACCTTCCATGCACACACCAGCCAACGAATAGCGCATACGCCGGCAAGTCATGCGTCGAGTACATATACCAGACACGCATTATGAAGTTCCGTTTGCTAAAGGCGTCGTATGTCTTGAACCCATTATCCCAGGCTTCTTGCAATTCGTCCTTAAGCGGCTGCATGTACACATTCATATTTTTGCCCGGATAGTTGGGTCCTGGAATTATCAACGTCAGGAAAATGTTCTTTCTTTGCATAATCTGTCCGGGGGGAGATTGAGTGGAAAGACAAATACGGGCCAACAACTGTATTGGGCTGCCGTCATACCAAACACACTGAACCCATCCGTGCTGATGCCGACTCGAGGATGCCTCGGATCTGCCGCTTTGTCAGCATGTAATTCATCAAACTTTTTTCACGCAACACCATCCGATGTGTGTACCATCATCAGATTCCCATCTGCATCTAGTTCGGTTCTTTTGCCTGTTTTGTGCCATGTCATCTGTCTGGCCGTCTCTTCGACCATGAAAAGACGTTGAAGTCTTGGTACGATTGGCATATACCGAAGAACACTAACGGGGATTTTGGTCTGTGTCTTCTCACCCATACCGTTGTCTACCACAATATACCTGGAAGACTTGCAAATGGGACAATAGTTCAAGTCCGCATAGTCAAGCCTAAATAAGGCACATCCTTTCTCACAGGCATGTATCTTCTCATAGGGCATCTTCAGTGCACGGAGAATTTTGTCCGACTGGTACAGGTTTGCAGGCATTACATGGCCTTTGGGTAGAAAGCGTCCAAATACTGTCATAATTGCATCATAGCATTCTCTGCCCAAGTTGAACTGAGCCTTCAGAGCCATTACTTGTGAGATGGCATCCAACTGACAAAGCTCAGTGTGCTCGTGGAGCGGACGTTTCGAAGATTCCAACATTTCATTGAAGGCCTTTGCAGATTTCTCCATCTCCTCGTCCGAATCCCGAGCATCATCATAGCCTTGCACCATGTTTTCCATCCCGGTACCATGCTCGTCGGTGCGACGACGATCCACCTCAGCTCGGTCACGTTGGGCAGACTCACCATGAAATGTCCACACCGTATAATCGGGCGTAAAACCACTCTTCTGCAGGTGTTTGCCCATTTCAGCCTCTGTCTTCTTTTCCCAATTGCCGCACCGGAAACAGGGGCACCAGGTTTTCTTTTGGCCATTTGCAAATGCGGCTTGTACAAACCCCTTAGTTTTTGTGAACCATTCAGCGCTCCATTTGTTCTGACCAGTGTGATCGGTATACATCCAAGCACGGTCACTCATCTTGACTTTCAGAGCTACTGGACACACAACAATTATATATGTAATTCACCATGTATATATTCATCAGTTGATCTACTTTGTCAATTTTATTACGTCCATGCAACCTACACTCTAATAGGTAATGATAGGTCCTAATCCCACCCGTGTATGTGTAGATTGGGTTCATTTTCCCATGCTATGCTCCGGATCCGACGCAAAATTTCGGCAGCACCTCCCCGCTGTTCTCCTGATACACGTCTCTGCAATAAACAGAGAGGATGTGTACCCGGAGAACAACAGGGGAGGCACTGACAAAATATATGCGTCGGATCCGGAGCAAAGCATATGGGAAAACGAACCCAATCTACACATACTCGGGCTGTCCATGGATAGCGTTGGACAATTCGAAAGAATCAAGGTTATAAATATGCAAATGCATGCATATTTATAACTATGACGCTTTCAAACGGGAGACACATATTGGTTACGCATACTGATGATTCAAGACACATATATAGCTAGCTATCAAGTTTCATCGGAATAGATCAAATAATTAATGAGGGAGGAGGACTTGTCATTTGTGCTCACCCACGAATGAAGGGGTAGAGCTCGTTAAACGCACGGCGAGGTCGTCGAACACCAAACCTCGCAGCGATGAAACAACTGCACATTTAAAACTACACGATCAACACAATTATATATGATGTTTTTCATAACAAAATCGAAAAATATATGACCTAACTAATAATTCACAAATATATGACCCCGTCGGCCTCTGGAAGGCCAAAGAACACCTTTTCAGGAGGTGTCGGTGGTCGGGGTGTCCTGTCGGTGTCGGGGGTGCCGTGTCGGGGTCGGGGTGCTGTTTCGGGGTCGGGGGGTCGGGGTGTCGTGTCGATGTCGGGGTAGTGCCGTGTCGGTGTCGGGGTGTTGTTTCGGGGTCGGGGTGTGGTGTCGGGGTCAGGGTGTCGGGTCAGGCTCGGGGTCGGGGTGTCGGGTCAGGCTCGGGGGGGTCGAGGTGTCGGGGTCGGGGTCGGGGGTCGGGGTCGGGGTGTCGGGGTCGGGGTCGGGGTCGGGGTCTCGGGGTCGGGGTGTCGTGTCGGGGTGCCGGGTCGGGGTCTTTTTTCCTTTTCTTCTTCTTCCTCTTCTTCCTTTTCTTCCTTTTCTTCCTTTTTTCCTTCTTCTTCTTCTTCTTCTTCTTCTTCTTCTTCCTCCTTTCCTTTTTCCTCTTCTTCTTCTCCTCTCCTGTTTTCTTCTTCTTCTTCCTCTTCTTCTTTTTTCTTCTCCTCCTCCTCTTCTTCTTCTTCCTTTCCTTTTTCCTCTTCTTCTTCTCCTCCTCTCCTGTTTTTTTTCTTCTTCTTCTTCCTCTTCTTCTTTTTTCTTCTCCTCCTCCTCTTCTTCTTCTTCCTTTCCTTTTTCCTCTTCTTCTTCTCCTCCTCTCCTGTTTTTTTCTTCTTCTTCTTTTTCTTTCCTAAAACTGAACTAAACCTAAAACTAAACCTAAATCTAATCTAAACATAAACCTAGAACTAAAAAACAGAAGAAAAAAAAGGAAAAAAACTAAATCTAAACCTAAAACTAAACTAAACTAAAACTAAACCTAAAACTAAAACTAAATCTAAACTAAACATAAACCTAAAACTAAAAAAACAGAAAAAAAAGGAGAGGTAGAGCTCACCTGGGCCGGTGGAGGAGGTGGCCGGTGGAGGAGGGGGCGGGGCGGCCTGGGGCGGCGGCGCCGGTCCCAGGGCGAAGGGGCGCGGCGGGGGCGACGGGGCGGGCGGCCGGTGGAGCGACGGCGCCCGGGGCGGTGGGGCGCGGGGGGGGGAGGGGGGCGGGTCGCCGGGGGGCCTGGGCGCGGCGGCGCCGAGACGGGGCGGGGGGCCAGGGCGACGGGGCAGTGGGGCGACGGGGCGGGGGGACGGTGGGGCGGCGGGGCGGTGGTGCGACCGGGCGGCGGCGAGTGGTGGGGGCGGCGGCGCGCGTGTGTGGGAGGGAAACAGAGAGAGGGGGGTGTGGGGGGCGCCGGCCGTTATACGTCTAATCTTTGCCGTCCGCCACCTTTGCCGTCCGCTAATGTGCGCTTTGCCGTCCGCAGCGGACGGCAAAGATTCTTTGCCGTCAACTAGCAGACGGCAAAGAACAGGCTGATGGCAAAGGCTTTCTTTGCCATCAGCCTGTTCTTTGCCGTCTGCTTTCAGGTAGCTGATGGCAAAGAGCTTCTTTGTCGTCCGCTAGCTGACGGCAAAGAGCTGGCAGATGGCAAAGTAGCTGATTCCAGTAGTGTCTATGTGTAAATTCTGAAAAGCAAATATGAGGAATGATGGGGGAAGAAGGTTTCAGCTAACCTGAAGAGGGACACCATGGCACCACCAAATAAGAGAGCTATTTGTATAGCAAGACGACTCGGTGTAGGAATCAACCGTCACCCAAACAATATCTGCATAAGAAAAAAAATTAGGAAGCCATCAATTAGAAGGATGAGCTCAATTCACCAGGGGAAGATTAGAAAACGAGCAAGAAAGAGCTCACTTGTGTCGGCCTCTCTGCCATGAACTGGGAGCCATCTTCGACCTCTCCTCCTCTGCGGGTAGGCACCGGGGCAGGAGCTCACCATGATGTGTTCCTCTGCTGCCCTCTCTGCAGCAGCCGCTCCTGCTCGACCCGCACCCGATCTGGAATCTTCATTGGAGAGGAGGAGTGAGAAGCGAAGGGGAGGAGGGGAGAATCAAAGGTGGGGAGGGGAACGGCTCGTACCTATCAACGTGCGCGGCTCCAGAGGGTCTCTCGCCTCCGCCCCTCGCGTGCGCTGCCGTGGCGCCTGACGGGCCCTTCCCCTCCATCGGGGTCACTGCCGGTTTGGACGACGCCCCACAGGCCGCTGTGGCCCTTCCAGCTGCCGCCACGCCCGTCGGCCGCCAACCCCCGCCTTGACCGCCGTCGCCCTTTGCCTGCAAGTCGCTGCCGCCGAGACGGACGCGGGGGCAGAGAGGAGAGAAATGGAGGGGGGCAGAGGAGGGGAGAAGTGGAGGGGACGAGCTCTCTCCGCATTGCTACAGTGGTGAATAAAAGGAGACGTGGCTGGTGACGCTAGTTGGGCGTACTAGCTCATCCTTTATATGTTCAATTCTCTTTTTCCATTTAGAAAAACAAAACAGAAAAAGAGAAAGAAAAGAAAGAGAAGTTAGGGATGGAATCTGGGCATGGGGATAATTTTCACGGACTCGCAAAAATGCGCATGTTCCAAGAAAAATGGAGTGGGCATTTTTGAAAGTTTTAAATTCAAACTCATTTGATTTAAAATCAAATGGTTTGAATAGGAAGTGAGGGTTAGGAAGGTCCAAAAATGTTTGGATTTTTGGTGGAGCTCCGAAAAATGACAAAAAAATTTACGGACAAAGTTCGAGGTCAAGAAGCGAGATAACAAAGGCATGGGGAAATTTTGCAAGTATGTTTTAGGTGATTCCATAAGAATGGATTATTTATCATAGCTCCCTAATATCGGGAGGATATGTTATAAAGAGAATCACCATGTGAATTCCCTCGGTTTAAATGGATCGAAGATCCATACGGTTTATTTAGTTGAGTTTTAAAACGGGTTGCATGATGACATGATGCAATGCACATGATGACATGACAAGATGCAACACGCAAGCAAATGACATGGCAACGACGGCGAATAACTGGAAGACACCTGGCGCATCGGTCTCGGGGCGTCACAGTGGAGCAGAGAGGACCACCCGCCCCGGGTTGATAATCCGGGTCACTTGGCTTTGGTAGTGGCACCTTAGGTTGGTGGGTACAAGTTTACTAAGGTACTCATGGATGGAGGCAGCAGCATCAACATCCTTTATTATGAGACGTTCCGTCGAATGGGATTGACGGATAAAAATCTTAAACAATCCAACACTGTTTTTCATGGTGTGGTACCTGGTAAGTCGGCATACCCAGTTGGTAAGATTGAGCTGGAGGTAGCCTTTGGGGATGAGTATGACTCCAGGGCAGAAAAATTAACCTTTGAAGTGGTTAAAATCAAAAGCCCATATCATGCTCTGTTTGGGCGGCCGGCTTATGCCAAGTTCATGGCTCGGCCGTGTTATGTGTATTTGCAGCTCAAGATGTCGGGTCACAAGGGCACCATTACAGTCCATGGGAGCCGGAAGATAGCTTTGGAATGTGAAGAGGGGGATATTGCCTATGTTGAATCTGTTTGTGCAACAGAGGAGTTGAAATTCTACAAGGATCATGTTGACCCGACGGGCATGACGTCATTAAAGAAACCAACAACAGAGCATGAGCCGGAGTTAAAGTTCAAATCAGCTGATGACACTAAGATGGTTGACTTTGTGCCTGGTGATTCATCCAAATAGTTCATCATCAGCACAAACTTGGATCCGAAATAGGAAAGCGCGCTCATCGAGTTCATCCGTGAGAACCGGGACATCTTTGCATGGAAACCTTCAGACATCCTGGGTGTCCCGAGGGAACTCGCTGAGCACACTCTTAATATCGATCCAAAGTTCAAACCTGTTAGACAGTTTCTTCGACGGTTTAATGAAGAAAGGCGCAAGGCCATCGGAGAAGAGGTGGCCCGGCTCTTGGCGGCTGGGTTCATTGTGGAGGTCTTTCACCCAGAAAGGTTAGCTAACCCGGTGCTTGTACTAAAAAAGAATGGCACCTGGCACATGTGTGTGGATTACACGGATTTGAACAAGGCTTGCCCGGCTGATCCTTTTGCTCTTCCCTGTATTGATCAGATCATTGATGCTACGGCGGGGTGCACACGATTGAGTTTCTTAGATGCTTACTCCGGTTATCATCAGATTAAGATGGCAGTCAAGGATCAAGAGAAGACAGCATTTATAACTCCTTTTGGGGCTTTCTGCTATGTGTCTATGCCTTTTGGGCATAAGAGTGCCCAGGCGACTTACCAGCGGTGTGTGCAGAATTGTCTTCACAATCAAATTGGGCGCAATGTTCATGCCTATGTGGATGATATAGTGGTGAAATCCAGGGAAGAGGAAACCTTGGTCACAGACCTGAAAGAGACTTTTGATAATCTTCAGGTTTACAAGATGATGCTTAACCCGGCCAAGTGTATTTTTGGAGTACCAGTCGGCAAGCTCTTGGGTTTTCTGGTATCTAACCGAGGTATTGAAGCTAACCCGGAGAAAATCAAGGCAATCACATCTCTAGCCAAACCAACCTGCGTCAATGATGTTCAACGACTGGTGGGTCGTGTGGCTGCTTTGAGCCGGTTCATAAGCCGGTTAGGGGAAAAGGCTATGCGTCTGTATCAATTGATGAAGAAAACGGATGTTTTTGTTTGGAGTGATGATGCGAATGCCGCTTTTGAGGATCTGAAGGCACAACTGGCTAAGCCGCCGGTCCTAGCTGCTCCAATTGAGAAAGAGCCGCTATTGTTATATGTGGCTGCCAACTCACGGGCTGTTAGTGTGGCTATGGTGGTAGAACGCAAGGAGGCTGGCAGAGAGCATCTGGTTCAGCGGTCGGTTTATTATGTCAGTGAAGTGCTAATTGAGTCTAAGCAACGATATCCACATTAGCAGAAGCTTGTTTATGGGGTGTTCATGGCAAGCCGGAAGCTTAAGCATTACTTTCAGGGACATCCAATCACTGTGGTTAGCTCTGCTCCTTTGGGAGACATTATTCAAAACAGAGAAGCTACAGGGCGAGTTGCCAAGTGGGCAATTGAGCTTGGGTCTCATGGGCTGAAATATGTTCCACGCACTGCGATTAAGTCTCAAGCCCTGGTTGACTTCATCAATGACTGGACAGAGATGCAGATGCCAGAAGAAAAGCCGGACAACACATATTGGACTATTCATTTTGATGGGTCCAGGCAATTGGAAGGCTCGGGGGCTGGAGTTGTATTAACTTCCCCACGAGGTGATAAATTTTGTTATGTGTTACTATTGATGTTTCCATGCACTAACAACGCAGCAGAATATGAAGCATTGCTCCATGGTCTTCGAGTGGCAAAGGAGACGAGCTTGAGTCGGGTCAGATGTCTTGGTGATTCAGATCTAGTGTCTCGGCAGGTGTCTGGCAAGTGGGATTCCAAAGACCCTCTCATGGCGGCTTATCGCCGAGAGGTCGATGCTGTCACAGGATACTTTAAAGGTTATCAGGTGGAACACATTGACCGTCGAAAAAACGAAGCAGCTGATACTTTGAGCCGGCTGGGGTCTCAACGTAAGCCGGTACCACCCAACACCTTTTTAGATGTTTTGCATAACCCCTCTGTCAAGTTGCCCACAGAAGAAGATTTAGCTGTTCCTGACCCGAAGGCCCAGTTGGTGGCGGCTCTTCACGTCATCCCAAATTGGACGGTGTCGTTCTTGGCTTACATGACCCGGGGAGAATTGCCAGCGGATGAGACCCTGGCTCGACAGATAACCCGGCGGTCTAAGTCCATGACGATTTCGAATGGAGAGTTATTTCATCGCAGTGTTTCCGGAGCGTTTCAGCGGTGTGTTTCCCCCGAAGAATGTCAAGAAATCCTTCGTGAAATCCATGAAGGCAATTGTGGTCATCACGCCGGGTCAAAATCTTTAGTGGCCAAGGTGTTTCGTCACGGTTTTTACTGGTTGACGGCTCACGCTGATGCAGAAGATCTGGTCAGTAGATGCGATGGATGTCAGAAATTTGCACGACGAGCGCATGTGCCAGCTCAAGAGCTCCGGATGATTCCAATCACTTGGTCGTTTGCAGTCTGGGGGGCTCGACATGGTGGGAGCTTTCAAAAGGTCTAAGGATAAAAAGACGCATCTCTTGGTGGCTATTGATAAGTTCACCAAATGGGTTGAGGTGGAGCCTGTGAGTAAGTGTGATGCAGCCATGGCGGTTCAGTTCATGAAAAAAGTAATCTTCTATTTCAGTTTTCCACACAGTATTATCACAGACAATGGAACAAATCTATCCCAAGGGGCTATGGAAGAATTTTGTCAGCAAGAGCACATCCGGCTTGATGTTTCTTCCGTAGCTCATCCTCAGTCCAATTGTCAAGCGGAGAGAGCCAATCAGGAAATTCTGACAGGGCTAAAACCCCGGCTTATGGTTCCTTTACAGCGAACGCCGGGTTGTTGGGTAGAGGAATTGCCTTCAGTGTTATGGAGTATCAATACTACACCCAACAGGTCTACGGGTTACACACCCTTCTTCATGGTTTACGGAGCAGAAGCAGTATTACCCAGTGACATCCGTCATGACTCGCCCCGGGTGGCGGCTTATGTTGAGGCTAACAATGAAAAAGCCAGACAGGGTGCGCTTGACTTGTTGGATGAAGAAAGAGACTTAGCAGCAGCGCGGTCAACAATTTATCAACAGGACATGCGTTGTTATCACAGCCGCCGGGTTAAGTCCAGGACTTTTAAGGAAGGCGACTTGGTGCTCCGGCTTGTCCAAGATCTTTCAGATGCACACAAGTTATCCCCACCTTGGGAAGGACCCTTTGTGCTCAGTAAAATTTTAAACAATGGGTCCTACTACCTCATTGACATTCGAGAGCATGCAGACTCACGTAAGTCGGAAGAGGAGACCCGCCAGCCATGGAACATTGCTCAACTTCGGCCATATTACACCTGAGCCACCGGCTCTCAACATGTACATACGTTCACATTGTATATACGATGATAAGCAATAAAGTAAGACCATCGGTCTCTTTTCTTTTCAAAGACTATGCATCTTTATTATTATTTTTATTCACAAATGACTATTAAGGAGTTGATCATATTTGAATCAAGTTTAACCTTTTTAGTCCAGCTCATGCTCGTATCCGAATCTAGCTGTAAATCTTATGGTCACTTAGGGGCTTCCTGTTCAAACATAGGTCGTATTCGAACCAAAGAGAACATAGCTGTCGTAACCCTCTTGATCGGCTCAAGGCCAAACTCACTTGGGGGCTTCTTGATCGTATCTGAATCATAGCTTAACCCCTTTTGAGTCCGACTTGGATCGTATTCGAATCAGGGTTGTTAAAAACTGCTCAAGGTCATTTGGGGGCTTCCTGTTCAGACATAGGTCGTATTCAAACCAAAGAGAACATAGCTGTCGGTACCCTCTTGATCGGCGCAACGCCAAAGCCACTGGGGGCTATATGGTCGTATTCGAACCTTAGCTTAACCCCTTTGGACCGGTTTACTGATCGTATTTGAATGAGGAACCCCCAACCTTTTGAATACAGAGTTCAAATTATGTTTATTATCTGTTGCTTGCCTTTGAGTTTTTGTTGTTTTCTATATTACAAATGAGATAGTCTGGTTTTCTTCGCCGGTTCAATTATTGGACAACACAGCCGCCCGGGTTATTCAAGCCGGTGGTGCAAGGATCCAAAGGTACGAGCTACTAAGGTATGATGATCATTGAGTGTTGAAGGAATAGTAACTTTTCATACACATTGAATTATCAATTCATCACCCGGGTTATTTAAACCGGCGATCTAAAGATCAACAAGGATAAGGTATGGTTTTTTACTTATACGCGCTTACCTGCTGCGTCAACTCAAGAGTTAGTATTAAACCTTACACTTTGTTCACATTTGTCTCTATTTTTCTTATTGAGGTAAATTTATGGGTTGTACGTTAGGTGTTTAAGCCTAGTTGGTTCTAAACCGCCTTGCCAGTCTTTTCCTTATATTCACAGGAACGGAGTTCAACCATTGCAGAGACAAACACTAAATAATGCATACATTGACATCTGAAACACAGATTCACATAAGAAGTATTTTATGCACGACGGCATAAGCAAACATGCAGTGTTTTAACTAAAGTTATTACAAGGCTTTATAAGCCTAGGAAGATGATCATTGTCCCTCCCTCGCCGGTTCACCACCTTCTGTTTGCTGGAAATTGGATTTTCACCAATCAAAGCCGTTCATGGCGACAAATTCGGCTTCGTCGTCAATCAGGCCGACCGGGTCAATTCCTGGAGCAAAGGTATCTTCTCTCACAGGTGGGATCAGGTCTGCTACTTTGTATGAAGGAGTGGCCATCTTCTTATTTTCATTGTCAAAACCCGGCTGGTACTTGTCAACATTGGTGTCTTCTCCAAGGCTAGTCGTCTGAGGCCGGACTTCGCGTACACATGCTATGAAATCATCCTGATCAAATGGAGACCCGCCCTCCTTCACAATAGGATAACCTCTTGCCACGTCCGCCGGGTCTAGGACTGGCACCCAAGCCTTGGAGCGGCTTAGGGTAGTCAAAGCTCTGGCTCGCGCGCAGGAGCGTTTTACTTCTTGGAATCTCGCCGGAAGGATGGACAGCTTCTTCAGGACATCGCTAAGCCGGTTGGGTACTTGATTTGCAGGAGAGATAGCGGCCAGAGCCCATTGTGCACCAATGTACAATTGTTCAACTAAGGTGTATACAGCCTTCAGTTTAATCAACGGGTCTTGGCTTAGATTTTTACTTTGCGGACCTGCATATATTTAACAGAGTAAGTTGGCAGATCACATTCCGGTTTGGCATAAAATACATGAAAGGTCAAAACAAGGCAGCTTACCAAAGATAGCAGCGACCATCTGAGACACCCGGCCCTTTAAACCGTTCAGCTCGGTTGATATTTCCTTCAGAGTTGTTTCGGCTGTCTCAGCTCGCCGGGTTAGAAGTATTTTCTCATCCTCCCAAGTTTTCTCTTTGGCAGCAAATCTGGCTTTCAAATTCTCCGTTTCAGAAAGGCTTATTTGTAGTTTGGAGGTGGAAGACTTGATTTCTGATTCCTGGCTCGCTAGCCGGGTCTTTGCGTCAGTCAGTTGAGAGTTTAGTTCAGACAAGGCATTCTGTGAAACATTCAGATAAGTCAAGACTTGGTTTTAAATTCCAGTATGCAAATTCAAGATTCAAGTCCCAAGTACTTTACAAATAAACCACTTGGCACTTGGTGGCTAATGTATGCCAAATCAAATTTTTATGGCTCTACCAACATATTTGAAGTCCCAAGTCCTTTACAAAGTAACAGCACTTGGCACTTGGGGGCTAATGTACGCAGTTCAGCAAGTTTATCAAGGATAAACCGGAATGTTGAGTACTTTGCAGATGGTTTTAAATTCTGAAGTACCGATTCATTAATGATCAAAATAAACCGATACTTGGGGACTATGGATGAAGTCTTGTTTCTATCAATATCAGGCAAAGATTCAGAGGTAAAGGTCGTGGCCTATATTTTAAGTCTACGGGTTATTTCGTGCCTCTCATAATCTACAGACTTGGGGGCTGAAGGAATATTGGTATACCGGAAACAACGTACCTCATATTTCAACTGAAGCTGCTTGACCATCTTGATCTCAGACTCACGACTAGAGTGTACATGACTGAGATAACCGGATAAGATGTCACTGGCATTAAGACAGTCGTAGTTGGCAACATCAAAGCGAACCTTCTGCCTCTCCAAGGCTTCTTGCTTAGCTGTGCACCGAGCCAACACCGTTGGATTCCCCGGCTCAACAAAACGGCTCCCAATAATTTGAACATCTTGAACACGTGGAGACAGCGGGTCAGTTGAGCTTGACGGCCCAACTGTGGAAGGATTCATAGTGGCTTGGTCAAGGGACGGCTCTGAAGGATTTGCTTCATGGATAATAGGCGGGTCTTCTGGGGCGGAAGTTAATGGAGAAGGCGGCCTAGCCGGCTCAGACGTTGATACTGGCGGGTCTTCCGCCGGCTTTGTTACCTTCGCCTTCTTAGATCTAGCCTGGCCGCTAAAGAAAAAATATATATTACAGGACAGTCAGCATCAAGATACAATTGATCAACCCGGAAGAAAAGAGGATTTCCGATTACCCAGGAGCAGTCTTGAAAGCCAGGAATTGTGTTTGTGATGAGTCGCCTGAAGAACGAGACACCTCCTGAAAAGGTAAGAGAGGAGTTAAAAGAAATACAAGGAGCAGGATTCACTAAAACAAGTTAAAGACAGTAATAAGTAAACCTCGTTCGGACATTTCCGAGGGGTTTGTTGAAGGACGACAGCCGGCTCATCTTCAATCTCAACTTCACGACGACTTTCATGCTGCTGCTTTTTCAAATGAAAGTTGGGATCCAAGTGAGCTAAGGGGTTAGAAAACCTTACTTTACGGATCACTCGTCGAACTTTGTGTCTTGGTAAGGGCTCTGAGTCGGAGGAAATGATAGTTACCTCTGCTTCCCCGGTTTGACTAGCCCCAGTGTCATCCTGGTAAGGATCAGTATCAATAAGATTGTTAAAAAGTTGGCCAAGGGAATCAAGGGCTACCTCCGAGTCAGACGAATCATCAAGTTTCATCAAATCTTCAACGGTGGTTTTCTTTTTCTTCTTCGTTCTCCGGGTCGATTTCTTGGCGTTCATGGCGGCAAGTTTCGCCTTCTTGGCAGCTTCATGGTCGTACTTCACTTTCCAAAAGTTAGAGTTGGCCTACAAAGACAAGAGGAAGGATCAATGATAAACAATACGGCTGGACAAAATACAAAAGGAAAAAAGATCAGAATGCCCTTACTTCTGGTACCGGGTTAAATTTACATAAGGGATTTAACCCAACAACACTGCAATCTTTGTACTTCGCATTCACCAGAAGATTTGACATTGCGACAACATCTTCTTCGGTTAGTTGAGCCGGAGTATGACGGAGAGAGTCATCCGGGTCTCCAACATATTCATACATCAACTTTGAATGACGGCTTAATGGAATAATCCGCCATGAGATCCAGCAACGGGTTAGATCAACTTCAGTTAAACCGTTCCCCAACAAACCATTGATTCTTCTGATAGTTGGAATCAGTTTCTTTCGTTCAGCAATGGTAAGTTCGGCAGTGGCTTCTCATTGGTGTTGGGGAACGTAGTAATTTCAAAATTTTCCTATGCACACGCAAGATCATGGTGATGCATAGCAACGAGGGGGAGAGTCTGATCTACGTACCCTTGTAGATCGCAACGGAAGCGTTGACACAACGTAGAGGAAGTAGTCGTACGTCTCCTTCCCGATCCGACCGATCCAAGCACCGTTACTCCGGCACCTCCGAGTTCTTAGCACACGTTCAGCTCGATGACGATCCCCGGGCTCCGATCCAGCAAAGCTTCGGGGAGGAGTTCCGTCAGCACGACGGCGTGGTGACGATCTTGATGTTCTACCGACGTAGGGCTTCGCCTAAGCACTACAACGATATGATCGAGGTGGAATATGGTGGCAGGGGGCACCGCACACGGCTAAGGAACGATCTCAATGATCAACTTGTGTGTCTAGAGGTGCCCCCTGCCCCCGTATATAAAGGACCCAAGGGGGAGGGGTGCGCCGGCCAGGGAGAGGGCGCGGGAGGAGTCCTACTCCTACCGGGAGTAGGACTCCCCCCCTCCATCCTATTCCAACTAGGATTCCCAAGGGGGAAAAGAGAGAGAGGGGGGCCGGCCCCTTCTCCTAGTCCTAATAGGACTAAGGGAAGGGGGGGCGCGGCCAGCTATGGGCTGCCCCTTTTCTCTTTTCCACTAAGGCCCATGAAGGCCCATATGGCTCCCGGGGGGTTCCGGTAACCTCCCGGTGATTCGGTAAAATCCCGATTTCACCCGGAACACTTCCGATGTCCAAACATAGGCTTCCAACATATCAATCTTTATGTCTCGACCATTTCGAGACTCCTCGTCATGTCCGTGATCACATCCGGGACTCCGAACAACCTTCGGTACATCAAAACGCATAAACTCATAATAACTGTCATCGTAACGTTAAGCGTGCGGACCCTACGGTTCGAGAACAATGTAGACATGACCGAGACACGTCTCCGGTCAATAACCAATAGCGGGACCTGGATGCCCATATTGGCTCCTACATATTCTATGAAGATCTTTATCGGTCAGACCGTATAACAACATACATTGTTCCCTTTGTCATCGGTATGTTACTTGCCCGAGATTCGATCGTCGGTATCCAATACCTAGTTCAATCTCGTTACCGGCAAGTCTCTTTACTCGTTCTGTAATACATCATCCCGCAACTAACTCATTAGTTGCAATGCTTGCAAGGCTTGTATAATGTGTATTACCGAGAGGGCCCAGAGATACCTCTCCGACAATCGGAGTGACAAATCCTAATCTCGAAATACGCCAACCCAACATCTACCATTGGAGACACCTGTAGTACTCCTTTATAATCACCCAGTTACGTTGTGACGTTTGGTAGCACCCAAAGTGTTCCTCCGGCAAACGGGAGTTGCATAATCTCATAGTCATAGGAACTTGTATAAGTCATGAAGAAAGCAATAGCAACATACTAAACGATCGAGTGCTAAGCTAATGAAATGGGTCATGTCAATCAGATCATTCAACTAATGATGTGACCTCGTTAATCAAATAACAACACATTGTTCATGGTCAGGAAACTTAACCATCTTTGATTAACGAGCTAGTCAAGTAGAGGCATACTAGTGACACTCTGTTTGTCTATGTATTCACACATGTATTATGTTTCCGGTTAATACAATTCTAGCATGAATAATAAACATTTATCATGATGTAAGGAAATAAATAATAACTTTATTATTGCCTCTAGGGCATATTTCCTTCAGTCTCCCACTTGCACTAGAGTCAATAATCTAGATTACACAGTAATGATTCTAACACCCATGGAGCCTTGGTGCTGATCATGTTTTGCTCGTGGAAGAGGCTTAGTCAACGGGTCTGCAACATTCAGATCCGTATGTATCTTGCAAATCTCTATGTCTCCCACCTGGACTAGATCCCGGATGGAATTGAAGCGTCTCTTGATGTGTTTGGTCCTTTTGTGAAATCTGGATTCCTTTGCCAAAGCAATTGCACCAGTATTGTCACAAAAGATTTTCATTGGACCCGATGCACTAGGTATGACACCTAGATCGGATATGAACTCCTTCATCCAGACTCCTTCGTTCGCTGCTTCCGAAGCAGCTATGTACTCTGCTTCACATGTAGATCCCGCTACGACGCTTTGTTTAGAACTGCACCAACTGACAGCTCCACCGTTTAAAGTAAACACGTATCCGGTTTGCGATTTAGAATCGTCCGGATCAGTGTCAAAGCTTGCATCAACGTAACCTCTTACGGTGAGCTCTTTGTCACCTCCATATACGAGAAACATATCCTTAGTCCTTTTCAGGTATTTCAGGATGTTCTTGACCGCTGTCCAGTGATCCACTCCTGGATTACTTTGGTACCTCCCTGCTAAACTTATAGCAAGGCACACATCAGGTCTGGTACACAGCATTGCATACATGATAGAGCCTATGGCTGAAGCATAGGGAACATCTTTCATTT
This sequence comes from Triticum monococcum, assembly GCA_034509565.1. NCBI lineage: Eukaryota > Viridiplantae > Streptophyta > Magnoliopsida > Poales > Poaceae > Triticum > Triticum monococcum. Next base: position 431,335,559 of record CM067845.1, read on the forward strand.
TCTCTCTATCTTCTGCAGTGGTCGGGCATTGAGTCTGACTCAACTTCATACCTTGTAACACAGGCCAGAACCCTTTCTTTGCTTGATCCATTTTGAACTTCTTCAAAATCTTGTCAAGGTATGTGCTTTGTGAAAGTCCAATTAAGCGTCTTGATCTATCTCTATAGATCTTAATGCCCAATATGTAAGCAGCTTCACCGAGGTCTTTCATTGAAAAACTCTTATTCAAGTATCCCTTTATGCTATCCAGAAATTCTATATCATTTCCAATCAGCAATATGTCATCCACATATAATATCAGAAGTGCTACAGAGCTCCCACTCACTTTCTTGTAAATACAGGCTTCTCCAAAAGTCTGTATAAAGCCAAATGCTTTGATCATACTATCAAAACGTTTATTCCAACTCCGAGATGCTTGCACCAGTCCATAAATGGATCGCTGGAGTTTGCACACTTTGTTAGCTCCCTTTGGATCGACAAAACCTTCCGGTTGCATCATATACAACTCTTCTTCCAGAAATCCATTCAGGAATGCAGTTTTGACATCCATCTGCCATATTTCATAAACATAAAATGCGGCAATTGCTAACATGATTCGGACAGACTTAAGCATCGCTACGGGTGAGAAGGTCTCATCGTAGTCAGCCCCTTGAACTTGTCGAAAACCTTTTGCAACAAGTCGAGCTTTATAGACAGTAACATTGCCGTCAGCGTCAGTCTTTTTCTTGAAGATCCATTTATTCTCAATTGCTTGCCGATTATCGGGCAAGTCAACCAAAGTCCATACTTTGTTCTCATACATGGATCCCATCTCAGATTTCATGGCCTCAAGCCACTTTGCGGAATCTGGGCTCACCATCGCTTCTTCATAGTTCGTAGGTTCATCATGATCTAGTAGCATGACTTCCAGAACTGGATTACCGTACCACTCTGGCGCGGATCTTGCTCTGGTTGATCTACGAGGTTCAGTAGTATCTTGTTCTGAAGTTTCATGATCATTATCATTAACTTCCTCACTTATTGGTGTAGGTGTCGTAGAAACAGTTTTCTGTGATGTACTACTTTCTAATAAGGGAGCGGGTACAGTTACCTCGTCAAGTTCTACTTTCCTCCCACTCACTTCTTTCGAGAGAAACTCCTTCTCAAGAAAGTTTCCGAATTTAGCAACAAAAGTCTTGCCTTCGGATCTGTGATAGAAGGTGTATCCAATAGTTTCCTTTGGATATCCTATGAAGACACATTTCTCCGATTTGGGTTCGAGCTTATCAGGTTGAAGCTTTTTCACATAAGCATCGCAACCCCAAACTTTAAGAAACGACAACTTTGGTTTCTTGCCAAACCACAGTTCATAAGGCATCGTCTCAACGGATTTTGATGGTGCCCTATTTAACGTGAATGCGGCCGTCTCTAAAGCGTATCCCCAAAACGATAGCGGTAAATCAGTAAGAGACATCATAGATCGTACCATATCTAGTAAAGTACGATTACGACGTTCGGACACACCATTACGCTATGGTGTTCCGGGTGGCGTGAGTTGCGAAACTATTCCACAATTTTTCAAATGTATCCCAAACTCGTAACTCAAATATTCTCCTCCACGATCAGATCGTAGAAACTTTATTTTCTTGTTACGATGATTTTCAACTTCACTCTGAAATTCCTTGAACTTTTCAAATGTTTCAGACTTGTGTTTCATTAAGTAGATATACCCATATCTGCTTAAATCATCTGTGAAGGTGAGAAAATAACGATATCCGCCACGAGCCTCAATATTCATCGGACCACATACATCGGTATGTATGATTTCCAATAAATCTATTGCTCTTTCCATAGTACCGGAGAACGGTGTTTTAGTCATCTTGCCCATGAGGCACGGTTCGCAAGTACCAAGTGTTTCATAATCAAGTGGTTCCAAAAGTCCATCAGTATGGAGTTTCTTCATGCGCTTTGCACCGATATGACCTAAACGGCAGTGCCACAAATAAGTTGCACTATCATTATCAACTCTGCATCTTTTGGCTTCTACATTATGAATATGTGTATCACTACTATCGAGATTTAACAAGAATAGACCACTCTTCAAGGGTGCATGACCATAAAAGATATTACTCATATAAATAGAACAACCATTATTCTCTGATTTAAATGAATAACCGTCTCGCATTAAACAAGATCCAGATATAATGTTCATGCTCAACGCTGGCACCAAATAACAATTATTTAGGTCTAATATTAATCCCGAAGGTAGATGTAGAGGTAGCGTGCCGACCGCGATCACATCGACTTTGGAACCGTTTCCCACGCGCATCGTCACCTCGTCCTTAGCTAATCTTCGCTTAATCCGTAGTCCCTGTTTCGAGTTGCAAATATTAGCAACAGAACCAGTATCAAATACCCAGGTGCTACTGTGAGCATTAGTAAGGTACACATCAATAACATGTATATCACATATACCTTTGTTCACCTTGCCATCCTTCTTATCCGCCAAATACTTGGGGCAGTTCCGCTTCCAGTGACCAGTCTGCTTGCAGTAGAAGCACTCAGTTTCAGGCTTAGGTCCAGACTTGGGCTTCTTTTCTTGAGCAGCAACTTGCTTGCCGTTCTTTTTGAAGTTCCCCTTCTTCTTCCCTTTGCCCTTTTTCTTGAAACTGGTGGTCTTGTTAACCATCAACACTTGATGCTCCTTCTTGATTTCTACCTCCGCAGTTTTCAGCATTGCGAAGAGCTCGGGAATAGTCTTGTTCATCCCTTACATATTATAGTTCATCACGAAGCTCTTGTAGCTTGGTGGTAGTGATTGGAGAATTCTGTCAATGACGCAATCATCTGGAAGATTAACTCCCATCTGAATCAAGTGATTGTTATACCCAGACATTTTGAGTATATGCTCACTGACAGAACTGTTCTCCTCCATCTTGCAGCTATAGAACTTATTGGAGACTTCATATCTCTCAATCTGGGCATTTGCTTGAAATATTAACTTCAACTCCTGGAACATCTCATATGCTCCATGACGTTCAAAACGTCGTTGAAGTCCCGATTCTAAGCCGTAAAGCATGGCACACTGAACTATCGAGTAGTCATCAGCTTTGCTCTGTCAGACGTTCATAACATCTGGTGTTGCTCCAGCAGCAGGCCTGGCACCCAGCGGTGCTTCCAGGACGTAATTCTTCTGTGCAGCAATGAGGATAATCCTCAAGTTACGGACCCAGTCCGTGTAATTGCTACCATCATCTTTCAACTTTGCTTTCTCAAGGAACGCATTAAAATTCAACGGAACAACAGCACGAGCCATCTATCTACAATCAACATAAACAAGCAAGATACTATCAGGTACTAAGTTCATGATAAATTTAAGTTCAATTAATCATATTACTTAAGAACTCCCACTTAGATAGACATCCCTCTAATCCTCTAAGTGATCACGTGATCCAAATCAACTAAACCATGTCCGATCATCACGTGAGATGGAGTAGTTTCATCGGTGAACATCATTATGTTGATCATATCTACTATATGATTCACGCTCGACCTTTCGGTCTCTGTGTTCCGAGGCCATATCTGTATATGCTTGGCTCGTCAAGTATAACCTGAGTATTCCGCGTGTGCAACTGTTTTGCACCCGTTGTATTTGAACGTAGAGCCTATCACACCCGATCATCACATGGTGTCTCAGCACGAAGAACTTTCGCAATGGTGCATACTCAGGGAGAACACTTCTTGATAATTTAGTGAGAGATCATCTTATAATGCTACCATTCAATTAAAGCAAGATAAGATGCATAAAAGATAAACATCACATGCAATCAATATAAGTGATATGATATGGCCATCATCATCTTGTGCTTGTGATCTCCATCTCCGAAGCACCGTCATGATCACCATCGTCACCGGCGCGACACCTTGATCTCCATCGTAGCATCGTTGTCGTCTCGCCAATCTTATGCTTCCACGACTATCACTACCGCTTAGTAATAAAGTAAAGCATTACAGCGCGATTGCATTGCATACAATAAAGCGACAACCATATGGCTCCTGCCAGTTGCTGATAACTTGGTTACAAAACATGATCATCTCATACAATAAAAATCATCATCATGCCTTGACCATATCACATCACAACATGCCCTGCAAAAACAAGTTAGACGTCCTCTACTTTGTTGTTGCAAGTTTTACGTGGCTGCTATGGGCTTAAGCAAGAACTCATCTCACCTACGCATCAAAACCACAACAATAGTTTGTCAAATAGACTCCGTTTTAACCTTCTCAAGGACCGGGCGTAGCCACACTTGGTTCAACTAAAGTTGGAGAGACAGCCGCCCGCAAGCCATCTATGTGCAAAGCACGTCGAGGGAACCGGTCTCGCGTAAGCGTACGCGTAAGGTTGGTCCGGGTCGTCTCGTCCAACAATACCGCCGAACCAAAGTATGACATGCTGGTAGGCAGTATGACTTGTATCGCCCACAACTCACTTGTGTTCTACTCGTGCAAATAACATCAAACCATAAAACCTAGGCTCGGATGCCACTGTTGGGGAACGTAGTAATTTCAAAATTTTCCTACGCACACGCAAGATCATGGTGATGCATAGCAACGAGGGGGAGAGTCTGATCTACGTACCCTTGTAGATCGCAACGGAAGCGTTGACACAACGTAGAGGAAGTAGTCGTACGTCTTCTTCCCGATCCGACCGATCCAAGCACCGTTACTCCGGCACCTCCGAGTTCTTAGCACACGTTCAGCTCGATGACGATCCCCGGGCTCTGATCCAGCAAAGCTTTGGGGAGGAGTTCCGTCAGCACGACGGCGTGGTGATGATCTTGATGTTCTACCGACGCAGGGCTTCGCCTAAGCACTACAACGATATGATCGAGGTGGAATATGGTGGCAGGGGGCACCGCACACGGCTAAGGAATGATCTCAATGATCAACTTGTGTGTCTAGAGGTGCCCCCTGCCCCCGTATATAAAGGACCCAAGGGGGAGGGGTGCACCGGCCAGGGAGAGGGCGCGGGAGGAGTCCTACTCCTACCGGGAGTAGGACTCCCCCCCTCAATCCTATTCCAACTAGGATTCCCAAGGGGGAAAAGAGAAAGAGGGGGGCCGGCCCCGTCTCCTAGTCCTAATAGGACTAAGGGAAGGGGGGTGCGCGGCCAGCTATGTGATGCCCCTTTTCTCTTTTCCACTAAGGCCCATGAAGGCCCATATGGCTCCCGGGGGGTTCCGGTAACCTCTCGGTGATCCGGTAAAATCCCGATTTCACCCGGAACACTTTCGATGTCCAAATATAGGCTTCCAATATATCAATCTTTATGTCTCGACCATTTCGAAACTCCTCATCATGTCCGTGATCACATCCGGGACTCAAAACAACCTTCGCTACATCAAAATGCATAAACTCATAATAACTGTCATCGTAACGTTAAGCGTGCGGACCCTATGGTTCGAGAACAATGTAGACATGACCAAGACACGTCTCCGGTCAATAACCAATAGCGGGACCTGGATGCCCATATTGGCTCCTACATATTCTATGAAGATCTTTATCGGTCAGACCGTATAACAACATACATTGTTCCCTTTGTCATCGGTATGTTACTTGCCCGAGATTCGATCATCGGTATGCAATACCTAGTTCAATCTCGTTACCGGCAAGTCTCTTTACTCGTTCTGTAATACATCATCCCGCAACTAACTCATTAGTTGCAATGCTTGCAAGGCTTATATAATATGTATTACCGAGAGGGCCCAGAGATACCTCTCCGACAATCGGAGTGACAAATCCTAATCTCGAAATACGCCAACCCAACATCTACCATTGGAGACACCTGTAGTACTCCTTTATAATCACCCAGTTACGTTGTGACGTTTGGTAGCACCCAAAGTGTTCCTCCGGCAAACGGGAGTTGCATAATCTCATAGTCATAGGAACTTGTATAAGTCATGAAGAAAGCAATAGCAACATACTAAACGATCGAGTGCTAAGCTAATGAAATGGGTCATGTCAATCAGATCATTCAACTAATGATGTGACCTCATTAATCAAATAACAACACATTGTTCATGGTCAGGAAACTTAACCATCTTTGATTAACGAGCTAGTCAAGTAGAGGCATACTAGTGACACTCTGTTTGTCTATGTATTCACACATGTATTATGTTTCCGGTTAATACAATTCTAGCATGAATAATAAACATTTATCATGATGTAAGGAAATAAATAATAACTTTATTATTGCCTCTAGGGCATATTTCCTTCAATTGGCGGGTGAGATGTCCTGACAGTAAAACCAAGTTTGGTTCCAGTCCTTTGGGTGACTTGGTAAAACTATGAGAGGGAAAACTGAACCCTGCCGGCGCTGAATCGAGATGCCTCCAAGTTCTAAGCTAAGGCCATTGGTGCACTCGTTTTGCCGGTTCAGATAGAAGTACTCTCTAAATAGTTCCACAGTCGGCTCTTGCTGAAGATATACCTCACAGAGCACCTGGAGATTACAGATATTGGATATGGAACTGGGCCCAATATCCTGAGGATGGAGTTTGAAGAAGTGAAGAACTTCTCTGAAAAAAAATTAGCCGGGCGGTGAGAAGCCCCGGTTCATGTGATCAGTAAAGACGATCACTTCACCATCTTTCGGATCGGGTCGTTCTTCTTCCGGGTCAGGAGCACGATAAGACATGACGCTTCTTGAAGGCAGAAATCCAATGAGGAAGAACTCTTTCAGACGCTCCTCAGTTATGGTTGAGGGAACCCAATTGCAGATGGTTGGTGTCTTTGACGGCATGATGAACAAAGGACTGGAAAAGGAAAAATAAAGTGTCGGGTCAATTAACAGTTAAAGGTTGAAATTATGAAACAAGTAACGGCAGCTTAACTAAGGGCTAATGACATATAGGGAAAAGAAAGCCGGAATGTAAGCCGCCATGACTATAGATTTTTTTCGAAAGCAGATTCAGCTAAGTGTTGGCATAAACAAGTTTCACCAAGCTATCATTATCATTTTGGATCAAAAGGCTGTTTCAAAAAGGAAAATATTCTAGACCTAAAAACCTAGTACATATGAGTTCGTCGACTATAAAGAAGCATCTATACAGGTAAAAGGGGTCTACTGATATCAAAAATGAATGCCAAACAGCTACCACGCGAGTTATATCTCTTCTTTGGATCAAAAGAAGTTGCGGAGAAGATCTACAAGATGATCCATGGCGAACAGGTGAAGAACACTGAAGAACTCGCAAACCTAGAACAGATCTAGGTGCGTGAGAGAGAAGAAAACTTACAAGATGCAGACCTGCCGCGAAGAGTCGCCACGTTCTCTGGACGGACTCAGGGTGATGCAGCGACCAAGCTTGACAACGACGATGAGAGTTGCGACGGCGGCGGAGCTCGAGCAGCGACGGAGGTTGCGAGAGGAAGAAGATGAGGAAGAAAGGAGAATGAGAAGGACCGGCCGCGTGCCTATTTATAAGGGCAGATGCGAACAGACGGGCGCGAAAATCAAGGAAGAACCAAATAATGGTTATCCAGCTATATAGACGCCTCGATTCTCGGGAAGCATTAAAAATCAAAGATCCGTTGGAAGATGACGTCATGAAATTTTTTGTGTTTTCAAAAGATGATGTCACGGCGGGTTACAAAGTTTTTTCAGGTAGAAGAGGGATTTCGTCTAAGTATTGAAGATTGACAAAGAACAAGGTTCAAAGTCAACTTGGGGCCTAATGTTGGGATATTACTACCAGTATGACCCGCCCAGGAGAGGCCGGGTCAGCCCTAATGGCGGGTTACCTAAGAAGCCCAATATGCAGTCAAGATGATAGTTTATTAAACATATAGAAAGCCCAAGGGCCTCGGGCCGGCTTAAGGCCCGTTATTGTAAACCGCCATATGGACGGCAAATACTTGTACAAAAAGGCATGTAAAGAAAGTCACCGAGCCGGACACGATTATGAGCCGGCCGGGACTCCGTAGGCCACCTGATGTCAACCCGTGTATATAAGGGGACGACCCGGTGGCGGTTTAGGGCAAGAAACAACGAAGTCGATAACCAAGCCGGCGAGTTAAGCCTCTTGGAGATCGAAACCTCAGCAATACCAATCACAACTAGACGTAGGCTTTTACCTTCATCATAAGGGGCTGAACTAGTATAAAACTCTCTTGTGTCCTTCATCATAAGGGGCTTTGTATGGCGCGGAGTGTTGGCCGACTAAAAGGCGACATGTTCAACAATTAGATGTGGCGGAGATGCGTATGTTGAGATGGATGTGTGGTCACACGAGAAAGGATCGAGTCTGAAATGATGATATACGAGATAAAGGTGGGGTAGCACCAATTGAGGAGAAGCTTATCCAACATCGTCTGAGATGGTTTGGCCATATTCAGCGCAGGTCTCCAGAAGCTCCAGTGCATAACAGACGGCTAAAGCGTGCGAAGAATGTCAAAAGAGGGCAAGGTAGACCAAATTTGACATGAAAGAAGTTCGTTAAGAGAGACCTAAAGGATTGGAGTATCACCAAAGAGCTGGCTATGGACAAGGGTGCTTGGAAGCTTGCTATCCATGTGCCAAAGCCATGAGTTGGTTGCAACATCTTATGGGTTTCATCTCTAGTCTACCCCAACTTGCTTGGGACTAAAGGCTTTGTTGTTGTTGTTGTATAGTTGCAATCCAACTTAAAACTTGCAGTGGCGCCCCACATTCAAAAACTACTTTTTTTTGAAGGGCACATTCAAAAACTAATTGGAATTGCAGCCCAACTTGAAAAGTTGCAGTTGTGAACCCGCTTAAAAACTTGCAATTACGACTCCAGACTTGCAAAAAACTTTGGCCACATAATTTTTTTGACTGTGAAAGCTTAATATTCTGACTATGTAAGCTTAATTGCTGATAGGAACTTCACGTGCCAACCAAATAAAATAGAAAAATAAATAAATGTAATGAAATGAATGGATAGAAAAATAACTAAGAAACGATGCATGGAAAAAGGAAGAACAAAATCATTTGAAAATAAAATAAATAATAATAATAATAGAAATAACGAAGCAATAATGAAAAGAAAAATAGAAACGGTGTGGGAAAAGCCAAAATGAAAACGCAAGTTATTTTTTGTAAATGGCCCTCACGTAGAAACAACCAGGTCAAAACAAGAAGAAAAATCAGCTGACATAGCACATAACCCAACAAGCATCAAGGGAAACAGATAACGTCGTGGCGGTGAATGAGATATAAGAAAAACTCAGCTCGACACAAAAGAAAACTAGCAAGTCCGGAAAAAAAATTGAACGGTAGCAAGTCCGAATAAATATGCTTTATCAATTTAATACTCCTATCTACGAAGAGACTCCCCGCATGGGGGACACGCTGAAAAGAGTCCCATTTCACTTCTTCTCCACTTACAACACAAACTGATCTCGCCAACAGCACGCTGTTAATGTCAACATGCGAAGTCTATCTACATTCATCAGCGAAAGATTCAGGATAGCCAGGAGAACACAGTGCCCAGAATGACTGCTTCATTCCAAGATATCAACAACTGCAGCTCATACGTAGCCAGGAAGGGTTGTCATCCGCCAATCTCTTTTGAGATTACTCACCGACCTTGAGCAACGAGAAGGAACCAAGCCAATTTCTTTGTGATTACCCGTCGACCTTGAGCAACGAGAAGGCACTGAGAAAGGCAGCAGCACATTCAGAATGTCAATGATTCAACTACAAATCTAAACAATAGCTCAAATTCAAATTGCATCGACTTGGGAGTGCTTCAGTAATGTCACAAAGTGTCCTTAAAAGTGGGAAACGAGAGAAGGCAATCAAAATTGATAACAAAACGAAGTTCAAAAGAGAACAACAAACCTGACATAGTGACATTCCCCCTGTCTTCATGCTAATCCGGTTTCAGCTTTCTTAATTTCAAATATAAGTTCCGTCCACAACGAGAGAATAAACTTTTCTGCAGAATCATCCATAAGAGATACAAGGGCCTCCAACATTCTAGGTGCGTCTACATGCTCTTTGGTTGATGCAACAACATATTCCACAAACTCTGCTATTTCCTCGCCGAAAACTTCAATCGACTTCTCTGAAACCCAATGCCTCATTCTCTCATGCAATCCATGCTGCAAGAAAGAAAAGGTGTATTTGATGGTATAAGAATGAGATGGGGGTTCATATTTAAAACAGTCTGCAAGGCAACAAATTGACTGGTTCTCATTTCAAGTTTGCCTAACTCAAACATCTTTTTCAAGTATGGAAATTTAAAATGGAAAAAGGTAGATAATTCTGTTTCACCTTATCATAAATTGCCCAATTAACATCATAAGCAAATAGTTCTTCCTTCGTCTTAGGGATAGCAGCAAGCAACTGTTCTGCATCCAAAGTTTCCTTGTTCCCTGACTTGGATGTAGCTTGCAATTCAGAATTCACCTTTTCTCCTGGGGAACTGCTGTTCAGCTTATCTGAGACTAGCACTGGTACAGATACAATGCCCTTACCTTCACCATTGCTCTTATGAAACCCATCTACTGTCCAACAAAGCAAGACCAAAGTCAGCTTCAAGGTAGCTACACTATGGAGAAGGTATTGTAAATTAAGAAACGAAAAAATACACTCACTTTCCCTGCGCTGACGTTTCCTCTCGTGTTCAATTGTAGATTCAGGCTCCATGGGAACATACGTTGATGATATCGCATCAATTTGCAGAGAAGGCTTTCCAGCTGAAATCACTTCTTTATCTTTCCAACCTTGCAAACAAACAACTTTATTTTCCCCTAAATGTTCCTCTTTTTCACGTTGTCTCTTGCTTGTCCTTTCCTCCAGTGCACCACTCCTTGTATGACCATCGCCTTTCTCATGACTGATGCTTGTAGATGCCTGAACAGACTGAATTGGTGAACCCAGAAATTTACACCTCATTCTCTCTTCAACCATACTGTGTATCGTTTGCATAGCAGCCATATCAGTTTCATTGGCCTTCTCTTCTGTAGTATTCTCACAGTATTTCTGAAGGTGCTGTCTCGTGGCTTCATTGACATTAACCTGGTTAAACCCAAAAATAAGCATGGATCAGAACAGAATAAGCATTTCACAAGATTGAACCCCGGGGTGTGCAGACAGAAGCTTTACTTTTCTAATGTTCAGGCAAAATTTGCAAACGAAATTGAAAAGGTTTATTTTTTTTCAAATGCAGGTTCTCCTACGCCATGAGCTTTATACAAAAATATTCCAAAGGTGGCCAATTCCTCATTAAGAAAGAAGAGCATAGAAATATTAATGCTTGTAATGAAAGCTGCAAAGTCACAGTTGATTTGTAAGCACAATAACATCAACGGAAGCAACTTTACAAGGATAACTTCCTTTTATAGACAACCCACTGTAATCAATAAAATACTAAGATGATTTCTCAAATATTATCAGAACTTTGAATATTATATGATCTACACTACAAATGTTTTAAACAACACTGCAGAAGAATAGAGATCATTATTAGTTCTGTCAAGCCAATAAACCATCATTCACTATTAATTAATTAATTTAGTCTAACAAAACTTTACACCGATGCCACTAGTTTCAAAGCAAATTCAGTTTTTAAGACCTTCTAAGAGCAATATCATTCCCGTTAGGTCCAATTACGCACATGCCACCCCGCCATCCATTTAACAACTAGTGCGACATGAAATAATCAAAATACCCTTAGGTCCCCACATGGCAGAGCCATCTCCCCACTCACTGGTGCATGGGCCCACCTGTCAGCCCATCTTCTCACTCTGGAGAGGTGCACCAAGCCGCTCCCCACTACTCCACCCGAATTCACAATGGCAGAGCCACCTCTAGGTGACCCAAGGCGGCTACCCAGGCTTGACCTGCAAGCCTCTATTGAAAAGACATGCGTATTAGAGCTTGGTGATGATGATTTTATAGGCAGATTTTCATTGACCTAGAAGCAGTTAGGCTTTGCCCAGGCTCCCACAACTGGCTGGCTCCGCCACTGATCACATGGATGTGGGACTATTCTCCCAATTCAATTGTTGAATTTATACTGATGTTAGCACAATATTTTTCAAAATGATGTAAATCCACAAGAGATATGTGATGTACTACAAAAGTCATAAAATAAATTGCCAATCCGATAATGACATATCTAACTAGGGCCAACTCCTTTCCAAGAAATCATATATCTTAGTCTGTACATTTATCTATGGATGTTGCAAGCAAAAATGACATGCAGACCAGTACATACCAACAGCTCTTGACCATCAATTCTTAGTTTGTTGAGCAACCGCCATGCACGAAGACTGCCTTCGGCAGATTCAAAATCACAAAAGCCAAACCCAGTAGGAGTTCCACCAATTGGATTTGTGACTGGATTCCAACTTTTTACAATTCCACAGACCTGTAGCAAAAATAAGGCACATATACACATCACTATCTACTCCATTATTCCAAAGCATATGTCATCTAATGCTTCATAGCTTTTCCTTTTATAAACTCCAACTAACTAGCTTTTATCTATAATAAATATTATGTAACATGCTTTGCCAGAATCTAATAGGTCAATACAATCTTAAGAGATCATCTTATGAGCTAGGTTGTAAGTACTATAACTCTATAAGTTCACAAGAGGCAAATTTAACAATATACCTGAAGAAGAGAAAGAACAAAGTCATTGTCCACTGTTGATGCAATCTTGCCAACATATACTTTAAATTGTGGCTCATTAACTGGAGGAACAGGTTCGATATGAGGTCTAGTCACAGCTCCAGGACCAAAATCAGTAGCTGGAGGAACAGGTGTCATAGGTGGTCTAGTCACGGCTCCATGACCAAAGACGTTAGCTGGAGGAACAGGCGCAATAGGTGGTGTAGTCACAGCTCCATGACCAAAAACGTTAGCTGGAGGAAGAGGCGCGATAGGTGGTCTAGTCACAGCTCCAGGACCAAAAACGTTAGCTGAAGGAAGAGGTGCGATAGGTGGTCTAGTCACAGCTCCAGGACCAAAAACGTTAGCTGAAGGAACAGGCGCGATAGGTGGTCTAACCACAGCTCCAGGACCAAAAACGTTAGCTGGAGGAACAGGTGCGATAGGTGGTCTAGCCACGGCTCCAGGACCAAAAACATTAGCTGGGGGAACAAGTGCGATAGGTGGTCTAGCCATGGCTCCAGGACCAAAAACATTAGCGGGAGGAACAAATGCGATAGGTGGTCTAGTCACGGCTCCAGGACCAAAAACATTAGCTGCAGGAACAGGTGTCATAAGTGGTCGTGGTCTTGTCATGGCTCCAGGACCAAAAACATTAGCTGGAGGAACAGGTGTGATAGGTGGTCTAGTCACGGCTCCAGGACCAAAAGCTCCATCAATTACCGCTGGCCGCTGATGTGATAACACACTAACAGGATGATATGTGTGGCTTGGATGGAAGCCTGGAAGACCTGCACAGATAGGATACTGTTATATATACCTAAGGATCTACAGCAGAAAAAAACATTAACAAAATCCGCCTGCCATATTACTAAGAATTCAGCAATCCAAACACACAATGCATGATTTATCCTTGCAGACAAATCAACTTGGCGACCAAACAGAAAAAAAATAACTTACAACTAGTTAACTACAGGAAATGAACCTATGAATAGGTTAACATCATTCAGCATAGACATGCAAGTAAGTTCAGTGCAGAATAACCCGAGATAAAACATTATACTGCTCTGATAGGTTTTCTTCACAAAATTCAGAGAGATCGTACATGACTGCGAATTTGTAATACATTACCCAGTATAAAGAAACTGATGATAAATACTCCCTCTGTCCGGAATTACTTGTCACGGAAATGGATGTATCTAGACATATTTTAGTTTTAAATACATCCATTTTTATTTTATTTCTGCGACAAGTAATTTGGGACGGAGGGAGTACCTTGCTATCAGTACAAATAATCAGCATTGTGTTTATGAAGTTTTCATATTTCTGCAACCTGGAGGCAGATTTATGTAGATATCCAAATTTGAACCTAAACAAACACAATTGTTTGTAGCAACTATTTGCAGAACTCGGAAAGATCATGGTAACATAACCAATGTACTACAATGTACGAAATATTTACAAAATGCTTTGCTGTCAAAGGACTCTCATTAAAATGGTTGGGATGACTTGAACATAAAAAATGAAAATAATAAAGCGCACATTTTGGAAATGTCACAATTGAAGTTTGCAAAAATCCACAGTACGATGAAGTACGTAAACAACATGCACACTAACTCAAGCAAAAAGGTAAGTTACAGCATGTAATCAGTTAGACCACCGAAATACTATGCACTGCATTTGATTTAATGTAACAAGACAGACAATAAGCATTACCAAACACATCAAGGTCGTGGAAGCAAACCAAAACACACCAAAGGTCGTGTAAGATCATTAGATCATCTGAAACAAACAAGGCTCGCCTTTCTCGTAAGGCAGTGCATCAGGGCACAGCCAATACTGTTACAGAGAAGCAGTCAGTCAACGATAAAATTGTTAATCATAATACAAATGCAGCCATTTCTATATTCTAAAACCAAATCTCCACCTGTAAAAAGAACAAATCACTAGAATCTGAATCAGTCATCCGTCCCTTCTAAATTGCTAGGTCAGTTGCAAAAATTGAGTTCGGCAAAAGCGATCAACAATGTTCGTCGCAATAATTAAACCTACCGAACGGGTTAAGGGGGGTGCCTGGGTGCGGACCGAATCCACCCGGCGGTGGTGGTGGAGGCTGGTATACGCGAGGCCCATGGAAAGCGCCGGGTGGCAAGACGGGCGGAAATACCAGCGGCCGCCGCGTTTGGTAGAAGGGCGCCGGGTACGGCGCCGGCCGCAGAACGCCGGGGGGCTGGAAGGGGCCAGCAAACGCGATCGGGGCGGGGTTGGGCCTGGGGGTGGGGGTCGCAGCGTTCATCGGTTGGTTCGGTTGGGCGGCGGCGGGTGGGCGCGACATGGCGGCCGCCAGTACCACGGCGGGGGCGGAAGCGGGGAGGCAGCGGGCAACAAGAAAGCTAGGGCAGATCTGGAGGAGAACACTCGGCGTGCGTACGAGAACTAAGAGGGAACTCTGGAGGGAGGTTTAGGGTTAAATCCCCCACGCTTCCATGGTGGCACGGTATTCTCTTCTAGGTCTAGTCCTTTAGGGTTCTTCGCCCTCTCCCCGCCGCCGTGTCGCACCCCACGCCACCGCCGCCCCCCTCCAAACCAATGCACCGATGAATACTGCCACCCACACGGCCAGGCTCAACCCCACCGCGATTTCGTTCACTGGCTCCTTCCAAGCCATCGGCGTTCCGTCGCCGGTGTCGTACCCGGCGCCCTTCTACCTCATGTGTCCCGCCTCAGTATTTTCACGTCGTCACGCCGTCCGGCGCTTTCCCCCGGACCTCGTTTGTGCGGGGCTTCGTCGGGTGGATTCCATCTATGCCCAGGCACCCTCTTCCTTGTATGGCTTTTCTCGTGGGATGTGGAAGAAATCTCATCTACGTGAGTTGCTAAGCCTTTTTTATATAGACATTGACTGTTTATTATCAATTAATGCACGACAATCGATGAGCATATCTCGCACGTCATCATGACGTGTTGCAAGGGTGTCATTGGTTAAAATTTTGATAGCGCGCCACACATTTGGTGATTAAAGGGGGGGAAGAAAATCAAGAGGAAGATTTGGAATTATTGATGTTTTATTTCCTTCTCCCTGAACCCCACGTGAAGCCCGGAAAGGGCAATTACTTGTTTTAGGAAAACTTATAATTCTCACTAAAGATAGAAGCTACAAGGAGGCTAGTGCTAGGTGAGTACACGTGTGCGCTTTTGCTATGATCTAAGCATTCCATAAGAAGTCCAAACTCGGTATAAGCCTAGCATGCAAATAGTTTGATATGTCACATCTCTAGCCCCAACCTGCTCCATGGTCAAGTTGATTACAATATAAATGAGATATTTATAATGTTGTGTGCATGTTTGTACCATTGCAAGGATGTTGCCAGCGAGTGTAGTATTGTAGGAATGTATGTATGGGGGGCAAGGGTTTCATCAAAATTCAAGCCTTCAACTTGAGAGAAATATTGAGCCCCTAATCTTGCATTGTTTCTAATGATCACTTCATACTCGTCTTTGCTTGTTCTTGAAGAATCATTTGGTTCCAATGATGTTATAATCCTCTTCCCGATTGGCCTCTTCACAATGACCACATCTTTTATCACGGGTGAAGTTGTTTAACTCTTCTTGCATGGCAACAATCAATCTGGTTCCATCAAGGCTTGTTGTACCTTAAGTGACTCAAAACTAGGGGAAAAAAGAGAAGCGAGCACAAGAATTAGTCAACCATTTACAAGTGACTACCCTTGTGACAATCCACTTAAGACATTGCCAACTTGAACCCGGTCGGACACTAAAGGCATGGAGGAAGGTGGATCTTGAGGATCTTCGTCATCCCTTGAACTTTCATCTTCATCCTGTTCATCCACGGTTAGAGCTTGGGATTAATCACTTGTTGTACTTGCTCTATCTTAAGCTTGATCATTTGTTTGATCTTGTGCTTGATGATCATGGACTTTTTCTTGCTCTTGATCTTGCACGGCAACTTGGTCTTCTTGATGATCTTGCTCGTTCTATTGTGAGGGGTCTTGTTCTTGTTATTGGAAGCTAGGTACATCTTGATCAATGTGATCTACATGTGGTGTAAGCCTTGATGGTAAAATGATGGTGCTTGAGGTTTCTTCGTCATTGATGTGAGCTTGCTCCTTGGGGAAAATGTCATCAATGCATATAGTCATGATGTCTTGTAAAAGATCCTCATCACCTACGTCACCATTTAGATAAACTTTATATCCATGGGATCCATTGAATTCATCAAACATCGCGTCACAAGTTTCCTCAACACATCTATTGGATTTTTAAGACCCTATAGGCGTGAGAGTTTGATCTTTATCCAACAAATATATCCTCAAAATTTAGCCAACTGGGGTTCCTTGCTGAGAAGCAAACACTTACAGTCGAATACCCAGAAATATTTGGCGTTTGGCTTGTTCCTGGTTAAGAGCTCACATGATGTCTTGTTCAAGTACTTGCAAAGGAAGATTCGGTTCAACAAGCGATGTTGATGGTCTCATCCCAAAATCTATATGGTGACTTGTACTCATCTGACCGGTTCTTCCTCTTGGCTACACCATTTATGTTGAGGGGTGTAAGGTGTGGAATATTCATTCTCAGTCCCCTCATCACCAAGAAATCCTTCACGGGTGTAATTCTTGAACTCTGAGCCATCGTCGCTTCTAATTACCAACAATACTTTGTCAAACTTGCGTTGTGCTTGCTTGGCAAAATCCACGAATGTCACCTTCACCTCGTCTCTGGACTTGAGAAATAACACCGTACCCATGCATATATTGAGTAATCATCAACAATGAATATACCATACTTCTTCCCCCCAAGGCTGTCCCATGATGGAGGCCCAAAGAGATCCACATAGAGGAGCTCAAAAGGCCTTGACATTCAAATGACACCCTTGGAAATATGCTTTGCTTTATGTTGCTTTCTGATTATGCTTTGGAGGGTATCTCTTCTAGACACGTTGGTGAAGGAAATATGCCATGTAGGCAATAATAAAGTTGTTATTTATATTTCCTTATATCATGATAAATGTTTATTATTCATGCTAGAATTATATTAACTGGAAACTTAGTACATGTGTGAATACATAGACAAACAGAGTGTCCCTAGTATTCCTCTACTTGACTAGCTCGTTAATCAAAGATGGTTAAGTTTCCTGACCATAGACATGTGTCATCTTTGATGAACGGGATCACATCATTAGAGAATGATGTTATGGAAAAGACCCATCCGTTAGCTTAGCATAATGATCGTTTAGTTTTATTGCTATTGCTTTCTTCATGACTTATACACATTCCTCTAACTATGAGATTATGCAACTCCCGAATACCGGAGGAACACCTTGTGTGCTATCAAACATCACAACGTAACTGGGTGATTGTAAAGATGCTCTACAGGTGTCTCCAAAGGTGTCTGTTGAGTTGGCATAGATCAAGATTAGGATTTGTCACTCCGTGTATCGAAGAGGTATCTCTGGGCCCTCCCGGTAATGCACATCACTATAAGCCTTGCAAGCAATGTGACTAATAAGTTAGTTGTGGGATGATGCATTACGGAACGAGTAAAGAGACTTGACGATAACGAGATTGAACTAGGTATGATGATACCGACGATCGAATCTTGGGCAAGTAACATACCGATGACATAGGGAATGACGTATGTTGTTATGTTGTTTGACCGATAAAGATCTTCGTATAATATGTAGGAGCCAATATGAGCACCCGGGTTCCGCTATTGGTTATTGACCGTAGATGTGTCTTGGTCATGTCTACATAGTTCTCGAACCCGTAAGGTCCGCATGCTTAACGTTCGATGACGATTTGTATTATGAGTTATGTGTTTTGGTGACCGAAGTTTGTTTGGAGTCCCGGATGAGATCACATACATGACGAGGAGTCTCGAAATGGTCGAGAGGAAAAGATTCATATATTGGAAGGTTATATTCGGACATTGGAATGGTTCCGAGTGATTCATGTATTTTTTTCGGAGTACCGAGGGGTTACCGGAACCCCTCGGGGAAGTGTTGGGCCAACATGGGCCTAAGGGAGAGAGAGGGAAGCCCGCGGGAGGTGGCCACGTGCCCCCCTCCTAGGGAGTCCGAATAGGAAAAGGAGGAGGGGGCAGCGCCCCCTTCCCTTTCCCTCTCCCTCTCCTTCCTATTCCCTCCGGTGGAGAAAGGAAAAGAGGGGGGCCGAATCCTACTTGGACTAGGAGTCCAAGTAGGACTCCTCCCATGGCGCGCCCCTCCTGGCCGCCAGCCTCTCTCCCCTCCTTTATATACGTGGGTGATACGTCTCCAACGTATCTACTTTTCCAAACACTTTTGCCCTTGTTTTGGACTCTAACTTGTATGATTTGAATGGAATTAACGTGGACTGACACTGTTTTCAGCAGAATTGCCATGGTTTTATTTTTGTGCAGAAATAAAAGTTCTCGAAATGACCTGAAAATCAACGGAGATTATTTTTGGAATATATAAAAAATACTGGCAAAAGAATCAAGGCCAGGGGGCCACACCCTGTCCATGAGGTGGGGGCGCGCCTACCCCCTGGGCGCGCCCCTTGCCTCGTGGGCCCCCTGGTGCTCCACCGACCTCAACTCCAACTCCATATATTCGTGTTCGGGGAGAAAAAAAATTAGAGAGAAGGATTCATTGCGTTTTACGATACGGAGCCGCCGCCAAGCCCTAAACTCTCTCGGGAGGGCTGATCTGGAGTCCGTTCGGGGCTCCGGAGAGGGGAATCCGTCGCCATCATCATCATCAACCTTCCTCCATCACCAATTTCATGATGCTCACCGTCGTGTGATACGTCTGCAACGTATCTATAATTTTTTATTGTTCCATGCCATATTATATTCTGTTTTGGACATTATTGGGCTTTATTATACACTTTTATATTATTTTTGGGACTAACCTATTAACCGGAGGCCCGGCCTAGAATTGCTATTTTTGCCTATTTTAGGGTTTCGCAGAAAAAGAGTATCAAACGGAGTCCAAACGGAATGAAACCTTCGGGAACGTGATTTTCGGAACGAACATGATCTAGAGGACTTGGACCCTACGTCAAGACATCAACCAGGAGGCCACGAGGTAGGGGGCATCCTACCCCCCTGGGCGCGCCCTCCACCCTCGTGGGCCCCCTGTTGCTCCACCGACGTACTCCTTCCTCCTATATATACCTATGTACCCCCAGCCTACCAGATACGGAGCCAAAACCCTAATTCCACCGTCGTAACTTTCTGTATCCACGAGATCCCATCTTGGGGCCTGTTCCGGAGCTCAGCCGGAGGGGCATCGATCATGGAGGGCTTCTACATCAACACCATAGCCCTTCCTATGAAGTGTGAGTAGTTTACCTCAGACCTACGGGTCCATAGTTATTAGCTAGATGGCTTCTTCTCTCTTTTTGGGTCTCAATACAGAGTTCTCCCCCTCTTTTGTGGAGATCTATTCGATGTAATCTTCTTTTGCGGTGTGTTTGTTGAGACCGATGAATTGTGGGTTTATGATCAAGTTTATCTATGAACAATATTCGAATCTTCTCTGAATTCTCTTATGTATGATTGGTTATCTTTGCAAGTCTCTTCGAATTATCAGTTTGGTTCGCCCTACTAGATTGATCTTTCTTGCAATGGGAGAAGTGCTTAGCTTTGGGTTCAATCTTGCGGTGTCCTTTCCCAGTGACAGTAGGGGCAGCAAGGCACGTATTGTATTGTTGTCATCGAGGATAACAAGATGGGGTTTATTTCATATTGCATGAGTTTATCCCTCTACATCATGTCATCTTGCTTAAAGTGTTACTCTGTTCTCTTGAACTTAATACTCTAGATGCATGCTAGATAGCGGTCGATGTGTGGAGTAATAGTAGTAGATGCAGGCAGGAGTCGGTCTACTTGTCTCGGACGTGATGCCTATATACATGATCATACCTAGATATTCTCATAACTATGCTCAATTATGTCAATTTCTCAACAGTAATTTGTTTACCCGCCGTGAATACTATGCTCTCGAGAGAAGCCACTAGTGAAACCTATGGCCCCCGGGTCTATCTTCCATCATATTAATCTTCCAATACTTAGTTATTTCCTTTGCCATTTATTTTACCTTGCATCTTTATCATAAAAATACCAAAAAAATTATCTTATCATATCTACCAGATCTCACTCTCGTAAGTGACCGTGTAGGGATTGACAACCCCTTATCGCATTGGTTGCGAGGATTTATTTTTTTGTGTAGGTACGAGGGACTCGTGCGTGGCCTCCTACTGGATTGATACCTTGGTTCTCAAAAACTGAGGGAAATACTTACGCTACTCTACTGCATCACCCTTTCCTCTTAAAGGGAAAACCAACGCAAGTGCTCAAGAGGTAGCACCATGCGTGAGTAATTTCATCGTAGGCTTGCTGGACGGTGATGGGTTGGATGAGATTTATCATGTAATTGAGTTAGTTTTGTTAGGGTTTGATCCCTAGTATCCATTATGTTCATAGATTGATGTTGCTATGACTTTGCTATGCTTAATGCTTGTCACTAGGGCCTGAGTGCCATGATTTCAGATCTGAACCTATTATGTTTTCATGAATATATGTGAGTTCTTGATCCTATCTTGCAAGTCTATAGTCACCTACTATCTGTTATGATCCGGCAACCCCGAAGTGACAATAATCGGGACCACTTCCGGTGATGACCGTAGTTTGAGGAGTTCATGTATTCACTATGTGTTAATGCTTTGGTCCGGTACTCTATTAAAAGGCCGGAGGCCTTAATATCCCTTAGTTTCCGCTAGGACCTCGCTGCCACGGGAGGGTAGGACAAAAGATGTCATGCAAGTTCTTTTCCATAAGCATGTATGACTATATTCGGAATACATGCCTACATTACATTGATGAATTGGAGCTAGTTCTGTGTCACCCTAGGTTATGACTGTTACATGATGAACCACATCCGGCATAATTCTCTATCACCGATCCATTGCCTACGAGCTTTCCATATATTGTTCTTCGCTTATTTACTTTTCCGTTGCTATTGTTATCATCACTATAAAACCAAAACTGCTATTGTTACTTTTACCACTGTTACCACTATTATCGTATTACTTTGCTACTAAATACCTTGCTGCAGATATTAAGTTATACAGATGTGGTTGAATTGACAACTCAGCTGCTAATACTTGAGAATATTCTTTGGCTCCCCTTGTGTCGAATAAATAAACTTGGGTTGAATACTCTACCCTCGAAAACTGTTGCGATCCCCTATACTTGTGGGTTATCAAGACTATTTTCTGGCGTCGTTGCCGAGGAGCATAGCTTTATTCTTTGAGTCACTTGGGATTTATATCTGCTGATCACTATGAAAAACTTGAAAAATCAAAGAACCAAGATTTTTCCCTCAACTACGAGGGGAGGTAAGGAACTACCATCTAGCTCTGCACTTGATTCACCTTCTGTTTTGAGTAAACTTGCGACACCTACTACTGCTATTGATTCCGATAGGTCGCAAGTTATTGATGATGCCACTTCTGCTATGCATGATATTTATGATGAAACTACTTCTATGCTTGATACTACTGTGCCACTAGTTGAATTTCTTGATGAACAACTTGCCAGGGTTAGAGAGAATGAAATTATTGAAACTGATAATATTGATGAAAGTGATGATGAAGATTCTCCTCCTATATATGAATTGCCTGTTGTGCCTGAGGGTTATGTTATGGATGAAGAAACTGCTAGAGACTTCTTAGCTTGCAATGATAGATCTGGTCTTAAGAAATTATTAGCTAAGCTTAAAGAAAAGTCTTTGAATGCTAGAATGAAATATGACCCTGCTTTTGCTACTTCACCTATCTTTATTACTGATAAGGATTATGATTTCTCTGTTGATCCTGAGTTAATTACTTTGGTTGAATCTGATCCTTTTTATGGCTATGAATCTGAAACTGTTGTGGCACATCTTACTAAATTAAATGATATAGCCACCCTATTTACTCATGATGAGAAAACCCGCTATTATTATATCCTTAAGTTATTTCCGTTCACATTAAAGGGTGACGCGAAAACATGGTTTAATTCTCTTGATCCTGGTTGTGTGCGTAGTCCCCAGGTTATGATTTATTACTTCTCTACTAAATATTGCCCCGCTTATAAGAAAAGGCTGCTTTAAGGGAAATATATAATTTTGTGCAAATTGAAGAAGAGAGTCTCCCACAAGCTTGGGGGAGGCTTCTTGTGACGCCCGGGTAATTAAGCTACAGTAACCCTCTGCTAAGGATGCCACGTCACCTCGGTTACTATTGATAAACTAGAGTTAGTTCAAAAACGATTCAAATTCAAATTTAAAATATAGGCAAACAGTAAAAGTTTTCAAACATTAAAACTAAATTGTTCATCATGTGGCAAATAATCCCTAACTAATTGAGGTGAAGAAACCACATTCTTATAGAAAGTTTAGATGCATTTGAATAATTAAAATAGTAGGTAAAACAATTAAATAAATGCATTTTGGATTTTATAAAATACTAAACTATTCTGTTCAGGGATAAAACCTTTTGTGTAGTAGATATAATTGTAACTCTATTTTAGGTGTGGGTTTTATTTTTGTAAAACTATAAAGTATTAAAGAAATAAAAGCAAACAGAAAAGACAAAAGCGATGATAAAACAGAAATAAAAAGAAAACCCCCAGGACAACTGGGCCTCGGCCCAGCCAGTGGCCTGCCAGGCCGGCCCACTCCCTCCCCTGGCCTATAACCCCCTGGGGCCACCAAACCCTAACCGTCACCCCCACGTCGCCACTTCCCATCCCCACTCCCCTCGCTCACCCACTCCTCGATCCCCTCTGGATCGGGGCAACGACCGCGGCGTCCGGCGCCCGACCCCGCGCCCCGCCGCTGGGCTCCGTCACCGGTCGCCGCCGCGCCTCTGTCCTCCCCCGCGATGCCACCACGCCGGAGCCCCCCTCGCCGCGATGCCCTCCCACCTCGTGCCGTCAGGACAGGAGAGAGCGCTCCCGCTCGATCCCATGCTCGCTCGGTCCCCTGCGATGCCTCTGTCCTCCCCCGCGATGCCACCACGCCGGAGCCCCCCTCGCCGCGATGCCCTCCCACCTCGTGCCGTCAGGACAGGAGAGAGCGCTCCCGCTCGATCCCATGCTCGCTCGGTCCCCTGTCGCCGAGTTGTGCCGCCCCGAAGCCCCTCCTGCCGTCCTCACGCCGGATCCCTCCTCCTCGCGGCCATGGCGTCCACTGGACTGTGCGGCACCCCCTCAACTGGATCTCCCTCGCCCAAGCCGACGACATCGTTCACTGTCGCGCCATCGTGCCGCTGCTACGGCGCCGCCCCGGCCTTCCCGAGCTTCTCCTCGACACCCCCGTAGTGAGCTCCGGTCCTCCGTGACCTATCCCATGTCTCCTCCGCACCCCTTAACTTGGTTATAGAAAAGGCCGTGCTCTTCGCGCCGCGTCTCGCTGCCGTCGTTGCCTCGCCCGTGTCGCGCCACGTTCATCCGCGCCCTGCCGTGCCGCCCCGACCGCGCCTCTCCGACAGCCCCTGCTCATTCCGCTTGCCGGCCTTGCTGGTGCTGGATCAGCAGCGGGCGCGGCCACAACCGCCGGCGCCGGACCCCCAGCGCCCCCGCGCGCCCCCTCTGCTGCACTTAGGAACCGTCCATCTTGCCCCGTTTCGCTCACACGCGCCGCCCACTGCTGTGTGTGCCATCGCCCTGCCTCGCCCCGCGGCGGCCCT
This sequence comes from Triticum monococcum, assembly GCA_034509565.1. Classification (NCBI taxonomy): domain Eukaryota; kingdom Viridiplantae; phylum Streptophyta; class Magnoliopsida; order Poales; family Poaceae; genus Triticum; species Triticum monococcum. Next base: position 431,359,922 of record CM067845.1, read on the forward strand.
GCCGCTGCTCCACGCCGGCGCGCCGCCCTGACCCTTGCTCCCTGTGGCCTCCCTGCTGTGGCCGCCGGCGCACCACGACACCCAAGTCGGGTGCGCCCCGCGGCCCAGCGCCCGTTCAGGTTGTGCCTGATAGCCCAGCGCCCGATTGCCCCCCTGGCCCAATGACTAGTGGGGCCAAGCCCCCTGAACGTTTTAAGAAAAAAAGGGATAAAAAGTAGTAATAATAAAAATTTAATTAATTAATTAATTAATTAAATTAATTAACTTAATTAATCCTGATTAGTTTAACCTAATGACTAATTAAACTAATGGACATATTTAGTTAATCTAGGTCAATGACAGTGGGACCCACTTGTCAGTTTGACCGGTCAACGGTCAGAGTTGACCGCTAACATCATGCTGACGTCATAAATGCCTTTTGATTTAAATTAATTCTGTTAACTATAAGAAATGAATTAAAACTTTAGAAATTCATATAAAATAAACCGTAGCTTAGATGAAAATACCTTCTACATGAAAGTTGCTCAGAACGACGAGACGAATCCGGATACGCAGTCCGTTCGCCCACCACACATCCCTAGCATAGCAAACCTGCAACATTTCACCTCCGGTTCATCTGTCCGAAAACGTGAAACACCGGAGATATTTTCCCGGATGTTTTCCCCCTTTACTGGTACCACCTCTTACCGCGTTAGGGCAGCCCTAGCACCGCTACTTATCATGTCATGCATCGCTATGCATCTGTTTGCTTAATATTTATTGTTTCTTCCCCCTCTTCTCTCGCTAGACACCGAGACCGACGCCGCTGCTACCCAGTATGACTACGGTGTTGACGACCCCTCTCTCTTGCCAGAGCAGCCAGGCAAGGCCCCCCTTGATCACCAGATATCGCCTACTCTTCTCTATACTGCTTGCATTAGAGTAGTGTAGCATGTTACTGCTTTTTGTTAATCCTATCCTGATGCATAGCATGTCATTGTTGCTACTACTGTTGATACCTTACCTGCAATCCTACATGCTTAGTATAGGTTGCTAGTACTTCATCAGTGGCCTTACATTCTAGTCCGTCTGCCATGCTATACTATCGGGTCGTGATCACTCGGGAGGTGATCACAGGTACATATACTATATACTGTTACATACTTATGTTACTGTTCAGAGATGGGGGCTGAAGGGGCAGGTGGTTCCACCTAGGTAGTGGTGGGCTTGGGTTCCCGACGGCCCCCGGCTGTTACTTTGTGGCGAAGCGACAGGGCAGGTTGCGGCCACCTAGGAGAGAGGTGGGCCTGGCCCGGGTCGGCGTTCGCGGTTATTTCAAGACAACACATTTAACGAGATCTTGGTATTTGATGTGAGTCTGGCCACTGGCCTATACGCACTAACCATCTACGCGGGGACAGATATGGGCACTCGACGCCGTGGTATCAGCAGAAGCCTTCGTGACATCAGCGACTAAGCGGCACGCGCCGGGTTGGACCGCGTAATGCAACTTCCTTTGTAATGGAGGTTGCTAGGTCTGCTCACCGGCCGCGTTCGCAACGTGTAGGTGTGCAACGGGTGATGGGCCCAGACCCCTGCACCATTGGATTTAGACCGGCGTGCTGACCTCTCTGTTGTGCCTAGGTAGGGCTGCGACGTGTTGATCTTCCGAGGCCGAGCATGACCCAGAAAAGTGTGTCCGGACAAAGGGGATCGAGCGTGTTGGGAAATGTGGTGCACCCCTGCAGGGAAGTTAATCTATTCGAATAGCCGTGACCTTCGGTAACAGGACGACTTGGAGTTGTACCTTGACCTTATGACAACTAGAACCGGATACTTAATAAAACACACCCTTCCAAGTGCCAGATATAACCCAGTGATCGCTCTATAACAGGGCAACGAGGAGGGGATTGCCAGGTAGGATTATGCTATGCAATGCTACTTGGAGGACTTCAGTCTACTCTCTTCTACATGCTGCAAGACGGAGGCTGCCAGAAGCGTAGTCTTCGACAGGATTAGCTATCCCCCTCTTATTCTGGCATTCTGCAGTTCAGTCCATCGATATGGCCCCTTTACACATATATCCATGCATATGTAGTGTAGTTCCTTGCTTGCGAGTACTTTGGATGTGTACTCACGGTTGCTTTCTCCTTCTTTTCCCCTATCCCTTCTACCTGGTTGTCGCAACCAGATGTTGGAGCCCAGGATCCAGATGCCACCGTTGACGACGACTCCTACTACACCGGAGGTGCCTACTACTATGTGCAGCCCGCTGACGGTGACCAGGAGTAGTTTAGGAGGATCCCAGGCAGGAGGCCCGCGCCTCTTTCGATTTGTATCCCAGTTTGTGCTAGACTTCTTAAGGCAAACTTGTTTAACTTATGTCTGTACTCAGATATTGTTGCTTCCGCTGACTCGTCTATGATCGAGCACTTGTATTCGAGCCCTCGAGGCCCCTGGCTTGTAATATGATGCTTGCATTACTTATTTTATTTGTAGAGTTGTGATGTGATATCTTCCCATGAGTCCCCGATCTTGATCGTACATGTTTGCATGTATGATTAGTGTACGGTCAAATCGGGGGCGTCACAAGTTGGTATCAGAGTTGACTGCCTGTAGGAATCCCCCTTTCCAACTCCCTGGCCGAAGTTGAGTCTAGACTTTACAAAACTTTTACTAACATGGCTGTGTGGCCCATGGGCCCATGTCGCCATTGGGTGGTATTAGGATCTTTTATTCCTCGTCTATACTTTGGGATTCTAATCTCTCTTCTATTCGGGTTAAATGGTTTTTAATATCTAACTCTAGGTTCTCGATAATACTTTCTCCCAGAGAGTCCCTTATTACAGATGATTGTCTGCTGCACCAGAAGAATCCAGAGATACTCTCCGATGTTCTCTTGAGACTTTGTAGCATCGCTTTTGCAAGTCCCTTTCATCGATAAACCCCTATGGATAACCACGTATACTCGCCATTCATACAATGCTTCCCAGTTGATCTTGTTATTACAAGATACCCCGAAATTCTCTCCGTTGTTCCGAGAATCCTTTGAGCTTACTGCCTTGTTGTTCTTTGCCACATGAATACCACTATGCATAATTTCTAGCACTCACCGGATATTTGCTCATCCCCAGTTGATTCATGTATTTCACAAAAGTCTTCAAAATACTATTTGAACTTCCGAAAATCCTGAGTAGCCTATTGCTCTTGAAATTCTTACTTGCTTGCATTATGGTTAATCCCATAAGTCTATAATCTTATAGGCATCCCTTGTCATTATCATTTTGAGTCCGTTGATTCAAAATGTTGCGAATGCTCGCCATCCTCAATCAGATCCTAGAATTCATCCTTCCGGCTCAGACGTCATTTTAAACATGAGCTGGTTATCGACCAATCAAATTGCCATCGATTGTACCCCTAAGTCTATTCGACTGATCCATTCTTAATGAGAGCTTTGGCTTCTGATCCCGTGATTTGGAAATGATAATTCCCTTGCATTTGAGCTTTGGATTAGTCAGTAGTTTCGATAATCCGATGCCCTTTCATTCCTTCTTCTTTTGATAGAGTACTAATACTCGCATTAGCTCTGTTGTAGACCATAAGACCCCTTGTTGGATTATTATCCGACAATGTCCTTCATATTCAATAAGCTTGAGAGCCTTTCCTCAGATACATAATGCCTTTGGTAAACTGTATCCTCTGCTTTCTCAAGCATGCTATACTATTGAGATTGTGTTAATTATTCTTGAGATTTGTGGTATATGCTCCTAAGATGCCCCGATGGGTTGAAACTATGCCTTCCCCAAACTGTATGGACCCGAAAGTTTTCGTGAGTCATACTTTTCTGTTGCTTCACCAAATAAAATTTCAACACTACAACCTTTTCGAAAACGAGAAGTGAATGAAAGGTTATGCATTGCAGAAGTGGGAGTCGACCTTGAACTTTGTGTTCATGCCCATGGACATGATGTAGACCTTATCATGGAAGCTTCTCTTAAATTGATTATTCCCTTGATATAAGTTCTAATTATATCTGGGATCTGGTCTCTTGCAATCATGGTTCCGGCCATATTGATATTCTTTGTTTCCTTCTCTCGGGCAAGTTAAAGTACTTGTCTTTTGTAGATCAATACATCTCCGCGACCTCTATTTTGATCTTCCTTCGAGTATTACCCTCCGTTATCTCGAGAATATTAAAGAAACTATGTTGCTTCCTATGAGTCTTCACCTAATGCTGCTTCTCATCATTTCAGATTTTCCCCGGGTTCTGAGATAATAGTCACTTGAGAACACCGATAAGTGAATCGATTCCGCACTCTAATTTAATAACTCTAAGTAATTTTCATTGCTTACAAGTTTATTAATCCTTCAAGCCATTCCTAGCCTGATCGGCTATATCATTATCGTGCAACTTTTTAACTGTGCTACCTGGTCCTTCTTCCCGGAGCACAACTTTCCAACGATGAGCTAAGCTTACGTCGACTTTCCTTGTCTTATCATTCGCCTTGTACAACAAGCCTGACTCCGAGTTTGTGACGTACCCATGGTTCCAATAACCTTTCGCTTCATCATTCCTTTGACTTGATGTCATCGCCGATCGATTACACCTTCATGAAATCTCTCGACAATTGTGTTGTGATCATCATCAACATTTTGAGCTCGTCCAGGATACCAATCGAATTCATGATGGGAAATACCATCCTTGCCCCTCGATGATTTGTATAATCATAGACAACATCCTTGCCTTCCCCCAACACAAACTTGTTCATGTTTTGTGTTGTACCTTGATTTCCTTGCTATCTAGCTTAGGTTATGTTCTACCTTGTAGTATTATTATCTTATATATCAAGAATGTTGTGAGGATTGCTCCACCTCTTAAGAATTCTTGGTATAATGATGCTTCTCACCATCACCATTCTTTATTGGTGCTCGTGTTGATTCCAACAGGGGTACCAACAAGTGAATGGTGCTGTTTGAATTCTGCCTTTCTAGCAACCCTATTGCTTTGAAGTAAATGGTCGATATTTCATTCTTAGACCATTGGTTATCGAACCACCATTCTAACATTGATCATGCTACTTAAGCCCATATTTCGGGTGCACCTTTCAACCAATGTTTAACCGAGTATGTTTTCCTCGAGCATACATCATTATATCATTTGATCTGACTAATGTTATCTCCTTGTTCACATATTGTGGAAACCCATCTTTTGGAAGTCTCGATGAATTGTTGCTGAGTTTATCAGCTACCTCCTCATCCTCTTCTTGGTTTAATGATGAACTCTTGTGTCGGAACTCGCTCCCATAGTTCATTTCTCGAAAATCTTACATTGTCGTCTCGACAAATTGTTTGGCACCTTTTCTTCTCAGGCATCTTGAGTTTGAGGTATCCTAACACCGATCAGATCTGAATCTCGGTCAGATATGATGGTTGGAACATTTTTCCAAGAGCTATAACACTGGTCTTTTATAACCCGGTAAGGTGATGGCATGCCCAGCACACCTGACCGGAGGACCTACTGTTATAAGTTTCCTTTTTAACAAGGTTATCCATTCTTCCATGAGGAAATTGTAAGACCTATTCTATGAGATGTTCCTGATGGGTCCTTCGTGTATCTAGAGTTTGAACTTTGCTTGAAGACCATGTCAATGCTATCTCGAAGCGTGTCTCGGGTACTCCGATTTTACAATAAGAACATTTGTAGCACAACGCTAAATGTTTCTTGATCAATTATCCAAACACCTTGTATGGGTAATGTCATGAAATTTCTCTCCCCTTTCCTGAAGGGTTTTCTACTTCATATCCTGCCATGGATAGCATGCTCTGCTTGTCCTTGGGAAGGGTATACCCCTGGTATATGTGTCAAACACATTTTCTTTTCCTTTGTTCGGTTTGATCTGATGATCACATTTTCCTTTCCATTGATTTGTTCAACCTTCCTTGTGATCCATATGATCTTAGCAGTAATATTCTTCTGCTTATATAAACACCTTGGTGTACAACCGTGTCAGTAAGACCCTGTTACTATTGTTGATGACATTCCGGTAACCACCGATGGACGAGAACCTTGCCTATTGGCCCGCCTCGTTCAACGAGCAGGAAAATAGTTCTCTTTGTCCCTCGCCCTTGGTACCGACGTTGTTCCCGACATAACTGATAGCCTACCCTCTGACACGCCTTGCTATCATGATGGTGCAATATGTCGCCGCTCCTTCTACTTTAAACCACATGGTGGGCCCATAACCCACAGTTCCACAGGATCAAAACCTGACTCTCCTGTACACCTTGTTGCCAAAGTTATTCCTCAAGCTTGACTTCGTATGTAATTCACGGGCCACCTGCCTAGTGATATAATCTGGTATCAGGCGCAATACTTATTCCCATTGTTCTGAACCCCTTTCACACTTCATTTCAGGCAACAAACGATTGTCTATGTGCTTGAAACTTCTATTTAGCATCTCCTTACTTTGCTCTCGATAATTTCTTCAGTTTTAATTCGGGAATGACTTTCCGCCACCTTCCCGGATATTATCTACCAGATAAGCAACCTTGTAGAGGTCCGCCCTTCCGAAGCTACCCCTTTTTCCTTTTCGTAAGTACGATGAAGATCTCGAAGAAATGATGCCTACTTCATCATGATGACCTGAAGTAGACAAATGAAGACATCGACGTAGTGGATCGACCGCTCCGAGAAGAGTAACAAAGACCGAGAAGAATCGTTAGAATTTTGTAACCTATTCTTCCCCATTACTCCCCTCTCGGGACGAGATTTCTTGTAGTGGAGGAGAATTGTGACGCCCGGGTAATTAAGCTACAGTAACCCTCTGCTAAGGATGCCACATCACCTCGGTTATTGTTGATAAACTAGAGTTAGTTCAAAAAAAATTCAAATTCAAATTTAAAATACAGGCAAACAGTAAAAGTTTTCAAACATTGAAACTAAATTGTTCATCATGTGGCAAATAATCCCTAACTAATTGAGGTGAAGAAACCACATTCTTATAGAAAGTTTAGATGCATTTGAATAATTAAAACAGTAGGTAAAACAATTAAATAAATGCATTTTGGATTTTATAAAATATTAAACTATTATGTTCAGGGATAAAACCTTTTGTGGCAGTAGATATAATTGTAACTCTATTTTAGGTGTGGGTTTTATTTTTGTAAAACTATAAAGTATTAAAGAAATAAAAGCAAATAGAAAAGACAAAAGGGATGATAAAACAGAAATAAAAAGAAACCCCCCAGGCCAACTAGGCCTCGGCCCAGCCAGTGGCCTGCTAGGCCGGCCCACTCCCTCCCCTGGCCTATAACCCCCCGGGGGGCACCAAACCCTAACCGACACCCCCACTTCGCCACTTCCCATCCCCACTCCCCTCGCTCACCCACTCCTCGATCCCCTCTGGATCGGGGCAACGACCGCGGCGTCCGGCGCCCGACCAGGCGCCCCGCCGCTGGGCTCCGTCACTGGTCGCCGCCCCGCCGCGCCTCTGTCCTCCCCCGCGATGCCACCACGCCGGAGCCCCCCTCGCCGCGATGCCCTCCCACCTCGTGCCGTCAGGACAGGAGAGAGCGCTCCCGCTTGATCCCATGCTCGCTCGGTCCCCTGTCGCCGAGTTGTGCCGCCCCGAAGCCCCTCCTGCCGTCCTTGCGCCGGAGCCCTCCTCCTCGCAGCCATGGCGTCCACTGGAATGTGCGGCGCCCCCTCAACTAGATCTCCCTCGCCCAAGCCGACGACATCGTTCACTGTCGCGCCATAGTGTCGCTGCTATGGCGCCGCCCTGGGCTCCCCGAGCTTCTCCTCGACACCCCCGCAACGAGCTCCGGTCCTCCATGACCTCTCCCATGTCTCCTTCGCACCCCGTAACTTGGTTATAGACAAGGTCGTGCTCTTCGCGCCGCGTCTCGCTGCCGTTGTCGCCTCGCCCGTGTCGCGCCACGTCCGTCCGCGCCCTGCCGTGCCGTCCTGACCGTACCTCCCCGATAGCCCCTACTCGCTCCACTCGCCGGCCTTGCTGCTACTGGACCAGCAGCGGGCGCGGCCACAGCCGCCGGCGCCGGACCCCCAGCGCCCGCGCGCGCCCCTTCTGCCGCACTTGGCAACCGTCCATCTTGCCCCGTTTCGCTCACGCACGCCGCCCACTGCTGTGTGTACCATCGCCCTGCCTCTGCCCCGCGGCGGCCCTGCCGCTGCTCCACGCCGGCGCGCCGCTCTGGTCCTTGCTCCCTACGGCCTCCCTGCCGTGGCCGCCGGCGCACCGCGGCGCCCAAGTCGGGTGCGCCCTGCGGGCCAACGCCCGTTCGGGCTGCGCCCGATTGGCCCCCCTGGCCCAATGACAAGTGGGGCCTAGCCCCCTGAACATTTTAAGAAAAGAAGGGATAAAAAAGTAGTAATAATAAAAATTTAATTAATTAACTTAATTAATCCTGATTAGTTTAACCTAATGACTAATTAAACTAATGGACATGTTTAGTTAATCTAGGTCAATGACAGTGGGACCCACTTGTCAGTTTGACCGGTCAACGGTCAGAGTTAACCGCTGACGTCAGGCTGACATCATGCTGGCATCATAAATGCCTTTTGATTTAAATTAATTCTGTTAATTAAAAGAAATGAATTAAAACTTTAGAAATTCATATAAAATAAATCGTAGCTCAGATGAAAATACTTTCTACATGCAAGTTGCTCAGAACGACAAGACGAATCCGGATACGCAGTCTGTTCGCCCGCCACACATCCCTAGCATAGCAAACCTGCAACATTTCACCTCCGGTTCATCTGTCCGAAAACGCGAAACACCGGGGATATTTTCCCCCTTTACCGGTACCACCTCTTACCGCGTTAGGGCACCCCTAGCACCGCTACTTGTCATGTCATGCATCGCTATGCATTTGTTTGCTTAATATTTATTGTTTCTTCCCCCTCTTCTCTCGCTAGACACCAAGACCGACGCCGCTGCTACCTAGTACGACTACGGTGTTGACGACCCCTCTCTCTTGCCAGAGCAACCGGGCAAGCCCCCCCTTGATCACCAGATATCGCCTACTCTTCTCTATACTGCTTGCATTAGAGTAGTGTAGCATGTTACTGCTTTCCGTTAATCCTATCCTGATGCATAGCCTGTCATTGTTGCTACTACTGTTGATACCTTACCTGCAATCCTACATGCTTAATATAGGTTGCTAGTACTTCATAAGTGGCCCTACATTCTAGTCCGTCTGCCATGCTATACTATCGGGCCGTGATCACTCGGGAGGTGATCACGGGTACATATACTATATACTGTTACATACTTATGTTACTGTTCAGAGATGGGGGTTGAAGGGGCAGGTGGTTCCACCCAGGTAGTGGTGGGCCTGGGTTCCCGACGGCCACCGACTGTTACTTTGTGGCGAAGCGACTGGGCAGGTTGCGGCCACCTAGGAGAGAGGTGGGCCTGGCCCAGGTCGGCATTCGCGGTTATTTCAAGATAACGTTTAATGAGATCTTGGTATTTGACCTGAGTCTGGCCACTGGCCTATACGCACTAACCATCTGCGCGGGGACAGTTATGGGCACTCGACGTCGTGGTATCAGCCGAAGCCTTCACGACGTCAGCGACTAAGCGACGCGCGCCGGATTGGACCGCGTAATGCAACTTCCTTTGTAATGGAGGTTGCTAGGTCTGCTCACCGGCCGCGTTCGCAACGTGCGGGCGTGCAACGGGCGATGGGCCCAGACCCCTGCACCATAGGATTTAGACCGGCGTGCTGACCTCTCTGTTGTGCCTAGGTAGGGCTGCGATGTGTTGATCTTCCGAGGTCGGGCATGACCCAGAAAAGTGTGTCCGGACAAAGGGGATCAAGCGTGTTGGGAAATGTGGTGCACCCCTGCAGAGAAGTTAATCTATTCGAATAGCCGTGATCTTCGGTAACATGACGACTTGGAGTTATACCTTGACCTTATGACAACTAGAAAATAAAACACACCCTTCCAAGTGCCAGATATAACCCGATGATCGCTCTCTAACAGGGCAACGAGGAGGGATTGCCGGGTAGGATTATGCTATGCGATGCTACTTGGAGGACTTCAGTCTACTCTCTTCTACATGCTGCAAGACGGAGGCTGCCAGAAGCGTAATCTTCGACAGGATTAGCTATCCCCCTCTTATTCTGGCATTCTGCAGTTCAGCCCACCGATATGGCCCCTTTACACATATATCCATGCATATGTAGTGTAGTTCCTTGCTTGCGAGTACTTTGGATGAGTACTCACGGTTGCTTTCTCCTTCTTTTCCCCTATCCCTTCTACCTGGTTGTCACAACCAGATGTTGGAGCCCAGGATCCAGACGCCACCGTTGATGACGACTCCTACTACACCGGAGGTGCCTACTACTACGTGCAGCCCGCTGACGGCGACCAGGAGTAGTTTAGGAGGATCCCAAGCAGGAGGCCTGTGCCTCTTTCGATTTGTATCCCAGTTTGTGCTAGCCTTCTTAAGGCAAACTTGTTTAACTTATGTCTGTACTCAGATATTGTTGCTTCCGCTGACTCGTCTATGATCGAGCACTTGTATTTGAGCCCTCGAGGCCCCTGGCTTGTAATATGATGCTTGTATGACTTATTTTATTTGTAGAGTTGTGTTGTGATATCTTTCCGTGAGTCCATGATCTTGATCGTACACGTTTGCGTGTATGATTAGTGTACGGTCAAATCGGGGGTGTCACACTTCTCCAATTACTTAATGCTTTGCCTGATCATCCTATTAAGAAAAATGAAATACTTGATATCTTTTATAATGGATAGTTGTGTTGGTTGTGTTTTCAGGGAAAGAACTGTTGATCAAGCGGAATTGCTATTGAATAATATGTTGACAAATGAAAATAATTGGACACTTGCTGAACCAACTCCTAAGCCAACTCCGAAGAAAAGGGGTATTTTATTTCTCAGTCCTGAAGATATGCAAGAGGTAAAGAAATCTATGAAAGAAAAAGGTATTAAAGCTGAAGATGTTAAGAATTTACCACCTATTGAAGAGATACATGGTCTTGATAACCTGACATAGGTAGTATAGGTAAATTCTCTCTATAGATTTGATAAACGTGAAATAGCATTTACTAAGTTCGCTAGCCAATGCTTGGATGAGTTTGATGACTTTATGGTTAAACAAGAAGACTTCAATGCTTATGTTGGCAGACAATTGAAATGCAATGTTGATATGCTTGAACACTTGATTTATATGGCTAGTGTTAAAGGTGAACTTAAACTTATTAGTAAACATGCTTCTATGGTTACCACTCAAGTAGAACAAGTACTTAAGGCTCAGAATGATTTGCTCAATGAATTAAATAATAAGAAAAATGATAATGCTATTAGAGTTATGACTAGAGGGGGTAAAATTACTAAGGAACCTTTGTATCCCGAGGGCCATCCTAAGAGAATTGAGCAAGATTCTCAGAGAATTAATGTTGATGCAGCTAGTCCATCTAAGAGGAAGAAGAAAATTGATAGGACTTTGCATGCTTCTAGTGAACCTGTTGTTGACACACCTGAGAATCCCAATGATATTTCTATTTCTAATGCTGAAACACAATCTGGTAATGAAGATGAACCTAGTGATAATGTTAATGATGATGTTCATGTTGATGCTCAACCTAGCAATGATAATGATGTAGAGATTGAACCTGTTGTTGATCTTGATAACCCACAATCAAAGAATCAACATTATGATAAGAGAGACTTTGTTGCTAGGAAGCACGGTAAGGAAAGAGAACCATGGGTTCAGAAACCCATGCCTTTTCCTCCTAAACCATCCAAGAAAAAGGATGATGAGGATTTTGAGCGCTTTGCTGAAATGATTAGACCTGTCTTTTTGCGTATGCGTTTGACTGATATGCTCAAAATGAATCCTTATGCTAAGTATATGAAAGATATTGTTACAAATAAAAGAAAAATATCAGAGGCTTAAATTTCCACCATGCTTGCTAATTACACTTTTAAGGGTGGAATACCAAAGAAACTAGGAGATCCCGGAGTACCAACTATACCATGCTCTATTAAAAGAAACTATGTTAAAACTACTTTATGTGATCTTGGAGCCGGTGTTAGTGTTATGCCTCTCTCTTTATATCGTAGACTTGATCTGAATAAGTTGACACCTACTGAAATATCTTTGCAAATGGCCGATAAATCAACTGCTATACCTGTCGGTATTTGTGAGGATGTGTGTCGTGGTGGGTGCACGACAGATGCCAAGGGATGGCTAAAGATAGGAGGAGGCTCGAGGGCACTGGTGGGCTCCAGAGGCAAGGTCAGCATGAGTGAGCGCGGGACACAAGACATACCCAGGTTCGGGGCTCTCCGGAGAGATAATACCCCTAGTCCTGTCGAGTGTGGTTTATATGTAACAGTACAGAGCTGCTCCTAGAGCTATAGGGAGGAAGAAGGAGGTCCGACCAAGGCTTAGGTTGCTCCCTCTCCTCGGGTGTCGCTTGCTAGGCGTGCGTGGTCGACTGTGTGAATGAAGTGGGTTGCCCGTATGCATGGGGGCTCCTGGGGAGTTTTCTAGGTCAACCCCCAGGGGTACAAGGGTAACGTTACAAGGCCGTAGGGCCGGGTTGTCAGTGTCCGGGAACCCGGTGCTGGGACCCGTCGGGTACCAGGGCTCGCCGGGTTTTTCAGGTGCGGGCCCCACGCGCCTAGGGTGCACTATGTGTCGTCTTGTCGATCTTCAGGGCGTCGCCGGGTTGAATCGGCTACAGTGGCGCTCCGTCAGGTCGCCGCCTGTTGGCGTCATATGTCACGCCGGGGCATGATACGTCTCCAACGTATCTATAATTTTTGATTGCTCCATGCTATATTATCTACTGTTTTGGGCAATATTGGGCTTTATTATCCACTTTTATATTATTTTTGGGACTAACCTATTAACCGGAGGCCCAGCCCAGATTTGCTGTTCTATGCCTATTTCAGTGTTTCGAAGAAAAGGAATATCAAACGAAGTCGAAACGGAACGAAATCAACTGGAGAAGTTATTTTTGGAAGGAAAGCCACCACATAGACTTGGACTCTACGTGAGAAGATACGGGAGCTGGCCACAAGGGTGGGGGGGGCGCCCACCCCCTAGGGCGTGCCCCCCTACCTCGTGGGGCCCCAGAAGCTCCACCGACGTACCACTTGCACCCATATATACCTACGTATCGTAAAACTTCCAGAACGGAGATTAGATCAGGAGTTCCGCCGCCGCAAGCCTCTGTAGCCACCAAAAGTCAATCGGGACCCTGTTTCGGCACCCTGCCGGAGGGGGGGATCCCTCACCGGTGGCCATCTTCATCATCCCGTCGCTCTCCATGACGAGGAGGGAGTAGTTCACCCTCGGGGCTGAGGGTATGTAATAGTAGCTATGTGTTTGATCTCTCTCTCTCTCGTGTTCTTGATTTGGCACGATCTTGATGTATCACGAGCTTTGCTATTATAGTTGGATCCTATGTTTCTCCTCCCCCTCTTCTCTCTTGTAATGAATTGAGTTTCCCCTTTGAAGTAATCTTATCGCATCGAGTCTTTAAAGATTTGAGAACACTTGATGTATGTTTTGGTGATCAACTTGCGGGTTACGCCCATGAACCTATGCATAGGGGTTGGCACACGTTTTCGTCGTGATTCTCCGGTAGGAACTTTGGGGCACTCTTTGAGGTCCTTTGTGTTGGTTGAATAGATGAATCTGAGATTGTGTGATGCATATCGTATAATCATACCCACGGATACTTGGGGTGACATTGGAGTATCTAGGTGACATTAGGGTTTTGGTTGATTTGTGTCTTAAGGTGTTATTCTAGTACGAACTCTAGGGCTATTTGTGACACCTATAGGAATAGCCCAACGGATTGATTGGAAAGAATAACTTTGAGGTGGTTTCGTACCCTACCATAATCTCTTCGTTTGTTCTCCGCTATTAATGACTTTGGAGTGACTCTTTGTTGCATGTTGAGGGATAGTTATGTGATCCAATTATGTTAGTATTGTTGAGGGAACTTACACTAGCGAAAGTATGGACCCTAGGCCTTGTTTCCTAGCATTGCAATACCGTTTACACTCGCTTTTATCATTCGTTACCTTGCTGTTTTTATATTTTCAGATTACAAATACCTTTATCTACCATCCATATACCACTTGTATCACCATCTCTTCGCCGAACTAGTGCACCTATACAATTTACCATTGTATTGGGTGTGTTGGGGACACAAGAGACTCTTTGTTATTTGGTTGCAGGGTTGCTTGAGAGAGACCATCTTCATCCTACGCCTCCTACGGATTGATAAACCTTAGGTCATCCACTTGAGGGAAATTTGCTACTGTCCTACAAACCTCTGCACTTGGAGGCCCAACAACGTCTACAAGAAGAAGGTTGTGTAGTAGACATCAAGATCTTTTCTGGCGCCGTTGTGGGGAGGTGAGTGCTTGAAGGTATATCTTTAGATCTTGCAAGCGAGTCTTTTAGTTTCTTGTTTTATCACTATGTCGGCGTTCTGGGAACGGGGGTCCCCAGACTTGCCTGCCTGTGGCCTGCGGCGTGGCTCAAAGGAGGCCCAGCATGGCCCATCTTCATCAACACAAGACCCAAGACCCTCGTGAGGGGTCAAGCCTCGCGGGGCGGACGACACGGCGCATCCTCAGGCGCAGCCTCCTCAGGCTGGCTCGCGAGGAGGCGGAGAGATCAAGGCAGGGTACCTCGCGAGGTGCCCATGACGCAAGCCATGACGATCGAGGGTACCAGGCGGGCGCCAGCGCGCGCAGCGTCCTTCTTTCCTCTTTGGTGCAAAGGGGGCAAGCGCAGCCGCGGAGTACCGAGGCATCAGGCAAAGGTTGCCATTTCGGTGCAACGAGACCAAGACCAAGCGGACTACGAGACGGAGGTCACCATGGAGCCCAGCACGGCGTCACCGCAGAGCCTTTGGCAGGCGAAGACCAACTTTAGTCAGGATAAGTGTACTAGATGTTCCCCTTCGAATTGGCCAATTGTTGGCGCCCTTCCCGCTCAATATTTGGGAAGAGGCCCAGGGCCTTTGCCTATAAATAGGACCGGCCACCCACGTAGCAAGGGGTCGGTTCGATCTCAACCAGACGCTCGACAAGTGAGAGAAAAGCAGAGAGAGTGAGCGAGAGAGAGAGAGAGAAGGGTGACTGAACTCCTCCTAGCAGTTCATCGCCCCAGCCAAGAACAGGCCCTCGCGAGGCTGTTCTTCCTTGTATCATTCATCATCATCAGCCCCAAGAGGCAATCCACCCACCACACACTGGAGTAGGGTATTACACCACAATGGTGGCCCGAACTAGTATAAACCTTGTGTCTCTCGTGCAGTTCTTTTAGTAGTTTAGATCTTTGTGAGACGGGGAGGTAGAAGGCGTGATCTCCGCGCGCACCCCAGTGTTCGAACCTTAAGTGTCTGTCGGAACCCGTGATCCGACATTTTGGCGCGCCAGGTAGGGGTGCGCCGGAGTCCGTCTTCCACCGCTCTGTCCTCCTCCGGCCGCCGCGTCCATGTATGGCGCCAGTCGAGCTCGCGTCGCCCCAGTGGCCCTCGCCGGTGGGCGTTCTCGTTGTCCCCCGTCGCCCACCGTCAACACCGCCACTGGCCCGGCGGGGAGTGAGCGGCAAGCACCCCCCAGCATCTGCCTACGCGACGGAGTAACTGCACCGCAAGGTCGACGCCTCCAGTCGTTGCGGCCCTCCTGGGCGGCTCGCAGGCGCCGCCCATGAGTCGCCACGTCAAGCCTTTTGCCCGCCGGGTTAGATCCGTTTCCGCACGGCAGGGGGCTCCCCCGGACCGGGCGGCGCGCGAGGCCGGTCTGACCTTCAGCTCGGAGGACCACCCCACCAACCTGGTCGGCTCGGGCGCGCTCCCCCTGTTGTGCACCCCCACCATCTGCCAAGTGGCCATCACCAGAACCCTCGTTGACGGCGGCGCAGGCCTCAGCATGCTTTCGATCGAGACTTTCGACCTCCTCTGCATACTCCAGGAGCGGCTGCGACCCAACCGATCTTTCTCGGGCGTCGAGGGCGGATCATCCGACTCCCTGGGACAGATCCGGCTCCCGGTAACCTTCGGCACCTACGACAACTTCCGCACGGAGATGGTCGACTTCGACATCGCCTCCATCGGCCTCCCTTACAACGCCATCCTCGGCTACCCAGCGCTGGCTCAGTTCATGGCCGCCACGCACCCGGCGTACAACCTCATGAAGATGCCCGGGAGCAGCGGTACCCTCGCCGTGCACGGGGACACCGGGGACGCCCTATGAGTACTCAAGCTCGCCTTCAAGACGGCGGCATTGGCATGGCCCGTCAACGCAGAGACCCCTGAGCCCAAGGGGGCTGCGCCCGCCAAGAAGAAGCAGTTGTTCACCCAGGACAAGGCAGAAACCAAGCAGATACCCGTCGACGAGGACGGGTCCTCCAGTGCCACTTTCACCATAGGCGCCAACCTTGAGCCTGAGCAGGAGGAGGCCTTGGTCAAGTTCCTGCGTGCGAATAAGAAGGTATTTGCTTGGGAGCCTGATCAGCTGGCGGGGATCCCTAGGAGTGTCATCGAGCATCACCTCAACGTGTGCCCAAATGTGCGCCCCGTGAAGCAGAAGGCCAAGCGGCAGTCCGTGGAGAAGCAGGCCTTCATTGTCCAAGAGACCCGCAAGCTAGAAGCCGCTGGGGTCATTTGCGAGGTCCGATACCCGGATTGGTTGGCCAACCCTGTCGTTGTGCCCAAGAAAGGGGGGAAGGAACGCATGTGTGTCGACTTCACCAACCTCAACAAAGCATGCCCGCAAGATCCGTTTCCGCTCCCCTGCATCGACCAGATCGTCGATTCCACTGCGGAGTGCGACCTGCTATGCTTCCTGGACGCCTTCTCCGGGTATCACCAGATCAAGATGGCGGTAGAAGACGTTGAGAAGACCGCCTTCTTAACCCCGTGCGGGGTATACTGCTATACATGCATGCCGTTCGGACTGCGTAACACAGGGGCAACCTTTCAGCGGCTGATGCACATCACCTTGGGCCCGCAACTCGGAAAGAATGTCGAAGCCTACGTTGACGACATTGTAGTAAAATCTCGGGAGGCCAAGACCCTGATACAAGACCTGGAGGAGACCTCTGCGAGCCTCGACGCAGTAAACCTGCAGCTCAACCCGGAGAAATGTGTGTTTGGCGTCCCCTCGGGCAAGCTTTTGGGATTCCTCGTGTCCCATCGTGGCATCGAGGCCAACCCCGAGAAGGTCAAGGCGGTCGAGGACATGAGTCCGCCAAAGACCCTCAGAGAAATGCAGAAGCTCACTGGGCGCGTGACCGCGCTAGGGCGCTTCATCTCCAAATTAGGGGAGCGAGCGTTGCCTTTCTTTCAGCTGATGAAGAAAAAGGGGCCCTTTGAATGGACTGAAGAGGCAGACAAGGCGTTTCAAGATCTCAAGAGGTACCTGACCAGTCCCCTAGTCATGGTGGCTCCGCGCCCTCAGGAGCCCCTGCTGTTTTACCTCGCTGCCACTCCCTACTCCGCCAGCGCAGCCCTGGTGGCGGTTAGGGAGGAACGCCAAGTCAAGACTGCAGCGGCAGCCCGAGGCAAGACAAAACGGGAACAAGGAAAGCCTGCAGAAGCCGCAACCGCAGTTGAGGAGGGTCAGCTGCCGAAGAATGCACCGGAGGCAGGAGAGGCCGCACGCCCGGATGGTCCACCTCCCGAGGCCACGTCATCTCGTGAGGCGCCCTTACCTCCCGAGGGTGCCGCGACCCCAGATACTCTCAGCCTGGTTGAGCACCCCGTCTACTTTGTTAGCACGGTGTTACGGGACGCGAGGGCACGGTACCCAATTCCTCAGAAGCTCCTCCTCGCGCTACCGGTAGCCTCGCGCAAGCTGCGACACTACTTCCAGGCTCATCCCATCAAAGTCATCTCATTGTACCCCCTGGAGAGAGTGCTCAGGAGCCCTAACTCAGCCGGAAGGGTCGCCGAGTGGAACATGGAGCTGCAGGCATTTCAGCTCGAGTTCAGCACAACCAGGGTCATCAAAGGAGCAGCCTTGGCGGATTTCATAGCGGAATGGGCGGAGGCACCAGGCCTCAGGGACCACGAGGATCGGTCCCTCTCTCCAGGGAGTGAGGCGCCGGAAGGCTGGGTCATGTACTTCGATGGGGCGTTCTCCAGACACGGCGCGGGGGCTGGTGCGGTGCTGATATCACCCACTCAGGATAAGCTCTACTATGCCGTTCAGCTCTGTTTCCAGCAAGGTGAAAAGGTCTCCAACAACATTGCAGAATATGAGGGACTGATAGCCGGGTTGAAGGCCGCAGTAGCCCTGGGAGTGAAACGCCTCACCGTCAAGGGCGACTCGCAGCTCCTAGTCAACTTCTCCAACAAGGTGTAAGAGCCGAAGGACGAGCATATGGAGGCCTACCTAGCGGAGGTCCGCAGGATGGAAAAGCAGTTCTGGGGGCTGGAGCTGAAGCACGTGCCCCGTGGCACCAATCAGGAAGCTGACGACATAGTCGGACGGGCATCCAGGCGGTTGCCGCAGGAACCCGGCGTCTTCGAAGAGTGGCTCTTCAAACCTTCAGCACAACCGATGTTATCAAACACCGCTCAGTCTCGAGAGGAGCTCCCCCAGCCGCCAGCCTCGGGAGCCCCGGTCTGTCGGCCGACCTCAGGAGCACGCCTGCTCTTGACGATGGAACCTCAGGAGGGGTGCTGGATCACAGAACTCCGGAGTTATTTAACGCAAGGGGCCCTATAGGAAAAGGAAGAGGAAGCGGAGCGTGTGGCGCGACAGGCCACATCATACTGCATCAGAGATGGAGAACTTTACTGGAAGCGACCAAACGGTGTATCTCTGTGCTGCATCTCTAGGGAGCAAGGAAAGGAACTACTGGAGGACATACACGGCGGAGACTGCGGACACCACTCATCATCACGGACCCTCGTCGGCAAGGCATTCCGTAGCGGGTTCTATTGGCCCACCGCGCTCAACGACGCAATCGAATTGGTAAAGGCTTGTGAGGCCTGCCAGTTTCATTCCAAGCAGATCCATCAACCGGCGGGGGGTCTGCAGACAATACCCATCTCGTGGCCATTCGCAGTTTGGGGGTTGGATATTCTGGGCCCTTTCCCTCGGGCGCCAGGGGGCTACCGTTACCTCTACGTTCGCCATTGAAAAGTTCACCAAGTGGGCAGAAGTGGAGGCTGTCCGTACCATCCCCGCCGGGTCCGCGGTCAAGTTCATCAGGGGTATCGTGAGCCGGTTCGGGGTGCCGAATCGCATCATCACAGACAACGGTTCGCAGTTCACCAGTAATCTCTTCAAAACATACTGTGCTAACCTTGGGACGCAGATATGCTACGCTTCGGTGGCACACCCGCGAAGCAATGGGCAGTCCGAACAAGCCAACGTGGAGGTCCTGAGAGGCCTCAAGACCAGGACATTCAAGAAGAAGCTGGAGGCCTGCGGCAGAGGCTGGTACGACGAGCTCCAGTCCGTGTTGTGGTCCATCCGCACAACCGCAACCAAACCAACTGGGGAGACCCCATTCTTCCTGGTCTATGGAGCCGAAGCAGTCCTTCCTCACGAGGTCAGGCATCGCTCCGCGCGGGTCCTGGCGTTCGACGAGGCGCAACAGGACGCCATGCGGGGGATGGACCTCGTACTAGGGGAGGGACGCCGCCGGGAAGCCGCGCTGCGAGCGGCAAGGTACCAACAGGCGCTACGACGATATCACTGCCGCAACATCCGCCCCAGGACCCTCGAGGTAGGAGACCTCGTACTCAGGTGGGTTCTCTCCAGGGAGGGGCTGCACAAGCTCTCTCCCATGTGGGAGGGCCCGTTCAAGGTTGTTCATGTTTCTAGGCCAGGCTCCGTGCGCTTGGAGACTCAAGACGGGGAGCCGATCCAGAACACGTGGAACATCCAGCACCTCCGGAGGTTCTACCCCTAAAAGGCCCAGAGCCTGTGAAGCAAGGCGAGTGCCTGTGAAGACCTTCCCTTTTTGGAAAAGGCCCAGAGCCTGTGAAGCAAGGCGAGTGCCTGTGAAGACCTTCCCTTTTTGGAAAAGGCCCAGAGCCTGTGAAGCAAGGCGAGTGCCTGTGAAGACCTTCCCTTTTTGGAAAAGGCCCAGAGCCTGTGAAGCAAGGCGAGTGCCTGTGAAGACCTTCCCTTTTTGGAAAAGGCCCAGAGCCTGTGAAGCAAGGCGAGTGCCTGTGAAGACCTTCCCTTTTTGGAAAAGGCCCAGAGCCTGTGAAGCAAGGCGAGTGCCTGTGAAGACCTTCCCTTTTTGGAAAAGGCCCAGAGCCTGTGAAGCAAGGCGAGTGCCTGTGAAGCTATTGCGTTTTGGAAAAGGCCCGGAGTCTGTGAAGCAAGGCCAATGCCTATGAAGCTCGTCGCCCCGTGACACTCTCATGTAATAATGAGTGGGGCTGTACACGCCCCGGAGTCTCAGGAGCGCCGGCCTCAGGCCCTGGGGCTCCCTCCCACGCCCAGTGGCAGCACTTAGCTCCGCGCTGGTGAGAAGACGTCGAACACTAGATTAGGTGCCGGACGCGGCTTTTTCATTTGCTTTCCGCAGTTGACGTGTTTACTTGCATTTGAAGTCTTATTGAAGTTGTCACTATTGCTGATTTGTGGTTCGGTGATTTTCGCTCCTCGCTTTGGTTTCTCTCATAAACGACCTCGCGAGGGATGGTACTCAAACGTCCTCGCGAGCGTTTCTGTTCTAGCCGCTGGAAGGTTTCATGGCCCGGGCACGTTACAGGAGCACCCCTCTAGTCCGTGCCCCTCGGGCACCGCGACGCGCACACAGGGCCTGGGTCGGTCGCCCCCCCCGGCAGGGGTCAAAGCCTATCTACGCACAGACGTGTAGTTAAGAGGCTCAAAAATAAGAAAGGTAATGGCTAAAATAGCAATAGTTCTCAACACGCCCCAGCGGGGCTCCATGCAGCTGTTTTGTCTTACACAGGAAAAAAAGGAAAAGGAAAGGACGAGCCCGGCGCAGCCCTCCTCACATCAGCCCGCGGAGGCGACCCGGGCTGCCTCCGGGCCTCAGGAAGACTCCCTCTCGCACTTCACCGGGGCATGACGGCGGGCGGACGAGCCATCACCTCCCAAGCGAGCTCGACGGCGCGGGGGTTGACTGCGGCCACCGCTGAAGTAGTCGCTTGAGGAAGAGTTGACGAAGCTTGGGAGTCTCGGGCGCCGCCATCCGCGTGGGCGCTATCTCCTCCATCACCATCGGAGCGGAGCCCCTGGCCGCGGTCGTCGTCCTCAGGGCAACACCCCGCGCGGCGACCATCTTCCCCAAACACCCTCACATAGAGGGTGGCATCGCCGTCAAACCTGAAGTGCAGGGTGCACCGGCGCCCCAGGCCGCGAGCACGGGCGAACGCCTGCCAGCCACGAGTAAAGGCCAAGCCCCCGTTGGCGGAGACCTCCAGCGCGGCCCACGAGGACCTGCTGCAGTAGCCCTCCGCCTGGAGCCAGAGGCCACCAGGAGCACCGGCCGGGAGTTCACCAAGGAGGAAGAGAGGAAGTTGGAGCCGGGCGCTAGTCGGCTCCGCCGACCAAACGACGAACTCCGGCAGTGCCTGCGCAGTGCGAAAGCGCGGCCTGGGGGAGCGCGCTACCCAGGCGCATCCCTCGGCCACAGCGGCTCGCCCGCCGTCGCGCTGGGAGCCGCCACCATGACCACCAAACGCTACCGGGGCGGCCACCGGATGCTTCCGAGGGCGCCCACGACCGCGCTTGGGCGGGGGAGAGGCAGGATTGACCTGGAGGGCCTTCCCCTTCTCCGCAGCCGAGTACCTCCTCGATGGAGCCATCACACCAAGGCGGGGCAAGAATTGAGGCAAAGGAGAAAACAAGAAGAGATGGACTAGAAGGGCACGCGCCGTGCCGTACTTATAGCCGGCGAAGGCCAACCGCCGACCTCCATGATCACAGGTAATCATGACACGATCTGCATGCAGGGACTTGTCCAACTCACGCGATCACCGAGGCGTCATGGGGAAGTGGAGACGCCCACGTCCCATCAACCGCCACGCGGCGCCTAAGGCCGCAGGCTATTAGGGCCCGCGGCGCTTCGCCCTTGCCCTTTCGCCTCTCGGCACGGCCAAGTCCATGCGCGCCTTGGGCCCGGGGACTACTGTCAGCGTTCTGGAAACGGGGGTCCCCAGACTTGCCTGCCTGCGGCCTGCGGCGTGGTTCAAAGGAGGCCCAGCATGGCCCATCTTGATCAACACAAGACCCAAGACCCTCGCGAGGGGTCAAACCTCGCGGGGCGGACGACACGACGCATCCTCAGGCGCAGCCTCCTCAGGCTAGCTCGCGAGGAGGCGGAGAGATCAGGGCAGGGTACCTCACGAGGTGCCCATGACGCAAGCCATGACGATCGAGGGTACCAGGCGGGCGCCAGCGCGTGCAGCGTCCTTCTTTCCTCTTTGGTGCAAAGGGGGCAAGCGCAGCCGTGGAGTACCGAGGCATCAGGCAAAGGTTGCCATTTTGGTGCAACAAGACCAAGACCAAGCGGACTACGAGATGGAGGTCACCATGGAGCCTAGCACGGCGTCACCGCAGAGCCTTTGGCAGGCGAAGACCAACTTTAGTCAGGATAAGTGTACTAGATGTTCCCCTTCGAATTGGCCAATTGTTGGCGCCCTTCCCGCTCAATATTTGGGAAGAGGCCCAGGGCCTTTGCCTATAAATAGGACTGGCCACCCACGTAGCAAGGGGTCGGTTCGATCTCAACCAGACGGTCGACAAGTGAGAGAAAAGCAGAGAGAGTGAGCGGGAGAGAGAGAAGGGTGACTGAACTCCTCCTAGCAGTTCATCGCCCCAGCCACGAACAGGCCCTCGCGAGGCTGTTCTTCCTTGTATCGTTCATCATCATCAGCCCCAAGAGGCAATCCACCCACCACACACTGGAGTAGGGTATTACACCACAACGGTGGCCCGAACCAGTATAAACCTTGTGTCTCTCGTGCAGTTCTTTTAGTAGTTTAGATCTTTGTGAGACGGGGAGGTAGAAGGCGTGATCTCCGCGCGCACCCCAGTGTTCGAACCTTAAGGGTCTGCCGGAACCCATGATCCGACACACTAGTTTAGTTTATAAAATAAAACTATAAAAAATGGAATTGAGTTTGTCTCATACGCTTCACCTTTTTAATATCTTTCATGAGTATGATGGAAAGGATAATTGTGCTCAAGTGCTAGAATAAGAAATCTATAAAATGTTTGGCACTAAATATTTGAATGATGATCATGATTGCAATGTTGTTAGTATGAATTCCTTGAATATCCATGATGCTAATGATATGCAAAGCCACAAGCTTGGTGAAGCTATGTTTGATGAAGATGATATTTTTTGTCCCCCAAGTTTTGATGAGCAAATTTATTATGATGAAAGCATGCCTCCTATCTATGATGATTATTGTGATGACACGTATGCTTTAAAGAACAACTACAACAATGAAATTTGTCATCTTGATCTTAATTTTCAATCACATGATAGTTATTTTGTTGAGTTTGCTCCCACTACTATTCATGAGAAGAAATTTGCTTATGTGGAGAGTAATAAAAATTCTATGCTTGTAGATCATGAAAAGAATGTTTTAGGTGCTGGTTATATTGTTGAATTCATTCATGATGCTACTGAAAATTATTATGAGGGAGGAACATATGCTTGTGGGAGTTGCAATAATATCAAGTTTCCTCTCTATGTGCTTAAAGTTTTGATGTTATGCTTGTTTTACCTTCCTATGCAAGTTGATTCTTGTTCCCACAAGTTGTTTGCTCAAAAAATCCCAATGCATAGGAAGTGGGTTAGACTTAAATGTGTTAGTCATATTCTTCATGATGCTCTCTTTATGTTTCAATTCTTATCTTTTATGTGAGCATCATTAAATCATCATGCCTAGCTAGGGGCTTTAAACGATAGCGCTTGTTGGGAGGCAACCCAATTTTATTTTTGTCCCTTGATTTTTGCTCCTGTTTAGTAATAAATAATTCATCTAGCCTCTGTTTAGATGTGGTTTTATGCTTTTAATTAGTGTTTGTGCCAAGTAGAACCTTTGGGAAGACTTGGGGGAAGTCTTTGTGATCATGCTGTAAAAAACAGAAACTTTAGCGCTCACGAGAATTGCTGACATTTTTATTTGGAGAGTGATATTTAGTTAATTCGTTTTGCAGATGATTATTAGACAAATTCCTCAGGTCCAGCAATTTATTTTAGAATTTTTGGGGTTCCATAAGTTTGCGTTAGTTACATATTACTACAGACTCTTCTGTTTTTGACAGATTCTGTTTTTCGTGTGTGGTTTGCTTATTTTGATGAATCTATGGCTAGTAAAATAGTTCATAAACCATAGAGAAGTTTGAATACAGTAAGTTTAACACCAATATAAATAAAGAATGATTTCATTACAGTACCTTGAAGTGGTGTTCTATTTTCTTTCGCTAACGGAGCTTACGAGTTTTCTGTTAAGTTTTGTGTTGTGAAGTTTTCATGTTTTGGGTAAGGATTCGATGGACTATGGAATAAGGAGTGGTAAGAGCCTAAGCTTGGTGATGCCCAAGGCACCCCAAGGTAATATTCAAGTATAGCCAAGAGCCTAAGCTTGGGGATGCCCCGGAAGGCATCCCCTCTTTCATCTTCGGTCATCGGTAACTTTACTTGGAGCTATATTTTTATTCGCCACATGATATGTGTTTTGCTTGGAGCGTCAATTTTGTTAGGATTTGCTTGCTGTTATTTATAACAATGTTTTTCATATTTTATTTCAATAAAAGTGGCATTGATAGCCTTTACTATGCCTATGTTACAAGTATACATGTTGCTGTTTGAAAACAGAAAGTTTACCGCTGTTGCAATAATTCCCTAGAAAAGTCAGAATGTGATAAAATGTTGAAAACTTTTGCATATTAAGATCTGATAAATTTACTACACTGGGAATTTTCTTTCATAATTTTTGGAGCTAGGGAAGTATGGATGTTGCAGCATTCTTTACAGACTATCCTGTTTAGGCAGATTGCTGTTATGTTTGTATTGTTTGCATATGTTTGCTTCTTTAATGATTCTATTTGAGGATAGGACTATTAAATATGCAGACGCATTTAGTATGCAATGTTGAGTAATAATTTTAGTGATTTTCTACAGTAGAGTATGATAAGGTTTTTGCAATGGTTTATACTAACTTATCTCACGAGTCCTTGTTGAGTTTTGTGTGGATGAAGCTTTTGAGATTTAGGGAGACCGTGATATGAGAGGAATTGAGGAGACAAAAAAGCTCAAGCTTGGGGATGCCCAAGGCACACCAAGATAATATTTCAAGAAATCTCAAGCGTCTAAGCTTGGGGATGCCCCGGTTGGCATCCCACCTTTCTTCTTCAACAACTATCGGTTAGTATCGGTTGATCCTAAGTTTTTGCTTCTTCACATGATGTTTGCCATTCTTAGAATGTCGTTTTATTTAGTTTTGCTTGATGCTTGAATAAAATACCAAGATCTGAAATTCTTAAATGTCAGAGAGCCTTCACATAGTTGCATAATTATTCGACTACTCATTGATCTTCACTTATATCTTTCGGAGTAGTTTGTCATTTGCTCTAGTGCTTCACTTATATCCTTTTAGAGCATGGTGGCAAGAAATAGATGAACTCTCATGCTTCACTTATATTATTTTGAGAGTCTTAATAGCATGGTAATTTGCTTAAAATCCTAATATGGTAGGTATGCAAGATTAATAATAAAACTCTCTTATGAGTGTGTTGAATACTATGAGAAGTTTGATACTTGATAATTGTTTTGAGATATGGAGATGGTGATATTAGAGTCATGCTAGTTGAGTAGTTGTGAATTTGAGAAATACTTGTGTTGAAGTTTGTGATTCCCGTAGCATGCACGTATGCTAAACCGTTATGTGATGAAGTCGGAGCATGATTTATTTATTGATTGTCTTCCTTACGAGTGGCGGTCGGGGACGAGCGATTGTCTTTTCCTACCAATCTATCCCCCTAGGAGCATGCGCGTAGTACTTTGTTTCGATAACTAATAGATTTTTGCAATAAGTATGTGAGTTCTTTATGACTAATGTTGAGTCCATGGATTATACGCACTCTCACCCTTCCACCATTGCTAGCCTCTCTAGTACCGCGCAACTTTCGCCGGTACCATAAACCCACCATTTACCTTCCTCAAAACAGCCACCATACCTACCTATTATGGCATTTCCATAGCCATTCCGAGATATATTGCCATGCAACTTTCCACCATTCTGTTTATTATGACACGCTCCATCATTGTCATATTGCTTTGCATGATCATGTAGTTGACATAGTATTTGTGGCAAAGCCACCGTTCATAATTCTTTCATACATGTCACTCATGCATCATTGCACATCCCGGTACACCGCCGGAGGCATTCATATAGATTCATATCTTGTTCTAAGTATCGAGTTGTAATTCTTGAGTTGTGAGTAAATAAAAGTGTAATGATCATCATTATTAGAGCATTGTCCCAGTGAGGAAAGGATGACGGAGACTATGATTCCCCCACAAGTCGGGATGAGACTCCGGACGAAAATAAATAAATAAAAGAGGCCAAATAAGCCCAAATAAAAAAGAGGCCATAAAAAAAGAGGAAAAGGCCCAAATAAAAAAAATAAAAAATGAGAGAAAAAGAGATAAGGGGCAATGCTACTATCCTTTTACCACACTTGTGCTTCAAAGTAGCACCATGATCTTCATGATAGAGAGTCTCCTGTGTTGCCACTTTCATATACTAGTGGGAATCTTTCATTATAGAACTTGGCTTGTATATTCCAATGATGGGCTTCCTCAAAATGCCCTAGGTCTTCGTGAGCAAGCGAGTTGGATGCACACCCACTTAGTTTCTTTTGTTGAGCTTTCATACACTTATAGCTCTAGTGCATCCGTTGCATGGCAATCCCTACTCACTCACATTGATTTCTATTGATGGGCATCTCCATAGCCCGTTGATACGCCTAGTTGATGTGAGGCCATCTTCCCCTTTTTGTCTTCTCCACAACCACCATTCTATTCCACCTATAGTGCTATGTCCATGGCTCACGCTCATGTATTGCGTGAAGATTGATAAAGTTTGAGAACATCAAAAGTATGAAACAATTGCTTGGCTTGTCATCGGGGTTGTGCATGATTTGAATACGTTGTGTGGTGAAGATGGAGCATAGCCGGACTATATGATTTTGTAGGGATAACTTTCTTTGGCCATGTTATTTTGAGAAGACATAATTGCTTAGTTAGTATGCTTGAAGTATTATTATTTTCATGTCAATATGAACTTTTGTCTTGAATCTTATGGATCTGAATATTCATACCACAATTAAGAAGAATTACATTGAAATTATGCCAAGTAGCATTCCACATCAAAAATTCTTTCTTTTATCATTTACCTACTCGAGGACGAGTAGGAATTAAGCTTGGGGATGCTTGATACGTCTCCAACGTATCTATAATTTTTGATTGCTCCATGCTATATTATCTACTATTTTGGGCAATATTGGGCTTTATTATCCACTTTTATATTATTTTTGGGACTAACCTATTAACCGGAGGCCCAGCCCAGATTTTCTGTTTTATGCCTATTTCAGTGTTTCGAAGAAAAGGAATATCAAACGGAGTCGAAACGGAACGAAATCAACTGGAGAAGTTATTTTTGGAAGGAAAGCCACCAAATAGACTTGGACTCTACGTCATAAGATATGGGAGCTGGCCACGAGGGTGGGGCGCGCCCCCTGCCTCGTGGGCCCCCCGAAGCTCCACCGACGTACCTGTCGGTGTCAAAACCGCCGGATCTCGGGTAGGGGGTCCCGAACTATGCGTCTAGGCCGGATGGTAAGAGGAGGCAGGGAACACGATGTTTTACCCAGGTTCGGGCCCTCTCGATGGAGGTAAAACCCTACGTCCTGCTTGATTAATATTGATGATATGGGTAGTACAAGAGTAGATCTACCACGAGATCAAGGAGGCTAAACCCTAGAAGCTAGCCTATGGTATGATTGTTGTATATGGAGTTGATTGCCTACGGACTACAACCCTCCGGTTTATATAGACATCGGATAGGGTTAGGGTTACATAGAGTCGGTTACAACGGTAGGAGATCTTGAATATCCGCATCGCCAAGCTTGCCTTCCACGCCAAGGAAAGTCCCATCCGGACACGGGACGAAGTCTTCAATCTTGTATCTTCATAGTCCTGGAGTCCGGCTGAAGGTATAGTCTGGCTACCCGAACACCCCCTAATCCAGGACTCCCTCAGTAGCCCCTGAACCAGGCTTCAATGACGACGAGTCCGGCGCGCAAATTGTCTTCGGCATTGCAAGGCGGGTTCCTCCTCCAAGTCCTTCATAGAAGATTGTAAACACCAAGAGTAGTGTCCGGCTCTGCAAAATAAGCTTCCACATATTGCCATAGGGAGAATAATACTAACACAAATCAAATCTGCTGACGTATTCCGCAGTGCGTCATTACACTACGGCCAAGTTCTTTACTCGAATCGTTTTTACTTTTCCACCTCAGCGTGTTTTGCGAGGCAGTTTCCTTGGCACGTCTTGTCAAAGCAGAGATCGTGTACCCCCCTTTTACGGGATTCTCATCAATACGGACGTGGGTAACCCAATCGTGCCTGTTAGTGTTTTCTCGATTAAAGGCGAGTCCCAAACTGTTACGGGGAGGGCTCCTGGTATTCAGCCTCTTATAAAGAGACCAGGGCCTTATCCTTTTCTCCAGTCCCAAAACAAGTTCGCCCGTCGCCTCGAGTTCCAACCCTAGGCTCCAGATTCCAGGCGCTTCGGACCTTCGACAATGTCCGGTTCTGACCTTCAAGGCCGATGGATGCCCTCCTCCGTCACGGAGGAGGACGTACTAAAGTTGCGGGAGGCTAAGTTCCTGACCGGCGAAATTTTGCATAGGTTGCCTGCTCAAGGGCAGGTCATCCCCAGTCCCCAGCCCGGTGAGAGCGTAGTGTTCATGTCTCACTTCCTTCGGGGGTTGGGCTTCCCAATGGATCCCTTTGTGAGGGGACCGCTATTTTATTACGGGCTGGAATTCCATGACTTAGCTTCGGAGTCCATCCTCCATATCTCCTCGTTTATTGTTGTATGTGAAGCGTTCCTCCATGTTACCCCTCACTTCGGATTCTGGCTCAAGACCTTCAAAGTGGAGCCGAAGATGATCAAGGGACGGCACGCAGAGTGCGGAGGCGCTGTTATAAGCAAAAATGCTGGTGCTCCATGGCCCGAGGGCTCTTTTCAAGAGGAGCTAGGCTTGTGGCAACGAGAGTGGTTTTACATCACCGCTCCCCGGAGCGCCAAGTGGGTGGCGCCTCCTGCCTTTCGCTCGGATCCCCCACCACGGCTAGCGTCATGGGTCAACAGAGGGTTAGGTTGGGGTTTGCCCAAAGAAGTGCCCTTGTTACAGGGCCGCATTAAAGATCTCTTGGAAGGAGACCTCAGCCTAGTCAAGGTGACACAGGTCATGCTGATTCGCCGAATATTGCCCGGCAAACGTCGCCCCCTTCGCCTGTGGGAGTTTAATCCAGAGGGACCGCGAGCTCTCCAGAATTTCATGGGCGCAACGCCCGCGGAGATGTATAAACTGTTCTTCGGATCACAAGAGATGTGTCCGAATTTAACCGAGGACGCAGGCCTAAGCCGCAATCGCCCGGATACTCAAGTAAGCAACCTTGTGCCCGGACCTTCTATCCGTATAATTGTCATAAACTTGCCCCTAAAAGAGCCGTCCTTTTAAACAGGAGTGGATAGCGAAGGCAAAGCTGATCAGGTGTCCGGCTCCCCTTCCTGAAACTAGGCCGGATCCCGTGCTGGTCAGGATGCTGGAGATAATGCCTTTGGAGGGGAGGACAAGGAAGCTATGGCCTCCTCGAAGGAGGCTGCTCCGAAGGGAGGAACCGACAATTCCTCTCCTAAGGGGAAGAAGAGAGCCGCCTCTGACGACCCGAAAAGCATGGCCTCGAAGCGGGGGAGAAAATCCTCGTCAGAGGGTCCGACGCCGGGGAGTTCCTCGGCCGGATTACGCCCTCAAGGGGATCAGCCCTTCAGTGAGCCGTAAGTGGAGAAAGATTTTCCTTTTGAGGGATGAGGGAAATCCTTGATTTATATCTGAGAAGATTAACCAAACCTTTACCTTGTAGCTCGGACCTCAGCCCTTCTCAGCAGAGCTCGTCTTCGGGGGATCTCCTTCCGGAGATGATGGAGAGCGGGACGCCTCCCCTTGTCGTTCTCGTCGCGGAGGGTTTCTCCGAATCCGGCAGGGGCAGAAGGTAGATATGCGGCCCCCAAGGTTCTCCGCATCCGGCCTTCGAAAGAGGTCATGGGACGAGCCCGGTACCGTCTGGTGCTCGGCCGGAGGAGCTAAAGATTCTGCTGGGGCGAGCTTCTATCTCAGAGGAGCACCGCACATTGATGGGCACGGTGATTGAAAGGATTTCATCCGCAGAGAGCGGATTGTATGAGGCCGTCAAAAGTTTACTGACGGGTTTCGAGGTACATTAGATAATGTATACTTTTATCAGTTGCGTATGAATAAGATGCGCCCTGTGTAGATAGTAGCCCCTGAGACTCTGCGCGTCGTCAAGAAATGACGGCACGCGGAGGATCATAATCCCAGGTCTAAGATGTCACCTTTGAATGTAGGCGGCAGGGTGTCCGGAATCGAGCCGAACTGATGATTTTGCCGAGCTAAAGCGGTAACTGGTCGTGGAAGCTGCCGACATCACACTTGTCAATAAGCGGCTTGATGAGGCTCAAGGTATGTAATTCCTTGGGTGGCATCAGGTAGGAACAGTTTTATGCCTGTGTCTTACGATGTGTGTGCTTGACGCAGATGGTGCGGCCGCCGTGGAGAGCCTTAGGGCAGAACTTGTCCGAGCTAAAGAACAAGCCAGAGAAAGTGATGCGGCCGCCAAGAAAGCCCTTGAAGAGGTGGGAGCCGAACAGGCTGCTCATTGCCGAAGCAAGGAAGAGATGGCCGAAAAGTTAAAAAGCGCTATAGACCATTGCAGACTTCTTGAAAAAGAAGACCAGGCGGACTTAGAGAAGGCCGTTGCCAATGCCAAGGACACACGCTCTGCGATGAGAGCTGCAAGGGAGGAGCTGCGTCAGGCCGAACAGATTGCGGCTGGAAAGCCCTTTATGCTGCGAAGGAAATTTTGCGATCCGAAGTTTGCTCCGTTGGACCGGATGTGGAGTGTGGAGGATACCTATCTGGACTTGGCAGCGAGTGCTGCTGATGCGACCGAACACTTTTGAGATCAGAAAGATCGCGAAGTGGAAAAGCTTTTCTGGTCACAGTTTCACAATCCAGAGCGTCCACTGGCAGTGGATGATCATTTGGCTCAATGGGCCGAACTGAATAGGTTGTCCGGACTCGCCATGAAGTACGTCATGGGATACCTGTGGCCGGGGAGATCGGAGCCGAAGAGTTATTTCAGCTTGGTGCAGCAATTCCTTGACGCGGTGCCGCGTATAAATGCAATGAAGAGGTCAGCATGCATAGAGGGCGCAAGGATGGCTCTTGCCTGTGTTAAGACATACTGGGCAGAGATGGAGACCACCGTTGTTGCATCCCGAGATTCGGACAAAAGCCGAGTACCCTCCGAGCACTATTTTCAGGAAGTCCTTGAAGGCGCTCGTGTAATAGAGACGCAGTGCTCGAAAGATGCTATGTTATGATAGCATATGTAATTATAAAGTAATATTTTGATAAACTGTAGTGGCCTTTTTATACTTGTGCCTTCAAGTATTGGGAACACCTCCTGTGCGGCCGTTTTAATATATATATATATATATATAATCTGAAAGATGGCAGTCGTTGGCTTCAGCCCCCACGCACATAGTGCGGGGGTGCTCGCAGAAGACGCATTTTCACACTTAACCCAACGTCTTGGTCCTACAAAGGAGGTGATAGCGCAGCGGGCCAGGCAACCGGACTATAATGCTTTAACACTTTCACTTAGCCATAGGAGCTTGACAGTGAGACTATTTAGGTAGCTCCTTGGTGGCGACTGCGCTCATCCGAGTTCGGGGCGCGTATGTGCCTGACCGGGAAGCGGCCCTTTGTTAAAGCGGAGGAATCCAATAGATTCCGATAGGTCATCGAGTGGCTGACCAGTCTCACGCTACATCATGACAGTCAGTTTTCAGCTTTCTCTACTGAGGTGCTCGTCCGGCCGAACCGGGGCATAATCGCAGTAGTTCTCCTGGTGCTACCTTAGCCGATAGAGCGGAACGTAAGGTAGCCGAACTCAGGAGCCGGGCAACCCAACATTTGACCAAAGACATGATTCCGCGCTGATGCATATAATGCCAAAACTCGCGACGCCGAACACTCCCTAAGGTGTTCGGTCTTTATGAGTGCGGGCGGAACAACACTCTTTATTAAAAAAGCCCCTAGTGTCCAGGTACGTGCAAAAATTCTGACGTGGCCACATGCCAAGACGCCAGCCTCCTCCTTGGTTATATCAGAAAAAACCAAGGGATGTATAGCAACAAGAGACAGTAAAAAAGGATTACGCAGGGTCTTAATCTAAAAAGAATCCTTTAGGACGGGTCCCTACTGCACGTCTGTGCATGTGTCTCCATTGTGCCGTATCCTGGACGGGCGCCGCACGATGTTCATCTGTAAAAGAGAGGAACTGAGTTGAAAACGGGTCGTGCCGAACAAAAGTTTAAAATAAACAAACTGTAAAGTAAAATATATAAAATTGAGCTTTATTGTCTCTTATTGTATATGCATGGAGCCCCTAGTGCGGGGGTATATGGCCACTAAGCCTGCATCAATGATGATTTTGTACCGAACTCGTCTATCCGCGTTCGTGGTCTTTAATGACCTATTTCGAAGTTTTTTGGCCGATGAGGCCATTTTACTATGTGGCTGTCAAAGCGGCCGCACAGTCCTCCGCTTGGGGAGGCACACTTTAGTGCTTCCCCTTCAAAGAGATGATGCCTCGTGGACCGGGCATCTTAAGCGTGAGAGATGCATAATGCGGTATTGCGTTAAAGCGAGCGAAAGCTTCGCGTCCCAGTAGTGCTTGGTAGCGACTTGAGAACGGGACGTTATGGAAGGTTAGCTTTTCGCAGCGGAAGTTATCGGCAGAGCTGAATATGACTTCGAGTCGGAGAAAACCCATACAATGGGTGTCCGGACCAGGTATTACCCCTTGAAAGGAGGTTTTGCTGCGGCGGATTCTTGCTGGGTTTATCCCCATGTGCTGGATTGTATCCTGATATATCAGGTTTAGTCCACTGCCGCCGTCCATAAGGACATTTGAAAATTGGAGTCCGCCAATTATTGGATCGAGTATCAAGGCAGTCCAGCCTGCATTCTTGATATTTCTAGAATAATCTAGCTGATCGAAGATGATCGGTATTGACAACCAGTGGCAGGACCCCTTGGGGATGGGCCCTGTGGTATGTACCTTTACGGGCGCTGCACGTTTTGTTATGTGAAGTAAGTTCACTGTTTTTACTTCTTGTGGGAAGTTCTTTTGTTTCCTGGTGCTCTGCTTTCGGGGTTCGTTCTCGTCTTCGCTTGGTGTGTCGAGCCCCTTGTGTTCGGCATTGAGTCTGCCGGATTGTTTAAAAACCCAACAATCTTTGTGGGTATGGTTAGCAGGCTTCCCGGGAGTACTGTGTATCTGACATATCCTGTCCAGGCTTTTATTTAGGTTGGATGGATCGTCCCTGTTATCCTGGGGGGCGATTTTGCCTGATTTTGTCGTGAGCCTTTGAATCCGGCGTTGACCGCCGTGCTCTTTGGACTTTTGTCCTTAGTCCGGCGACGGTCCTTGTTGCGTCACGGTTTTCCGTTTCCATCCCTAGTTTCGGATGTACTTGGGTCGCTGGGGTTGCACCTTGCCAACCAGCTGTCCTCCCCTGCACAAAAGCGGGTCATGAGGTTTGTTAGTGCGGCCATTGTTCTTGGCTTTTCTTGGCCTAGGTGTCTGGCAAGCCATTCATCTCGGACGTTATGCCTGAAAGCTGCTAAGGCTTCGGCGTCCGGACAGTCGACTATCTGATTCTTTTTAGTGAGGAATCTATTCCAGAACTGCTGAGCTGATTCTCCGGGTTGTTGAGTTATGTGACTAAGATCGTCTGCATCCGGAGGGCGGACATAGGTCCCTTGAAAGTTTGCTCGGAAAGCATCCTCGAGCTCTTCCCAGCTTCTAATTGTGTTTTCGGGAAGGCTTTTAAGCCAATGCCGGGCTGACCCTTTAAGCTTAAGGGGTAAATATTTTATGGCGTGGAGATCATCTCCTCTAGCCATGTTTATGTGGAGGATATAATCCTTGATCCAAACTCCAGGGTCTGTTGTTCCATCATATGCCTCTATGTTTACGGGTTTGAATCCCTCTGGAAATTCATAGTCCAGGACCTCATCGGTGAAACATAGGGGGTGTGCGGCGCCCCTGTATTTGGGTGTGCCGGATTCTGATGATGGCTTCATAGCATTGCTTATGAGAGCTTGCTTTCTTGGCCCATAAATGGACCTGACTGGGCCATGATGTGAATCCTTAAGTGGGTCGCATGCCGATTTAAGTGCGGCGCCGCTTGCCGCTTTATGGGGTCGTCTATCCGACCGTGTGGCTTTCTCATTTTTTGAATGCGAGGGCTCTAGGGCCTCTTCGTCGAATTCAGGCAGTAGCTTTCTTTTCGGATAGCTTTTAGTGCTGCACTATCGCCGTATTTATCTGCGGTATTGATTACTTTGCTCCATCTAATCCGGAATGCATCTTCCGTTGTTTTTAGCTTTCGCTTCTGCTTTTTTAGGCTGCGTGCAGTTGCAATGAGCCTCTTGTGGAGATTCTTCTGCTCCATAGGTTTATCTGGCGTGAGGTCGTCCGGAATGCTGTTTTCGCCGGAGGAGGGATGTTCGGTTTCTCTATCCATGTTGCCTTGTTCGGACAGTTGCTCTAAGGCCTGCTCATCGTCTACCGGCTCGTCCTGCTCTACGGCTGGGTTTTTATCGAGGCGGGGCTTGGGTCGGCGTTTACGCCGACGCTTTGATTGCTTTTCGGGGGGTCGATCGCCCGTTCCATCCCCTTTTTCCTCGTTGTCGCTTCCTTTAGGGGTATCCACCATGTACACATCATGAGATGAGGTGGCTGTCTAATGCCCTATGGGCATTGGTTCATCGGTATCTCCTGCATCGTCATCCATGCTGTCGATGTCTCCGGAGTCGAAGTTGAGCACGTCGTTTAAATTGTCGACAGTGGCTACCAAGTGGGTGGTGGGTGGGCTTTGAATTTCTTTATCGTCCGTGTCCCATCCTCGCTGACCGTAGTTCGGCCAGGGCTCTCCTGACAAAGAGAGAGACTTAAGAGAATTCAGGATGTCGCCAAAAGGCGAGTGCTAAAAGATGTCTGCGGCGGTGAACTCCATTATCGGCGCCCAATCGGATTCGATCGGCAGGGGCGCGGGGGGTTCGGAGTTCGGAAAGGAGTCCGGATCCTCGGAGTCACGGATCATGCAGAGTGCGGGGCTAACGTTTGGCTCGATCGCCTTTGAGATCGAAGCCCCCGAGGTGACGTCCAACCGCTCATCCTCGATTGGTGCAATAGGCTCCGAGTTAGGGGTCGGAACCGATGTGTGTGCGGCCTCCAGGACACTGTCCGAAGGTAGAGCTAGATCATGCCCCTCGAGATAGTGCGGCGCGCTTGGCCGTGGATCGCACCCGTCGAAGATCAAGTCTCTGCGGATGTCAGCCGTGTAGTTTAAGCTTCCAAACCTGACTTGATGGCGAGGGGCGTAGCTTTCGATCTGCTCCAGGTGGCCAAGCGAATTGGCCCGTAGAGCGAAGCCGCCGAAGACGAAGATCTGTCCGGGGAGAAAAGTCTCACCCTGGACCACATCGTTGTTGATGATCAAAGGAGCCATCGGGCCTAAAGGCGATGACACAGAGGAACTCTAAATGAAAGCACCAATGTCGGTGTCAAAACCGGCGGATCTCGGGTAGGGGGTCCCGAACTGTGCGTCTAGGCCGGATGGTAACAGGAGGCAGGGAACACGATGTTTTACCCAGGTTCGGGCCCTCTCGATGGAGGTAAAACCCTACGTCCTGCTTGATTAATATTGATGATATGGGTAGTACAAGAGTAGATCTACCACGAGATCAAGGAGGCTAAACCCTAGAAGCTAGCCTATGGTATGATTGTTGTATATGGAGTTGATTGCCTACGGACTAGAACCCTCCGGTTTATATAGACACCGGATAGGGTTAGGGTTACATAGAGTCGGTTACAACGGTAGGAGATCTTGAATATCCGCATAGCCAAGCTTGCCTTCCACGCCAAGGAAAGTCCCATCCGGACACGGGACGAAGTCTTCAATCTTGTATCTTCGTAGTCCTGGAGTCCGGCTGAAGGTATAGTCCGGCTACCCGAACACCCCCTAATCCAGGACTCCCTCAGTACCCCTTGCACCCATATATACCTACGTATCGTAAAACTTCCAGAACGGAGATTAGATCAGGAGTTCCGCCGCCGCAAGCCTCTGTAGCCACCAAAAGTCAATCAGGACCCTGTTCTGGCACCCTGCCGGAGGGGGGGATCCCTCACCGGTGGCCATCTTCATCATCCTGTCGCTCTCCATGACGAGGAGGGAGTAGTTCACCCTCGGGGTTGAGGGTATGTAATAGTAGCTATGTGTTTGATCTCTCTCTCTCTCTCTCTCGTGTTCTTGATTTGGCACGATCTTGATGTATCACGAGCTTTGCTATTATAGTTGGATCCTATGTTTCTCCTCCCCCCTTCTCTCTTGTAATGAATTGAGTTTCCCCTTTGAAGTAATCTTATCGCATTGAGTCTTTAAAGATTTGAGAACACTTGATGTATGTTTTGGTGATCAACTTGCGGGTTCCGCCCATGAACCTATGCATAGGGGTTGGCACACGTTTTCGTCGTGATTCTCCGGCAGGAACTTTGGGGCACTCTTTGAGGTCCTTTGTGTTGGTTGAATAGATGAATCTGAGATTGTGTGATGCATATCGTATAATCATACCCACGGATACTTGAGGTGACATTGGAGTATCTAGGTGACATTAGGGTTTTGGTTGATTTGTGTCTTAAGGTGTTATTCTAGTACGAACTCTAGGGCTGTTTGTGACACCTATAGGAATAGCCCAACGGATTGATTGGAAAGAATAACTTTGAGGTGGTTTCGTACCCTACCATAATCTCTTCGTTCATTTTGCGCTATTAGTGACTTTGGAGTGACTCTTTGTTGCATGTTGAGGGATAGTTATGTGATCCAATTATGTTAGTATTGTTGAGGGAACTTACACTAGCGAAAGTATGAACCCTAGGCCTTGTTTCCTAGCATTGCAATACCGTTTACACTCACTTTTATCATTCTTTACCTTGCTGTTTTTATATTTTCAGATTACAAATACCTTTATCTACCATCCATATACCACTTGTATCACCATCTCTTCGCCGAACTAGTGCACCTATACAATTTACCATTGTATTGGGTGTGTTGGGGACACAAGAGACTCTTTGTTATTTGGTTGCAGGGTTGCTTGAGAGAGACCATCTTCATCCTACGCCTCCTACGGATTGATAAACCTTAGGTCATCCACCTGAGGGAAATTTGCTACTGTCCTACAAACCTCTGCACTTGGAGGCAACAGCGTCTACAAGAAGAAGGTTGTGTAGTAGACATTAGGGTGCTGTTGCCACGCCAGACCTAGTCAGCGGGTAGGCGTAGGGCACTGTGGCCACGCTGGCCCTAGTCAGCGGGTAGGTGGAGGACACTGTTGCCTCGTTCGACTGACTAGAGGCATGGACGGGGTACTGTGGCTTTGATCATTTTCTGGCGGATACTTGTCCCATCGTACGGCTGGGATGGGACGGCCGCTGACCCTTGGCCGGGTTTGGAGAACACGCCATGGGCGGTGCTGGCTTGCTGGAGAAGTCTCGAGCTTGGTCGTTGGGGCCGAGTTGAGGAGTCTGGCCGGGTCGGCCTGCTTGGCCGGGTCGAGCGACCTGGCTGAGTCGAGCAACTCGGCCAAGGTCGGGCCGAGTTGAGGGGTGATGCAGGCCCCGTTGTTTTTGAAAAGGATCCGGGTTCCGTTGCCTGCCTGGGGTTCATCCCCCCGATAGTAGTCACCGAAGCTATGAACGTCCGCCGTCTTCAGATGGGTGGGCCTTCGCAGTTTCCCCCCTTTGCAGAGGCAAACTTGGTGACCGCCGGGTCCGACAACACCCACTGTGTGCCAGCTTCCGGAAGCCGGATCGCGGCATCTCGGTCGTGGCAGGAAACCGAGGAGCTCGACGAATCTTGGGCAATCTTTCGGGCTTCGCACGGCTGCCACGTGGCGCGTGTGAGCCGGAAGGGCCTGACAGGCCACGCGCTCGATAGGACGGGGCGACGCCCTGGGGCCCGCCGCTGCATGCCCTCGGCCTATGCGCGTGGATTTATTGCAGCGTCCGCAGGTCGGTTGCCATTCTCCTGGCAGTTATTGTGTGCGTACCTGTGCACTTATTGCGGGAAAGTGGGTGGGGCGAGCGCAGATGATCCCACTTCCCCACCTTTCGAATTGCGGCCTATAAATTGGGGGTAAGGGGGCGGTGGAGATCATTCACGCTCGCACTCCCCTGCCTCTTCATCCTCCCTCTACTTCTGACGGTCGCTGCTAGCTACGACGCCTTCCATCCCGAGCAGGGCTTTCTTGCCATCTTCCTTTCCCTCTCCTTCTTCTTCACGCATAGGTTGATGGCGCTGCCGTCAGGGTCGTGCACTACAAAAAAAAGACACATCCGTGACATTTTGGGCCAAACAAATTTTTTTTCTGTCATACATATGACACTTCTATGACGATAATTGTGACAAAACCCGGTATCATCATAGATGTGGTGGGCTCCTACTTCTATGACAAAAAATCATGACAGAAAATGGGTTTTTCGTCCTGGGCGGGCCGGAGACGCAGTTGCATGACATTCTTTGGGCGTCCATGACAGAAAAATCCGTGGTAGAAGCGAGGGGGAGGAAAATTTCGGGGAGTTCCCGGTTACGGTGGGAGGTCGGGGGCCGAGCGATGCGCGTTTCTCTTGTACACATACACGCGTGTGTGCAAGGCGTTGGCTCTAACTGAACCCGAGTGAGGCGTTGGGCTCTAACTGAACCCGAGCGATTGCACTGCAGGCTACGCGTTACTGAACCCGAGCGATCGATCGATGGCTGTTAACTGAACCCGATCGAGCGATTCCTTGGCTACTGCTGCTAACTGAAGCTGATCAATGGGATGAACAATGAGCATTGCGCGGGGGGGGGGGGGGTGGGGGGGGGGTTGGATGAGCAGTGAGCGGTGGCGTTGCCTCTGGATGAACAAAACCCCGTGGTGTGGTGGAGGGCTGGATGAATAGTAGATGGTGGAGGGGTGCCTGTGGAGGGGTGGATGAACATGACCCCGTGGTGTGGAGGGCAGGATGAACAGTAGACGATGGAGGGGTGCCCGTGGAGGGGTGGTTGAACAGGACCCCGTGGTGTGGAGGGCTAGATGAACAGTAGACGGTGGAGGGGTGGTTGAACAGTAGCCGGTGGAGTAGCGCGCGGTGGAGGCTGGATGAACAGGAGCCCGTGGAGGCTGGAGGAGGTCGACAGTGGATGAACAGTAGCTCGTGGAGGCAGGAGGGGGTCGACGGTGGAGATGAACAGTATCCCGTGGAGTCCCGTTTTGCGGTACGCCACACCCCTCCCGATGAACAGGACCCTCGTTTCGACCGTAGCGCTCCAACACAAGTCTGTTTCCTCCGTTTTGTGGTACGCCACACCCCTCCCGATCAACAGGACCCCCGTTTCGACCGTAGGAGGTATGTTTCCTCCGTTTTGCGGTACGCCACACCCCTCCCGATCAACAGGACCCCCGTTTCGACCGTAGGAGGTCCGTTTCCTCCGTTTTGCGGTACGCCACACCCCTCCCGATCAACAGGACCCCCATTTCGACCGTAGGATGTCCGTTTCCTCCGTTGTGCGATACGCCAGGCCTCATTTCCATCGCCTCTTCCCTCCAAGCCCTCCTGATGAACACGACCACGCATTCCGTTCCGACCCATGAACACGACGACGACGCTGTTTCTCCGTTCCGACCCAGCCATGTACACGAGCCCTCGCCGTACGTATGCGCGAGTAGGCGTTTGAGACCCCGCCCGTATGTACACATACGTGGCCGTATTTTCTTTCTTGCACCCTGGCTGCTGTATGTATGTGTACATGCTACGTGCGCGCCTCTACTACGACACGTGCGCGCCTCTACATCGACCAGTATGTACGTACACGTTCGCGACCAGAATGTCAACGCTACGTACGCTTCGACCAGGTGGATCCCGACTGTCAGGCACTTCCTTGCCTGCGAAGATGTAGCTGGTGGGTCCCAGCAGTCAGGGGGCGAATCGTTTTTTTGCCCGGATGCACTTCCTTGCGTGCGAAGATGTAGCTGGTGGGCCCCAGCAGTCGGGGGGCTGGTGGGTCCCAGCAGTCAGGGGGGTGAATCATTTTGTTTTTTTGCCCGGACGCACTTCCTTGCGTGCGAAGATGTAGCTGGTGGGTCCCAGCAGTCAGGGGGAGAATCATTATTTTTGCCCGGACGCACTTCCTTGCGTGCGAAGGTGTAGCTGGTGGGTCCCAGCAGTCATGGGGGAAACGTTTTTTTCACGAAATACGGTGGCCCGTCCGGTGGGTCCCTGCTGTCACGTGGAGGAATCATTATTTTCCGCGTAATAAGGAGGCACTTCCTTGCTGCCGCCGTGGACCTAGCTGTCAGCCTCTCCACGTACAGTCCACGTCCGATGGAAGTCGTTCCTTGACCATGTTGACCATGCCGCGCCGAGAGCACCAAGGCAGTGGACGACGGCGAGGCCTAGGAAGGGGACGACACGGAGGCAGGGAAGACTCGGCAGTTGTTTCCCACGCGGAGGGGAGTACGACTGTACGAGGGTTTACTGGTTTGTCTGCCGTCGCCGGAGAATAACAACATGTGTGGTTGAGTAGAGGGATGGCTAGGCCAGCGATGGGAGTACGGTCGGGCGGTGAGGCCTACGCGGCAGCACAGCCGGCCGCGTGGAGGAGGGAGCAGGCAGTCCCGTCGGCACTTGTTTGAGCGGCTTGAGCATGAAGAGCAGAGATTGAAGAAGCACGACAGCCGTTGGATGGACATCCAACAGTCACTGCTCGCGTGTGTTGACTAAGTTGACAGGGCGTTGCATGTGCGTCAACCTTTTTTTATGAAAGCATACGCGTCAACCTGTAGTAGGCGCACAAGTCAGCCTCAAATCTGTGGAAAACAACATACAACCCATCTGCCATTATTTCTAATAATGTACAACCCATTTGCTAATTCTTAAGAATTTTTTTGGAGCCCATCTTCTTTTTGTTAGCATCACACCCCATATTGTGGCCACGGTTAAAAAGTATACGAAATTTTGCATATTTCGGTGCGGTCAACTGTTTTTAATCCAGAAATATCGATTCACATTCAAACTATTTTGAAAAATAATTTATATAAATATAAAATCCAAATAATTGTCCACGCATAAAAATCAATGGAATTTAAGATCTTGTAATGAAAAAAAATTGGAACTAATTCCCGACTTGATGTGTTTTAAAAATGTACAACCCATTTCTGGGCAAACCGAATGAAACTCTCCTCGTCTTGAAAGATTTGCAACCCAGCAGGGCCGATAAAGCAAGTAGGCCTTGTTTGGGTATTTCTTTAAAAAATAGAACTGGGCTAGCCATTTTCAGCAAAAAAAACATAATTGGGCTCATGATGTGGTAAACAAAAATAAAACCCTGGCTAGACGGGCCACAGCCCCCGCACAACCCCGTTGTTACCCTGATCCGTCGCTAAAACTAGTATAAATAACAACTGCTTGTTCCTAAAAAAAACTGCGTGACTTGCTGGGTCCCTGGTGTCAGCCGCTCGTAGTGTAATTCTCTCGTTTATTGACTACGTTGACAATGGCATGAGCCCCAGATGTCCAGCCTTTCCTATGAAAATTTAGAGCCCATTTGATGTGCTAGTTCGAAATAAGTTTGTGGGTGCTGGTGGGGGCTAATGACTTGGCTTCTGTAATGCACAGTGAGCTCAAGCAGCCGGCAAGAGTGTTGTTATTTCCCTTGGTTTGGATTTGTTACAATATTTCACTCTAAATTAAACGAATGGCAAGCCATTTGCCTTGTTTCAAAGAAAATATGACAGTCACAACCGAGTTGAAAAGGGAAGGAACATCTAACTCCAGCTTACAAACTGTACAAAAGCATGAGGGTTAATTGTTCATCAGGTTTACAAAAAAAACCAGATTGAAATGGGCAACAACATCTAACTCCAGCACTGTTTTCGGCAGTCACAGTCAAATGGATCAGCCAGGTCCATAGAATGAACATCCTGGGTCGTAAAATCTACTGGATTATGACCACAATATGTTGTAAATAGAAGCCCGGCATGTTCAGAAGCTCTTTTGCCCACCTAAAACTCCTTTTTTTGCTCTTCGACATACCCATCCGTCAAAACCATGCTGCTGATAAACTTAAGCCTGATGGACAATAGTAACCTCGCATTCAGTAGGAAGAATGTGACAAATCTTGTGTTTGCACCGTTGGCTACATATCGTTCTAGCGTTATTGTCTTCAATCGAATCTCATGAGAAGTGAGAAAATCCCAATGCTTACGAATCCACCGATTGGTTATAACTTTCTTACCCCGTCCAGTTGCCTAAATAGACATGAAGATTGAAAACAGTTAAGGTCTAAAAGAAGAGTGTCAAAAGAGCAACAGCTGAACGGT
The DNA here is from genome assembly GCA_034509565.1 of Triticum monococcum. Classification (NCBI taxonomy): domain Eukaryota; kingdom Viridiplantae; phylum Streptophyta; class Magnoliopsida; order Poales; family Poaceae; genus Triticum; species Triticum monococcum. The sequence goes on from CM067845.1 coordinate 431,402,745, forward strand.
TAATTCTAGTACACTATATGCGGGCTTCCAATGTGCGTGAAATTATCACCTTTATATACAACTTCTCCAGACATGGAAAGCATTACAGCAAGCCAATAATCTTGTTTAGATCAAAACTATTCATTTGGATATATAAGATCTTGACAGAATCCAACACCATTGATAGGCCATCCATGGAGAAACTCTTCATTGAGCATAGAACATAATATTAGTACAAAATGTGTACTCCAGGATGATATATAAATTATGCGCAGAAATTTAAAATGCAGCTTATGGTTACAAGTGTAGATGATAATATAAAGTACCTGAAGAACTGTGGAGCCAAACACCATATTGAAATGAGCACAAAGATCATGTATTACACCCAAGGTCTCCAGTTTAGGCGCAGAGAGGGCGGTTATTTGCAACGGTGAATAACTAGAATCAAGGATCAACCTTTGAAGTGAAGGGGCATCTTGGATGATGAGCTGCCTTCCATCAAAAAAAAATTCCAATTCTTACAAGGTTAGGCGACTTTATTTGGAGACAACCAATTCTAACTGTGGAAACAAGCACCAAGCACTCCAGCGCAGGGCAACTGGAGTGGATGATGCTGTGCAATGAGGCCTCCGATATACGAACCCGCACAAGTGAAAGTTTCTTGAGAAATGGGAGTTGAAGGTTTAGTACCAGATTGTCTGGTAGGTAGCACTGCGCAAAGGTGGCGGTGTGGAGAGAGGACGAGAACCCAGAGATGGACATCGGTGCTGATGGCACAAGTTCATGGCGTTCGGTATGTGGTATGTGATTTCCAGGGGAATAGTAGAACTCAAGTAGCTGTAGTTCTGTGAATTCAGGGGATTCCAGCCAGGCGTCCACCGTGCAGGGCATGGTATGCTTGCTCAGGTAGCATGACGGGATGCAGAGGCTTTGAACAGAGCCCTGGTGGGAGGAGATGATGGCTCTGGGGATTTCAAAATCATTGAAGAGAGATAGCTAACGATAGTCGAGATTAAGGGGAATGGCGCGCCATAGAGGGCGCCACCGAATTGAGAGGATTTGGGTGCGGAAGCAATCCTTGGTGGGGAGAAGCGAGATGATCTCCCCAAGGATGGCGTCTGGGAGATCGCTGATACGGTCCACCCGAGATTCTACGGGTTCCTGGGATCCGGTGGGGGCAGGGTCGCCGCTTCTCCCTGCGCTGCCAGGTGCGGGATCTACAACAGGCGTCGCCGCTGGCGGGAGCCTCATCTTCTTGGCGCTGGGGTCAGCCGACTCCATTTTCCTTGAGGGCGTCGCGTCACGCTCACGGATTTGATCAGAGTAACGAATGACGAGCCTAGTTGTAGTGCGAGCAAAGAAGAAGGGGAGCTGGGGGTTTTCTGTAGGAGTGAGGAAGAAGGGGAGCTGGGGTTTTCTGTAGGAGCGAGGAGGAAGAAGAGCACCCAGGTTTTTGGGGGGGGGGGGGGGGCGGTATGCTAGGTGTGGGTAGCGCATCTCATTCAGTAAATATATGGGCTTTTGAATTGATTTTACTATTTACTAGTGTGGATGGGCTGTTTTGTCTTGGGACCCGAGAAACAATTACTACTAGTACAGTGGAGACACTCTACAGCTAGCCAGAAAAACAATTACTACTAGTATAGTGGAGACACTCTACCGCTTCTAGCTCCTCCTAGGTCATTGAAACGTCTCCATCTACTGAATGCCGTTATACTTTTGTTCACCGACATGCGGGCCATGCAGCGTGCGGGCCCAAATGCCATCCACCAAATTAGAAGGCAGTATGCAGGCGGAGAGTCACCCCGGTCATAGCGCGGCAGTAACGAGCCGTCGTATCACAAAACCCCACCTCCCCTCAGTCTAAGTTTGACGGACGAAGCAACCATCATTTCACTATTCGCTGAATCCCCTTCTCCCTCACCGTCTTCAAGAAAGGCAACACTTGCATCTGCCACTGTTCTTCTCTCCGAACGAAGGGAAGGTAAGCGGATCCGTGATGTTGGTATATTTTTGTTCAGAGGAAAAAAAGAACTTTTGCAAAGCAGTAACCGATCCTCACTCTCTTTTTTGTTTCATAGTCATAGCGATTGTGTTTTCCTTTTAGTGGTCTCCTAGTATTCGTCAGTTTCATGATGGACCAAGGAGAATCAGGCAAAGATCTGCCGATATTGGAGCAAACGCGGGAGGCTGATCCCCACGAGACAGAGAGCTCCAAGAAGATGGAGGCAACCACCGAGGCGACCCCAGATACTGAGATGGTCAACGCCCCGTTTGAGGTTACAGCCCCCGTGGCACTGTAGGAGCAGTTTTCCCCCTTCGAGGATGTGCCCCCCCCCCCGCTGAGCTACCCAAGGTGATTTCCTTCTTTGCCGATCTCGATTGTGGTTTTTCATCTAAGTATGTGGTGATTTTTTTAGAAAAGGAAGTATGTGGTGATTAATAATGCAAAATTTTATTAGCTTCGATTGTCGTGGTTCTAAGTCTGACAGTGAGGTAGGGGGGTATGTATGAAGAGGCTAGACCTTAGCTATTGGGAAGCTGTAAGCACGCAAGGTTTACGAGTTCATGCCCTTCTCTGAGGAAGTAACAGCCCTACGTCTCGGTGCCCGGAGGCGGTCGATTGGATTATGCGTGAGTAAGATGACAGGGGTGCGAACCCTTGATACTGAGGAGGGGGGTGGCTTATATAGAGTTCGCCAGCCCTCTCCTGCCCTCAGTAATGCAGGGTTTAAGGTACATTTAAGGTGGGCGTTACTGATAACGTCCCTATTAAAGCGTCATAATGATCATAAAGGCTACTTAATAACCGACCGTTCGCCCACGGAGTGACTTGAGGTCTTCTGGCAGTCGAGTGGTTGGCTCCTTGGTCGAGTGACAGCTCTTGGTCGAGTGTCTTCAATCCGTCGAGTGGGATATCTCCGAGTTGTCTGGAAGGTGACTCCCTCTAAGGACGTCCTACGGTAGGGCTCTTAGGACGGGTCCGTGTCCCTACCGTAGGTACATGACTACATCATTAGCCCCCGAAGGGATCGAGGCTGGAGTGGAAAAAAAGGTTAGGGACCTTTTCATCCGACCCCACGGGTTATTATGAGTGCTTCATTCTGGGTCGACTGTCACGGATGACGTCATTAACCTTTTTCAGTCGTCTTGATCCGTTCCAGGTCTTTTGTCGAATGGATTTCTTCACCTGCGAGGCATCGAGCGCTGGCGTGCGCGGGATTGCCGTTTCGTCAAGTTGTTCTGCAGCTGGCGGAGATCGCGGGATTCGGATTTTTTGGGAAGCGCACGGAACGGGAGCGGCCGCAGTAATCGGGAGCGACAGTGCGAAGGCTCCTCGATCCCCGCGCCGCCTTTTTTGCCACGTATAGCGCGCGCGCCTGCCACGGGATTTGACTGGATAGCTCGGGCCTACCTGCCAGCCACTCGGGAGCGGCCCCTTATAAATAGTTGGCCCGGAGCCCCTCTTCAGTACGCGTGCTCATATCTTCCTCTTCCTCCTCTGTTTCTCCGTTGTCTCCTCCGCTTCCTTCGCTCTCGCCCCGCCACCACAAAACCAGCCCGAGACCTCGCCGGCGACAATGGTGAAGGGCAAGACGACCGCACTGGAGCGCGCAAAGAAGGCGGCGGCGGCGGGGAAGGGAAAGAAGTCCGCGCGCGGTGGTTCTTCCTCTCGGACAGCCCTGCCCAAGGGGTGGATCCAGGGCGACTGGATGCCCTTGGTGCTTCGTCAGGAGGACCTCGACGACCTGGTCGAGGGAGGAGTCATCCCCCACAAGGCGGCGCGTCTCCCGGGGAGAGAAATCGAGCCCCAGCCACGCGACGGTGAGCGCGTTCTCCTGGCGACTCACATTGACCGTGGTTTCTCTCTGCCGCCCCACTCTTTTTTCCGCAATTTCCTGAACTTCTTCGGGGCGCAGCTCCATCACTTCACTCCGAACTCTATAGTCTACCTTGCTGCTTTTATTTCTATGTGTGAGGCGTTCCTGGGGTGCCGCCCACACTGGGGACTTTTCAAGCACATCTTCACCGTTCGTTCTCAGTCGGTGAAGAAGGCTAAGTCGAGTGACGAGAGGACACAGGTGATCCAGCTGTGCGGGGGTTTGGCGATCCAGACAAGGGGGAAAAGTTGTTTTCCCTCCATCACCTTTCCGGAGTCAGTTCGCGGGTGGTAGGCGACGTGGTTCTACTGCCAGGATCAAGTGACCCCAGGGCAGTCGACTGGACTTCCACCCTTCACCCTCGACCGAGCCGAAAAGCCAGCTTCTCTGAAGGTGATGCCCGAAGAAAAGGCCCAGGTCAAGACACTGGCGGGTCGAGTGGTCGAACTTGTCTGAGAGGGCGTGACAGGGATGGACCTGCTCAAAGTCTTCCTTAAGAGGAGAATCCAACCACTCCAGGCCCGGGATCACCCGATGTGGCTGTACTCCGGCCTTGAGGACTCCACTCGGATCCACCCGGAGGAGGTCACCGACGAGATGTTGGAGGGGTGGCTGTCAAGCATTACAGGGAACAAGGACAACCCCCGAGGAGCTAGGAGGGTCATTCCACTCGACAACTCATATGAGGTCGATCAGGTATGTCTTTATGTTTCCGACTGAAATCTTGCTTTCTGCATTGGTCTTCTTTTGAGTGAGTCGACTGACTTTCCATTTTGCCTGCTGTCTTTCAGGCGACTACTGAGATGTATTCGACGCCCAACGGGGCATAGGGGTCGACTGAGGAAGGTGAGGGGAGCGGAGGTGAGAGCGGGGATGACCAGGGCGAGTGGGAGTCAGACGGCGAAGGAGAGGAAGGCGATGACATCTTCTCCAGCGAGGAGGAGGAGGAAGAGGCCGAACCTCCCCGCCCAGAGAGGTGGTCCAAGCTCGTGCACGACCCGGCGCAGGGACGTGGTCAGGCGACTGCCTCCGCCGGGCCATCGTCGAAACGCCCTCGGACCTCTTCTCCAACACCGACTGGGAAGGTTCCCAAGCAACCGCGCACGACGCAGTCCAAGCCGCCCAAGACTTTGCCAAAGATGAAGATAGCTGTCCCTGTCATCTCCGGGTAACAAGCCTTGACTTCTTTCGTCGATTGGAGGACAGATCCTCAGTCGACTCATTGTGCTGAACTGGCTAATTCTTCGAAATTTGCAGTGCTGCTACCTCCGAGGTCTCAGCCAAGGATGACGACCAAGAGATGGGGGACGCTGCAACCTCCAACCCTGGTACGATCATCGACGTTTTGTTTTTGAGTTGGCTTGGTCGTTTCTTGCAATTCTGGTCGACTGAAAGTTCTTCCTGCAGCCCCTCCTCAAGTTATCGACCTCCCGGATGACGATGACAACGAGCCGCTGAGGATAGGGAGGACCAAGAGGCCGTTGACTGACAGGGCTCTCCAGCCTGCTCTGGCGCTTGAGGCCGCGGCTCGGGACAGCGGCGATGCCCCTCGGGCCTCTGTGTCCTTCGCCAATCCCCTGTCGAGTGCGAGCCCTCGGCGTCGGCTGCCAATCCGACTGCCAATCCTCTGTCGAGTGCGCAGCCCTCGGCGTCGACTGCCGATCCGACTTCACTCTTTGTTGCGTACTCTGTCCCTGAAGACGAAGTGGCTACTGCGAAGGAGGCCATACGCCAGGCAGGGGTCATGATGGAACAGGTGAAGAAGGCTCGGGAGGCCAGCCAGGCGGCTTACGACGCGAGTTTGGCGCTTCAGAGTAACGTCCAGGTCAGTTGACTTGATGTTTGTTTGTTTGAAGAGTCTTTCTCTCTCTTTCTTTTCTTTTTGAAGATCTTTGTATCCGTACTTGTACACCCACTGGGTGTGTTTTCTCTTTGGTCGAACCAGTGGGGGCACGCTGAGTGCACCCACTGGGTGTAGTCCCCGAGACTACGGTGGACTGCTGGCAGTCGACTGTAGTCTGTATTTTGTGTTTGTGAATCCGTACTTCTTCATTCGGTTTGGTCTGCCAGGTCGAGTGGTCCGTGTCCTGTCGACTGCGGGCAGTCATTTTTTTGGTCGATCTAGTGGGGGCACGCTGAGTGCACCCACTGGGTGTAGTCCCCGAGACTGCGGTCGAATGTTTTTGATTCGGCTGTGGTCTTAAAACGTCGCCATTGTTCCTTAGTTACTCGGAAGCAACTTATTTCGAACGTCTGTCGGCTGGTTTTTCCTTTTGCAGAGATCCTGCGAACTTGCCGCTCGTTATGCTGAATTGGAGAAACAGAAGATCCAACTGGACCTTGATCTAGAGCTGGCCAGGACGGAGTTGCAGAAGGTCAGGGAGGGCGCCGCAGGTAAAGCGACTTTGTCGACTGATCTTGTTTTCAGACTTGGGCATTCCTTTGCTGTTTCCAATTCAATCGCCGTTTCTTTGTAGGAGAATTGGAAAGGGTTTTGGCGAGGAAGGACCAGGACCTGGCTATTGCCCGCAAGGCGGCTGACGACAAGATGGCTCTGGCCGAACAGAAGCTGGCTTCGGTCGACCAGTTGGAACAAGAGAACATTAGGTTGCAGACCGCTCTGACTGATGCCAACAAGCTGACTGCCGGTTGGAAGAAGAAGAACCTCCTCTTGGGCGAGGAGATGGAAGGCATCGCCCGCAGGAGGGACGACCTGGAGAGCTACCTGAGGAGCCTCGCCAAGAGGCTGTACATCAAACTTGAAGGTGCACGCCTAATTTTGTCTGTTTTGTACTTTTCGTGTCGACTCAATCTTGTGATCGTTGGCTTATCTTTAGGTCTTGTGTGCAGAACTCGGTCAGAACTTCGAAGAGGAGACCGGGCGGATCGAAACGGGTCTAGACCCAATCAATTCTCCGGTGAAAGACGATACTGCCATGAACCTGCTCCGACTGGAATCTCGAATCGACGGCGCCATGGATTACTTGGCTCGACTGAAGGTTGCCGTGTCGCGGATTGACTCGACACTTTGGCCAGAATCCGCGCTCCAGAATGACCTCGAGTCTCTTATGGCTCAACTTGACAAAATCCCCGATCGGGTGTAGGAGTGGAAGAAGTCCTCTGCTCGGTGCGGCGCTGACGTGGCTCTATCCTTAGTCCGCGTTCATTGCAAGGAGGCGCGAGAAGAAAAGCTGGCCGCCATCCAAGTCGCCAATACCAAGAGGCACAGCTTCCAGGACTTCATGGAGACCTTCATCGCTGCAGCTACTCGCATTGCGGACGGAATCGACCTGGATGAGTTCGTCGCTCCTGCCAGCCCTCCTCTTGAGGAGTGAGAAAACTTTTTATGCTTTTCCTTAAATTAGCCTCGGAATGCCGAGTGGACTTGTAATCGTTTAAACTCTGCCGAGCTGAGGGCTCGAGTACTTTGATTCGGGGCCCGGGGCCTTTTAAGCTTTATCCGAACTTTATTTTTGCTGAATGTCTCCGTGGTCTGGAACTGTCGTGAGAGGCTTGATGGCCGACCCCCACCCTGTTGTTGTACATTGTATTTGTGGCGGAGCTTTTGGGAGAAGGCGGAAGTCGACCCACACTCCGTTGTTGTACATTGTATTTGTGGCGGAGCTCTCGGGAGAAGGTGGCAGTCGACCCACACTCCGTTGTTGTACATTGTATTTGTGGCGGAGCTCTCGGGAGAAGGTGGCAGTCGACCCACACTCCGTTGTTGCACATTGTATTTGTGGCGGAGCTCTTGGGAGAAGGTGGCAGTCGACCCACACCCCGTTGTTGTACATTGTATTTGTGGCGGAGCTCTCCACTCGGTAGGATTTTTCAAACTTAGGCGAGAGTCTGACTGCAGCTAAGTCTCTTCGTGGAGAACTTAGGCGAGTGCTGAACTGCAGCTAAGCCCCCGAGTGGGAGGATCGCTCTCCACTCAGTAGGATTTTTCAAACTTAGGCGAGTGTCTGACTGTAGCTAAGTCTCTTCGTGGAGAACTTAGGCGAGTGCTGAACTGCAGCTAAGCCCCCGAGTGGGAGGATTGCTCTCCACTCGGTAGGATTTTTCAAACTTAGGCGAGTGTCTGACTGCAGCTAAGTCTCGTCGTGGAGAACTTAGGCGAGTGCTGAACTACAGCTAAGCCCCCGAGTGGGAGGATTGCTCTCCACTCAGTAGGATTTTCCAAACTTAGGCGAGTGTCTGACTGCAGCTAAGTCTCTTCGTGGAGAACTTAGGCGAGTGCTGAATTGCAGCTAAGCCCCCGAGTGGGAGGATTGCTCTCCACTCGGTAGGATTTTTCAAACTTAGGCGAGTGTCTGACTGCAGCTAAGTCTCGTCGTGGAGAACTTAGGCGAGTGCTGAACTGCAGCTAAGCCCCCGAGTGGGAGGATTGCTCTCCACTCGGTAGGATTTTTCAAACTTAGGCGAGTGTCTGACTGCAGCTAAGTCTCGTCGTGGAGAACTTAGGCGAGTGCTGAACTGCAGCTAAGCCCCCGAGTGGGAGGATTGCTCTCCACTCGGTAGGATTTTTCAAACTTAGGCGAGTGTCTGCCTACAGCTAAGTCTCGTCGTGGAGAACTTAGGTGAGTGCTGAACTGCAGCTAAGCCCCCGAGTGGGAGGATTGCTCTCCACTCGGTAGGATTTTTCAAACTTAGGCGAGTGTCTGACTGCAGCTAAGTCTCGTCGTGGAGAACTTAGGCGAGTGCTGAACTGCAGCTAAGCCCCCGAGTGGGAGGATTGCTCTCCACTCGGTAGGATTTTTCAAACTTAGGCGAACCGGATTCGCAACTAAGTCACCCACTGGGGGATTTCGGATACATACAACGGTGACAACAATTATTGGAACACTCTTATTTCTGATAAAAATGAACCTTAGGAGTTTTTCTTATTACATCTGGTTTAAGGGCGGACTTTAAGTGTAAAAGGGGCGGAGAAGCTCCGCGTTCCAAGCTCGAGGTTCGTCGATTTATTGATCAACATTGTAAAGGTGATATGCTCCGTTGTGGAGGACTCTGGTGATGATGAAGGGGCCTTCCCAAGTGAGAGCGAGCTTGTGAGGTTTCTATTGATCCACTCGGAGGACCAAATCTCCTTCTTGAAAGGCTCGACTCTTCACATTCCGGGCGTGGAATCGACGCAAGTCCTGCTGGTAAATGGTCGATCTGATCATTGCCATCTCCCTTTCTTCCTCCAAGAGGTCGACTGCGTCTTGCCGGGCCTGCTCTGCTTCATCTTCGGTGTAAAGTTCAACTCGAGGCGCATTGTGAAGGAGATCGCTTGGCAGGACGGCTTCGGCTCCATAAACCAGAAAGAACGGGGTCCTTCCAGTCGACCGGTTAGGGGTAGTCCTTAATCCCTACAGCACTGACGGAAGCTCGTCGACCCAAGCGCCTGCCGCGTGCTTGAGATCGCGCATCAACCGAGGTTTTAGCCCTTTGAGAATCAGACCATTTGCTCTCTCAGCCTGTCCATTCGACTGTGGATGAGCGACTGAGGCATAGTCGACTCGTGTGCCTTGAGAAGCGCAAAATGCCCTGAAATCGTCCGGATCAAAGTTTGACCCGTTATCAGTGATGATGCTGTGTGGGACTCCATATATGAATGTCAACCCTCTGATGAAACTGATAGCGGTGCTCGTGTCAAGGCTCTTTATGGGCTTAGCTTCGATCCATTTGGTAAACTTGTCGACTGCCACAAGCACATGAGTGAACCCACTCCTGCCCGTTCTCAAGGGGCCAACCATGTCCAATCCCCAGACGGCAAAGGGCCAGACGAGCGGAATGGTTTTCAGGGCTGACGCGGGCTTGTGCGACATGTTGGAGTAGTACTGGCAGCCTTCGCACTTGTTGACTATCTCCTTTGCCATCTCATTCACCCTTGGCCAATAGAATCCAGCTCGGTATGCTTTAGCCACAATGGTCTGAGAGGACGCATGGTGACCGCAGGTTCCTGAGTGGATATCGTTGAGGATTATTTGACCTTCTTCTGGCGTTATGCATTTCTGGCCAACTCCGGTCGCACTTTCTCTGTACAGCTGTCCCCTTATGACTGTGAAGGCCTTAGATCGGCGGACGATCTGTCGAGCCTCCTCCTCGTTCTCTGGGAGTTCTTTCCTTAGGATATATGCAATGTATGGTATCGTCCAGTCGGGGGTGACTGCCAAGACTTCCATGATTAGGTCGACTACTGCAGGCACTTCAACTTCAGTCGGGTCCGCGGCACTTTTCGGCTGCGGGGCTTCTTCTGTGAAAGGATCTTCTTGTACTGACGGCGAGTGAATGTGTTCCAAGAACACGTTGCTTGGAATGGCTTCTCTCTTGGAGCCTATCTTTGCCAAATCGTCAGCTGCTTGGTTTTTCAGTCGGGGGATGTGGTGGAGTTCCAACCCCTCGAACTTCTTCTCTAGCTTCCGTACTGCATTGCAGTATCCAGTCATTGCCGGACTCCTGACGTACCATTCCTTCATCACTTGATTAACCACCAGATCTGAGTCGCCATAGACCATGAGGCGACGGACGCCGAGTGAAATGGCCATGCGCAACCCATACAAAAGTGCTTCATACTTTGCTTCGTTATTGGAGGAATCGAAGTGAATCTGGAGGACGTATCTGAGCTTATCTCCTCGGGGGGAGACCAGAACTACCCCCGCGCCCGAACCATTCAACATCTTGGATCCATCGAAGAACATAGTCCAGTGTTCTGAGTGAACTTGAGTCGGAAGTTGCTGTTCAATCCACTCGGCGATGAAATCCGCGATCGCTTGAGACTTGATGGCTTTCTTTGCTTCAAACTTTATGTCTAAAGGAAGGAGTTCAATCGCCCACTTGGCCACTCGACCAGTTGCATCTCTGTTATGCAGGATCTCCGATAATGGGGCGTCGCTGACGACTGTAATGGAGTGGTCAGAGAAATAATGTGCAACTTTCTTCGTGGTCATGTAAATCCCATATACAAGCTTCTGGTAGTGGGGGTATCTTTGTTTTGAAGGGGTCAAAACTTCAGACACATAATAAACAGGGCGTTGAACTTTGAAGGCCTTCCCTTCCTCTTCTCTCTCGACCGTAAGTACTGTACTGACAACTTGTCCCATGGCTGCAATATAAAGCATCAGAGGCTCTTTGCTGATTGGAGCAGCTAGCACCGGCTGGGTGGAGAGCAGAGCTTTGAGCTCTGCAAATGCTGCATCAGCTTCTGGAGTCCATTCGAACTTGTCAGACTTTTTCATCAGTCGGTAAAGAGGCAATGCTTTTTCACCGAGTCGAGAGATGAATCGACTTAAGGCGGCCAAGCAGCCTGTAAGTTTTTGGACATCATGCACATGTACGGGACGCTTCATCCGGAGTATGGTTCTGATTTTTTCAGGATTAGCGTCGATTTCCCGTTCGGAATCAAGAAAACCAAGTAGCTTGCCACCTGGAACTCCGAATGTGCATTTTGACGGATTGAGCTTGATATCGTACCTCCTGAGGTTGGCGAAGGTTTTAGTAAGGTCAGCCCGTAGGTCGGAACCTTTCCGGGACTTGATTACGATATCGTCCATGTACGCCTCCACATTCCGACTGATTTGAGTGAGTAAACACTTCTGGATCATTCTCATGAATGTGGCTCCGGCGTTCTTGAGGCCGAATGGCATGGTGACGTAACAGAAGCATCCGAATGGAGTGATGAAAGCTGTTTTGATTTCGTCGGGCCCATACAGACGGATCTAATGGTACCCGGAGTAGGCATCTAAAAAAGACAATCTCTCACATCCCGCAGTCGAGTCGACAATTTGATCGATGCGAGGGAGAGGAAAATGATATTTTGGGCAGGCCCGATTGATGTGCTTGAAATCAATGCACATGCGGAGTGACTTGTCCTTCTTGGGGACCATGACAACATTGGCGAGCCACTCGGAGTGGTAGATCTCTCGAATGAACTCAACTGCTAAGAGCCGAGCCACTTCTTCGCCGATAGCTTGTTTTTTCTGGACGGCGGACCGCCGCAGATGTTCCTTCACGGGTTTGAACTTTGAGTCGACTCGCAGGCGATGCTCAGCCAGCCCCCTGGGAACTCCGGGCATGTCAGAGGGTTTCCATGCGAAGATGTCCCAGTTCTCACGGAGGAGCTGGATGAGCGCTTCTTCCTATTTGGAGTCGAGCGTTGTTGAGATGTGAGTCGGAGCTGCGTCGGGGTCGGTCGGGTGAATGTGGACTGTCTTCGTTTCGCCGGCCGACTGAAAAGCTGATTCGGAGGCAGGCTTCTTAGCCCGCAGCAACTCACTCGGGTCGGCAGTCTTTTGGTACTCTTTCAGCTCGACTACTGCCATCTGAGCGTCGGCGATCTTTGATCCCTTCTGGAAACATTCTTCTGCTTTCCTCCGGTTGCCCGTAACAGTGATCACACCTCTGGGACCAGGCATCTTTAATTTAAGATACACGTAGCATGGTCGAGCCATGAAGCGTGCATAAGCCGGCCTGCCCAAGATGGCGTGATAAGCACTCTGGAAGTCCACAACTTCAAATGTTAACTTTTCCTTGCGGTAATTCTTTGAATCACCGAAAACCACATCAAGAGCAATCTGGCCGAGTGACTCGGCTTTCTTCCCAGGAATGACTCCGTGGAAGCTCATGTTACTGGTGCTGAGTCTGGACATCGGAATGCCCATTCCTTTCAAGGTTTTTGCATACAGTATGTTCAGGCCACTGCCACCATCCATCAGGACTTTGGTCAGTCGAGTGCCTTCGACAACTGGGTCGACCACCAAAGCTTGCCTCCCAGGGGTGGCAATGTGTGTTGGATGATCGGATTGGTCGAACGTGATGGCCGTCTGGGACCACTTTAGGTAACTGGGAGTTGCAGGGGCAACCATGTTCACCTCCCGGTTTATGACTTTCAGTCGACTTTTGCTTTCGACATCGGCAAAAATCATCAGGGTGGAATTGACCTGGGGGTATCCATCGTCGCTATCATCCCTGTCCTCAACTTTGTCTGGCTCTTTTTCTTTATCCTTGGGCTGCTTGCCCTGAAACTGCTGGATCAGGAGCCGGCATTGTCGAGTGGTATGTTTGGGGTAAATAAAATTACCCTCTTCATCTTTCTTGGTGTGGATGTGACATGGCAGATCCAAAACATCATTCCCATCCTGATCTTTGACTTTCTTGGGCTTCCAAGTGCCCTTGGGTTTCCCCTTGAAGTTTCCCTGGGCCACGGCCAGGGCCTCCCCGGGAGCGGCTGGCTCGGCCTTCCGCTTCTGCTTCCGACTGGAATTTCCTCCGGTTTCTTGGGCGATTGACTTAAGTTTGCCGCTTCGGAGTCGGTCCTCGTCTTCCCCATTAGCGTACTTGGTGGCAATCTCCATCATCCGATTAAGGGACATCTCTCCGGTCCGGCCAAATTTCAGATTCAACTCCCTGTACTTGACGCCTTCCTTGAAAGCGCAGACTGCTTGATGGTCAGGCACGTTCTCGACCGAGTGGTGCAGTGTGATCCACCTCTGGATGTATTCCCTCAGTGTTTCATTCGGCTTCTGTACGCAAGACCGCAGCTCCGTAAGGCCTGCAGGGCGCTTGCATGTCCCTTCGAAGGTTGTAACAAACACTCGGGAGAGATCCTCCCAAGTGTAAATGCTGCTGGGCGCCAGCTGATTCAGCCACGCCCTAGCTGAGCCTTCCAACATGAGGGGTAAATGCTTCATGGCCACCTCGTCGTTGCCGCCGCCGATCTGCACAGCCACTCGGTAATCCTTGAGCCACGTGTCAGGCTTGGACTCGGCGGTGAACTTGCTGATTCCAGTCGCCAGCCGGAAGTTGGGTGGGATCACCGCGGCTCTGATGGCTCGACTGAAACACTCATGCCCCAAGGCATGTGCCCTGCTGCCGGTGGGCGTATCTCTGTTGTGGCCCTCTCGATGAGCCCTGTTCCTGTCCACCAAACCTTGAACGAGGATGGATCTCGCGTCAAAGCCTGGGTCTCTGGGGTCGACTGGGATCTTCTGCCCAGTGTGATGAGGGCGCCTGTCGTCTCGATGCTGAGGTGCATATGATCCACTCCGCGGAGGAGGGGACGGCACCCGACGCCCATCATCACGGTCGAGTCGGTGATCATATTGCTCGTTCCCCCTATACCGATCGTGCCGGTCTCCTCGCCCCTCACGCCTCGGGGGTGATCTCGGGCTGTGAGCCGACTGGACGGTCTCCGTTGCGACGGATCGACTGTGGATCCTGTCCCGTGACTGAGAGACGGCGGAGTTCTGATTCCCCGCTGCTCGGAGCAATGCTCTGATCTGCAGCAATCCTCTTCCGGCCTCCGACTGGGAGGGCTGGATCGACTCCGCTATGCGGGCCGCGACAGCCAGGTTCTGAACCGGAGTTCGGTACACCTGTGGTGGCGGGAAGAGCTGCCGTCGACTGGGTTCGGGTGCCCGCTGGCGTCGACTGGACTCAGGAGCCTGCTGGCGTCTGACACGCCCGCTCGTCGAGAGCCCGCTGTAGATTCTCCAGTCAAGTGCGCTCGGCTAGATTAGCCAAGCGCGCATCCTCCAAGGCCCGGGCCTCGGGGGTTTCTCCAACAATAGGTGTGTAGGCGCGTCCATGTTCTGGCGACGAAGCTCCTCCCGTTGCAACGACGTAAGAGGCTCGGGGAGGTATTCATCGTGAGGGTGCGACGGATCGCCCCTGTTGGCACCATCGTTAGCGCGAGGGAATCCGGGGGGACTGCGTGTCCCCTCGACCGCCAGGACCTCCGCCAGGGGGTCGCTGCTGTCGCACTCGGAAGCGGACTCCATGGAGCCAGTCGACAGATCGAACAGGCCGCAGAGGGATTCGCCAGGCTCGATTGCAGCGATCTGCTGGGTCGCCAACTGGCGGGCCACAGCGCGCTTCATCCACCGCTGGAGCCTCGACCGGCCCGAGCGCTTGCGCTGGCGGGAGACAGGACGGGGAGGTGGCACGGGAGTCGACCGATACGGGGTCGATGGCTGCCTCAGGAGGACGCCACGGACGCACGCGCGGAAGTGCGTCGCACCGCGGACGGGGAGCGCGTCGACGTCAAGCGGCGCCTCCTGGAGCCAAGCGGAGTCGTCGGGGATGAAAGCAAGTCGGCCGAGACGGATCTCGCGGCCCTCCGCCAAAGCTCCGCAGGAAAACATGATCGAGTGGATCGGAAAAATCGCAACTTCTCCAATTAGGCGCTAAGACTAAGGCCCCACGGTGGGCGCCAACTATCGTGGTTCTAAGTCTGACAGTGAGGTAGGGGGGTATGTATGAAGAGGCTAGACCTTAGCTATTGGGAAGCTGTAAGCACGCAAGGTTTACGAGTTCAGGCCCTTCTCCGAGGAAGTAACAGCCCTACGTCTCGGTGCCCGGAGGCGGTCGATTGGATTATGCGTGAGTAAGATGACAGGGGTGCGAACCCTTGATACTGAGGAGGGGGGTGGCTTATATAGAGTTCGCCAGCCCTCTCCTGCCCTCAGTAATGTAGGGTTTAAGGTACATTTAAGGTGGGCGTTACTGATAACGTCCCTATTAAAGCGTCATAATGATCATAAAGGCTACTTAATAACCGACCGTTCGCCCACGGAGTGACTTGAGGTCTTCTGGCAGTCGAGTGGTTGGCTCCTTGGTCGAGTGACAGCTCTTGGTCGAGTGTCTTCAATCCATCAAGTGGGATATCTCCGAGTTGTCTGGAAGGTGACTTCCTCTAAGGACGTCCTACGGTAGGGCTCTTAGGACGGGCCCGTGTCCCTACCGTAGGTACATGACTACATCATCGATGCCATGGTATACATAGTGGTTTAAATAACTTGTGTTTCTTATACTAAAAAGTAATTCAGAATTTGTTTCTGTTTCAATTAGAGCCCTGATACAGACAAGGATTGTGTGGTTGTACATGTCACTCGCTATGAGGCGGATGACCTGAATATACGCACTGGGAAAACAGAGTTCTTAGGCGGTTGGATCCTGGAAGCCATTTGCGGTTATACCAATGAAGAGTTGTATTCCAGCCTCACTGTTGTCAGGCGTGTTGTCCAGGGTGTACTGAAGCACAAGAAGTTCAGAGCTACTCCTTTGTTTGTGAGGAATACTGTTCTTATCAAGCTTACGCAGGAAGATGACGTGGCATGCCTCCACAAACAAGTTTATAAGTGGCAAGGCCACAAGGTTGTCTTCATGAAGGTTCACAGGATTGAGCTGCTGCGGGATGTCCTCGATGATGTTCATGGCAAGGTCCGTCTTGTGTCTAGCCCAAATTAGATCGAGGCATGAAATAGTTGCCCCAGCTAGTGTTTAATAGTAGTTTGGATTGTGTCTAATTATCCGAACCTTGCATGTTATCGACCCCTCTGGGGCTAGTACTCTGTTTGAATCCGTCTATGGGAACTGCTGCTACTTTTGTGTGCCCGTGAATCATGTGAGAACCATCGTAATTGTTGCCGAAACAGATGCGTCCTCACTAGTTTTTTCATGAATATGGCATGGTAAGACATAAGTTGTCGCGGTTTATCATACGAGCAGTGTGTGTTTTGATGAAATAGAGCACTCGTTTGAGAACCGTGCGCCGACGTATACATAAGTACTTGTAAACACTGTTGGTGCTACCCCACTTGTAAGTAGTTGTGCAAAACACGGCACATTGGCTCAGCTCGCTTCAACACTAGGCTATCGACCAGCTAACAATCAACAATCTGCTGTCTGACATATAAGCAACTATGTATCTTGTTACATTGGTTCATGCAGTTAATTGAGGCCACAATGTAATAAATTCCAAACATTCACACGCTAGTCCAGCGCTCATGTGGAACACTCACATTAAACTCGTCTTCATAAAAAACTTGAAAAGCATAAGTTCAGCAATTTTATACATCTCAATGATTCATAGAACATATCAAACATATACTAGTTCACAGCAAACGACAAAGTTGTGAGAAGGTTTACAAATCAGGAAAAAACAAGCAAGGCTTCTCTCTGAGCAAAGGGCCTCCCGACAGGCTTAAATTTCCTGGAGTTCACTCTGGTTTTTTCTTGTTGCCACCATTCAGGGTTAGGTTCTCTCATTCCAGAATAACCAATTATAATTGTGCTCTCAGCTGGAATGCTGAACTGAACCATGCAGTGTACTGACCAGGTGAAATTCTTATGCATTCCAGTAAATTTAAGCACCGCTATTTGCAGAAATAAGTAGACCACAATGCCTCTTGTCCGCGCACATGTCCAAAAAACTGCCATGCAGCCGTGCCAGCTAGTCCTCGGTCCATGGATGAACTGGTAGAAAGTGCATTCCGGACTAGGATGCAGTTGCTTTCGCTCGTCCTTGCACTGCAATCAGGAAGTAAAACGTACGAATCAGCTTCTTTTAGATTGCGTTGGTCATTCTACCTTAGTTACTACCAATGTAGGGATACCTTGAAGACGGGAGGTTAGACGACGGTAACGAGGGATAGCCATCTCATTTTGCGCAATTGTACTAAAACTGAGGTGTGTGCTTTTGGTTGCGCGGATAGAAACGATACGGAGAAAGACATCCCGAAACGATATGGACACAGACATCCTTGTTTGCGCAAATAAGAACTACGGTTATTTAAACAGTGACAGATATTACTACTTTCCCCCGTTTCCTCTTAGAACCAAGTCCTAGATTCATGCTACAGCTTTCCCACTTTCTTCCCTATTTGAACCAACACTTTGAGTCAACTGTATGAAATAGCTTTACTTCTAATAATAGTAGAAGTCTAGGTGGCTTTGGAACAGCGGACAGAAGTAGAAAAGGATCCACACGAAGGGAGCTGGGGCAGTAGAGCAAGTCAGATTTCGAAGGAATATATAGCTGAGGGTCGTCGGCATGTCGCAAAGACAGCGTCGGGAGGCCGCATCTTGGCCACAATACCGCAGGGAGGAAGAAGGGGTCGGAGGCCCTCCCAAGCCGGCGCTCTCTCGGAGAGAACGGCACGGCCACCGATCGGGACGCGTGGGCATCCGTTGGTCTCCTCCCTCGCCGCCGACGACAGCGTGAACGATGCACCTACACCCCTGCCAGGTCGAGGTTGTCTGGCCGGATTTGTGACCAGCCATGAGCTGAGAGAGAGTGTGGCCACCTATGTGTTGCTTAGATCTGGAGAGCATGAGAGAGTGAACGAGAGGAACCCTAGTAAAGCAAGCGCTAAGGCTCCTGCTTTTATATATAGTGGAGTGATTTTGTTGTACCAGCTTTAAAAAATGCGCTCCTACGTGTACCCGCGAGTGGGTGCGAGAGAACTAGTGCGTGCGTGCACCGCTTCTCTTCGTGAGAGTACAATATACTATGCCCAAAGAACGTTCGCCGCAAGAGTAATAGTACAAGTGTGTGATGTGTGAGCTAAAATAAAATGTGCGCGCCGTCTTTTGTTTTTTAGAAGTTCTGAGGGTAGGGTGTGAAGAGCACATATGTGCGTGACGTCTACCTGCAGATAGACGGTGGGTGTGACGTGCGAGTTTGCGAGAGGACTCGGGAGAGTCGTGACTCATGAGGGTGCGTGTGCGTGAGAGAGAGGGGGGCACGTATCAATGCAATGCATGTGTCCGTAAATCATTATCTGACAAACGTTCGCCACAAGCCTTTTCCTAACGAACGCCGTAAGAACCATTAGATTGGCATCCAATACTGTCAGTTTTGCTATGTCATTTAACAGAACAACCACTCCTCCTACACACAAATCTTCCACGTGAGTGTTAGCAACTGCAGTGTGCTCCACCCGTTCCGAAATGCAGTGTGTCGGTGTCAAAACCAGCGGATCTCGGGTAGGGGGTCCCGAACTGTGCGTCTAGGCCGGATGGTAACATGAGGCAAGGGACATGAAGTTTTACCCAGGTTCGGGCCCTCTCGATGGAGGTAAAACCCTACGTCCTGCTTGATTAATATTGATGATATGGGTAGTACAAGAGTAGATCTACCACGAGATCGAAGAGGCTAAACACTAGTAGCTAGCCTATGGTATGATTGTTGATGTGTATGTTCTATCGACTAGCCTGGCCCTGGTTTATATAATGCACCAGAGGCCTAGGTTAACAAGAGTCCTAGCCGAATACGCCGGTGGGGAGAAGTCCTTGTCTTGATCGCCAAGTCTTTGTGGAATCTTCCTTGTATGCGGCAGCTGTCCGAACTGGCCCATGAGTATACGACCATGGGGGGCCTCGGCCCAATCTAATAGATCGGGAGACGACGTGGTGAGTACCCCCTAGTCCAGGACACCGTCAGTAGCCCCTTGAACCGGTCTTCAAGTTAGGGACGCTCCTCGATTCTTCCGAACTGTTCTTCATCTTTGGTCGTCGGTCTTGAAAATTGGTTCAACAAATCTTCTTTATCTTCGATCTTGGATCACCGAAATGCATTCGATGAGTTTACATGTCAGGTATCTGAGGAGCCCCTTTAAGTTTTCGGCCTTTACCAATGCCTTGTTATTTTTATGCCACACCTCGGGTTTGAAGTTGTTCCCGGGCAGCAACGTCCTCTTGCGTCCGAGCCCAACGCCGGACTGTATTCGAGGTATCTTTTGCATCCGAGCACCAACGCCGGACCGCTTCCCGGCTCTAATGCCGGAATGTATCCGAGCTCCAACGCCGGACTATGTATCCGAGCTCCAACGTCGGACTATGTATCCGAGCTCCAACGTCGGACTGTATCCGAGCTCCAACGCCGGACTGTATCCGAGGTGTCATAAATCACCTTGGTTCAAAGAAGTTTGAAGGAGTTTAGCCGAGCTTAATGCCGGAAATGCCCTCTATGGAGCCAGCCACTAGCGCCCGAGTTTTATGCCGGACTGCTTCCGAGGTGGTGCACCACCCCTAATGTGGGCCGATTTTTGTGAATATATTTTATTGGTGCAATTTATTCTCTGCCGAGATATATAGCCAGTAGCCCTCAAGGTGTGTATCGGTCTAAAACCCGAGATGCACCTGAAGGATGACGTAAGACTGCTGATCCCAGTAGCCGCTGAGACTCAGGTTGATTTACAAAATCGGCCTGAGGATCAAGTCCAAGCTCAGCAGAATACTTCGGGATACTAAAAGCGGCGTGCTCAGTCCTCGAGACTCAGGTTGGGTGCGGCCGACCAACCTGAGGATCAAAATCTCCTCGGAAACTATATTGCACATAAAATTTTCTGCATTGGACAAGCAATGCAGTAGCCCCCGAGACACTGGTCGGGTGGCAACACCGGATCAGGGGATCGATGTGCCCCTTTAATATTTGTAAATAATAAGCCCGAAGCCCAGTAGCCCCTGAGCCTTAATGCGGGCACGGGTGGCCGAATTAAGGATCAATATCCATAGTAAAATCACAAATTATGTGTAATGACTCTATGTATCCAAGTAGTTTACGTCATTAATGCTCGGATCCGCATTGTACAAAACTTTGTTGACCGACCATCGACTTCCACCTCCTCGGCCAGTAGCCGAGGAGTATTTGTCCTACTTTATAAAGCCTTTATGACGGCAAAGATTTACAACAAACAAGGCAATCTGGCCATACGGTTTTATAAACAAAGGTACACAGAGAGTTATATTACTGTTTAACAGAAGAAATGTCTTCCAAAGAAAATAGTCCCGCTATCAGTTCCTTTCTTTGGGTTGTCATGCTAAGCATGATCATTAAACCTCAGCTCTAATTTAAGAGCAAAATATTGAGGATTTAGTTTGGGAGGCCAGTTAATAGCCCCCAGTAGTGTTCGGCGACAGTCGGGGTCAAGCTGTAAACAGTTCGGCCAATGTTATGAACGGCCCATCATTTAACATAGTCATCGGATCGCTGACCAGTTTATGCTTATTGTGAAAGTCAGTTTTTGGCTTTCTCCACTGAGGTGCTTAACCATGTGAGCTGGAAGCACCATCGCCGTGGTTCTCCCTTTGCACGCCTAGCCGAACAAAATGGGACGTAGAAAGAAAGTGCAGGAGCCGGGCAACCCAACTATTGACCAAAGACACAATTCGAAACCGATGCATATATAGCAATATCTGAGAATGTTTTTGCCAAATCCCTAAAGCTGTCCGGTGTTGCACTGCGAGACTAATGCTGGAAAAGCACAAATATTTTAAAAGTGCCAAAAAGCTTGGAAAACCAAGAAACGTCAGTAAAAACATGACGTCCGAACAATATCAAGTGTTCGGTGCCAATCCGAAAGTTGGTCTTAGAAAAAGGAAGTGCTTCTGTCGTGCTTTAACATGATACATCCTATCTCAAGACTTCGAGCGGGTCAGCCTACGGCTTCAACCTCCTATCCCGAGGGCGGAGTACTTCTCATCAGGCCAGTTTAGCAAACTAAACTCTAGCGGCTTTGAGAGAGAAATTAGGCTCCCCGGCTAGTGACCGCACACTCGTGTCGAAAAAAGGAGTGCTAATAATAATAAAACTTTGCAACGACTAAGAAGAAGAACACTTATTATAAAACGGCTCAAATAAACTTAAGAGCCCCCAAGTGACTTGGGTAGAAGAATGATTGCATGTACCGAAGTACTTATATCATATCTATGTTCAACTGAACTTTAAACGTGTCTTAACCGACCGTCAGCTTCTCCCTCTTCGGTCAAGGACCGAAAAGTGTTATGTACTCCATCGGTCGAGAATATCGACGGTGTTTCCAATAACCAGACAATCAGACCATAAGGCTGTAACAGACAAAGTGCGCTCAGGGAACTTATGCTATATTACCGTGAAGTGTAAGAAGCATCTTTGAAGAAAATAGTACCCCCACCGATACCTTTCTTCGGTGCTCATTGTTATTATGAGACTTGTGCAATAGATTTTTTGTAGTCATGAGTTCCGTTGTGTGCCGACCATCATTGAAAACTATAAGAGCGCTAGCTTTCGGCTTCACCCAGTCTGAGGTCCGGCTCGGGCGACCCGATCGTGACAACCGTAGAGGTGCTCCCTTTACTCCCTAGCCGAACAATCGGGAACGTAGGGGTAAACACAGGAGCAAGGCAACCCAGCTTGCAAATCGCTTAAGTCAATATGGTGCATATTGTGGCGTAAGACACGAACAAGGAACGAAGCCGTACATGTATAATCATATGCAAGTGGAAAAGCTTCACGAAGGAAGCCCCCAAATGAATTGGGTATTTGAATTTATGCGTCACAAACAAAGTTTGGACAAGGAAATTTTTTACAAGCAACTTTTTTCGAAAAAAGTATAATGCTTGGTCGAACCGAACACAAGTTAGAAATTAAAGCTTTGAGCATGAAAGCGACTTAGCTGGTTAATGTGTTCGGTATTGATGACGCGGTCCGAGCTTGATGCGGGGCAAGGTTCCATCCCCCAAGCTGGTCCCGAGGTGGTGGAGCGGAGAGCTCGACACGCCGAAGTGGTGACATAGCACGGTCAATGCAGACCGGCAGAGTGACGCCGAAGTCCCCAGATCATTTTCCTGTGCACAAAAAATAGTGCAAACCGGAGATAATAGTAATGATGATAATTAAAAATATGTTGCATAATAAATAATTTATGCAAAGCGAGAAATAGAAGAAATATGGCCTGGCGCCGAAGTCAATGTCGATGCAGGGCGTCGGCGTGATGTAGTGAAGGCGTGGCAAAGCCTGAATTCACAGGTCGGTCCGAGCTCCGGATGCGGCGTTCGCCGGACTATGTATGGAAACTGATCGAACCACCACGCGACCGTCGTTAATGCGGTCACCATTTGATAGACATGTGTACATATCATGGACAAACCAGAGTAATAATTCCTTGGGAAAAATGAACCCAATCAAGCAAAAAATACTGGGATTAATAGCACCAGGTTTATTTGTTGTAGCAATCCGAAGGAAGGTGATTCCCAAAATTGGGACTCGCTCCGCACACCCATTGCCTGATGGGCGATAAAATGACGGCATGGCAATGCTGGTAAAGGTTGACTCGCCGAGGCAAATCCCTCGGCCCAGCTAACGTGACGGAGCTGGTCGGCTAGTGACGCTGAAGTGTCCGGAGTAGGTTGATGAAGAGATGGCGAAGCCCCCGGTCCAGCCGAGATGTCGAAGCCTCGACATCAGCCGATGAGTCGAAGTAGGTCGGCGTGATGGACACCAGCTTGAAGAAGCAATAGTGCGGCCCTGTTGATGCAGGTCGTGACGTGGTCGATGCCGGCTTGATGAAGCGACCGTGCACCGATGCCGGTATGCTCGCTCCATGTAATCCGTGGGGCGGCGATGTTGATGATGATTTATCCTTCGCGATGCCAGACTCTTGTTCGGCTTGCCGAGATGATGATCCGAAAAAGTTGAGCTCGGCTAAAGTGATGACGTGTCTAGCGCCGGTCGGCAACCGTGGAGTAATATTGCCGGACTGGTTTGACACCAGCATGATGTTGAAGATCATGTTCAAAATATCTTAAAGTTAGTGTGTCGGCGTTCTGGGAACGGGGGTCCCCAGACTTGCCTGCCTGCGGCCTGTGGCGTGGCTCAAGTGGGGGCCCAGCGCGGCCCATCTTCATCAACACGAGGCTCAAGACCCTCGCGAGGGGCCAAGCCTCGCGAGGCGGACGACACGGCGCATCCTCAGGCATAGCCTCCTCAGGCTGGCTCGCGAGGAGGCGGAGAGTTCAAGGCAGGGTACCTCGCGAGGTGCCCATGATGCAAGCCATGACGACTCGAGGCACCAGGCGGGTGCCAGCGCACGTAGCGTCCTTCTTTCCTCTTTGGTGCAAAGGGGGCAAGCGCAGCCACAGAGTACCGAGGCATCAGGCAAAGGTTTCCATTCCGGTGCAACAAGACCAGGACCAAGCGGACTACGAGACGGAGGTCACCATGGAGCCCAGCACGGCGTCATCACCAGAGCCTTTCGCAGGCGAAGACCACCTTTTGTCAGGATAGACGTACTCGCTGTCCCCCTTCAAATTAGCCCGCCATTGTTGGATCCCTTCCTGCTCAATATTTGGGAAGAGGACCAGGGCCTCTATAAATAGGACTAGCCACCCACATAGCAAGGGGTTCGGTTCATCGGTTCGGGTTTTGGAGAGAAAGAGAGAGAGAGAGAGAGAGACAAAGAGAGAAAGGTGATTGAGCTCCTCCACCAGTTCATCACCCCAGCCAAGAACAGACCCTCGTGAGGCTGTTCTTCCTTGTATTGTTCATCCTCACCAGCCCCAGGGGGCAATCCATCCACCACACACTGGAGTAGGGTATTACACCACAATGGTGGCCCGAACCACTATAAACCTTGTGTCTCTTGTGTGATTCCCTTAGTAGTCTAGGTCCTAGTGGGACGGAGAGGTTGAAGGCGAGGTTTCCGCGCGCACCCCAGTGTTCGAACCTTAAGGGTCTGCCGGAACCCAAAATCTGACATTTGGCGCGCCAGGTAGGGGTGCGCCGGAATCTGTCTTCCACCACTCCGTTCTCCTCCGACCGTCGCATCCATGTCCTCGTCGGGCCCGTGCCGAGTGCCGGGCCGCCATCGCTTCTCGCGTCGCCCAGACGGCCCCCATCGGTGGGCGTCCTCGTCGTTCCCCGTCGCCCGCCGTCAACGCCGCCACCGGCCCGGCGGGGGGCGAGCAGCAGGCATTGTCTCAACACCCGTCTGTGCGGCAAGACGGCCGCACTGCCACTCCATCACTCGCTCCAGCCGGTTCTTCGTCCCGCGCGCTCCACGCACCCTTGGAGGCTCGAGCTGCGCTCATCGCGGCAAACGAGCTCTTGCGCTACCGCCCCGTCGACGATGTCTACGAGGAGTGGCTCGACCGCGTCGCCGAGCTCGTCCGCGCCGCAGGGGGCTCTCCTGCGCCGTCCGCCCCGTTGTGCCGCACTCCGCCCCGTGCGGGCAATGAAGCTCCGGGGGCGAACCAGCCACCTCCTCTCCAAGAAGATGCCATGGCTCCAAGGCGACTGGCCCCTGGGCGGAACCCGCTCCGCCAGGCGCCATCGCAACAAGAACGAAGCTGCCAAGAAATCCCTCACCCGCAGGGGGCTGCCCGGGCGCTCCCTGCTCCGGCACGCCAAGACCCCACCCTGCTCCTAGCTGCAGCGCATGGGGACCCTCAAGACCAAGCTCTCCACCAATCGAGGCCTTTCATGGCCACCGCGAGCTGCCACGCCTACACCACTGAGCTGCGCAGCGTCGCGTGGCCCGGCAAGTTCAAGCCCGACCCGCCTCCTCGCTATGACGGCACAACCGATCCTGCAGAGTTCCTCCAGCTCTATGAGTTGGGCATCGAGGCTGCCGGCGGGGATGAAAAGGTCATGGCGAACTGGTTCCCCATGGCGCTCAAGGAAGGAGCTCGAACCTGGCTCCTGAATTTGGCTCCAGGCACGATCTCCTCCTGGGACCAGATGCGCGCCCGCTTCATCGCCAACTTCCAAGGTACTCGCGACCGGCCGCCTGCCGTGAGCGACATGCGCCGCATCAAGCAACAACCCGGAGAGACCTTGCAAAAGTACATCCA
This sequence comes from Triticum monococcum, assembly GCA_034509565.1. NCBI lineage: Eukaryota > Viridiplantae > Streptophyta > Magnoliopsida > Poales > Poaceae > Triticum > Triticum monococcum. Next base: position 431,427,980 of record CM067845.1, read on the forward strand.
GCGCTTCAACAGCGCGCACCTCAAGATCCCCAAGGTGACCGAGGAGGCCATCATATCCGCCTTCTCTGACGGCGTGCGTGACGTCAAGATGAAGGAGGAGCTAGCGATGCACGAAGACCTCTGCACCTCCCTGGAGCTGTTCAACTTGGCGAACAGGTGCGCCAGGGCTGAGGAGGGACGCCTCTCCCTCCTCGAGCTGCCTGCCGCGGACCCAGAAGAGAAGAAGCCCAAAGCCAAGGACGCGAAGCGCAAGGGGGCTGCCGTACTCGCGGCAGAACCAGACACCAAGCGGGGCAAGGATCTGCCCGAACCCTCCAGAGGCAGCCGGTACTGTGTGTACCACGACCTCCACACCCACAACACCAACGAATGTCAAGAGCTCCGCGCCGTACGAGAAGGAAGGATCGGCCGTCACCCTGACCGTGCTGACCGGGGCTACGGCCGAGGAGGAGGAAGAAACCCAGGACGTTGGGAAGATCGCGGCCCGCGCCCGGGGTGGCGCGACCAGCCTCGCGAGGACCGCTGGCGGGACCTGCCTCGCGAGGGAGACAGGAGGGATCAACCTCGCGAGGATCGCCCTCATGGCAATGCAGGCCTACCTCCGCTGCCGCCTCCACCAAGAAGGAACGAAGACCGCCATCAAGACGAGGGGGCTGGTGGCTTCCAGGAGCCGCGCGCGATCGCCTGCATCCTGGGCAGAGCTCAAGCCCCGGCCTCTCAACGCATCTTCAAGCAGTTCGCCCGTGAAGTGAATGCAGCCCTCCCCAAGCTCGAAGCAACGCGCCCCCTCAGGTGGTCGGCGTGCCCCATCACGTTCAGCTCGGCAGACCAGCTCAAGTGCGCGGCCACTGCAGGAGTCCTCCCGATGCTCTGCTCCCCAGTCATCAGCAACGTGCTGGTCACCAAGACCCTCATCGATGGCGGGGCAGGGCTCAACGTCCTATCCGTGGAAACATTCAACAACCTCCAAGTGCCCTATGACCAGCTTCAGCCAACCAGGCCTTTCTCCGGGATCACCGACGGTTCCATAGTCCCGATCGGGCAGGTCTGCCTCCCTGTCACCTTCGGGGCTCGCAGCAACTACTGCACCAAGCTCATCGACTTCGACATCGCCCACATCCGCCTGCCGTACAACACCATCCTCGGGTACCCAGCGCTGGCCAAGTTCATGGCCGTGACCCACCACGGCTACAACGTCCTCAAGATGCCAGGAAGTGGCGGCGTCATCACGGTGCCCTGTGAGGAGAGAAATGCAGTGTGTTCCCTGGAGCGAGCCTTTCAGGCCGCGTCGCTAGAAGACCCAGATCGCGGAAGCAGGAGGCTTCCTGAGACCACCCCCAAGAAGAAGAAGACGTTGTCAGACTCGGCCCCTCAGGAGGCAGGCCCCTCAGGGCCCGTGTCTGCCCAGGGGACCCTCCTTCCATCGCATAGGAAAGCGCGCTCGGCGCCCTCCTCAGGCAGGGCTCGGGGGCTCTCACCTGGAGGGCCACCGACCTAGCCAGAATCACGAGGGAGGCGCTTGGGCACCACGTGGAGGCGTGCTTCGAAGCACGTTTCCCTCAAGGAAGAGCCAAGCAAGGAGGGTCAGACCAGCACGAGTTCATCAGCAAAGCCGTTCAAGAACTGCAGCAGACAAGGATCATGAGAGGTTGCCGCCGCTTGCCAGCCGTGGCCCCACATCCAGGCGAGGATGGTGGGCTGCGCGTCTGCGTCGACATACCAGGGCTCAATCAGATCGCCACAACGGAGCGCCTCTGGCCCTCGCAAGTGGGGCGCTGCGGAGGTCCACCCCACAGCCATGTTCGCATGCGTTACGGCCTGCCGAGCATGGCTGCGGCGTACCAGCGCCTCATGAGGGGCATCATGGAGGCTCAGGAACACAGGCGTTCCGCGGCCTTGGCGGAGATGGAGGCAGCTCGCGAGGAGTCACCAGCGCCCCCGGAGCCTCCCGAGGCCCCGGGGCCTGGGGGCTCGTGAGGATCGGCTTCTGCAGCCCGTCAAGTCTGCTGCACCAACACCACTACACCGACGACATCCTCAGGTGACATCTTTCAAGTTCCGTTCTCAGCTGGGAGCACCCTCCCAGGGTTGCATCACTCCTAGGCCACGTGGGTCCGTCCCCGCGGCATGTATCTGTATTTACCTTTCCGTCGTTAGTTTGCCTTGTTGGGGGCGCCCCTCGGGCTGCATCATCCCCAAGCCGTTCGGGCCAGACCCAGCAGCGTGTATCCCCCTAGCGTTTATTTCCAACTATGCATTGCCTATCACGCTTAGCTGCATGGTGCCCATCCACGGCATCTTTTCTTCCCATGTCGGCCACTTGCACGTTAAAGGGGGGGGGGTGCCTGAGCATCGCGACTCAGGGCTCTTACTGGCTCTCCAGCCCTCACCCTCTGGCCTTGTCCATGGCATCGCGACCTGGCATACCAGCAACGGCTGAGACAAGCTCGGGGGCCGAGACCCGAGGACGTAGAGTACCGGCATCTAACCAAATTTTGCAGGGACACATCTCAAGATACAGCCCAGTGCCGGGCGCAACCCGCCCAGAGGTAGGGCCTCGTGAGTCCCGCGCTGGCTCATGGGTGCCCAGATACACCTCACCTAGCCCTACCGTGCAGGTCACGTGTCAGGGCGGGGCTGTATACGCCCTGGGGGCTCCTCCCGGAGGGGAGCCCCCTCCCACGTACCAGTGGAAGCACCATGCTTCGCGCTGGCTGACGACACTGCCGAGGAGCGGCTATGCCCGTACACATACGGAAGCGCTATGCTCCGCGCTGGTGATAAACAACTGAGGGTGGCCTCCGGGCCACATTAACCTCAGGGAGCCCAGAGCTCAGTGGCTGGCCCCATCGCAACGCCTCCCCTCGGGAGTGCCGCGCGAGGGGGCTGGGCACGGGGGCTACGGCTGGGTCCCGCCCAGACGTACGCCGCCCAGCCAGGCCCCTCGGGCCTGGTTTGTCGCACGTCTCTCCCCGAGCGGAGCCAAGGTATGAAGGCCATTTGCGCGTCAAGGGGGACCCCTGAGCATCGCGACTCAGGGGCCTAACTGGTCCCGTAGCCCCTCACTCCTTAGTTCCGAAAGGCTATGCTGGGTGAGGTACGCGCGGGGCCGGGCTCTGCAGACGTAGAACGGTAGTCACGCTCACATCTCGCCTCATCACCCGCTGTTCGCGCGTCAAGGGGGACTCCTGAGCATCGCGACTCAGGGGCCTAACTGGCTCCGTAGCCCCTCACTCCTTAGTTCTGAAAGGCTATGCTGGGTGAGGTACGCGCGGAGTCGGGCTCTATAGACGTAGAACGGAAGACACGCCTACATCACGCTTCCCTACTTGTTGTTCGCGCGCCAAGGGGGACTCCTGAGCATCGCGACTCAGGAGCCTAACTTGTCACGTGGCCCCTCACTCCTTTGGTCCCGTCCTGGTTTCCGGTCGGGGCTAATGCTGGGTGAGGCATGCGCGGGGCCGGGCTCTGCCGGCGTAGAACGCAAGCAAGTAGGGAAGAAAAGCATAAAATTCAAGGAACTTAAAAGCAAATATTACAGTCCATACTGCCGCCTCAATACCAAACGCAAGTTTAAATGCCTCCCCGAGGCGTGGTTCATGTGCAGGAATTGAAAGAAGAACAGGAATGGAACGGAGTCACTTGTCGGCGGTGAAGCTGCGTGGAGCGGCTTCGCCTCATGGAGCAGCGGGGCCGGCAGCGCCTTGGCTTGGTGTGACGCCCCGAGACCGATGTGCCAGGTGTCTTCGAGTTATTCGCAGTCGTTGCCATGTCATTTGCTTGCGTGTTGCATTTCATCATGTCATCATGTGCATTGCATCATCATGTTTTCAAAACTTGCATCCGTCCAGGCCTCCTCGTTCTCTCCGTTGTCCGTTCCGAGCCCAGACACACTTGCACGCGCCCGCGGCATGTCCGAAATATTATTTTATAAGTGGCCGGAAAATGTTCTCGGATTGGATTGAAATTTGGTGTGCGGTCTTATTATAGTGTAGACAGACCGCCTGTCAAGTTTCATCGCAATCGGAGTTCGTTTGATGCCCCAACGGATAAATATAGCGGCAATAGTAGCCGGTCTAACGTCGGGCGTTTCCGGTCTTCGGAAACAGTTGCCGGGTTGTTTTCCCCCTCTCTCTTCTGAGCCCACCTAGTCCATCCTCTTTCCCCTATTCGCTTCCGGAGTTGTCCGATGCGACCACACGGTCTGAAACCCTCTCTGCTCAGTGCATCAAACCCCCTCGCGTGCGTGTACGAAAAGTTGTTCCGGGCCCGACCCGGTCTGTCATCACCGCTGTGTCCGGAACATCCCCAAACATCTACAAAACGTCACCGTTTTCTCATTTGGTCTCCCTAAGTTTTTATTTCGCGACCGTCCGTTTAAGATTGGAGGGTCCTAATAGCCTCTATCCAAAAAATCCTATTGCTATATATAGACCTAGTCTAACCCTAAAATCAAGGAGGCTTGTCCCATCATTCCATCCCACCGCCGCCACCATCTTCCTCGGGATCCAGATCCACCCTTGCTTTCCTTGTTTTCAGTGACGAGCCAACCACCTACCAGATCGAGCCGGCCAACCCGAGCCCCTCCTGCGCCCGAGCCCTCCGGCGAGCTCTCGCTGGACGGCATCCCAGGCCAGCCCTCGCCGTCCCTGGCCTCCCCCTCGCTATCTCTCATCTCTCTCCCTCTCATCTCCTTGCTCCCTCTCTCTCTCGCAGGGAACACAGGAACCAGGAGCCCGCATCGCTGCCTCCCCGTGCCATCTCTCCCCGGTGCGGACTCCCTTCGCTCCTCCTCTCCTCGCCCGCATCGTCGGGATCGCGTCGGAGTCCACCGCCGCCGCGCCAAGCACCTCCCTGTGCCCTTCATCCCTCGCCACGCTGCTCCCCTTTTCCGATCGAGCAGAGGAGGACGAGCGTGCCCGTTGTCCACGCCGCCATGGCCGCGCCTGACCCGCACCTTTGCGCCAAGTTCCGACTATGTCGTCCCGTGCGCGCCTCCGATCTTCCCGCCGCCGGATCCGGTCGGTTCCCGCCTCGCCTCACTGCTGCTCTGCCTCGGCGTCGCCAGAGTCCATCGCCGCGCCTGCTAGCTTCCTCTGCTTCGTGCAACAGGACGAGCGCCGCCCTTGTTGACTCGATCCGGCGATGGATGAGCGCCACGGCCCGTCTCTCCTCGGCCTCGTCCTGCCCTGCTTCCCCGACCGGCCCAGCCTCCTCCCATGCCAGCTCCAGCGCCGAGTCCGGCCCATCTCTCCGGCCCAACGCGCTGCCGCCGCCCCGGCCTCCCTCTCTACAGATCCGGGTCGAAGCCCATGGTGAGCAGTCGCCTAGATCCCATGCACTGTTGGGCCGGCCTTTGATGCGACCCATATCTGTTTTTTTCCAGGATCTGCGAATTGTCTATTTATCCAGGAATTTATAGATTGCAGAAAACCCCCTATACTTCATGCATTTAATAACTAATTAACCGTGCATCGGATTAAAACAATTTATATATGAAACTTGCTCAGAATTATGTGTAGATTAATAATATGCCACTTTCTTGCCATGTTAAAATATTTAAAATGCTGTTTGCATATTTTTACCCCTATGCCATGTTAAAACGGTTTAATTCATAACTAAATAACCGTAGCTCCGAATTAAATAAACTTTATATGTAAATGGGGTAGAATTTCGCCTAGTTTATCATGGTGGCATCACTTTGCATGTTAAAAAACTCTAAAATTGGTTTAGGGCAGAACAGGACCAAACCTTAAATTATGCATATGAGGTTTTTTCGGAATTGTTGTTCGTTGCTTCCGGCCTCATTTAAACTTGCCTAGATAGGTAGTTTTGTTGTGCTTCACCTCTTGCCATGTTAATCAACATTTAATATTGTTGGGTACATAAACGAGACCGAACTAAATAATTGATGTGGTGTTTCGTCAATATGCAACCCGTGCATATTGAGCTCCACTTAATTTGTAGGATTGTTTGTGCACTTTGCCATGCCATGCATACTTAAACCGGGCATGCATCATACTTGATTGTGCATCATGCCATGATTATGTGGTGGTTGTTTACTATGTTGTTTGCTCTTTTCCGGTGTTGCTCCTTCGGGTTGGTTCCGATAACGCCGAGCTTGTGAGGATCCGTTCGACTACGTCCGCTTGTCTTCTTCATGTACTCGTTCTTCTTCCTTGCGGGATTTCAGGCAAGATGATCATACCCTCGAAATCACTACTATCTTTGCTATGCTAGTTTGCTCGCTCTTTTGCTATGCCAATGCTACGATGCCTACCACTTGCTTGTCAGCCTCCCAATTGCCATGTTCAGCCTCTAACCCACCAATGTCCTAGCAAACCGTTGATTGGCTATGTTACCGCTTTGCTCAGCCCCTCTTATAGCGTTGTTAGTTGCAGGTGAAGATTGGAGTTTGTTCCTCGTTGGAACATGGAGATGTTGTTCCTTGTTGGAACATGTTTACTTGTTGGGATATCACAATATATCTTATTTAATTAATGCATCTATATACTTGGTAAAGGGTGGAAGGCTCGGCCTTATGCCTGGTGTTTTGTTCCACTCTTGCCGCCCTAGTTTCCGTCATATCGGTGTTATGTTCCCGGATTTTGCGTCCCTTACGCGGTTGGGCTATAATGGGAACCCCTTGACAGTTCGCCTTAAGTAAAGCTTTTCCAGCAATGCCCAACATTGGTTTTACCATTTGCCACCTAGCCTTTTCTTTTCCCTTGGGAGTCGCGCTCCTGAGGGTCATCATTATTTTACCCCCCCGGGCCAGTGCTCCTCTGAGTGTTGGTCCAACTTGTCAGCCGCCGGTGGCCACCAGGGGCAACTCTGGGCTGGCCTACCGGAAGTTTGGACGATCCGGTGTGCCCTGAGAAAGAGATATGTGCAGCTCCTATCGGGATTTGTCGGCACATTCGGGCGGTGTTGCTGGTTTAGTTTTACCCTGTCGAAATGTCTTGTTGTACTGGGATACCGAGTCTGATCGGAATGTCTCGGGTGGAGGTCTATTCGTTCGTTGTCCGTGAGAGCTTGTCATGGGCTAAGTTGGGACACCCCTGCAGGGATTTGAACTTTCGAAAGTCGTGCCCGTGGTTATGGGCAGATGGGGATTTGATAATGTCCGGTTGTAGAAAACCTGAAGTTAATCTTAATTAAAATGAATCAACTGCGTGTGTAACCGTGATGGTCTCTTTCCGGCGGAGTCCGGGAAGTGAACACGGTTGTTGGAGTTATGCTTGACGTAGGTAGTCCAGGATCACTTCTTGATCATACTTTTATCGATCGTGCTTTGCCTTCTCTTCTCGCTCTCATTTGCGTATGTTAGCCACCATATATGCTAGTCGCTTGCTGCAGCTCCACCTCATACCTTTACCTTACCCATAAGCTTAAATAGTCTTGATCGCGAGGGTGCGAGATTGCTGAGTCCCTGTGGCTCACAGATACTTCCAAAACCAGTTTGCAGGTGCCGATGAGTCCGCGCAGATGACGCAACCCAGCTCAGGAGGAGCTCGTTGAAGACCTTGTTTATTTGTCTTGTTTCGTTCTAGTTGATCAATAGTGGAGCCCAGTTGGGGTCGATCGGGGACCTTTGTCGCATTTGGGGTTCTTCTTTTATTTTGGTTCCGTAGTCGGACCATGAGTGTATTTGGTTGATGTAATGCTTTATTCATGTATTTATGTGAAGTGGCGATTGTAAGCCAACTATGTAACTTTTTCCCCTATTGTATTACATGGGTTGTGTGAAGATTACCTCACTTGCGACATATGCCTTCAATGCGATTATGCCTCTAAGTCGTGCCTCGACACGGGGGGGGGGGGGGGGGATATAGTCGCATCGAGGGTGTTACACTTGGCTTGGTGCTGAAGGCCCGGAACTTCATCAGCAGCGCCTCCGCGCGCCCCTTCACGGCTTCGATAGCGGCGGCAGCACCCTCGCCGCTCACCGGTTCCAGCAGGCCGTCGAGGTCAGCGTCGGGATCGCGAAGGTAGACATGGGCGAAGACCCGCGTCAGCGCAGCAGAAGACAAGACGTGCGCCTCGGCCTCGGCCGCGGGGCCGATGCCAAGGGCGACATCCCCAAGGACCTTAACCAGGAAGGGAAGCAGCTTGGCGGGGCCGTCCCCGTCACCGGCTAGCGGGCTGTCCAGGCCGCTCTTGTAAAGCATCTTCAGCGAAGCACGGGCATCTTTCTCCATGTCCGCGAAGGCCACGCGATCCTCGGCAAGAACCCGGGCCTTGGCGTCCAGCTCGGCCTTTGTCGCCTCCAGCTCCTTCTTCAACGCGCCTAAGTGGTCGCGACGCTTCTTGAGCTTGGCCTCCTGGTCCTCGAGTGCCGCCTCGCGCGCCTTCGCCCCCTTCTCCTGCTCTTGGCGAAGGCGAACCTCCTCCGCGAGCTGGCCCCACAAGCCTTGCAGCTCGTCCTCCAGCGCCTTGCAGTGATCGCGGGCTTCGACCACTTCCCCCAGGGCCGCGTCACGAGCAATCTTCGCCTCAAGGATGGCCCGCTTCTCCTTGTCGCAGGCCGTCGAGGCCTGTACCAGCGCCGCCCGGATCGAAGCATCAGAGCGAATCCACCCCGAAGCCAGTTCCAGGCGCCCGGCCACCAGGCGAGGGTCGGCGCCGAGAAGGTCCTGCCGCAGCCGGTCCAGTTCAGCAGCGGCATGCTCCAAGATGGAGGAAGAAGACGGAGAAGCATCGGCACGCTCCAGGACGACAGGAGGAGCTGAGGAAGCAACAGCCAGCGGAATGGGAGGAGAAGGTAGCGGCGGCAAGGCCGCCGAGTCCCGAGCCGGAGTCCGCTGCATCTCCACGGTCGTAGCAGCGGCGCCGGACGAGGACACTTCAGGAGTTGCTTGGGCCATGGGGGCTGAGCTCACCCCCGCCAGCATGGCCAAACCTCCTGAGGGCGACCGACCAGGAGAGGCCCGCACAACACGATCTCCCTCCCCTGCGGGCGAAGGCGTCGCCGCAGGTGGGACCTCAGGAGCCCCCTTCGGTTTCTTCGCCGCTGGCGCCAGCCTATCCAAGAGAAGCAATCATCAAGCCTCGTCGGCAGAGCGAGGAACAAAAGATCAAGGATCAAGCACTTACGGGTCCTCGCCGGTGAGCTCGGGCAGCCTCCGGCCTAACTTGAAGCCTGACAGCCGGCTGGAAGGGTCGACCTCAGAAGCAGAAGGCGCGTCCATGGTTCGCCCCGGAGCCGGGATGGACCCGCGGGAGATCAGCGCGGTCCTGTCCTTCTTCGGAATCGGGGGCGAGCTCCCGCTGCCCAGCACATCATCATCATCATCATCACCATCGCTCGGCGAAAGGCGGAGAGTACGGGGCAAGCGCCGAGGGAGGGGAGCCCTCGACTCTCCGTCGGTCGCCCCAGAGTTGGGACCCTCTCCCCGCTCCTCTTCGCCCTCCTCCTCATCGCTGGAGTCGCCGGAGGGCACATCCACCGGCCCTTCAGAGGCCAGCGCGGGCACGAGCCCGTCCCCGTTAAAAACGGGCATGGACTTCACCACCCGCTTCCAATCGTCGCGAAGGAACAAGGGCTCGGGAGCACTCTTCGGCCTTGCCAGCTCGCCCCCGACCAGAGATTGGAGAACCGCGGTCACATCCTCTTCATCCGCAGCCTCGGGGCATGGATGAGGCCTCCACATTGGAGGAGAGTACTCCCGGAGCGGGGCCAGCTGGTGCTCCAGGATCTCCTTCAGCAGCGACGCACCGGTCAACTTCGCCGTCGCCATGTTGGCCGGCCTCAGGTCCGCGTCCATCTTCTCCACCAGCTTCGCGCGGGGATCCGTGAGCTCCACTTGGCACCAGTCGCTGGTGCTCACAGGTTGCTCCGTAGGCAAGATCAGCCGAGGGTGGATGCGCCCGACATCTGCCAAGACCCACTTGCTCCTGAAGCCCTCGATCCTCTTCCCGGGGTTCGAGATGGCAATGGTGCCACTATACACGATGAAGCCCGCACACGCATAAAGAGAGCTGCCGGTGATCCGGAGGTAGAAGTAGTGGCGCAGCAGGGCCACCGAAGGCTGCACCCCTACGCGGGCCTCGCAGTAGTAAGCGAAGATCGCCAGAAGGAGGACAGAGTTGGGGTGGAGATGTAGAGCCTGCAAGTCGTAATGGCGAAGGACAGAGAAGAAGAACTCGGAGAAGGCAGGCAACAAGCCCGCAACAATGGAGCTCGCAAAGAGAGGATAAAAGGTGCTCCCTCGGTCCTCGGGGGTGGCGGAGCCGGCCTTGAACACCTCCGTCCCGTTGACGCCCTGCGCCGTCGCCATCCGGCACAGCCGGGCGAAGCTCGTCTTGGACACATTCGGCGGATCCAGAGCAGGGAAGTACCAAGCCTTGGCCGGAGGCTGGCGAGGCGCCATGGCTTCCTAGGTCACGCAGCTGGAGTAGATCTGGAAGTTTAGAGGAAGAAAGGGAAGGCGCAAGAAAGGGGATCTGAGCGACGACCGGAGAGATCAAAAGGCGAAGTCTGGGCAGATGTCGCTCCTTTACCAACCTGCGTGGTTGCTGAGGCACCCACGTCCAATCAACCGCCATGCAGCGCCCGAGGCCGCAGGCTGTTAGGGCCCGCGGTGCTTCGCCCTTGCCCTTTCGCCTCTCGGCACGGCCAAGTCCATGTGCACCTTGGGCCCGGGGGCTACTATCGGCGTTCTGGGAACGGGGGTACCCAGACTTGCCTGCCTACGGCCTGCGGCGTGGCTCAAGTGGGGGCCCAGCGCGGCCCATCTTCATCAACACGAGGCTCAAGACCCTCACGAGGGGCCAAGCCTCGCGAGGCGGACAACACGGTGCATCCTCAGGCACAACCTCCTCAGGCTGGCTCGCGAGGAGGCGAAGAGTTCAAGGCGGGGTACCTCGCGAGGTGCCCATGACGCAAGCCATGATGACTCGAGGCACCAGGCGGGTGCCAGCGCGCGCAGCGTCCTTCTTTCCTCTTTGGTGCAAAGGGGGCAAGCGCAGCCGCAGAGTACCGAGGCATCAGGCAAAGGTTGCCATTCCGGTGCAACAAGACTAGGACAAAGCAGACTACGAGACGGAGGTCACCATGGAGCCCAGCACGGCGTCATCACCAGAGCCTTTCGCAGGCGAAGACCACCTTTTGTCAGGATAGACATACTCGTTGTCCCCCTTCAAATTAGCCCGCCATTGTTGGATCCCTTCCCGCTCAATATTTGGGAAGAGGACCAGGGCCTCTATAAATAGGATTAGCCACCCACATAGCAAGGGGTTCAGTTCATCGGTTCGGGTTTTGGAGAGAAAGAGAGAGAGAGAGAGAGAGAGAGAGAGAGAGAGCGAGAAAGGTGATTGAGCTCCTCCAGCAGTTCATCACCCCAGCCAAGAACAGACCCTCGTGAGGCTGTTCTTCCTTGTATTGTTCATCCTCACCAGCCCCAGGGGGCAATCCATCCACCACACACTGGAGTAGGGTATTACACCACAATGGTGGCCCGAATCAGTATAAACCTTGTGTCTCTTGTGTGATTCCCTTAGTAGTCTAGGTCCTAGTGAGACGGAGAGGTTGAAGGCAAGGTTTCCGCGCGCACCCCAGTGTTCGAACCTTAAGGGTCTGCCGGAACCCGAAATCCGACATAGTGGGATGCGTTCGGGAACAAAACACAATACCCCATACAAAACTTCTTTCAAAAGGGATGTCCAAAATCCCGTTCATAGAAAAGATGAACTCGGGTCGGATTCGTTTTCGCGCAGAAAACAGATCCGAAAAGTGATGCACTAATCGGAAGGTTCCTGGAGTTTGGACGGTCGGATCGAGCTGAAATTTTGAGAGGTGGTACATATAGGAATTTCGCAGTCGATCAACGGTTGGATCTTCCAAAGGATGTACGAGCTAGAAGCTGGACACCACGCCCTAAACTCATCCAAATTCCTATCCAGATTTGACAGGGCTCCGGTAAATCGTGGATTGCCAGAGATTCCTCCATCGGAACTCGACGAAATTTTCCAGGGTTGTTATAGACTCAATTTCGCACAATTCCACCAAAGCGATCGTCAAAGCGATACTCGAGGAGGTGGTGGCGGCAGATACGAGTTCGCTGTCCAAAAAAAACAGCACGGTCACTTGAGGGCAATGTTGACGTTGAGCCCCCGAGCTCCATAGATGATTCCTCCATGATCTTGATAGAGATCGGAGTTGATGTTTGATGAAGGCCCTCGTCCGAACATGGTGATCCGAACACGGGGCGCAATTCTTGGTCAAACCAAGGTGATCAGTCGAACTGGTGACGAAGACGCCGAAGTCGCAGTTGATCTGCAGGCGACCCATCGATCCTTTTGTCGATCACACAGCGGAACTCTCAATGAAAGCACTAATGTCGGTGTCAAAACCGGCGGATCTCGGGTAGGGGGTCCCGAACTGTGCGTCTAGGCCGGATGGTAACATGAGGCAAGGGACACGAAGTTTTACCCAGGTTCGGGCCCTCTTGATGGAGGTAAAACCCTACGTCCTGCTTGATTAATATTGATGATATGGGTAGTACAAGAGTAGATCTACCACGAGATCGAAGAGGCTAAACCCTAGTAGCTAGCCTATGGTATGATTGTTGATGTGTATGTTCTATCGACTAGCCCGGCCCTGGTTTATATAATGCACCAGAGGCCTAGGTTAACAAGAGTCCTAGCCGAATACGCCGGTGGGGAGAAGTCCTTGTCTTGATCGCCAAGTCTTTGTGGAATCTTCCTTGTTTGCGGCAGCTGTCTGAACTGGCCCATGAGTATACGGCCATGGGGGGCCTCGGCCCAATATAATAGATCGGGAGACGACATGGTGAGTACCCCCTAGTCCAGGACACCGTCACAGTGCATATAGCTTTATTGAAAATTCGAACCTCGCAAACTTTTACCAAGTTTTCGTGTACCAAATTGCACATGTAGAATACCATGTATATGTCATTTCATTCATCTTCGAGAGGTAACTATAAAGTTGGGTGAGGAGTCTACAAAGAAAGACCATCGTATCAGCCGCAGCAATTTCAAGCATCCTTTAGTGTCGAGGAATATCATAGGAACTCTATATGATATGATTTTTATAGGATTTTTTCCTTTAGAGCCAATTGGTTCATAGGAATATATTCATATACTCCACATTTCAAAGGAAATAAACATGATATCATTTCTATAGCTTTAGAGCCACTTGGTTCATATGAATGGATTCCTATACTCCCTTAATTTCAAAGGAAAATAAACATTAGCATATATTCAATAGAAAAGTTCCTATGATATGAACCAAATTACATCTCTTTTCTAATCCCTCCTCATAGGAATTGAGATACATGTCATCTCTATATTCAATAGAAAAGTTCCTATGATGTGAACCAAATGACATCTCTTTTCCAATCCCTACTCATAGAAATTGAGATGCTCCATGTCATCTCTTTCCCTACAACTTCCATGTATACATCTTCTATTCCTAAATAGATAGTACAACCCACTAGTAGCTTTTTTCCAAAACATGCAACTATGGCACAAGAACTATATAGTGTGCCAATAACTTTGAAAGATGGTCGCTGGATGAAGCTAACCCGACGGTGCAGAGATAGGCAAATCCGAGCACTACTGGCCGTTGGATATCATCAACATTCCACCAGATCTGCCACATGTACAATTTAGAAGACTCCATGGTTGAACTTAAGCATAATGCACAAACCTCAAAACACAAGCACTTCTCCTTTGTTCTAGAATCTTCTGTATCATAATTGATTATTTTTTTCTAAATGAATTGCCATTATTTGTTTTTTTTACTTTATGATTTACTCCCTTCGTTCCAAAATAGATGACCCAACTTTGCACTAACTCAAAGTTAGTGCAAAGTTGGGTCATCTATTTTGGAACGGAGGGAGTACAATGCACAACCCCATGAATCTTAACATTTTTATAAAACTTATTGATTTTGAATGAGATGAACTATAAGAACTAAACGAACATCTATATCATGCATATATGACTCAAAGCTTTACATGCTATAGTGTGTATTTATTCATAATTTGGTTTCGAAATCTCATGCGTTCAATACATGTGTACTCCCTCCGTTCGCGAACAAGTGTACAAAAGAGTAGTAACATATATGACATAAAATTGATATATTATGAAATTACAACTCAAAACGAATCTAGTGATACTAATTTAGTGTCATAAATGCTGCTACTTTTCCCTATAAAGTTGGTCAATGTTTTGAAACTTTGACTTAAGACAAAAGCTAGAAGTACACTTATTCATGGACGGAGGGAGTAACTTACTTGTAGTTTTGAGTAGAGTAGCAAATTTCACGCGGCCCCGGGTATATCAAAATGCAGGGCCCATGCATCATTGCCTTTCGGTCGAACCTACGTCCACAATTTTTTGTACGTACTATATCTCCACTGGTCCCCGAACCCAAAATGCTGCCTCGTTCCCATAAAACCAAGCAGCCCACACATATTTAAGGCGTCGGCTTGAACCCGTTTAGTACGACGTGGCCCCGCACGCTGTAGTACTCCTACAAACCCTACCGCCGCACTCATCATCGGTTTTCTTCAAGAGGACGAGGGAGAAGCCGATTTGTAGTGGAGGTGCTTTAAAAAAAGGATCTGCAGTGGAGACCCCTACCCTAGGGTGCCCTAGGTAGCTGCCGCGCGCATCATTGTTTTCTCTTTTCTTTATGCTCTTGCGCCCTAGAGTGAAATGATGGTTGCTTCGTCCGTCCAGCTTAATGCGGGAAAGGTGGGGCTTTGTGATTTGACCCCTCGTCGCTCATTTTCTACTACTGCGGCGCTACGACCGGGTGCCTCCAATTCCAACCGCTGCTCTGAACTATAATTTGGTGCATCGCACGTGGAACAAGACGGTGGATGAGCCACATGTCGGCCAAAGGGGTCCTGTTAAGTGTGTCGCCATTTCGTGTGCGGATTGACCCTGCTTGAGTTGTTACGCCAACACGACAGGAGCAGCCTACCACTTGGTTTTGCTCCTTGGTGAATCCCGACTATATTGATCTAAAAAGATACGTGCTGAACTACCCTCTCTGTCTCGGTTTTTTTATTTTTAGGCATCTCGGTTTATAGGGCCTGCATGTAGTTCTAGGTCATCCATTTGACTAACTAAATAGGAGTTACTATGTCACAAAAAGTATATCATTGGATTCTTAAGCGGATGTAGTTGTATTTAAAAGTCAAGGGTGGGGCTTTTCCTGCGCGGTAGGCAGCGGGGCAGTTCCGCCTAGTCGGTTCGACAGAGACGCAAGAAGACGAGGGAGTAGCTGCTGCAAACGTAGGGCTGTGTGATTTGACAGTGAGTTACTGCTGGCAGGTGGGGCCCCGTGATTTGACTTGCCATTATCATTTTAACTGCGACGCTATGACCGGCGTGAGTCTCCTAGATTCCTGACCACCTCCATACAGGTGCCTCTCCCAATGCTCCACCATGTAGTAGAGGCTGGCTCTTGCATGAGAGCCCACTTCTCCACTTTTTCCTTGCCTCTCTTTCCTCCACATATGCAAAAATGCCATGTAAAGCGCACTATTGTACTTACTTTTACTTGCTCCTACAGGTGCTTAAGCTTGCCACATAGGCATAAAGTCTGATGTGGCAAGTTAATCAAGAAGAGAGAGACTAGTTTGGTGACCCAAGGAAGAAACGGTGCTAAGCGCGTGTACCTAGGTGAAAAGACAATTTTGAGTCTATAGCTAATTAAATGAATAGCAACACCATTTCATTGGAAGAGGTCACTCCTTGGCAAATGCAATAAATACACGCGCTTACTAGCACCATTTCTTCCTTGAGTATGAAGAAAGAGATAGAGAGGAGTAACAAAAAATACACTTATAGCCAACCTTGTTGTAGTATGAGTGACTAAGTGATGACTATGTATGACATGCCAACATTAGATAGCCTAACGCACCGTGTTAAATCTCCAAGGGCGCGACCGCGCGAGCGATGCGACGGCCGTGGTAGGCGCGACCATGATACGGGTTGCTGGCAGCCCTTGGATCTGAGATCAAACAGTCGCATGCTAAGTTGTTGAAAATTTGCAGAATAACCCTCCAGGATAGGATATTCACCCATAGGTTTAGAATCACGCCATGCAACCGTTCGATCTCAGGTCCAAGGGCTCTTAGAAGCCCGTATCATGGGAGAATGGAAAGCCACTACCCTGCCGTTCGCACGCTGGCAGTTCGCTCCTACTCGTCCTCGCACGTCCTTCAATACTACGGCGGTTCGCTCCTAGTTGTCCCATCCATTCACGTTACGGCAGTTCCACTAATCCTAACCCTCCTCCCAAATCCATGGCGTCCCAAATCTCCATGATCAGCGATGAGTACAAGGTTAGAACCATCACCGGCGATGAGTTCGACGTCATCTACACCTGTTCTTCCGCGATAGTGAAAGGATGCCTTTCTCGCTTCAGACGCATGTTCGAAAACTCAGATGATGAGTGGGTCGCTGGGCTAGATGTTGAGTACACCACAGTCCTGGGATGAGAGAAGGATCTAAAGGACGAAGAGAGGAAGAAGCCCGCCATGATCCAGGTTTGCGTGCATGACTTATGCTTGGTCTACCACATATTCCATGCCGATGTTGAGTGCCAGGATTTTAAGGACTTCCTCGGGAGCAACCTAGTCAAATTCGTTACTGTAGACTTTGGTAACGATAAAGAAATCCTGGGTCGGATAGGCCTCGTTGTAGGCAACCCCTTCGACCTCCAGAAGAATCGGCTGGTGCCCTCTCGTCGGCCTTCAATGCTGACCCTGGCAGGAGCCATGGTTCATCCTTCGTACGGTAAACTGGTGAAACCTCCATACATGTTTCATCGTCATGCATGGCAGCGGAATGTACTAGATATAGACCACATCCACTATGCTGCAATGGATGGCTACCTTTGCTTCAATATCTACAAGGGTTGGATGAAGAGCAACAACCAAGTGTGCGGTTCAAGCAAAGAAGTATTGGCCAAGAGGAATAAGGACAAGGACGAAGTCGAGGACGTGGACGAGGACTCCGAGTAAGGTGGCAGTGTCGTTGCTCATGGTGGTTCTAAACTTCTAATGTAGTGTCTACCGGATTAGTTGCATAGTTTAATTTCAGGTGTGCTTAGTTTAATTTGAGGGGTGTGTTCTGCTGAGCCCCCAGCAGAACTATGTTATGTTTCTTCTCGTTACTTTAACTCTTTAGTATGTACATACTACTAGTATTTCTTTAATTGAATTTAGCACCCCAATTAAGCACGTACTAGCTTTTTTAATAGTACTATATGCATAATTTGGCGACGAGTGCTCTCTATATGTACCACCTTTTTTTTAATTTCAATTTTTGCTCCATGGCGCAATCCATTGATAGCACTACTGTACAAAAGTATACATTTTTTAGAAGGCCAGAGTACTGTTCATCACATATATAGCCAGTTAAATTCTCAACCTAGAACGACGTGCATGCCATGTAGTAAACCGATATGGAGGAAGTATAGTAAAAATGAGGTGATTTTACCGAGCAATCGGCGGGGGAGCATGGCCTGTCATGCGGTCCCACATGTCATGATGTACCAAGGCGATGCACGTGTCCCTCTTGAGGCAGAAGCGATACTAGTACGTGGTTTGAGATGATGGCGAACCGAAGTGTGAAATAAGGGTTGCTTTGTCCGTCTGGGAAAGTGCGGCATTGTGATTTGACGTCTCATTGCTCATTACTACTACTGGACCGGTACGAGTGGGGTGCGTCCCCCTGCTGTTCTGCACTATTATTTGGTGCTTGACACATCGACCCGGTTGCTATATGTCCCACATGTCGGCGACAGGAAGTACAAAATTCATGAAAGGGAGCGTCGACGGAGGAGTATACTACTACAGAATTCATGAAAGGGAGTGACTTAGTTTTGGAAAAATCTGTTTTTACGGAGTACGTACCCACTAGGGTTTATAGGGCTCATCTAAAAAACATACGTTTTTCCGTTTGATAAGTCTCAATTCTACTCCCTCCGTCCCAAAATATAAAAACGTTTTTAACACTAACATAGTATCAAAAACGTTCTTATATTCTGGGACAGAGGGAGTACTATACTAGTAGTAGTACCATTACATGTTGGATTTCGAGGTGCATTAGATCACCCGACGCAAGCAGTGTCAAGAGGAAACTAACCAATGCATGTACAAGTTCATGGAAATTTAGTGGTCATTCATGCATTCATTCTAATTAATGCCTCGGTAAACACAACTTCTTGAGAAAAACGAGCGTACTAATTACTTGTGCAAACTACGAAATTAATTCGACCACTCACCGTCTACCTTGGTTGGAGAGATTTTGAAATTGAGCCATAAACTGGAAAGGAGGGAGTGGTAACTTTTGTCTCGATTACTATTTATGGCCTTGTATAGATGCAAAATGTATTTTTTTTATAGTGGCCTTGTATAAGTAAATGGAGGGAGTACTAACCAAAGTACGTAGTAGGGACGAGGAGTAAACAGAGGGAGTAGTAAAATTTTCTCCTCAGGCTGCGAGCCACCGCGCGCGTGGGCGAGGGAGCGGGCGTAAGGCGTGGTAAGCAAGCTTCACCTCATCCTGCGAGCCACCGCGCCCGTGGGCGGGGGAGACGATGTACTAAGCAAGCTTCTCCTCGTTCTACGAGTTGACGGGACACATCAAAAGTACTCCAGTGTATAGAGCCTTGCCTCTAAGGTAGGCCCCACATGGTTTGCCTCTTTTTTTAATTTAACATAACGCGTCAAGTCACAATTTGTTTGTTCACCCGTGGTAGACGATCCTCCCTCCACCAAGTGGACAACTAGTACACGTGCCAAATTACCACGTGGGCTGCCTTTTTCATACAGAAATGAGCTCCACCGTGTACCCGCGCGGATGTGGTTGGGAAAGAGACGGGAGTACGTGCGCTGTGCGTGCACCTCTTCTCTTCGTGCACGTCCCCCACCTATGTGGGTGTGTGTGAGAGAGATACAAACCTAGACATAATGCACCGTCCATCCCCATGCCTCCACCCAGTCCGACCACCAGTCACCACCACGCCCCACTCCTCCTCGCCTTATCTCTCATCTTTCTCCCTCCATTTTTATATACAAGGGGCCACTATCAAAATTACAATTTGCAGATATACAAGGCCACTAACACTAATCGATGCAATATTAATGGTGTTTGCCTCGTGGTACTAGCAAAGGAGGACATTAATTATCCCTTGCATGCATGCGGGAGTTTGTAAAAAATGCATCTTGATGTTCCGTGCAATGCACGGGCATCTTGCTAGTCCATGAAAACAACACATGTCAAAATTCCACGGTGAACGAGGGATTTGAATCTGTTGGGAGGGGCTGTTTGGATCTTGCCCGGGGTAGCCGAAATATTGGCGACTACTTCGCCATGGCCGGCACCGGCTCGAGTTCATCCTAACATTGCCCTCTTCTGTGGAGCCCATGCGGGGTCGACGAAGGTCCTCGCAACAAAAGGATCCGGCAAGACACCTGATGTGTATGCCGGTGTCGCCTCCGCGGTGGCCTTCATGGGACCCAAGCGGCGGCGGCCTCCCGTGTTCTACTTCTCCTCGATGATGGCGGCGGACACGAAGGCGCTGGCCATCGACTCACCGCTCTCCGCGCGCCCGGTTTCTGTCGCTGCTTGCATGGCGCGGCCGCCGGCATGGGAGTCTCGGCCACAAAAACGAGAGACGCGGTACGAGGCGGCGGCGTGGACGGCAGCAACGACACCCGTGCGCCGCTCCTCGTCGAGCTGGCCTGGAGCGGCGAGTTGCTGAACCGCGCGCCGGCTTGGGGCGGCAACTGGCTCCATCGGGCGAGGGGAGGGAGGTGGATCAGCGAGCTGCATAGCTCGTATCCGGTGGGCTACCCAGCCGGCTTGGATGCGGAATAACTACTCTTCTTAAGCCATTGTAAGAGTGGACAAAATGGTGGAGGAGATAGGGGAGCGGCGGAGGTGTGCGATTCTTGGCCGGCATTTGGCCTCGTTTAAATAGGAGATTAAATAGACGCGGACAGGAGGAGCTCGGCCGGCGTTGCGTTTAACGCCGGCCCAGTCATGAACGGACATGTGTCCAGAGTGGGTTTCTCGGCTTCCACATGGGCGGGTTTCATAGAGGCATTTGAATGCGGCACGGAGGCGTGTTCAGCCGGGCATGCCGCGAGTGGCACCCTCGACTCTGACCTAGGACACCGCGCCGTTCTTCCACTGACGTGTGGGCTCTTTGGGTGCATGGCCTGCATGTCAGTGACCCAACGCAGGCAGCGCACAGCAGAGGAACCTTTGGTGGGCCAGGGCGGTCAGAAGCGGGCATTTCATAAACCGATGATTGTTCATTGAGTGTGACGTCATCTTTTTCATGTAGATAAGCCTACCATGTTGATAGCCCGTTCGATACATTGTGATTCATAAAGACCGCTGCAAACATCAATGTTCTGCTTATCACAGATAAGATTGATTAATACCCGTAACAATCCATGTCCTTAACAAAGGGTGCATGCACGTATAGGTTGAACGTGTGTCTTGCATCATGTGCTGTGTGCATGCAGGCGTGCGAGTGTTGCGTGCGTGCAAGGGTACGTTTCAGTGTTGCATGCATGGGTGCGTAGGTGCGTGTGTTCGTGAGTGCATGTGTACGTGTCAGTGTTGCACGCCAGCATGCGTGCGTGTGTACGTGTCAGTGTTGTCGGATTTCGGGTTCTGGCAGACCCTTAAGGTTCGAACACTGGGGTGCGCGTGGAGATTACGTCTTCTACCTCTCCGTCTCGCAAAGATCTAGACTACTGAAAGAACTGCACAAGAGACACAAGGTTTATACTGGTTCGGGCCACCGTTGTGGTGTAATACCCTACTCCAGTGTGTGGTGGGTGGATTGCCTCTTGGGGCTGATGATGATGAACAATACAAGGAAGAACAACCTCGCGAGGGTCTGTTCTTGGCTGGGGCGATGAACTGCTGGGAGGAGTTCAGCCACCTTTCTCTCTCTCACTCACTCACTCACTGCCTTACTCTTACTCGCCGCCTGCTTACTCTTTTTTTCAGCCCCCTTGCTCCGTGGGCGGCTGGTCCTATTTATAGAGGCCCTGGTCCTCTTCCCAAATATCGAGCGGGAAGGGAGCCAACAATGGCGGGCTAATTTGAAGGGGGACAACAAGTATCAACTATCCTGACAAAAGCAGTCTTCGCCTGTGCAAAGCTCTGGTGATGACGCCGTCTTGGGCTCCACAGTGACCTCCGTCTCGTAGTCCTCCTGGTCTTGGTCTCGTTGCACCGAAATGGCAACCTTTGCCTGATGCCTCGGTACTCCGCGGCTGCGCTTGCCCCCTTTGCACCAAAGAGGAAAGGAGGACGCTGCACGGGCTGGCACCCGCCTAGCGCCCTGAGTCGTCATGGCTTGCGTCAGGGTCACCTCGCGAGGTACCCCGCTTTGATCTCTCCGCCTCCTCGCGAGCCAGCCTGACGAGGCCATGCTTGAGGAAGCTCCGTGTCGTCCGCCCCGCGAGGCTTGGCCCCTCGCGAAGGTCTTGAGTCTTGTGTTGATGAAGATGGGCCGTGCTGGGCCCCCTTTGAGCCACGCCGCAGGCAGGCAAGTCTGGGGACCCCCGTTCCCAGAACGCCGACAGTAGCCCCCGGGCCCAAGGCGCGCCCGGACTTGGCCGTGCCGAGAGGCGAAAGGGCAACGGTGAAGCGCCGCGGGCCCTAACAGCCTGCGGCCTTGGGCGCCGCGTGGCGGTTGATGGGACGCAAGTGCTTCGACAACCGCGCGGGTTGATAAAGGAGCGGCATCTGCCCAGACTTTGTCTTTTGCTTACTCCGGTTGCTGCTCAGATCCCCTTTCTTGCGCCTCCCCTTTCTTCCGCCAAATTTCCAGATCTACTCCGGCTGCGTGACCTAGGAAGCCATGGCGCCTCGTCAGTCTCTGGCCGAAGCTTGGTACTCACCTGCTCTGGACTTGCCGAACGTGTCCAAGGCGGGCCTTGCCCGGCTGCACCAGATGGCGGCGGCGCAGGGCATCAATGGGGCGTAGGTGTTCAAGGCCGGCTCCGTCACCCCTGAGGGCCGAGGGAGCACCTTTTATCCTCTCTTTGTAAGCTCCATTGCTGCGGGCCTGGTGCCTCCCTTCTCCGAGTTTTTCTTCTCTGTCCTCCGCCATTACAACTTCCAGGCTCTGCATCTCCACCCCAACTCCGTCCTTCTCCTGGCGATCTTCGCTTATTACTGCGAGGCCCACATAGGGGTGCAGCCTTCAGTGGCCTTGCTGCGCCACTACTTCTCCCTTCGGGTCTCTCATGGTTCTCCTTCCGCGTGCGCGAGCTTTGTCGCGTACGGTGGCACCATTGCCATCTCGAATCCCGGGAAGAGGATTGAGGGCTTCAGGAGCAAGTGGGTCTTGGTAGATGCCGGGCGCATTCACCCTAGGCTGATCTTGCTCGCGGAGCAGCCCGCGAGCTCCAGCGACTGGTGCCGAGCGGAGCTCGCGGACCCCCGCGCGAAACTGGTGTTGGAGAAGATGGACGCGGACCTGAGGCCGACCAGCACGGCGGCGGCGAAGTTGACCGGTGCATTGCTGCTGAGGGAGTTCCTGGAGCACCAGCTGGCTCCACTCCGGCAGTACTCACCTCCGATGTGGAGGCCGCATCCGAGCCCCGCGGCCTTGAGCGGCGAAGATTTGGCCACAGTCCTCCAATCTCTGGTCGGGGGCGAGGTGGCAAGGTTGGAGGGTGCTCCCAAGCCCTTGTTCCTTTGAGACGACTGGGAGCAGGTGGTGGAGTCCATGCCCGTTTTTAACAGGGACGGGCTCGTGCCCGTGGCGGCTTCCGAGGGACTGGTGGACGTGCCCTCCGGCGACTCCAGCAAGGAGGAGGACGAAGAGGAGCGGGAGAAGGGGCCCGACTCCGAGGCGACCGACGGAGAGTCGAGGGCTCCCCTCCCCCGGTGCAGGCCCCGCAATCTCCGCCTTTCTTCGAGCGATGATGGCGAGGATGGAGACGAGCAGGTCGGTGGGAGCTTGCCCCTGATCCCGAAGAAGGACAGGACCGGGCTGATCTCCCGCGGGTCTGCCCCTGCCCCGAGGCAGTCTGCAGACGCGCCTTCTGCTTCCGAGGTTAACCCTTCCACCTGGCTGTCAGGCTTCAAGTTTGGCCGGAGGCTGCCTGAGCTCACCGGCAATGACCCGTAAGTGCTTGACCCTTGTCTTTATTTCTTGTTCCGCTGCCGAGGCTTGATGTTCGCATCTCTTGAATAGGCTGGAGCCTGCGGCGAAGAAGCCGAAGGGGGCTCCCGAGGCTCCATCCACGGCAACGCCTCCGCCCGTGGAGGAGGGTGACCGCGGCGCGCGGGCTTCTCCTGCCCGGTCGTCCTTGCGAGGCCTGGCCGAGCTGGCTGGGGCGAGCTCAGCCCCCATGGCCCAAGTGACTCCTGTGGTGCCTTTGCCCACTGCCGCCACCACAGCCGCTGGGGTGCAGCGGGCTCCACCTCAGGATGCTGTGGTCTTGCCGTCGCCGCCTTCTTCCCCCGTTCCGCTGACTGTTGTTTCTCCAACTCCTCCTGCCATCTTGGAGCGTGCTGTTGCTGGACTGGACCGGCTGCGGCAGGATCTTCTTGGCGCCGACCCTCGCCTGGTGGCCGGGCGCTTGGAGCTGGCTTCAGGATGGATTCGCTCCGATGCCTCGATCCGGGCGGCGCTGGTTCAAGCTTCGACGGCCTATGACGAGGATAGGCAGGCCATCCTTGAGACGAAGGCTGCTCGTGACGCAGCCCTGGGGGAGATGGTTGAAGTCCGCGATCGTTGCAAGGCGCTGGAGGACGGGTTGCAAGGCCTGCGGGACCAGCTCGCGAAAGAGGTTCGTCTTCACCAGGAGCAAGAAGGCATGAAGGCTCGCAAGGTGGCCATCGAGGGCCGGGAGGCCGAGCTCAAGAAGCGCCACGACCGCCTAGGTGCGCTGGGGAAGGAGTTGGAGGCGACGAAGGTCGAGTTGGACAGCAAGGCCAAGGTTCTTGCCGAGGATCGCGTGGCCTTCACAGACATGGAGAAGAAGGCTCGTGCTTCACTGAAGATGCTCTACGCCAGTGGCCTGGAGAGCCTGCTGGCCGGCGCCGAGGACGGCCCCGCCAAGCTGCTTCCCTTCCTGGTTCGTGCTCTTGAGGATGTCACCCTTGGCCTTGGCCCCACGGCCGAGGCCGAGGCACGTGTCCTATCTTCTGCTGCACTGACGCGGGTCTTCACCCACATCTACCTTCGCGACCCCAGCGCCGACCTCGACAGCCTGTTGGAGCCAGTAAGTGGTGATGGTGCTGCCACCGCTGCCGAGGCCGTGAAGGGTCACGCGGAGGCTTTGCTGGGGAAGTTCCGGGCCTTTAGTACCAAGTCGAAGCAGGATGCTTCCGGTCCTGCTGCTCCATGAGGCGGGGCCACCCGTGCTGCTCCACCGCCGCCAAGTGACTCCGCTACTGCTCCTGCCCTGCTTTTAATTCCTGCACATGCATCATGCCTTGGGGAGGCGTTTAAACTCGCGTTTGGTATTGAGACGACAGTATGGACTGTAATATTTGCTTTTAAGTTCCTTGAATTTTATGCTTTTCTTGCCTACTTGCTTGTGTTCTACGCCGGCAGAGCCCGACCCCGCGCGTACCTCACCCAGCATTAGCCCCGACGGGAAACCAGGACGGGACCAAAGGAGTGAGGGGCTACGGAGCCAGTTAGGCTCCTGAGTCGCGATGCTCAGGAGTCCCCCTTGGCGCACGAACAACAAGTAGGGAGGGGTGATGTAGGTGGATCTTCCGTTTTACGTCTGTAGAGCCCGACTCCGCGCGTACCTCACCCAGCATTAGCCCCGACCGGAAACCAGGACGGGACCAAAGGAGTGAGGGGCTACGGAGCCAGTTAGGCTCCTGAGTCGCGATGCTCAGGAGTCCCCCTTGACGCGCAAACAGCAAGTGATGAGGTGAGATGCGAGTGGGACCACCGTTCTACATCTGCAGAGCCCGGCCCTGTGTGTGCCTCACCCAGCATTAGCCTTTCGGAACTAAGGAGTGAGGGGCTACGGGACCAGTTAGGCCCCTGAGTAGCAATGCTCAGGGGTCCCCCTTGACGCTCAAACGGCCTTCATACCTTGGCTCCGCTCGGGGAGAGACGCGCGACGAACTAGGCCCGAGGGGCCTGGCTGGGTGGCGTATGTCTGGGCGTGACCCAGGCGCAGCCCCCGTGCCCAGCCCCCTCGCGCGGCGCTCCCGAGGGGAGGCGTTGCGATGAGGCCAGACACCGAGCTCTGGGCTCCCTGAGGTTGATGCGGCCCGGGGGCCACCCTCAGTTGTTTATCACCAGCGCGGAGCATAGCGCTTCCGCATGTGTACGGGCATAGCCGCTCCTCGGCAGTGTCGTCAGCCAGCGTGGAGCACGGTGCTTCCACTGGTACATGGGAGGGGGCTCCCCTCCGGGAGGAGCCCCCGGGGCGTGTACAGCCCCGCCCTGACACGTGGCCGGCACGGTAGGGCTAGGTGAGGTGTATCTGGGCACCCGTGAGCCAGCGCGAGACTCACGGGGCCCTACCTCTAGGCGGGTTGTGCCTGGCACTGGGCCTTATCTTGTACTGTGTTCCTGCAAATTTGGTTAGATGCCGACACTCTACGTCCTCGGGTCCTGGCCCTCGAGCTTGTCTCAGCCGTCGCTGGTATTCCAGGTCGCGATGCCATGGACATGGCCAGAGGGTGAGGGCTGGAGAGCCAGTAAGAGCCCTGAGTCGTGATGCTCAGGTACCCCCCTTAACGTGCAAGTGGTCGTCATGGAGAAGAGGAGGTGCCGTGGACAGGCATCAAGTAATCAAGCATGATGGGCGAATGCATAGCCGGAAATAAACGCAAGGGGGATACATGCCGCTGGGCCTGGCCCGAGTGACTTGGGGATGATGCAGCCCGAGGGGCGCCCCCAATAAAGCAAGCTAACGACATGAAATAAAAGGGACACATACCGCAGGGACGGACCCAGGCGGCCTGGGAACGATGTAGCCCTGGGAGGGCGCTCCCAGCTGGAAATGAAACTTGAAAGATGTCACCTGAAGGTGTCGAGGGCGAAGGGGTGTTGGTGCAGCAGACTCGGTAGGCTGCGGAAGCCGATCCTCATGAGCCCCCAGGCCCAGGGGCCTCGGGAGGCTCCGGAGGCACTGGTAGCTCTTCGTGAATCATCTCCATCTCCGCCAAGGCTGCGGAACGCCTGTCTTCTTGAGCCTCCATGATGCCCCTCATGAGGCGCTGGCACGTAGCAACCGCGCTCGGCAAGCCGTAAGGCATGCGAACGTAGCTGTGGGGAGGACCCTCGCAGCGCCCCACTCGCGAGGGCCAGAGGCGCTCCATCGTAGCGACTTGGTTGAGCCGTGGTACGTCGATGCAGACGCGCAGCCCACCATCCTCGCCGGGATGGGAAGCCACAGCCGGTAGACGGCGGCAACCTCTCATGATTCTTGATTCTTGTAGTTCTTGAATGGCCTTGTCGACGAACTCCTGCGGGTCTGACCTTCCTTGCCTTGCTCCTTCTTGAGGGAAACGTGCTTTGAAACACGCCTCCATGTGGTGCCCAAGCGCCTCCCTCGTGACCCTGGCCAGGTCGGTGGCCCTCCAGGGGAGAGCCCCCGAGCCCTGCCTAAGGAGGGCACCGGGCGCGCTTTCCTATGCGATGGAAGGAGGTTCCCCCAGGGCAGATGCGGGCCCTGAGGGGCCCGCCTCCCGAGGGGACGGTCCGGACAATGTCTTCTTCTTCTTGGGGGTGGTCTCGGGAAGCCTCCTGCTTCCGTGATCCGGGTCTTCCAGTGACGCAGCCTGAAAGGCTCGCTCCAGGGAACACACTACATCCTTCTCTTCACAGGGCACCGTGATGACTCCGCCACTTCCTGGCATCTTGAGGACGTTGTAGCCATGGTGAGTCATGGCCATGAACTTGGCCAGCACTCGGTACCCGAGGATGGCGTTGTACGGCAGGCGGATGTGGGCGACGTCGAAGTCGATGAGCTCGGTGCGGTAGTTGTCGCGTGCCCCGAAGGTGACAAGGAGGTGGACCTGCCCAATCAGGACCGTGGAGCCGTCGGTGACTCCGGAGAAGGGCTTGGTTGGCTGAAGCTGGTCGTAGGGCACTTGGAGATTGTTGAACATTTCCACGGACATGACGTTGAGCCCTGCCCCACCATTGATGAGGGTCCTGGTGACCAGTACATTGTTGATGACTAGGGAGCAAAGCATCGGGAGGACTCCGGCTGTGGCCGCGCACTTGAGTTGATCCGCTGAGCTGAATGTGATGGCGCATGCCGACCACCTGAGAGGGCGCGTTGCTTCAAGCCTGGGGAGGACTGCATTCACCTCGTGGGCAAACTGCTTGAAGATGCGTTGGGAGGCTGGGGCTTGAGCTCCGCCCAGGATGCAGGCGATTGCGCGTGGCTCCTGGAAGCCCCCAGCCCCTTCGTCTTGATGGCGGTCCTCGTTCCTCCTTGGCTGAGGCGGCAGTGGAGGGAGGCCTGCGTTGCCCTGTGGGCGATCCTCACGAGGCTGACCCCTCCAGTCCCCCTCGCGAGGCAGGTCTCGCCAGCGATCCTCGCGAGGTTGATCGCGCCACCCTTGGCGCGGGCCGCGGTCTTCCCAGCGTCCTGTGTTTCTTCCTCCTCCTCGGCCGTAGCCCCGATCGGCGCGGTCGGGACGGCGGCCGATCCTTCCTTCTCGCACGGCGCGGAGTTCTTGGCATTCGTCGGTGTTGTGGGTGTGGAGGTCGTGGTACACACAGTACCGGCTGCCCCTGGAGGACTCAGGCAGATCTTTGCCCCGCTTGGTGTCTGGTTCTGCCGCGAGCACGGCAGCCCCCTTGCGCTTCACGTCCTTGGCCTTCTTCTCCTCTGGGTCTGTGGCAGGCAGCTCGAGGAGGGAGAGGCGTCCCTCCTTAGCCCTGGCGCACTTGGTCACCAAGTTGAACAACTCCAGGAAGGTGCACAGGTCTTCATGCATCACCAGCTCCTCCTTCATCTTGACGTCGTGCACACCATCGGAGAAGGCCGAGATGATGGCCTCCTCGGACACCTTGGGGATCTTGAGGCGCGCGCTGTTGAAGCGCTGGATGTACTTTTCAGGGTCTCTCCAAGTTGTTGCTTGATGCGGCGCATGTCGCTCACGGCGGGTGGCCGGTTGCGAGTACCTTGGAAGTTGGCGATGAAGCGGGTGCGCATCTGGTCCCAGGAAGAGATCAGGCCTGGAGCCAGATTCAGGAGCCAGGTGCAAGCTCCTTCCTTGAGCGCCATGGGGAACCAGTTCGCCATGACCTTTTCGTCCCCGCTGGCAGCTTCGATGCCCAGCTCATAGAGCTGGAGGAACTCTGCAGGGTCAGTCGTGCCTTCGTAACGATGAGGTAGGTCTGGCTTGAACTTGCCGGGCCACGCGACGCTACGCAGCTCGGTGGTGTAGGCACGGCAGCCTGCGGTGGCCACGAAAGGCTTCGGCTGGTGGAGAGCTTGGTCTTGAGGGTCCCCACGCGCTGCAGCGAGGAGCGGCGCGGGGTCTTGGCGTGCTGGAGCTGGAGCAGGGTCGCGGAGTGCCGGAGCAGGGAGTGCCCGGGCAGCTCCTTGCGGGCGAGGGACTTCTTGGCAGCTCCGTTCTTGCTGCGTTGGCACCTAACGGAGCGGGTTCCGCCCAGGGGCCACGCGCCTTGGAGCCATGGTGTCTTCTTGGAGAGGAGGCGGCTGGTATGCCTCCGGAGCTTCGTTGCCCGCGCAGGGCAGGGTGTGGCGCAGCGGAACGGACGGCGCGGGAGAGCCCCCTGCGGCGCGGACAAGCTCGGCGACGCGGTCGAGCCACTCTTCGTAGACGTCGTCGACGGGACGGTAGCGCAGGAGCTCATTTGCCACGAGGAGCACAGCTCGAGCCTCCAAGGGGGCGCGGAGCGCGCGGGACGAAGAACCAGCTGGTGCGAGCGATGGAGTAGCGGTGCGGCCGTCTTGCCGCACGGATGGATGCTGAGATGATGCTTGCTGCTCGCCCCCCTCCGGGCCGGTGGCGGCGTTGATGGCGGGTGACGGGGAACGACGAGGACGTCCACCGACGGACACCGTTTGGGCGACGCGGGAAGCGATGGCGGCCCGGCGCTCGGCGCGGGCCCGACGAGCGTCGGACATGGATGCGACGGTCGGAGGAGAACGGGGCGGTGGAAGAGAAATTCCGGCGCACCCATACCTGGCGCGCCAAATGTCCGATTTCAGGTTCCGGCAGACCCTTAAGGTTTGAACACTGGGGTGCGCGCGGAGATTACGTCTTCTACCTCTCCGTCTCGCAAAGATCTAGACTACTAAAAGAACTGCACAAGAGACACAAGGTTTATACTGGTTCGGGCCACCGTTGTGGTGTAATACACTACTCGAGTGTGTGGTGGGTGGATTGCCTCTTGGGGCTGATGATGATGAACAATACAAGGAAGAACAGCCTCGCGAGGGTCTGGTCTTGGCTGGGGCGATGAACTGCTAGGAGGAGTTCAGCCACCTTTCTCTCTCTCTCTCTCTCTCTCTCACTCACTGCCTTACTCTTACTCGCCGCCTGCTTACTCTTTTTTTCAACCCCCTTGCTCTATGGGCGGCTTGTCCTATTTATAGAGGCCCTGGTCCTCTTCCCAAATATCAAGCGGGAAGGGAGCCAACAATGGCGGGCTAATTTGAAGGGAGACAGCAAGTATCAACTATCCTGACAAAAGCAGTCTTCGCCTGCCCAAAGCTCTGGTGATGACGCCGTCTTGGGCTCCACGGTGACCTCCGTCTCATAGTCCTCCTGGTCTTGGTCTCGTTGCACTGAAATGGCAACCTTTGCCTGATGCCTCGGTACTCCGCGGCTGCGCTTGCCCCCTTTGCACCAAAGAGGAAAGGAGGACGCTGCGCTGGCTGGCACCCGCCTGGCGCCCTGAGTCGTCATGGCGTGCGTCACGGGCACCTCGCGAGGTACCCCGCCTTGATCTCTCCGCCTCCTTGCGAGCCAGCCTGACGAGGCCGTGCCTGAGGAAGCTCCGTGCCGTCCGCCCCGCGAGGCTTGGCCCCTCGCGAGGGTCTTGAGTCTTGTGTTGATGAAGATGGGCCGTGCTGGGCCCCCTTTGAGCCACGCCGCAGGTCGCAGGCAGGCAAGTCTGGGGACCCCCGTTCCCAGAACGCCGACAAGTATTGCATGCCTACATGCGTGCGTGTCTTGCGTGCGTGCATGTGTATGTGTGGGGTGAGGCTACACGTCAGTCGACTGACTTTTTCATCTCTGGTCATTAGATTTTCCAGCCGTTGGATATGAAATCAAGGGCCTCCAGTTTATCATCAAACTCCACCCCCCGGAGCCGCCAGCCACCACCGGCCGAACCGCCAGCCCCCGCCGCCCTCCTGAAACCACTCCCCACCGCCGGTCCGCCGCCGCACCGGCCATCCCTCTAGCCCCCCCCGTCGAGCTTTTTCTCCGGGGATCCCCATCCCACCGCCCAATGAACGCCCCAACCGCCGCTGACTGCCAACCGGAGGTCTCACGACTTTGAATACCCACCAACCACTAATTTATTACCATTCCTGTCCTTCATATACGCGCTGATGGGTGGGCCCTATGGTAATGTGCGCTGCTGAGTGTGGACCGTTTGACTGGTCAATTGATCGTGTTATCAACAAATTACGGAGCTGTATGGTGAGCCAGTGACCGTACGATCACCCTAAAATGTACTCCTATTTTATTAACACAGTACAGACTCAAACTACCATTTCTTTCTTTCATATACGGGCTGACAGGTGGGCCCCACGGTTACGCGCCCCGATGGTGCAACACTAGTTGCACCATGTGGAACATTTGACTGGTCAATTGATTGTGTCATCAACAAAATACGGAGTTGTGTGGGTGAGCCAGTGACCGTATAATCATGATATGTATTTGTTTAACATGGTACAGACACAAGGGCTCATGCAAGCACTCACCGCTATAAGCGCACACACGCGAACCCGACCCCTATGAGCACCTTCGAGAGAGTGGGCCAGCATATATGATCTTGAGATTTTACGAAGTCACCATAGGTGCCTCGTAGTCGAGTGGAACGTCTCCTCCCACTGAACGTACGTCGCTGGAAAATACTAAAATTAACACAAGATAAATGCGAGCACCGGGACTTTAAGCTTGGTGGGCTCGAGAAACCACTGTCCTCTAACCATCCAACCACATGTTGGTTAGCACGACAAAATGTATGCGGTGACCGTGATGAGCTTATTCTGAAGTCCAGTGACCATATCGTGCTTTCGCTTCAAATACAATGACTGTAAGTGTCGTTAACAAAATACGGAGCACACATCAAATGCAAAGTCCGTCAATGTCATCAACAAAATATGGAGACGTATCGTGAGCTAGATACCGTTGTACTATTGTATATGCTTATTCTCTTAGTAGCCGATTGCGTGTGTGGTGTGGTGGGCACATCATTTCTAGTTGTGGTGGGTCAACATGAAGATTCATGGGTCGGTTCCATCCTGCGCCACATATAGGTTGGACCGAGACGTGTTATACGAAGACCCATGTGGAGGACTCGGCGTACAACACGAAGCTACCAGAGTCGCGGAGGACTCTATCCCCTCTGGTGATAAGTGAAAGCACAAGTGCTCCCTAGGTGGTTTGGATAATTGATGACAACATATCTCTTGTTGGACTAATGTTTTCACCTAGTACGTTTCAGATAAGTTCAACAATGGAGTGGCATGGACTAAAGGGTGTGGGAAGGTCTCCAAGACACTAAGAACAAAGGATTGGCTAAAGCTTGAAGTTCAAGACTCTTCATTTTACATTTTAGTGATCCAAGATCACATTGAGTCCATAGGAAAAGCCAATACTATCAAGGAGGGATGAGGTGTTGTTTAATGAGCCTCTTTGTAACGCCCCAGGACCGATGTGCCAGCTGTCGTTCTATTATTCGCCGTCGTTGCTATGTCATTTGCTTGCATGTTGCATCTTGTCATGTCATCATGCGCATTTCATTTGCATACGTGTTCGTCTCATGCACCCGAGCATTTTCCCGGTTGTCCATTTTGCAATCCGGCGCTTCGTTCTCCTCCGGTGGTCATTTCTACCTTCCTCTTGTGTGTGGGGGCTAAACGATTCCGGATTGGACCGAGACTTGTCATGCGGCCTTGGTTTACTACCGTTAGACCGCCTGTCAAGTTTCGGGTCATTTGGACTTCGTTTGATACTCCAACGGTTAACCGAGGGACCGAGAAGGCCTCGTGTGTGTTGCAGCCCAACACCCTTCCAAAGTGGCCCAAAACCCACCTAACTCTGTTCCATCGTCTCGTTCATTCGATCACGATCGCGTGGCCGCAAACCGCACATCATTTGGACTCTCCTAGCTCCCTCTATGCCTATATATACAACCCCCCTCCGAAATTCGCGGTGCCATCCACCCCTAACCCTAGATCTCTCCCTCTCCTCGCGCACCGGACAATGTCTGCCCAAGCCGGACACATCGCGCCGCCCGCCACAGCCAATCCGCGCCCGCCACGTCAGCATCATCGCCGTCTCCACCGTGTGGCCCGCGGAGCCCGCGGCTGGCCCGCCCGAGCCGCCACCGGGCCAGATCCACGCCGCCGCCGCCCGATCTTCTCCTCCTTCGCCGGCTCGCCGCCCGGACCGAGCCTCCTCCGCCCGCGCCGGAGCATCGCCGGACCTCCGCCGGAGTTCTCCGCCGCCGCCTCGTGCTTCTCTTCCGGCGACCTCGCCCGTAGCGCCGTCTTCGCCTTCCCGCCACCGTCCCGGACTCCTCCGGCCCCGATCCGAGCCCGAGGAGGACCCTCACCGCCTTCCCGCCGCTCGCCGCGGCTCCGGCCATCCCCGTCGCCGGAGTCTCCCAGCGCCGCCGCCGCCCTGCCTCGATCCCGATCGGATCGGGAGGAGTCGGCGCGCCCCGTTGACCTCCGCGTGGGCCTCGCAGGCTCCAGCGTCCCAGGCCCAGTCCGCCTCCTTCGCCTCGGGCCCAGCGCACCGCCTCCCCGCCCGGCCTGCTTCCCCAGCGCAGCGCCAGGCCCGGCCGGGCCAGATCCGCCCCGCGCCAGTGCAGCCCCGCGTCGGCCGGCCTGCCTTCTCCCCCTTCACGGGCCGAGGCCCATGGTGAGGCCCCCCACCAGCGCCTCCTCTTTTTTTCCTGTTCTGTTGGGCCATGCAGTTTCGGCCCATAGCCGTTTTTCCCCAGATCTGCGATTTGTCTAATTTTCCAGAGCACTGCAGTTTTGCAGATTAGTCCCCGATCATCATGCATTTAATAACTATTGAACCGTGCATCGGATCTAAGCAAACTTAATATGAAACTTGCTTAAAATTGTGTCTAGTTTCATAATATGCCACTTTCATCCATGGTTAAAATGTTTAAAATGTTGTTTGCATTATTTTGCCCCTATGCCACGCAAAAACGATTTAATTCGTAACTATTCAACCGTAGCTCCGAATTAAATAAACTTTATATGTAAGTGGGGTAGAATTTTGCCTAGTTTATCATGGTGGCATCACTTTGCATGTTAAACAACTCTAAAATTGTGTTTAGGACAGATCAGGACCAAACCTAATATTTGCACATGAGGGTTTTCCGGAATTGTTGTTCGTTGCTTCCGGCCTCATTTAACCTTGACTAGATAGGTAGTTTTCATTTGCTTCACCGTCTTGCCATGTTAATCGACATTTAATATTGTTGGGGTACATAAACGAGAGAGAACTAAATAATTGATGTGGTGTTTTGTCAATATGCATCCCGATGCATATTGTGCTCCACTTAATTTGTAGGATTGCTTGTGCATTTTGTCATGCCATGCCTCTTTAAACCGGACATGCATCATGCTTGATTGTGCATCATGCCATGTTGATGTTGTGGTTGTTTACTATGTTGTGTGCTTCTTTTCCGGTGATTGCTTCTTCGGGTTGGTTCCGATAACGTCGTGTTGTGAGGATCCGTTCGTCTACGTCCGTTTATCTTCTTCATGGACTCGATTCTTCTTCCTTGCGGGATTTCAGGCAAGATGATCATACCCTCGAAATCACTACTATCTTTGCTATGCTAGTTTGCTCGCTCTTTTGCTATGCCCTTGCTATGATGCCTACCACTTGCTTGTCAGCCTCCCAAATTGCCATGTTCAGCCCCTAACCCACCATTGTCCTAGCAAACAGTTGATTGGCTATGTTACCGCTTTGCTCAGCCCCTCTTATAGCGTTGTTAGTTGCAGGTGAAGATCGAAGTTTGTTCCTTGTTGGAACATGGAGATCATTCCTTGTTGGAACATTTATTTACTTGTTGGGATATCACTATATATCTTATTTAATTAATGCATCTATATACTTGGTAAAGGTTGGAAGGCTCAGCCTTATGCCTGGTGTTTTGTTCCACTCTTGCCGCCCTAGTTTCCGTCATATCGGTGTTATGTTCCCGGATTTTGCGTCCCTTACGCGGTTGGGCTATAATGGGAACCCCTTGACAGTTCGCCTTAAGTAAAGCTTTGCCAGCAATGCCCAACATTGGTTTTACCATTTGCCACCTAGCCTTTTTTTGAAGGAAATATGCCCTAGAGGCAATAATAAAGTTATTATTTATTTCCTTATATCATGATAAATGTTTATTATTCATGCTAGAATTGTATTAACCGGAAACATAATACATGTGTGAATACATAGACCAACAGAGTGTCACTAGTATGCCTCTACTAGACTAGCTCGTTAATCAAAGATGGTTATGTTTCCTAACCATGAACAAAGAGTTGTTATTTGATTAACGAGGTCACATCATTAGTTGAATGATCTGATTGACATGACCCATTCCATTAGCTTAGCACCCGATCGTTTAGTATGTTGCTATTGCTTTCTTCATGACTTATACATGTTCCTATAACTATGAGATTATGCAACTCCCGTTTACCGGAGGAACACTTTGGGTACTACCAAACGTCGCAACGTAACTGGGTGATTATAAAGGAGTACTACAGGTGTCTCCAATGGTAGATGTTGGGTTGGCGTATTTCGAGATTAGGTTTTGTCACTCTGATTGTCGGAGAGGTATCTCTGGGCCCTCTCGGTAGTACACATCACATAAGCCTTGCAAGCATAATAACTAAGATGTTAGTTATGAGATGATGTATTACGAAACGAGTAAAGAGACTTGCCAGTAACGAGATTGAACTAGGTATTGGATACCGACGATCGAATCTCGGGCAAGTAACATACCGATGACAAAGGGAACAACGTATGTTGTTATGCGGTCTGAAAGATCTTCGTAGAATATGTAAGAGCCAATATGGGCATCCAGGTCCCGCTATTGGTTATTGACCGGAGACGTGTCTCGGTCATGTCTACATTGTTCTCGAACCGTAGGGTCCGCACGCTTAACGTTACGATGACAGTTATTATGAGTTTATGCATTTTGATGTACCGAAGGTTGTTCGGAGTCCCGGATGAGATCACGGACATGACGAGGAGTCTCGAAAAGGTCGAGACGTAAAGATTGATATATTGGAAGCCTATGTTTGGGCACCGGAAGCGTTCCGGGTGAAATCGGGATTTTTCCGGATTACCGGGAGGGTTACCGGAACCCCCCCGGGAGGTAAATGGGCCTATTGGGCCTTAGTGGAAAAGAGAGAAGAGGCAGCCCACACCTGGCCGGCGCCCCCACCTTTCCCAAGTCCTAATAGGACTAGGAGAGGTGAGCCGGCCCCCTCTTTCTCCTTCTTCCCCAAGAATCCTAGTTGGAATAGGATTGGGGGGAAGGAGTCCTACTCCCGGTGGGAGTAGGACTCCTCCCTGCGCCTCCCTCCTAGCCGGCCGAACCCCCTGCCCCTGGCCTTTATATACGGGGGCAGGGGGCACCACAAGACACACAAGTTAATCGCTCCTTAGCCGTGTGCGGTGCCCCCTGCCACCAAATTCCACCTCGATCATACCGTTACAGTGCTTAGGCGAAGCCCTGCGTCGGTAGCACATCAAGATCGTCACCACGCCGTCGTGCTGACAGAACTCTTCCTCGACGCTTTGCTGGATCGGAGCCCAAGGAACGTCATCGAGCTGAACGTGTGCTAAGAACTCGGAGGTGCCGGAGTAACGGTGCTTGGATCGGTTGGATCGGGAAGAAGACGTACGACTACTTCCTCTACGTTGTGTGATCGCTTCCGCAGTCGGTCTGCGTTGGTACGTAGACATCACTCTCCCCTCTCGTTGCTGTGCATCACCATGATCTTGCGTGTGCGTAGGAATTTTTTTGAAATTACTGCGTTCCCCAACAGTGGCATCCGAGCCTAGGTTTTTATGGTTTGATGTTATTTGCACGAGTAGAACACAAGTGAGTTGTGGGCGATACAAGTCATACTGCCTACCAGCATGTCATACTTTGGTTCGGCGGTATTGTTGGACGAGACGATCCGGACCAACCTTACGCGTACTCTTACGCGAGACCGGTTCCCTCGACGTGCTATGCACACAGATGGCTAGCGGAAGACTGTCTCTCCAACTTTAGTTGAACCAAGTGTGACTACGCCCGGTCCTTGAGAAGGTTAAAACGGAGTCTATTTGACGAACTATCGTTGTGGTTTTGATGCGTAGGTGAGATGAGTTCTTACTTAAGCCCGTAGCAGCCACGTAAAACTTGCAACAACAAAGTAGAGGACGTCTAACTTGTTTTTGCAGGGCATGTTGTGATGTGATATGGTCAAGGCATGATGCTGATTTTATTGTATGAGATGATCATGTTTTGTAACCGAGTTATCGGCAACTGGCAGGAGCCATATGGTTGTCGCTTTATTGTATGCAATGCAATCGCGATGTAATGCTTTATTTTATTACTAAGCGGTAGTGATAGTCGTGGAAGCATTAGATTGGCGAGACGACAACGATGCTACGATGGAGATCAAGGTGTTGCGCCGGTGACGATGGTGATCATGACGATGCTTCGGAGATGGAGATCACAAAGCACAAGATGATGATGGCCATATCATATCACTTATATTGATTGCATGTGATGTTTATCCTTTTATGCATCTTATCTTGCTTTGATTGACGGTAGCATTATAAGATGATCTCTCACTAAATTATCAAGAAGTGTTCTCCCTGAGTATGCACCGTTGCAAAAGTTCTTCGTGCTGAGACACCACGTGATGATCGGGTGTGATAGGCTCTACGTTCAAATACAACGGGTGCAAAACAGTTGCACACGCGGAATACTCAGGTTATACTTGACGAGCCAAGCATATACAGATATGGCCTCGGAACACGGAGACCGAAAGGTCGAGCGTGAATCATATAGTAGATATGATCAACATATTGATGTTCACCATTGAAAACTACTCCATCTCACGTGATGATCGGTTATGGTTTAGTTGATTTGGATCACGTAATCACTTAGAGGATTAGAGGGATGTCTATCTAAGTGGGAGTTCTTAAGTAAATTAACTGAACTTAAAAAATTATCATGAACTTAGTACCTGATAGTATCTTGCTTGTTTATGTTGATTGTAGATAGATGGCTCGTGCTGTTGTTCCGTTGAATTTTAATGCGTTCCTTGACAAAGCTAAGTTGAAAGATGATGGTAGCAATTACACGGACTGGGTCCGTAACCTGAGGATTATCCTCATTGCTGCACAGAAGAATTACGTCCTGGAAGCACCGCTGAGTGCCAGGCCTGCTGCAAGAGCAACACCAGAAGTTATGAACGTCTGGCAGAGCAAAGCTGATGACTACTCAATAGTTCAGTGTGCCATGCTTTACGGCTTAGAACCGGGACTTCAACGATGTTTTGAACGTCATGGAGCATATGAGATGTTCCAGGAGTTGAAGTTAATATTTCAAGCAAATGCCCGGATTGAGAGATATGATGTCTCCAATAAGTTCTATAGCTGCAAGATGGAGGAGAACAGTTCTGTCAGTGAGCATATACTCAAAATGTCTGGGTATAATAATCACTTGATTCAATTGGGAGTTACACTTCCAGATGATTGCGTCATTGACAGAATTCTCCAATCACTGCCACCAAGCTACAAGAGCTTTGTGATGAACTATAATATGCAAGGGATGAACAAGACTATTCCCGAGCTCTTCGCTATGCTGAAAGCTGCGGAGGTAGAAATCAAGAAGGAGAATCAAGTGTTGATGGTTAACAAAACCACTAGTTTCAAGAAAAAGGGCAAAGGGAAGAAGAAAGGGAACTTCAAGAAGAACGGCAAGCAAGTTGCTGCTCAAGAGAAGAAACCCAAGTCTGGACCTAAACCTGAAACTGAGTGCTTCTACTGCAAGCAGACTGGTCACTGGAAGCGGAACTGCCCCAAGTATTTGGCGGATAAGAAGGATGGCAAGGTGAACAAAGGTATATGTGATATACATGTTATTGATGTGTACCTTACTAATGCTCGCAGTAGCACCTGGGTATTTGATACTGGTTCTGTTGCTAATATTTGCAACTCGAAACAGGGACTACAGAATAAGCGGACACTAGCAAAGGACGAGGTGACGATGCGCGTGGGAAACGGTTCCAAAGTCGATGTGATCGCGGTCGGCACGCTACCTCTACATCTACCTTCGGGATTAATATTAGACCTAAATAATTGTTATTTGGTGCCAGCGTTAAGCATGAACATTATATCTGGATCTTGTTTGATGCGAGACGGTTATTCATTTAAATCAGAGAATAATGGTTGTTCTATTTATATGAGTAATATCTTTTATGGTCATGCACCCTTGAAAAGTGGTCTATTCTTATTGAATCTCGATAGTAGTAATACACATATTCATAATGTTGAAGCCAAAAGATGCAGAGTTGATAATGATAGTGCAACTTATTTGTGGCACTGCCGTTTAGGTCATATCGGTGTAAAGCGCATGAAGAAACTCCATACTGATGGGCTTTTGGAACCACTTGATTATGAATCACTTGGTACTTGCGAACCGTGCCTCATGGGCAAGATGACTAAAACACCGTTCTCCGGTAATATGGAGAGAGCAACGGATTTATTGGAAATCATACATACCGATGTATGTGGTCCGATGAATATTGAGGCTCGTGGCGGATATCGTTATTTTCTCACCTTCACAGATGATTTAAGCAGATATGGGTACATCTACTTAATGAAACATAAGTCTGAAACATTTGAAAAGTTCAAGGAATTTCAGAGTGAAGTTGAAAATCATCGTAACAAGAAAATAAAGTTTCTACGATCTGATCGTGGAGGAGAATATTTGAGTTACGAGTTTGGTGTACATTTGAAAAATTGTGGAATAGTTTCGCAACTCACGCCACCCGGAACACCACAACGTAATGGTGTGTCCGAACGTCGTAATCGTACTTTACTAGATATGGTGCGATCTATGATGTCTCTTACTGATTTACCGCTATCATTTTGGGGTTATGCTTTAGAGACGGCCGCATTCACGTTAAATAGGGCACCATCTAAGTCCGTTGAGACAACGCCTTATGAACTATGGTTTGGCAAGAAACCAAAGTTGTCGTTTCTTAAAATTTGGGGTTGCGATGCTTATGTGAAAAAGCTTCAACCTGATAAGCTCGAACCCAAATCGGAGAAGTGTGTCTTCATAGGATATCCAAAGGAAACTATTGGATACACCTTCTATCAACAGATCCGAAGGCAAGGCTTTTGTTGCTAAATTCGGAAACTTTCTTGAGAAGGAGTTTCTCTCGAAAGAAGTGAGTGGGAGGAAAGTAGAACTTGACGAGGTAACTGTACCTACTCCGTTATTGGGAAATAGTACATCACAGAAAACTGTTTCTGTGAGACCTACACCAATAAGAGAGGAAGTTAATGATGATGATCATGAAACTTTAGATCAAGATACTACTGTACCTCGTAGATCAACCAGAGTAAGATCCGCACCAGAGTGGTACGGTAATCCTGTTCTGGAAGTCATGCTACTAGATCATGATGAACCTACGAACTATGAAGAAGCGATGGTGAGCCCAGATTCCGCAAAGTGGCTTGAAGCCATGAAATCTGAGATGGGATCCATGTATGAGAACAAAGTATGGACTTTGGTTGACTTGCCCGATGATCGGCAAGCAATTGAGAATAAATGGATCTTTAAGAAAAAGACTGACGCTGATGGTAATGTTACTGTCTACAAAGCTCGACTTGTCGCAAAAGGTTTTCGACAAGTTCAAGGAGTTGACTACGATGAGACTTTCTCACCCGTAGCGATGCTTAAGTCTGTCAGAATCATGTTAGCAATTGCCGCATTTTATGATTATGAAATTTGGCAAATGGATGTAAAAACCGCATTCCTGAATGGATTTCTGGAAGAAGAGTTGTATATGATGCAACCAGAAGGTTTTGTCGATCCAAAGGGAGCTAACAAAGTGTGCAAACTCCAGCGATCCATCTATGGACTGGTGCAAGCATCTCGGAGTTGGAATAAACGCTTTGATAGTGTGATCAAAGCATTTGGGTTTATACAGACTTTTGGAGAAGCCTGTATTTACAAGAAAGCGAGTGGGAGCTCTGTAGCATTTCTGATATTATATGTGGATGACATATTACTCATTGGAAATGATATAGAATTTCTGGATAGCATAAAGGGATACTTGAATAAAAGTTTTTCGATGAAAGACCTCGGGGAAGCTGCTTACATATTAGGCATAAAGATCTATAGAGATAGATCAAAACGCTTAATTGGACTTTCACAAAGCACATACCTTGACAAGATTTTGAAGAAGTTCAAAATGGATCAAGCAAAGAAAGGGTTCTTGCCTGTATTGCAAGGTGTGAAGTTGAGTCAGACTCAATGCCCGACCACTGCAGAAGATAGAGAGAAAATGAAAGATGTTCCCTATGCTTCAGCCATAGGCTCTATCATGTATGCAATGCTGTGTACCAGACCTGATGTGTGCCTTGCTATAAGTTTAGCAGGGAGGTACCAAAGTAATCCAGGGGTGGATCACTGTACAGCGGTCAAGAACATCCTGAAATACCTGAAAAGGACTAAGGATATGTTTCTCGTATATGGAGGTGACAAAGAGCTCACCGTAAGAGGTTACGTTGATGCAAGCTTTGACACTGATCCGGACGATTCTAAATCGCAAACCGGATACGTGTTTACTTTAAACGGTGGAGCTGTCAGTTGGTGCAGTTCTAAACAAAGCGTCGTAGCGGGATCTACATGTGAAGCGGAGTACATAGCTGCTTCGGAAGCAGCGAACGAAGGAGTCTGGATGAAGGAGTTCATATCCGATCTAGGTGTCATACCTAGTGCATCGGGTCCAATGAAAATCTTCTGTGACAATACTGGTGCAATTGCCTTGGCAAAGGAATCCAGATTTCACAAAAGAACCAAACACATCAAGAGACGCTTCAACTCCATTCGGGATTTAGTCCAGGTGGGAGACATAGAGATTTGCAAGATACATACGGATCTGAATGTTGCAGACCCGTTGACTAAGCCTCTTCCACGAGCAAAACATGATCAGCACCAAGACTCCATGGGTGTAAGAATCATTACTGTGTAATCTAGATTATTGACTTTAGTGCAAGTGGGAGACTGAAGGAAATATGCCCTAGAGGCAATAATAAAGTTATTATTTATTTCCTTATATCATGATAAATGTTTATTATTCATGCTAGAATTGTATTAACCGGAAACATAATACATGTGTGAATACATAGACCAACAGAGTGTCACTAGTATGCCTCTACTAGACTAGCTCGTTAATCAAAGATGGTTATGTTTCCTAACCATGAACAAAGAGTTGTTATTGTATTAACGAGGTCACATCATTAGTTGAATGATCTGATTGACATGACCCATTCCATTAGCTTAGCACCCGATCGTTTAGTATGTTGCTATTGCTTTCTTCATGACTTATACATGTTCCTATAACTATGAGATTATGCAACTCCCGTTTACCGTAGGAACACTTTGGGTACTACCAAACGTCACAACGTAACTGGGTGATTATAAAGGAGTACTACAGGTGTCTCCAATGGTAGATGTTGGGTTGGCGTATTTCGAGATTAGGTTTTGTCACTCCCTCCTAGCCGGCCGAACCCCCTGCCCCTGGCCTTTATATACGGGGGCAGGGGGCACCACAAGACACACAAGTTAATCGCTCCTTAGCCGTGTGCGGTGCCCCCTGCCACCAAATTCCACCTCGATCATACCGTTACAGTGCTTAGGCGAAGCCCTGCGTCAGTAGCACATCAAGATCGTCACCACGCCGTCGTGCTGACGGAACTCTTCCTCGACGCTTTGCTGGATCGGAGCCCGAGGAACGTCATCGAGCTGAACGTGTGCTAAGAACTCGGAGGTGCCGGAGTAACGGTGCTTGGATCGGTTGGATCGGGAAGAAGACGTACGACTACTTCCTCTATGTTGTGTGATCGCTTCCGCAGTCGGTCTGCGTTGGTACGTAGACATCACTCTCCCCTCTCGTTGCTGTGCATCACCATGATCTTGCGTGTGCGTAG
This sequence comes from Triticum monococcum, assembly GCA_034509565.1. Taxonomy (NCBI): domain Eukaryota; kingdom Viridiplantae; phylum Streptophyta; class Magnoliopsida; order Poales; family Poaceae; genus Triticum; species Triticum monococcum. The sequence continues at coordinate 431,470,400 of CM067845.1, forward strand.
GAAATTTTTTGAAATTACTGCGTTCCCCAACATTTTTTCCCTTGGGAGTCGTGCATCCCGAGGGTCATCTTTATTTTAACCCCCCTGGGCCAGTGCTTGTCTAAGTGTTGGTCCGAAAAGGGCAGCCTGCGGGGCCACCTCGGGGAAACTTGAGGGCTGGTTTTACTCGTAGCTTGACCTATCCGGTGTTGCCCTGAGAACGAGATATGTGCAGCTCCCATCAGGATGTCGGCGCATCGGGCGGTGTTGCTGGTTTAGTTTTACCCTGTCGAAATGTCTTGTTGTACTGGGATACCGAGCCTGATCGGAATGTCTCGGGTGGAGGTCTATTCCTTCGTTGACCGTGAGAGCTTGTGATGGGCTAAGTTGGGACACCCCTGCAGGGATTGATCTTTCGAAAGCCGTGCCCACGGTTATGGGCAGATGGGAATTTGTTAACGTCCGGTTGTAGAAAACCTGAAGTCGACCTTAATTAAAATGAATCAATAGCGTGTGTAACCGTGATGGTCTCTTTCCGGCGGAGTCCGGGAAGTGAACACGGTTGTTGGAGTTATGCTTGACGTAGGTAGTCCAGGATCACTTCTTGATCATACTTTTATCGACCGTGCTTTGCCTTCTCTTCTCGCTCTCTTTTGCGAATAGGTTAGCCACCATACATGCTAGTCGCTTGCTGCAGCTCCACCTCATACCTTTACCTTACCCATAAGCTTAAATAGTCTTGATCGCGAGGGTGCGAGATTGCTGAGTCCCCGTGGCTCACAGATACTTCCAAAACCAGTTTGCAGGTGCCGAAGAATCCGTGCAGATGACGCAACCCATCTCAGGAGGAGCTCGTTGAAGACCTTGTTCAATTGTGTAGTTTCGTTCTAGTTGATCAGTAGCGGAGCCCAGTTGGGGTCGATCGGGGACCTTTGTCGCATTTGGGGTTCTTCTTTTATTTTTGGCTCCGTAGTCGGGCCCTGAGTGTATTTGTTTGATGTAATGCTTTATTCATGTATTTGTGTGAAGTGGCGATTGTAAGCCAACTATGTAACTTTTTTTCCCCTATTGTATTACATGGGTTGTGTGAAGATTACCTCACTTGCGACATATGCCTTCAATGCGATTACGCCTCTAAGTCGTGCCTCGACACGTGGGAGATATAGTCGCATCGAGGGTGTTACAAGTTGGTATCAGAGCCTTCCCCGACCTTAGGAGCCCCCATTGCTTGATCGTTTTTAGCGGCCGAGTTGTGTCTAGAAAAATGTTTTGAGTCATCTAGGAATTATATATCAGAGAGCTTAGGAATTCTTTTTACTTCCCAGTCCCTTCATCGCTCTGGTGAGGCATCCTGACGTAGAGTTTTGACTCTTCTCTTCTCAAATTTCACTAAAAGTTTTTAGGATCACGCGAGTATCTTAGTTTTGTTCCGATGGCTTATGATGAGAATACTGTCTTGGTGCCTCCTGTCAGGGGTTTAGTGGAAGTGTCCCGGGGAGTTGAGCTCTGAGGTGTTGTCATCATAATTCTATCGTTGCAATTCTGGCATACTTGAGATATGTGCGCGACATCGAAAATCTCTTTTATGCAGTTCATTGGTGAGATAACCTCGATGCCACCCAGTACTGGGGCGGGAGTTCGGGAGTATCGCCATAACTTGTATAACGGATGCTTTTCGAAGGTTGAGATAGATGGTTTCCGAAGGTTTCTTGGTTATGTGTTGAAGGATGGATGCAGCTGGATGTAGGATTTGCTAGCTTGGGTGAGATATTATGCTTCCCCTATATCCTCAACACCTGATTGCATAACCGGAAAGTTTCGGGATTTTCATAGGTGGGAATTCAAGTAGCCTTAGGATATCTTTCCAACAGACGTGTGATATGAAATTGGGGTTCGACGTCTAGTGGTTCGCCTATTCACGGTCGATTTTACAGTGACCTCGTTGTGTCTTAAAGAGTCCTTGGCTATGCTGACTCGGGGACGCTTCGTATGTCATGTGCACTGCCTTGTACATGATGGTGCTGTATGGTCGAGCCCGTGTAGGTCCCACCACGAAAACTTCGGATGAAATCTCTATCATATGTTTGTTCCGGCTTATTCCGCAAGCCAATCATTGGTTTTATTTTGAGTTGTGGTATTCGAGTTGCTTCGAAGTCAAATGTTGATTCCATACCTTTTCCAAATGGTGTTCTCATATTCCTATGTGAATACTAATCCTTCTTGATCATCGATATTGTCATGTCAATCCTTTCAACCGGTGTGTCCCTCCTCAAGTGGATCCGATCACTTCAATATTCGCAAGATCAATTATCAGTTCTTCTCTACGGTGTTCGTTCCATCCATTCCAAATTGTCTTTGTTTTTCCCACCCTCCCTCCCTTCGTTTTTTTTTCTTCAAGGATTCAGATTTCTTAATCACTGTCCATTTTATTGTTGGAAGTCCCCCCATTCTATTTTCCTTCAATGTTCGTATCCAGTGTTTCTCATGAAGATTCTAACGGAGCTTCAAGTTTGTCATTCTTCATTCTTTCTTCTCCGGTGGATTCAAATCAAGCTTTTGGTGTTTGATCATATACTTTCCTCGTTTCAATGCTTTCACATGCCGGTGCAATTCGTTATCATTCTACTTCTCGCTATTTATTATTCCGGAGTGCTCAAGATATCTCGAAGATTCGTGTATCCACTCTTCTTTCATTCAAGCTATTTCGAGGATGTTATATCATTCAAGCCTTTTTATTCGACCGGTGCAACCCCTCTCTTTAATCGTTCTACGGTGTTTCTTTTGAGTGGGCCCTAACCCACACGTCTTTTCCCAGGATCTTACCTGGCTCCTCTTATTTTCCCGGAGGTGTCCTCAAATTTCTTTTCGAAGTTTGACGTAAGAATGAGTTATAATCAGTCAAATGCTTTTCTCCAAATCTTTCAAATTCTGTTCATCGTTGGCTCAACCTTTTCCATTATTCATTCCGGAGTGCCTCATCAGTTCACGGTGGTGTTTCTCGTTGTCATTTGAAGACCGAAGAAGAGTTTCTCTCATTTTGATCCATTCTCTTCAAGATTCGCGATTCTAGTTTGTTGTCATTCTCTCATATTTATTTTTTTCGATTGTGAGAATTCTTTTTATCCATCCGGAGCAATTTAAGAGTCTTCTCAGTTTGTTATCCGGAGTCCATCAAGTCAGGTTTATTCATTCTCAGCTTTCAGCTCTCGTTCTTTAATTTTACCGGTGCTTCGTTCAAGTGATCTTTAATCGGCTCGTGATCTCTTCGTTCTCATGGGTCTAAATTCTCTCAAGCATCTTCGTTCATTTGCTAATTCTTTCCAGTGTTTCTTTATCTTCTCTTCATTCATTTTTTTCAATTCTTACGGTGGTTCGTTCAAGATTTCTCTTCTTCCTTATCATGTTTATTTATTGGTTCTTTCAATTCTACCGGTGGTTCGTTGAAGACTTCCTCAAGTTTATGTGATATCTCTCTTATTCTTCTCTACGAGAATGAGTAGTGTGCCAAATCCGTTGATTGTCATCAATTTAATTGGTGAAGGATACACATAACGTAATTCTTATTCTTGCTTCATCCAAGTGATTAATTCTTTACTCCGGAGGCTCATCAAATTATCGGTTTCACTTGATTCATTTTTCTTTCCCGGAGTTCTAACCTCTTTCAATTATATTATCACGGAGATTTCTGTCTAAATCATTGCGAGGCTTCAATCTTATTTTTTTTTCATCATTCAATTATTTTGGATCATTCTTTTGTTACCGGAGTTCTTCATCAAGGTTATACATGATGGATTCATCAAGGATTTAATTCCTTCTCGAAGTGTTCATTGATATTCTTTTCTAAGGAGGTCAAGCCTTCTTCATCTTGCTATCCGAAGTGCAATTTCTTTCTACCGTATCTCTGAAGGTGGTATTATGTCATTCTTGATAATTTTCGTTCGTGCTTCATGTTTCTCAAGCTATCAAGAATGAGGTATTTTAAATCCATCAACCTATTTGTTAGTATTGTCTTGGGTTATATTTCACCTAAAGCCTTCCCTAAGGATGGTTGTTATTATGGTGCTTATATATGATCCAAGTTTTTCATTTATCCTCCCAGTGAAATAGTTTCTCGTCTCCTTGTTCATTCCAACCCAATTCTCTTCCCGTGAGTGGCAGGTTGTCACCTCATAATTTGAGTTGTATTCCATAAGACCATATATATCATGATTACTCTTTTCGTTGTTGTTTTTACAACAATTCTATTCGACTTTTCTCCTAAAGATGCCTTGTCAACCTCTTTTGTGGCAGAAGTTGGCATTTTCTTCTCCATTCTCCTGTCTCAACTATCTATCTTCTATTCTTTTGTTCCGGAGGCATTGTGATGTTCATCTTTTCAACCCATCATCTCGTTTTGTCAAAGTTCATGATCTTTCCATGCCTATACTTTTATTGGAGTGTTGTGTCCTCTTTTCAAGTATCCTCTCATCTTGTCGAGTTCAATTCCTTCCATTTACAGACGGAGTGCTGTCCAAATTATATCACTCTTATTCCTTCCCTATCTTGCTTAACCGGAGTATTGTGCTCCTTTGTTCAAGTTCTTTTCGCCTTATCAAGTCTTGCATCCCTTTTCTCAACCGGAGTGTCGTCTTTTCATGCCAGTTCTCTCATCTTATCAAGTTTTACATCCTTTCTCAACCGGAGTGCTGTCTGAGATCTTTCTTACCCCTTGTTCCATCCATTCAATAGTTCCGGTGGCAGTGTATTGTGATTTCATCAAGTATCGTCTCATCTTATCAAGACCTTATTCAATACTTTTTGTTTCAACCGGAGTGCTGCCCGAATTTGGTTTTTCCCTTGATCCCATTCCTTAACCGGAGTGTTTTGCTATATATATCTTCCCTTCAACCTCACGGTTTTCGCAATGTTCTTTCTTCCTCTTTTCTATCGGTGTGTTTTCAATTTTGTTCATCTCCGTTGTATTCTTTTCTCGTATTTGCTTAACCTCTCAAGATTCGTGGTTCCACTCGTTTGTCAAAGAAGCAATTTGTTTTACCTCTTCTCTTTCTCTTCCGTTTTTCCTTCCGGTGTCATTCTAGATCTCGGGACGAGATCCTTTCGTAGTGGTGGAGTGTTGTAACGCCCCGGGACCGATGTGCCAGCTGTCGTTCTGTTATTCGCCATCGTTGCCATGTCATTTGCTTGCGTGTTGCATCTTGTCATGTCATCATGCGCATTTCATTTGCATACGTGTTCGTCTCATGCACCCGAGCATTTTCCCCGTTGTCCGTTTTGCAATCCGGCGCTTCGTTCTCCTCCGGTGGTCATTTCTACCTTCCTCTTGTGTGGGGGGGTTAAACGTTTCCGGATTGGACCGAGACTTGTCATGCGGCCTTGGTTTACTACCGTTAGACCGCCTGTCAAGTTTCGGGTCATTTGGACTTCGTTTGATACTCCAACGGTTAACCGAGGGACCGAGAAGGCCTCGTGTGTGTTGCAGCCCAACACCCTTCCAAAGTGGCCCAAAACCCACCTAACTCTGTTCCATCGTCTCGGTCGTTCGATCACGATCGCGTGGCTGCAAACCGCACCTCATTTGGACTCTCCTAGCTCCCTCTATGCCTATATATACAACCCCCCCTCCGAAATTCGCGGTGCCATCCACCCCTAACCCTAGATCTCTCCCTCTCCTCGCGCACCGGACAATGTCCGCCCAAGCCGGACACATCGCGCCGCCCGCCACAGCCAATCCGCGCCCGCCACGTCAGCGTCGCCGCCGTCTCCACCGCATGGCCCGCGGAGCCCGCGGCTGGCCCGCCCGAGCCGCCACCGGGCCAGATCCACGCCGCCGCCGCCCGATCTTCTCCTCCTTCGCCGGCTCGCCGCCCGGACCGAGCCTCCTCCACCCGCGCCGGAGCATCGCCGGACCTCCGCCGGAGTTCTCCGCCGCCGCCTCGTGCTTCTCTGCCGGCGACCTCGCCCGTAGCGCCGTCTTCGCCTCCCCGCCGCCGTCCCGGACTCCTCCGGCCCCGATCCGAGCCCGAGGAGGACCCTCACCGCCTTCCCGCCGCTCGCCGCGGCTCCGGCCATCCCCGTCGCCGGAGTCTCCCAGCGCCGCCGCCGCCCTGCCTCGATCCCGATCGGATCGGGAGGAGCCGGCGCGCCCCGTTGACCTCCGCGTGGGCCTCGCAGGCTCCAGCGTCCCAGGCCCAGTCCGCCTCTTCCGCCTCAGGCCCAGCGCACCACCTCCCCGCCCGGCCTGCTTCCCCAGCGCAGCGCCAGGCCCGGCCGGGCCAGATCCGCCCCGCGCCAGTGCAGCCCCGTGTCGGCCGGCCTGCCTTCTCCCCCTTCACGGGCCGAGGCCCATGGTGAGGCCCCCCACCAGCGCCTCCTCTTTTTTTCCTGTTCTGTTGGGCCATGCAGTTTCGGCCCATAGCCGTTTTTTTCCCAGATCTGCGATTTGTCTAATTTTCCAGAGCACTGCAGTTTTGCAGATTAGTCCCCGATCATCATGCATTTAATAACTATTGAACCGTGCATCGGATCTAAGCAAACTTAATATGAAACTTGCTTAAAATTGTGTCTAGTTTCATAATATGCCACTTTCATCCATGGTTAAAATGTTTAAAATGTTGTTTGCATTATTTTGCCCCTATGCCACGCAAAAACGATTTAATTCATAACTATTCAACCGTAGCTCCGAATTAAATAAACTTTATATGTAAGTGGGGTAGAATTTTGCCTAGTTTATCATGGTGGCATCACTTTGCATGTTAAACAACTCTAAAATTGTGTTTAGGACAGATCAGGACCAAACCTAATATTTGCACATGAGGGTTTTCCGGAATTGTTGTTCGTTGCTTCCGGCCTCATTTAACCTTGACTAGATAGGTAGTTTTCATTTGCTTCACCGTCTTGCCATGTTAATCAACATTTAATATTGTTGGGGTACATAAACGAGAGAGAACTAAATAATTGATGTGGTGTTTTGTCAATATGCATCCCGATGCATATTGTGCTCCACTTAATTTGTAGGATTGCTTGTGCATTTTGTCATGCCATGCCTCTTTAAACCGGACATGCATCATGCTTGATTGTGCATCATGCCATGTTGATGTTGTGGTTGTTTACTATGTTGTGTGCTTCTTTTCCGGTGATTGCTTCTTCGGGTTGGTTCTGATAACGTCGTGTTGTGAGGATCCGTTCATCTACGTCCGTTTATCTTCTTCATGGACTCGATTCTTCTTCCTTGCGGGATTTCAGGCAAGATGATCATACCCTCGAAATCACTACTATCTTTGCTATGCTAGTTTGCTCGCTCTTTTGCTATGCCCTTGCTACGATGCCTACCACTTGCTTGTCAGCCTCCCAAATTGCCATGTTCAGCCCCTAACCCACCATTGTCCTAGCAAACCGTTGATTGGCTATGTTACCGCTTTGCTCAGCCCCTCTTATAGCGTTGTTAGTTGCAGGTGAAGATCGAAGTTTGTTCCTTGTTGGAACATGGAGATCGTTCCTTGTTGGAACATTTATTTACTTGTTGGGATATCACTATATATCTTATTTAATTAATGCATCTATATACTTGGTAAAGGGTGGAAGGCTCGGCCTTATGCCTGGTGTTTTGTTCCACTCTTGCCGCCCTAGTTTCCGTCATATCGGTGTTATGTTCCCGGATTTTGCGTCCCTTACGCGGTTGGGCTATAATGGGAACCCCTTGACAGTTCGCCTTAAGTAAAGCTTTGCCAGCAATGCCCAACATTGGTTTTACCATTTGCCACCTAGCCTTTTTTTCCCTTGGGAGTCGCGCATCCCGAGGGTCATCTTTATTTTAACCCCCCCGGGCCAGTGCTTGTCTAAGTGTTGGTCCGAAAAGGGCAGCCTGCGGGGCCACCTCGGGGAAACTTGAGGGCTGGTTTTACTCGTAGCTTGACCTATCCGGTGTTGCCCTGAGAACGAGATATGTGCAGCTCCCATCAGGATGTCGGCGCATCGGGCGGTGTTGCTGGTTTAGTTTTACCCTGTCGAAATGTCTTGTTGTACTGGGATACCGAGCCTGATCGGAATGTCTCGGGTGGAGGTCTATTCCTTCGTTGACCGTGAGAGCTTGTGATGGGCTAAGTTGGGACACCCCTGCAGGGATTGATCTTTCGAAAGCCGTGCCCACGGTTATGGGCATATGGGAATTTGTTAACGTCCGGTTGTAGAAAACCTGAAGTCGACCTTAATTAAAATGAATCAACAGCGTGTGTAACCGTGATGGTCTCTTTCCGGCGGAGTCCGGGAAGTGAACACGGTTGTTGGAGTTATGCTTGACGTAGGTAGTCCAGGATCACTTCTTGATCATACTTTTATCGACCGTGCTTTGCCTTCTCTTCTCGCTCTCTTTTGCGAATAGGTTAGCCACCATACATGCTAGTCGCTTGCTGCAGCTCCACCTCATACCTTTACCTTACCCATAAGCTTAAATAGTCTTGATCGCGAGGGTGCGAGATTGCTGAGTCCCCGTGGCTCACAGATACTTCCAAAACCAGTTTGCAGGTGCCGAAGAATCCGTGCAGATGATGCAACCCAGCTCAGGAGGAGCTCGTTGAAGACCTTGTTCAATTGTGTAGTTTCGTTCTAGTTGATCAGTAGCGGAGCCCAGTTGGGGTCGATCGGGGACCTTTGTCGCATTTGGGGTTCTTCTTTTATTTTTGGCTCCGTAGTCGGGCCCTGAGTGTATTTGTTTGATGTAATGCTTTATTCATGTATTTGTGTGAAGTGGCGATTGTAAGCCAACTATGTAACTTTTTTCCCCTATTGTATTACATGGGTTGTGTGAAGATTACCTCACTTGCGACATATGCCTTCAATGCGATTACGCCTCTAAGTCGTGCCTCGACACGTGGGAGATATAGTCGCATCGAGGGTGTTACACTCTTGCTCAAGTGCTTAATGATATGCTCCAAAATCCTCAGCTACTTTCCCATACCCACAAATGACCTAAACCCTAATTCAAACTCGGTCATACCGATTCTTTCAACCCGGCGCCACCGAGTTTCACATGTCATAGCCACTGCCAAACCCTAATCAGTTCGGTCTCACCGATGGGATCTCGGTCTCACCGAGATGGGCTTGCAAACTCTCTGTTACCTACTGCATTACTCTCGGTCCCACCGAGATATGCAATCGGTCCCACCGAGTTTGCTTGACCAACTCTCTGTTTTGCTTATTACCCAAATCGGTCCCACTGAGTTTGAGTAATCGGTTAAACCGAGTTTTGGATTTTCCCTAACCCTAGCACATCGGTCCCACCGAGTTGTTCCAATCGGTCCCACCGAAATTCATAACGGTCACTAGGTTTACCATTTCGGTCCGACCGAGTTTTCTGATTCGGTCCGACCGAGATTGATAAATTGTGTGTAACGGTTGGATTTTGTGTGGAGGCTATAAATACCCCTCCACCTCCTCTTCACTCATAGAGAGAGCCATCAGACTAAACCTACACTTCCAGCATCCTATTTCTGAGAGAGAACTACCTACTCATGTGTTGAGGTCAAGACATTCCATTCCTACCATATGAATCTTGATCTCTAGCCTTTCCCAAGTTGCTTTCCACTCAAATCTTCTTTCCACCAGATCCAAATCATATGAGAGAGAGTTGAGTGTTGGGGAGACTATCATTTGAAGCACAAGAGCAAGGAGTTCATCATCAACACACCATTTGTTACTTCTTGGAGAGTGGTGTCTCCTAGATTGGCTAGGTGTCACTTGGGAGCCTCCGACAAGATTGTGGAGTTGAACCAAGGAGTTTGTAAGGGCAAGGAGATCGCCTACTTCGTGAAGATCTACCGCTAGTGAGGCAAGTCCTTCGTGGGCGATGGCCATGGTGGAATAGACAAGGTTGCTTCTTCGTGGACCCTTCGTGGGTGGAGCCCTCCGTGGACTCGCGCAACCGTTACCCTTCGTGGGTTGAAGTCTCCATCAACGTGGATGTAGGATAGCACCACCTATCCGAACCACGGGAAAAACATTCGTGTCTCCGATTGCGTTTGAATTCTCCAAACCCTTCCCTTTACATTCTTGCAAGTTGCATGCTTTACTTTCCGCTGCCTATATACACTTTGCATACTTGCTTGATATGTATTGTGAGTGCTGAAATTATGCTTAAACTCCACTCAAACCGAAAAGCTTAAAAATTGCAACTTTGGCATGAAGTGTCTAATCACCCCCCTCTAGACACATCTACTTCAAGGTCCTACAAGTGGTATCAGAGCATTGGTCTCCATTGCCTTGGTTTAATCACCATTGGAGGAAGATGGATGTGTCTACTTTAGGGAGTCTTAGACATAGAGTGCCTATCCTTGATGGAGAATATTTTCATGAGTGGAAAAATGAGATGCTTGTAATCTTCAACCAATATCATTTGAACAAGTATATTGCTAGCCCTTGTGCACCTCACATTGATCCTTTGCATCCTACCCTAGATGAAGATATTGACATGATTCGCAATCTTAGAACTATTGAGCTCATCATTAGAGGATTGCCCAAAAACTTGATTGCTGTTTGCCTACTCTTGATTGTGCTTATACTATATGGAAATTTCTTGAGGAACGATTTCCCGACCATTCCTTAAAAAATTTGGATAAAATTCTCCATAAATCTATTGCCTCGAGTAAGATGAACTCTAGTGATCCTAACCTTGGTGATTGTCTACTTGAGCTTGCCAATCTCAAGCGAGCTAAGGGGGATGTTGGAATCATTAGTGATATTATATTCGAAGCTAGAAGAATTCATAAAAGTGACCATTTTAATGATCATTTATCTAATGAGTTACCCTCTCTAGGAAATGATGAGTCACAAGATCATGGTGAACATGAATACTATGATGATGATGATGATAGTGACTTTAATCTTGATGATGCAATGAGACACTTTGGTCTTACGGCAAATCTTTCGGGATATGAATCAGGAGGAAAGGAATGGGTACTTGATAGTGGATGTACTGATCATATGACCGGAGATGAGGAGATGTTCCGTGAGCTTGCTGAAAACGATGACCCTCGAAAATATGTCACCTTTGGTGATAATTCAAAGGGTAAAGTAGTTGGCCTTGGTAAGGTTGCCATCTCACATGATAGTTCCATTCAAAATGTCATGCTCGTTGAATCTCTCGGCTACAATTTACTTTCAGTATCTAGACTTGCTGATTTCTGTTTAAATGACTTATTTACTGAGGTAGATTGCCAAGTGTTTCGTCGAGACAACCATAAAATGGTATTTACCGGTAGGCGTAAAGGTGACCTTTACATTGTCGACTTCTCTAAAAAGGCACAACCTAAAACTTGCTTTATTGCTAAATCCTCAAAAGGTTGGTTGTGGCATAGATAACTAGGTCACGTTGGCATGAGAAATCTTGACAAGCTTATTAAAGGAAATCATATCCTTGGAGTTAACGATGTTATATTTGATAAGGATAGACTTTGCAGTGCTTGTCAAGTAGGTAAACAGGTTGGAGGAAGACATCCCGTGAAGAACATCATGACCACAAGGAGGCCACTCGAGCTACTTCATATGGACCTTTTTGGTCCCAATGCCTACAAGAGTCTCGGTGGAAATTCTTTTTGTCTAGTTATAGTTGATGATTTTTCAAGATTTACGTGGGTGTTCTTTCTTAATGACAAGTTACAGGTCCAGAAGATCTTCAAAAACTTCGCTAGGAAGGCCCAAAACCAGTTTGACGTGAAGATTAAGAAGGTTCGAAGTGACAACGGAACGGAGTTCAAGAACGTAAATGTGGACACCTTTCTTGACGAAGAAGGGATTTCACACGAGTTCTCGGCTACGTACACACCTCAACAAAATGGAGTTGTTGAGAGGAAGAACCGGACGCTCATCGAAATGGCAAGAACAATGCTTGATGAATACAAGACGCCAAAGCATTTTTGGGCAGAAGCGGTTGAGACAGCTTGTCATGCAACAAATCGCTTGTATCTTCACAAGCTACTCGGCAAGACGGCATACGAGCTCCTCACCGGTAACAAACCCCAAGTTGGATACTTTCGAGTATTCAGCTCAAAGTGCTACATTCTTGATAAGCATCGTCATTCAAAGTTTGCTCCTAAATCTCATGAAGGTTTCCTACTTGGTTATGGCTCAAACTCTCACACTTACCGTGTCTACAACAATTTCACCCAAAAGGTTGAGGAGACGGTAGATGTGAAGTTTGATGAATCTAATGGCTCGCAAGTAGAGCAATTGCCAATTGATGTAGGAGACAAAGACCCTTCAGAAGCAATCCAAGACTTGCCCATAGGCAAAGTTCGTCCAACAGAGGTGAAGGAGAGTACTTCATCCATCCAAGTGGAGGCTTCTACTTCACAACAAGGTGGACCAAGAATTGATACGGAAGCATCCACAAGTGGGACACACCAAGATGAAGAAGACAAGGAAACGCATCAAGACAAACATCAACAACCTCCTTCTCCACCACGACAAGACAATGACAACGTCAACAATGAAGAAGGCCAAGAAGAAGAACAAGATGAAGAAAATGTTCAACGAAGACCCAAGCAAAAGCTCTCACGAGTTCGAGCAAGAATTGCCAAAGATCATCCCATCGAGCAAATCTTCAACGATATACAAACCGGGAGAATCACTCGCTCAAAGACTCGTTTAGCTAACTTTTGTGAAAACTATTCATTCATCTCTAGCATTGAACCTATGAAGGTTGAAGAAGCATTGGAAGATCCGGATTGGATAAACGCCATGCATGAAGAACTACACAACTTTGAGAGAAATCAAGTTTGGACATTGGTTGAGAAGCCCGACGACAACCACAACATCATTGGTACCAAATGGGTGTTTCGCAACAAGCAAGATGAAGATGGACAAGTGGTTCGCAACAAAGCACGTCTCGTCGCCCAAGGGTACACACAAGTCGAAGGTATGGACTATGGTGAGACATATGCTCCCGTTGCTAGACTTGAGTCCATTCGCATCTTACTTGCATATGCTAATCACCATAACATCACCTTGTACCAAATGGACATTAAAAGTGCTTTTCTAAATGGTGAAAAAGAGGAGGAAGTTTATGTCAAACAACCTCCCGGCTTTGTCAATCCTAAGAAACATAATCATGTCTACAAACTTCACAAAGCCCTGTATGGTCTTAAACAAGCTCCTAGAGCATGGTATAAATGCTTGACCAAGTTCCTTATTACAAGTGGTTTTGAAATTGGTAAAATTGATTCTACTCTTTTTACTAAAAGGGTTAATGGAGAACTATTTGTATGCCAAATTTATGTTGATGATATCATATTTGGTTCTACTAATCCTCTCTTTAGTGAAAAGTTTGGAAAGCTAATGTCAGAAAAGTTTGAGATGTCTATGATGAGTGAACTCAAATTCTTTCTCGGTTTGCAAATCAAGCAAACTAAAGAAGGTACATTTGTCTCTCAAAAAAGTACACCAAGGACTTATTCAAGAAGTTCAATATGCAAGAATGCAAAGGTATGTCTACACCCATGCCTACTAGTGGACATAATGATTTGACCAAAGATGGTGAACCGGTTGATCAAAAGGTTTATCGCTCTATGATTGGTTCATTGTTATACCTATGTGCTTCACGTCCCGATATTATGCTAAGTGTGTGCATGTGTGCAAGATATCGAGCTGCCCCTAAAGAATTTCATCTTAAGGCTGTGAAAAGGATAGTTAGATACTTAATTCATACACCAAATTTTGGCATTTGGTACCCTAAGAGGTCTTCTTTTGATCTTGTTGGCTATTCCGACTCGGATTATGCCGGAGATAAGGTTGATAGAAAGTCAACTTCGGGTACTTGTCAATTTCTTGGTAGATCCCTTGTGTCTTGGTCCTCCAAGAAACAAAACTCAGTATCCTTATCCACTACCGAAGCGGAATACATTGCCGCTGGTTCATGTTGTGCTCAATTACTTTGGATGACCCAAACTCTTAAAGATTATGGGATCTATGTGAAACATGTTCCACTGCTTTGTGACAATGAAAGTGCTATCAAAATTGGTCATAATCCTGTACAACATTCTCGAACTAAGCATATTGAAGTTCGTCATCATTTCATTCGAGATCATGTTGCTAAGGGTGACATAGATCTTAAGCATGCTCGCACTGATAAGCAATTAGCAGATATATTCACTAAACCACTTGATGAGAAAGTGTTTTGCAGGTTGAGAGGAGAACTGAACATCATTGATGCTTCGAACTTGGAGTAGGAACTCCATTGGATACATGCAAGACATGAGCTTATGACTAATCCATGACATATCTCTTATGATGACTATCTTATGTCTTGGATATATTTGTGCCTTGCATGTTGTCTAACCCATGTAGGTGCTTGGTTGAATCTAATTCCATGAGATTGCGATTCACTCACATCTTGAGCAATCTTTACATCACCAAGACTCTACACAATGATGGTTGAAGACAAGGAAGCACAAAATCACTCAAACATATCCTTTGACAAATCCTATGTTGAGCTTCATGAATGTCATTTTTTTTACACAAGTGCTTTTCCTTGCTAGAACTAATCCATGTAGGTAGATGAACTCAAACTCCAAGCGGTGCTCCAAACTCTTGATGGGCTACATCAACCATGAGCACCCACGCAAGTTCAACTACATGAGAAAGAACCACACCACCACCCAAGGTATGTTGTTCCATCTTAGAGAAGCTTTACTCCGAGACATGAGTCAAAGCAACTCAACAAGATGTGAATACATCAAGATGCTTAAATGAAAAATGGTAACCCCATTTTGAGCTTAAACGATGAGTATGACCTATGATCAAGTGTTCTCACTTGACCCCCAAGTCAATATACTCTAACATAGGTGACTATGTCACCGCCCAACTCTAGATGAAGTTCTCTTGTGTTCCTTCTTTGTGTTATTGCATTTGTTTCATGCTTGTGTAGTTGTTCCCTTTCTCCTTTTCACTTCATCTAGATCTTTCAGTCCTTTTTCTTTACTTTTTGTTTTTGTTCTGCATTTTCTGCATTTAATTCATTGCAAATCTTTGTGAGATCTTACATGTCTAGTGAGCTGAGGTGACAAGTGTTTTTTTCTGTGTAAACTCGGTTTCACCGACTTGCAATCTTCGGTCCAACCGAATCTTTTCAGTACCACCGAAATATGCCACTCAGTGCCACCGACTTTGCAGTCAGAAAAACAGTTTGCCACTTGTTCTACATTTCTACTCTCCAGCTCCACTCAATGAATCTTGTCCTCTACAAGCATCACAATTTTATTCTTTGCTTCATGCTGAATCTCAAGGACCAAACCTATTGACTCACACTCTAGAAGATCCCTTCTTGGAAATTGATGTCA
Organism: Triticum monococcum; assembly: GCA_034509565.1. NCBI lineage: Eukaryota > Viridiplantae > Streptophyta > Magnoliopsida > Poales > Poaceae > Triticum > Triticum monococcum. Next base: position 431,485,705 of record CM067845.1, read on the forward strand.
AAGGGGGAGAGAGATCACATCAAAGCCTATCTTCGGGGAGAGAAAGATCACATCACAATACTAAAGGGGGAGAGAAAGTCTCAAGGATCCCAGACATCCCAGATAATGTATTAAGGGGGAAAAAGAGATCTCTAAGGGGAGAGACAATACTCAAGGATCCCAGATGCTTGATGTTCAAGAGGAGAGATGTCACATGTCTTTTTAGGGGGAAAGACATATTCGTTTGTATCTTTCAGCTCTGATTTTCTGTTCCCTATCTTCTCCCAATATCCCATGAAAGATTTAGGGGGAGCAAGACACCCATGGGAAAGAAATCAGTCAAATTCATTGCATATCTTTACCCTTGGGGACATGTTGAATTCAATGAAGTACCTAGTACCTACTTTCTACATGTCATCCCAGTCTTGGCATTCTTGTGGTTTCTTTTGTTTGCTCTGGCTAGTGGATGTACCTGTGTTATCTAACCTTGTTTGTGCAGGTTCATTCCATCCTAAGCCAACTTAAGACTACAAGGTAAGTGTATGCATCAAAATCATGAGTATGAGGAATTCTTGCCTATGTACATACTGTTTGCAAGAAGGACTCATGAGCATGAAGGTATTTTCCTTAATAATCGTTTGCTCTGATGCATATGGCCAAGATACATGTAACACATTGCCTACTCTGTCATAATTATGCTCTCACATGCTTCTATATTTTATATTCACATGATTGCATACATGTAGGGGGAGCCTATGTTTGTTACATGTCCTTCCAAAGCTTTACGTACTATTCTTTGTATCTTTATCTAAAGCTTTGATGTATGTTGCCATCAATTACCAAAAAGGGGGAGATTGAAAGCACAAGTGCTCCCTAGGTGGTTTTGATAATTGATGACAACATATCTCTTGTTGGACTAATGTTTTCACCTAGTACGTTTCAGATAAGTTCAACAATGGAGTGGCATGGACTAAAGGGTGTGGGAAGGTCTCCAAGACACTAAGAACAAAGGATTGGCTAAAGCTTGAAGTTCAAGACTCTTCATTTTACATTTTAGTGATCCAAGATCACATTGAGTCCATAGGAAAAGCCAATACTATCAAGGAGGGATGAGGTGTTGTTTAATGAGCCTCTTGCTCAAGTGCTTAATGATATGCTCCAAAATCCTCAGCTACTTTCCCATACCCACAAATGACCTAAACCCTAATTCAAACTCAGTCATACCGATTCTTTCAACCCGGCGCCACCGAGTTTCACATGTCATAGCCACTACCAAACCCTAATCAGTTCGGTCTCACCGATGGGATCTCGGTCTCACCGAGATGGGCTTGCAAACTCTCTGTTATCTATTGCATTACTCTCGGTCCCACCGAGATATGCAATCGGTCCCACCGAGTTTGCTTGACCAACTCTCTGTTTTGCTTATTACCCAAATCAGTCCCACCGAGTTTGAGTAATCGGTCAAACCGAGTTTTGGATTTTCCCTAACCCTAGCACATCGGTCCCACCGAGTTGTTCCAATCGGTCCCACCGAAATTCATAATGGTCACTAGGTTTACCATTTCGGTCCGACCGAGTTTTCTGATTCGGTCCGACCGAGATTGATAAATTGTGTGTAACGGTTGGATTTTGTGTGGAGGCTATAAATACCCCTCCACCTCCTCTTCACTCGTAGAGAGAGCCATCAGACTAAACCTACACTTCCAGCATCCTATTTCTGAGAGAGAACTACCTACTCATGTGTTGAGGTCAAGACATTCCATTCCTACCATATGAATCTTGATCTCTAGCCTTTCCCAAGTTGCTTTCCACTCAAATCTTCTTTCCACCAGATCCAAATCATATGAGAGAGAGAGTTGAGTGTTGGGGAGACTATCATTTGAAGCACAAGAGCAAGGAGTTCATCATCAACACACCATTTGTTACTTCTTGGAGAGTGGTGTCTCCTAGATTGGCTAGGTGTCACTTGGGAGCCTCCGACAAGATTGTGGAGTTGAACCAAGGAGTTTGTAAGGGCAAGGAGATCGCCTACTTCGTGAAGATCTACCGCTAGTGAGGCAAGTCCTTCGTGGGCGATGGCCATGGTGGAATAGACAAGGTTGCTTCTTCATGGACCCTTCGTGGGTGGAGCCCTCCGTGGACTCACGCAACCGTTACCCTTCGTGGGTTGAAGTCTCCATCAACATGGATGTATGATAGCACCACCTATCCGAACCACGGGAAAAACATTCGTGTCTATGATTGCGTTTGAATTCTCCAAACCCTTCCCTTTACATTCTTGCAAGTTGCATGCTTTACTTTCCGCTGCCTATATACACTTTGCATACTTGCTTGATATGTATTATGAGTGCTGAAATTATTCTTAAACTCCACTCAAACCGAAAAAGCTTAAAAATTGCAACTTTGGCATGAAGTGTCTAATCACCCCCCTCTAGACACATCTACTTCAAGGTCCTACAATAAGCCGACTATATATGATTTGTAACCCTAGGCCCTTAGTATGTTATACAAGCTTGGGGGCTAGTTCGTCGATAGTATCCACACACGCACAATGCCTGGTATTCACGTGTACTTTGTACAGACCCCTATCACTAATATACAGTACCAGGAGTAGGCTCTTTCTTCAACTGCAATTGAATTCTAGCATGTGCATGTGTTTATTTCATATTATCGATCCATAGAGTGAGAGCGGTTTGAAATACAGGCAATGGATGCTGTTGCAATTCATATATAAACATTAATTAGTGCACTCCATGTTGTTAGTGTGAAGAACTTTATACATTTGTCACTTGCATGGATACATTCCAAATTGCTAGCTACGAAATAGAATACATGTCGAATTCAACATAAAGGGGGTTTCGAAGATTCGAATTCATAGGAAGTGCATTCATCTATTTGAACCTGAGATAATGGCATTTGTAAATCAGATGTAAAAGGGGGCATCAATCTTTGTTGTGAGTTTGAACATGCTATATATATATATATTCATACGCATATCTAACTTTTTTTTGCAACCAAGGAGATTATATCTGGAACCATGCATGAACTGAGGTAAGTTGCATATTTTTTAATATATACTCGTGTACAATGTATATTCAAATGTACCCCTTCCATTCCAAAATAATCGTAGCTTTAGGATTTTCAAGAGTAAAGATTTGTGAAGTTTGACAAATCCCGAAAGTTCAATTCAAGAGAACCGAAAACGTTAATGCTTCTGCTCCCAAATATTGAACGAAGCGCCAAATAGGCCTCTGGTCACCCGAAACCGCGCAAGACTAATGTTTTGGTGGTAGGAAATTACTGTCCTGACTCTGGCCTGTGTAGCCTATCGCCCGATGTCCAAAGGTCTAAACCGGGGTAGGTTTGTAACTTCACTAAGACGCCAGAGAAGCATTCATACGCCGTGGGCGCCTACCCATGCACTCGGCCAAAATCTATCCCGCCCACATTCGGGACACCTGACATGACTGTCCTACCCCCAACCCGCAATATGTCCGAAATTTTAGATGGGGGAAAGTTTGTAACTTTCCCCAAATTTCAAACACGCGCGTATCAAATTGAAACATTGTTCCCCCTTAGTTCCCCGCCTCCCTCTGTTTCCCCATTCGGTGGGCGTGAAAACGCCCTCTCCACCAGCCGCGAAACCCCAGTCTCCTCCGTCCTCCACCCCATAGCGGCCAATCCACCGCTGCCCTCCTCCATCACGTCGGAGCCGGTACCCCGACGTCGTCGTCCAACGCAACCGCAACCACAACGCCCTCAAGGACTTAGCAGCTGAAGCCGAGGTAGAGCTGCCTCCACGACGCTGACGTCGACGTGCGCCGTACCAGAACCACTCCGACCACGCCGTCCTGCGCCTCACTTCTGCGGCTCCACTGTCGCAACCGTCCACCACACCGGAGCTGTTCCCGCTATGCCGTCGTTCGCCGCCTCGGATCTGCTTCCCCGCCGCCGACAGACGGCCACCGCACCACACTCAACAACTTGGCCATGGGTTCGTCCAAGGCTGCACCGTCCTCCACAACTTCTGGTTTCCGGCGAACAACAAGAAGATCGTCGGAAAAACAGAAGGAGGACACATCACTGCCAGCAGAAAGAGGTACTCCTCTTCCCATATTCGTGCAAATCTTACGTCTCCGCTCACACCGTATTCATCCCACGAAAGAAACTAGTTGAGCGCTTCTTATTGCATCTTCTTTGTGATACTAAATGCACAAGGTTTCCTCCCTTTTACTATTTCACCTTTGCTAGAGGTCAGTAGCCCGCCTGGATTTCAATTCAGGGTCAGTCGAACTGCAATTAAAAGAAGCAGCACCCGCTTAGGCGCGCGGAGCACCTAGTCCGCCTGCTCCCCGGGGAAGCAGGGTGTGGGGCGCAGGAGCTGCTTGCGCCCGATCTAGAGGTCGGCGGGGCTTGAATGGATGGCCGGGGGGCGGTGCCAAGCACGGCGGTGCGATGAGGTCGAGGGGAGGGTGCAGGCAGGGGAGGAATATTGGGCCGGTGGTCACTGGCGTTTCGAGGAAGATCGTCAACACTGACTGGCTGGAGGTAGATGAAGGCGATTTGCCCGTTCTTTGTACATCGGACGATGGAGAAAAAAATGGACTGACCTATTTGCTTTCAGTCGACTGTTATTTTCATAGAATCTTGTAGTAATTTAGTGTGCCATGCATGTTGTAGAGCTATCATATGTCTCCCGTCATTTATTTCTCACCGACCTGCTATCTGCTACCTTTACACTATACTAATTGTGCACACACTTCACCCATGCTCACACTATTGTTTTTTATGCATGTGTATTTTAGACTCTAACACAGTGTTGATGAATGCAGAAAAGAAAAGACAGAAGTCGCTCCAGTGTAATTCGAAGATAAGCACTAAGCGTTCCAGTGCTCTAACGGGTGCAGTGTCAGCAGTTGGAGACAGTAAACATAGCTCTGCAGTTGATGATCTCAATTGCCACACACAACCATCCCAGGTGCTTGCTTTAACTTCGCGCTGTCAAATGTGGTTGCATGTTGCATATGGTGTCTAGCTTGTATTGCTTCCAATTTGGTTAAATTGCGTCTGCTTACTTTACACATTATACCTTTGATAATTACATGCCTTCCTGTTTTCGATACATACTACATATGTCTATTAACCATGTTCGTACATCAAACTAATTCTCTTTTGTATCCCTCATCAATCACTTATGATGAGACAGTAACCCGGGTGGGTTACTGTGAGACCCCATACTCGTTTAAAGAGTGCAGTGTCATCCTCCCCACATGATTCTCAAGAAACAACAAGGCCAAATGAAGATAGTCAACATAGCTCTCTAGTTGATCACCGCAATTCCCCCACACCACCATCGCAGGTGCTTGCTCTTACTTGGCAGTGTGATATGTGGTTGCATGTTGCAAACGGTGTCTAGCTTGTAATGCTTCTAATTAGGGTAAATTGCATCTGCTTAGTTTACACACTATACCTATGAATATGACATGCCTTCCTATTTTTGGTACACACTACATCTCTGTGTTAACCTTGTTCTTACATGAAACTACCTCTCTTCTGTATCCTGCATCAATCACTTACGATGAGTCACCTTTATTCGTTGCATATTGCATATTATTTCTAGCTTGTTGCCATGTATTGCTTCTAATTTGGTCAAATACATTTGTTAGGGCACCCTTTTAATTTGGCAGAGTGATATTGGTTTCATCTTTCATATGGTTTCTAGCTTGCATCGATTCTAACAAGTTCAAGCACCTTGTGCTTAGTTTACACTTTATACATCATACATGTCAATATGTCACGCCATCCTGTTTTTCATACATATTCCATCCTCCTATCATGCGGCTGCCTTACATGAAAGTAGTGTTCGTCAGTATCATGCATCAATGAGTTTTGAAGAGCAAATTTTATTCCTTTTTCTTGTGGGTTTGACTTGACAAGGCAAAATCAAGAAAGAGGAAGGAAAAGAGTAAGGAAGGCGATGATGGTGGTCCTCTGCAGCAACGTAAACGGAGCATCTGCACCGATTCTCCTTGTACTGATAGTGCATTACAAGGTCCAAGTCTCCGCTCCTCTACTCCACCATCCAAGGTGCTTGCTCTAACTTGGCAGTGTGATATCCGGTTGCATGTTGCATATGGTGTCTAGCTCGTATTGCTCCTAATTAGTGTAAACTGCATCTGCTTAGCTTACACATGATACATGTGAATATGACACGCTTTCCTGTTTTTGGTACATACTATATCTGTCTATCACACCATGTTCTTACATGAAACTACTCTTCTTGTGTATCCTGCATCAGTCACTTATGATGGGACACCTTTAAGTTGGCAGTGTGATATTGGTTTGCATCTTGAATATGATTTCTAGCATGTATTGCTTCTAGTTTGATGAATGCCACCTATGATGAGACAATTTTAAGTTGGCAGAGTGATATTGATTGCACCTTCCATATGGTGTCTTGCAGTGTTTTTAATCCCTTTTTCTTATCGGTTTGACTTCACAATGCAAAATCATTACAGCTGAAGGAAATTAGTCCGGCAGTGGATGATGGTGGTCCTTCAGAGCAACTCAAACATGGGGTCTCTACAGATTCTACTCCGCCATCCTCCCAACAAGATTCGCAAGACAACACAAGGCTGGACAGTCAACGTAGCTGTGTAGATGATGACTCCCCTACTCCACCATCACAGGCGCTTGCTCTAACTTGTCACTATTATATGTGGTTGCATGTTACGTATGATGTCTAGCTTGTATTGCTTCTAACTTGAATTGCATCTGCTTACTTTACACATAATGCCTGTGAATATGACACGAGTTCCTATTTCTAGAACATACATGTACATGATGAGCACATCTCCCCTACTCCACCATCACTGGTGCTTGCTCTTACTTGGAACTGTTATATGTGGTTGCGTTTTCCATATGATGTCTAGTTTGTATTGCTTCTGATTATGTTGAATTGCATTTGCGTAGCTTACAACTTATACCTGCAACGATTACTTACCCATAAGACACGCTATCATACGTGTAAATATGAAACGCTGTCTTTTTTGTATATATTCCATCCTCCTATCCTGCGCTTGCCTTACATCAAAGTAGTGTTCGCCTATATCATGCATCAACCAGTTATGCTAAGCTAATTTTATTCATCTTCTTGTGGTTTTGACTTCATAAGGCAATATCAGAAAATAGGAAGGAAAAGAGTAAGTTAGGGGATGTTGGTGGTCCTCCGCATCGACGCAAACAGAGACTCTCTAGATTTGCCACTTCTACTGCTAATGAAGTTGAAGTCCCAAGTCTACATGATGAGTTCATCTCCCGTACTCCACCATCGGAGGTGCTTGCTCTAAGTTGACAGTGTGATAATTGGTTTCATGTTGCATGTGTTGTCTAGCCTGTATTTCTTCTATTTTGATTAAATTGCACCTGCTGAGTTTATACGTTATACATGTGCATATGACATGGCTTTTTGTGTCTAGAATACACTGCATCTATCTATAATACCATGTTCTTACATCAAAGTACTGCTGTTGTGTATCCCGCATCAGTCACTCATGATTGGACGCTTTTAACATGGTAGTTTGATAGTGGTTGCATCTTGCATTGATTTCTACGCTGTACTGCTTCTAATTTTTCGAATTGCCACTTATGACAAGACACTTTTAACTTGGCAGAGTAATATTGGTTGCATCTTTCATATGGTGTCTAGCTTGCATTACTTCTATTTTCTTGAAAATCCTTGTCGGATTTCGGGTTCCGGCAGACCCTTGAGGTTCGAACACTGGGGTGCGGGCGGAGATTCCGCCTCCTACCTACCTGCACCCCTCCACCATGCTAGGATCTAAACTACCGATAGAACAACACAAGAGACACAGGGTTTATACTGGTTCGGGCCACCGTTGTGGTGTAATACCCTACTCCAGTGTGTGGTGTGGTGGATTACCACTTGGGCTGATGATGATGAACAATACAAGGAAGAACAGCCTCGCGAGGGTCTGTTCTTGGCTGGGGCGATGAACTGCTGGGAGTAGTTCAGTCACCTTTCTCTCTCTCTCTCTCTCTGCTTCCCGGCTAAAGACTCTCTCCACCAACCGACCTCTCCCCAGACCCCCTTGCTATGTGGGTGGCCGGTCCTATTTATAGAGGCCCTGGTCCTCTTCCCAAATATCGAGCAGGAAGGGAGCCAACAATGGCGGGCTAATTTGAAGGGGGACAGCAAGTATCAGCTATCCTGACAAAAGTAGTCTTCGTCTGCGCAAAGCTCTGGTGATGACGCCGTCTTGAGCTCCATGGTGACATCCGTCTCGTAGTCCTCCTGGTCTTGGTCTCGTTGCACCAAAATGGCAACCTTTGCCTGTTGCCTCGGTACTCCGCGGCTGCGCTTGTCCCCTTTGAACCAAAGAGGAAAGGAGGACGCCACGCGGGCTAGCACCCGCCTGGCGCCCTGAGTCGTCATAGCTTGCGTCACGGGCACCTCATGAGGTACCCCGCCTTGATCTCTCCGCCTCCTCGTGAGCCAGCCTGATGAGGCCGTGCCTGTGGAAGCTCCGCATCGTCCGCCCCGCGAGGCTTGGCCCCTCGCGAGGGTCTTGGGTTTGTGTTGGTGAAGATGGGTCGTGCTGGGCCCCCTTTTGAGCCACGCCGCAGGCAGGCAAGTCTGGGGACCCCCGTTCCCAGAATGCCGACAGCAGCCCCCGGGCCCAAGGCGCGCCCGGACTTGGCCATGCAGGGAGGCGGAAGGGCAAGAGCGAAGTGCCGCGGGCCCTAATAGCCTGCGGCCTTAGGCGCCGTGCGGCGGTTGATTGGACATGGGCGGCACTGTTCCCCCACGCCCTCCTTATTTTGCGCCATGCTGGGCGGACCCGTAGTCGTACTCAGCCGTTCCCCTTTTATCGCTCGAGCGCCCTCTGTCCTTCCTCCGCTCGAACTCTGGTTTCTGTTTTCAATTCAATCTCGAACCTTTCCCCCCTACCTTCCCATCGCCATGGCCCCGACGAAGAAGGGAAGAAGGAAGAAACCCGTGTCTCCGCCTAGCCCGCCACCGTTGGCGGCCCCTGCCGAGGGCTTGGGCAAGGTCAGCTTGGCTCTGGCCACCATCTTCAATGAATGCGGGAGGACGACGGTCTGGCCCGCATCCCACTTCTCCATCGACAGGATAGTTACCGAGGTCCCATATTTTGCCGGCGCCCTGTGGGCGGGTCTGGTTCCTCCCTTTTCTGGTTTCTTCAACGCCGTGCTTTCCCACTATCAGATCCACATGGTGCATCTGAGTCCTGAATCCATCACCCTCCTTTTGGTCTTCGCCTTTGTTTGCGAAGCTATGGTGGGCATCCCTCCTTCGGTTGCCTTGCTGCGCCACTTCTTCTTGCTGCATCTTGTCGACCCTACCCAATGCTGGGCGTGCGTGAGCTTCGTTGCCGCATCTGAGACTGCGGTCTCTGGGATTGACTTCAAGCTCCCCCTGCCCGCGGTTGGGTTCCGCGAGCGGTGGCTGTATGTGGACGCAGGGGTGCCCAGCCCTGTGACACTCCAAATTTTTTGATTTGGTTTTAATCAAAAACTTTATTGGATTCTAAAGGAGGGCCTTTAAAAATTTCTTTTTCAGAAAACCCTTCCTCTTCAAAAACTTCCTTTCACCTTTGGCAAGGATTTCCTTTCCTCTTCAATTTTGGTGTTGAATTTTTGGAAGCTTTTCTTCTGGTTGTTCCCCTCTCAAACTTATTTATTTTCATTTAAAAAGAAACCCTAGGAGTTTTGGGACTTCTTTCTTTTTGAAATCACCCTTGATTTCACCATGTCACAGGTGGTAAAACCACTCCAAAACCTCCCCTCCCTCTTGGAGCAACCTAAGTTCTCTGTCCCAACTAATCCAAACAGGTTTTGTATTTTATTTCAAACATTTTTCATCTCAAATCATTTTTGTCAATTATGTGGAGTCTGAGCCATTTACAAAGCAAGTACCTTATTTCCTTTGAGTTTTCATCTCAAACCAACTCCTCTGGATTCTCCTTAGCATCCACAACTCAGAACCATCTTGATCCACTCTCCTTCTTTTCAAATTTTTCAAATTTCAGCCTCTGCAAGTTTGGACCAGATTTGCCAAATTTGGTAAAATTCATATCTACACTCCCCCAAAAATTCTACAAAAATTCAGGCAGCTTACTGGAACAATGAGTAGCCACTCCACCAAAATCAGCTCTAGGAAAAATCCCTAGAGACCTGAATCATTCTGTCGAACACCTTGCATACACTGAATTTTTGCACTTTCAGTAATTCAGTAAGTTCAGAGTTCAGTGTCGTTTTCTCCTCGCCAGTTTCAGTCACGCGTGGACAGTGCCCTTGGAACGATCCTCGCCGCCTCTCCCTCTTGTCTGGAGTGCCGCACGCGCGCTTGGCGCCTTCCGGGCGTCGGTGGCGCCCTGGCCCGCCTGTGCCGGCGTGTCCCGCGGCGGCCAATCCACCGTAACAGCCAACCGGAAGCAAAACGGCGGCGCAACGCCGTTCGGCGCCGCCCAACTCTCCCTGGCTCTCCGCGTGGCACATGCATGCCAGTGCAGCCCGCTGCACAGTCACCGTGGCCCGGCAAGCACGGAACGCGCTCCCTGCCGCCGATGTGCCGCACGGCCGTTCCGTTGGAGCCGGCCGTAAAACTCCCCTCCCGTGCTGAGCTGGACCCCGGAATGGAAGCTCTACTCCACCTAGACGATGCCTAAACCCCTAATCCCACTGCCCAACCCCGGCGCTGCCGTAATCGCTCGCCGGACTTATCCCGTACGCGGCAACCGCCTCGGGTCGGCTATATATAGCACCCCCAGGTTCCCTCTCGCCCCCGCACACCTCCACTACCTCTCTGGACCCCGACCAGCAACTAGAAGAGCCTCGAGGGGCCCTTCTTCCTCGACTCCGGCTGCCTCGATCCGCCTCGGCCTCCACCTCGATTCGCCCCGGTGAGGCCGTCCCCGGTGCCCAAACTTCATCAATAGCTTCCTCGAGCACCCAGTGAGCTAACCCACGCACCAATTTGACCTTCGCAGCTCTCCCCGGCGAAGTCCATCTCCACCCGAGCCGTCGTCCACCGGAGCAGGGCTCGCCGTCGACGTGGTACTCGCCGGTGACCACCACCACCACCAACCGACGCGGAAGGACGTCCTGAGCAAGGAGGTACCCTCCGATCCCCTTGCCTCACCGTGGATCACCGCCGGCGACCACCGCGGCTCTCGGGCTCCGTCGAGCTCAGCCACCCGTTTTGAAATTTCAAACCTGACGGGTGGGACCTGCCCGTCAGCCTCTCTGTCTCTTTCTAAACGAACCGTTTCTGAAAGCATATTCTGCCAAATGCATTTTCCTCCTGGGCTGGTGTATTCTCTGCCGAAGCGTTTTCAGTTTTTATGAGCTAGCCCATGGAAATATTCTGTTTCATTACAGATGAGTCCCTGGACTAAAACCCTTATAACTTTTAAACAGAAAAGTATTTTTGATTGATTCTTTTTCTGTTCTCTTTGAAATTTTGTCTAGTTTTTTATCAGATTTATTTGAAAAAAAAATTGGAATACTTTTTGTGCACTTCTTGGTATTTACGATAGGACCTATATTTTCTGTATACCGTAGATACCGAAGGAGGTGACGGAGCCGCGAACTTCACCGAGCTAGGTTCCGACTACTCTGAACCAGGCAAGCATGTTTGAACTTTTGATATGATGAGTGTCTTGGCATGTTTTGCATTTAGTTAGTTTTATGGCATGTTGGTGAGCATACCCATGAACGTTATTTTCATGCATGATCAAGGTAAGTGAGCTCGATGATCCATAAGTGGATGGATGTGAGTATGAATGGCCATGGGTTGGCATGAGGATGGGTAAGATGGCAGTGTTGTAGCATGCCAGTCTTATGCCAGACTATTTGACTACTGTGTCAAATCGTATCGGTCCAGTTCCTCCCTTTTCCTTCCTTGTACTACCACATGTTTTCCGCAAGGAATATGGCTTAGTAAGTTGCAAACCACTTTCCTGGTACACACCAAAAGGAGAGGCCGGGATGATGGTTCCATGGCCCTGGATTAAAGCCAGTCATCCGGTCAGGGGGCATGGGTGTTTCCGGTTGGGACCGAGAGGGGGGCACCCCTTAGAGCGCACGTATATAAATTTGATCCCATGCTATTCGAGATTGTGATCTCCCCGTCTCAAAGTTTTTCTTGGACGATGTCTAGGGTGAGTCCTGGCATCGAGAGATAGGATGGGTGTGTACTGGTTAGCTATGTTTACTTCCGAAATACCGTAAACAGAACTAGTCCTTCGCGACTACGGAAATCCGTTAGCTGTGGGAAATTTTTGTACAAACTCTGCAGAGTCATAAATCTCCAAATCATCCTATCCATATCCAAATTTTTGCGCTGACTTATCCTGACAAGTGCCAGTTTTTGGTGACAGATACTCCGGTGAATCTCGTGAGCACTAAGCCCGGTTAAAAGTTTATTCCTGTGGATGGACTAACCCGTTTATTATCATGAACCGAATATTTATTATGAGTATCTTTTACTTGTGGATTAAAGCCCTTTCTGTGATGTCGCTTAGACGTCCGACTGTGGCATTTCTTTTTAAGCCCTTTCTGTGATGTCGCTCAGACGTCCGACTGTGGCATTTCTTTTAAAGCCCTTTCTGTGATGTCGCTCAGACGTCCGACTGTGGCATTTCTTTTAAAGCCCTTTCTGTGATGTCGCTCAGACGTCCGACTGTGGCATTTCTTTTAAAGCCCTTTCTGTGATGTCGCTCAGACGTCCGACTGTGGCATGTCTTTTAAAGCCCTTTCTGTGATGTCGCTCAGACGTCCGACTATGGCTTTTCTTTTAAAGCCCTTTTTGTGATGTCGCTCAGACGTCCGACTGTGGCATGATTTTCTGTTATTATTTGTTCACCTTTCGAGGCGTCGCTTCAGACACCCGATCGGTTCACATTTATAGTTTTGTTGGGATTTCAGGCGGACTACCGCCGTTTCCCTCGTACTTACTTCGTTATGCAAATTTTTAATTGTGCATTGGGAAGATTATTCATGACGCATTCATGCATGTATTTGTTATATCTTACGTCCGAACAGTCTTGCGAGTGCTTTCAAAGTACTCACTGGCTTGTTGATTTGGCCAGATGCTGACGAAGGCGATCTCATGGATGAAGAGTTCGATAGCGAGTCCGATGCCTAGAGGAATCCCAGTCAGTCTCGTGCGACCCTGGTCTCGGTCACAGTTTTATACCCGCTTCCGCAACCCGAATAAATTTATCGAGCCTCACCTCGACGCTCGATGAGATGCCAGTTTGAGAGTCGTGTTACCACACTTCCCATTGTGTTATTCCACCACCACTATATCCTCGAGTCAGTAGTATGCCACCATATCATTGTGTTATATTCGCCATTATGTATAATTATTGGCGCGCTTGTAATAATTTGTTGAGCAGCCCTAGCTCAACCCTGTAATATATTCTATGCTACTGGCTTATTGTATCAAGTATTTGTCTACCAGTGAGGAGGATTTTCTCTCATACTGGACTCAAAGATTGGTTTCTCAATAAATATTTTTATTGGAAAACCGGTCGTGACAAGCTTGGTATCAGAGCCAGGCTGACTGTAGGAAGCCACTAGGTGCGATCGCTAATCAGTTATTAGCATGATAGAGCCGATTTAATTTTTGTTGCAATTGTAGTCATTTTCTGACAGTCAGCATAAATTTATGATCTGACCATTCAGGATTTTTGCCTACTTTTGTAGATGGCCGACAACAACTGCGAGTCTCAGACCTTCGCCAACGTACCCGATGGGTTCGTCAAGCTTCTCTCCTTCATCGTTCAGGTCGCGATGGGGCCATCCGTGTGCCCAGTCTTCACACTCCGCCAGCACAGAGTCAACGACGGTCTGACCATGCACCAGGCCACGGTGCAGTTCAAGGGAGGGCGTGGTGAGCTACGCCACTACCTGTTCGTGGGAAGAGCCATGCCTACGAAGAGGCGATAGCCCGCCTCAGGGATGTCCTTCCCGCGATGAAGACTCGTCGCTACCGTTATCTCCCATGCCATGTGCCCTACACCTGCCACTACGCATTCTCCCGCCCCAGAGGAGAACGAGACGAGGCTTTACAGATACTTATTGAGTATCTCTGGGCTCTGGAGGCAGCCTTCGACAACCTGGTGGATGACTTCGTGGCTGCCCGCATGGACTCAGTTCATGGCTGTGCCGCCAACAGGAGGGAGCTCCTGCTCACCGCACCGCCACTGACTTTTGTCTCGTCCTCAGCATCTCATGCACCTACTCGTCACCTGCCTAGCACCAGAGGGTTCAACCAGGCGTTTGCGCCCACTCCAGCGTGCACTGCACCACCCGCTGTGCCCACTCCTATTCGTGTTGCTCCGCCCCTGGCAACCGTTCCATCTACCAGACGCGGCTCTTCACGTCTGGAGCCTATTAGTGAGGAGGAGGTCGAGTCCCCAGCCTCACTGCGCCTCACCCTTGGCAGGGCCAAGGAGATCGTCGACATTTCTGGCTGAGTGCGTTTGCCCGTCATGCGATGTACCGCTTTGTAAGATATGTTGTGAGGAGTAGCTTGTTTGCGCATCATGTAGAACTGGAGGAGTGGACTAGCCTAAATAACATGTCAGGATTATGTACGCATATCCTGAGTGATGTACTGTATAATTATCGCCCGCGTGTAAGATATGTAATGAGCAGTCCTTCTCCGTGCGCAAATCAATTTGTTTTCTTAAGTGATCTTAGACTTTTAAATTAATTGCCATCCTTGTGCATATTTATTTTTGGAGTTGTTTTTGACGACCATCTTCATTTTTCTTATGAGTTTTACAAAATATATCCCCAGAGTGAAAAATGTCTCGTCCTTGGACTCGCTCCATGCCTACTCCGCCAGAGGAAAATTTTGACACTCAACCAGGCAACAATTTCACGCAAGGGCAGTCGAGTCAACAGGGCAGTGAAACGGCACTTTCTCAAATGTGCCGCCTTTATGAACAGAGCCAGCAACAACATCGTGAAATGATGAACCAAGTCATCAACATGGGAAATTACCATGGACAGTATCCGCAGCATTCCAAGTTATCCGAGCTACAGCAGACGCGTCCCCAAACATTTTCTCATACTGACAAGCCTCTTGAAGCCGAGGACTGGCTTCGGGATATGGAGAGGAAATTAATTATTGCAAAATGTTTAGATCCCGAGAAGGTGTTATATGCTCCGCACTATCTCACAGGAGCAGCCGCATCTTGGTGGGAGAACTTTCTGCACATGCATCCAAACGAAGGTGACATAACCTGGGATGATTTCAAGGAAGGTTTCCGCGGTGCACACATTCCTAAGAGTATTATGAAAATCAAAAAGAGAGAGTTCGATGACCTCAAACAAAGGAACTTGACAGTGGCAGATTACAACAGTCAATTTACACTATTGTCTCGCTACGCCAATGAAGAGCGTATGACTGAAAGCAAGAAGATGGAGAAATTCCTTGACGGTCTAGTGCCCGCACTTAAGTGCCAACCGGTCGTGCACACTTTTCCCGATTTTAAGACACTGGTGGACAAGGCCATTACTCTGGAAAATGAGAGACGCAGTCTGGAAGATATCCGCAAGCAAAAAAGGGACCAGACCAACCATGCTCGCAATCCCCGAAGCAAGACAGAGTTTCAAAAGGGTGGGACACACAAATTCCCATCCAATGTCTCACGCCAAATCAAGAATTTTCATGCAAGGGACAAGGAGTTCATATATTGCCCCGGCGTTACTTGTTACGCCTGTGGAGAGGAAGGGCACTATGCCAAGCAGTGTCCCAAGCCTAGAAACTCAACCCCAAGGCCAAACAACGGCGGCAATAATTCAGCGCCCAAGCGAAACAATTTCAATCCCAGCAACAACCATAGGAAGGGTCATCTGAACCACGTAACCAAAGAGGAGGCACAAAATGCTCCGGATATCGTACTCGGTACGTTTCCTATCAACACCATACCCGCAACGGTTTTGTTTGATTCTGGAGCTTCTCACTCTTTCATTTCGAAAAGTTTTGCTTTGCAAAATAATTTTTCGATGTTCCTTTGGAGAAATCCATGATCATCAAATCCCCTGGGATTCAGCAAGTTACTCAGAATTTCTGTCAGAATGTGGTTATTGAGTTCGGAGGATTGGAGTTTCACGCAAATCTTATTGTGTTGGAAAACAAAGGACTGGATGTCATCTTAGGGATGGACTGGCTGACCGCCAACAAAGGTTTTATTGACTGTTTCAATCGGACCATAATCCTCACACACCACCACGGGAAGACGATAAGAGTGTCAGCCAAGGAAGGAAAAATATCCCGGCAACCGAGATTGAATAAGGTAGACGTTTCTGAGCTAAACAAGGTTCCAGTGGTATGTGAATTTCTGGATGTATTCCCTGAAGAACTACCAGGCATGCCACCGGACCGAGAGATAGAGTTCTGCATTAAGCTCGCCCCAGGAACCACCCCCATATACAAGAAACCATACAGAATGGCACCATCCGAGTTGGTTGAATTGAAGAAACAAATAAAAGAATTGCTGGACAAAGGATATATTCGAGCCAGCTCCTCACCTTGGGGATCACCAATTTTATTTGCCAAAAAGAAGGATGGAACGCTGAGATTGTGTATTGACTATCGAGCACTTAACATGGTCACAATTAAGAACAAATATCCGATGCCAAGGATAAACGATTTGTTTGATCAACTTGCTCAAGCCAAGGTATTTTCAAAAATTGACTTAAGATCTAGATACCATCAATTAAAGGTGCGAACGGAAGATATCCCCCAAACAGCCTTCACTTCCAGATATGGACTGTATGAGTTCACAGTAATGCCATTTGGATTAACAAATGCCCCTGCATATTTTGTTCACCTCATGAACAAAGTATTTATGAAATATATGGACAAGTTCGTCGTGGTATTCATCGACGATATTCTGGTATACTCCAAAACACCGGAAGAGCACGCAGAACATCTCAGGATTGTGCTGGGAGAACTCAGGAAACACCAATTGTATGCCAAGTTCAGCAAGTGCGAATTTTGGCTAAGACAAGTAGGCTTTCTAGGCCACGTGCTAACCCAAGACGGTATCGCCGTGGACCCAGAGAAAGTCAAGGCCATACTTGGCTGGAAGTCGCCAGCAAGCGTAACAGATATACGTAGTTTCTTGGGAATGGCAGGATATTACCGCAGATTTATTGAAGGATTTTCCACCATAGCCAAGCCTATGACGCAGTTACTCAAGAAAGACAAGAAGTTTGAATGGACAGAAGCCTGCGAAAAGAGTTTCCAAGAGCTAAAGCGAAAATTAACAACAGCACTAGTATTAATTGTGCCAGACATACACAAGAATTTTGAAGTATTTTGTGACGCGTCCAGAAAGGGTCTCGGATGCGTGTTGATGCAGGAAGGCAAGGTTGTCGCCTATGCTTCAAGGCAACTTCGCAAGCATGAGGAAAATTATCCCACTCATGACTTAGAAATGGCAGCGGTCATTCATGCACTCAAAGAATGGAGGCATTTCTTACTTGGGAACCGATGTGAAATATATACGGATCACAAAAGTCTCAAATATATTTTCACGCAGCCAGAACTAAATTTACGATGGAGACGCGGGTTGGAATGTGTAAAGGATTATGATGTTGGTATCCATTACCATCCAGGAAAAGCAAATGTAGTGGCCGATGCTCTTAGTCGGAACCCGAACTCCGACGAAAGCAATCTGCAAAGCTTGAGGCCCGAATTCCAACAAGAATTTGCCAAGCTCAATTTGTTAATGGCCGCAGAAGGCACCATATCAAACTTGGAAATATAACCCGACCTTGTGGAGGAAATTAAAGGAGCTCAGCCCGGTCACCCCAGCATCGAAGGCATCAAAAGAAAGGTGAGTATGGGCAAGGCCTCAGAATTCGTCATAGACGATGAAGGAATATTGTGGTACGGAGAAAGACTCTGCGTACCAAACATTGAAGACCTTAAACAGCAAATCCTAGCTGAAGCCCACACCGCCCCGTACTCGATCCACCTTGGCGGGACCAAGATGGATAAAGATATTCAGGAAAGATTTTGGTGGCACGGTATGAAGAGGGACATAGCCACCTTCATTACACGTTGCGACTCGTGTCAACGCACAAAAGCTGAGCATCAGAGACCGGCCGGACTACTGCAACCAAACAAAATACCTGAGTGGAAATGGGATGAGATAGGGATGGATTTCATTGTCGGACTACCTCGGTCACAGCATGGGAATGATGCCATCTGGGTCATCACTGATAGGTTAACCAAGGTGGCACATTTCATTCCAGTAAAGACAACCTACAACACTCAGCGGCTTGCCAGGATTTATCTCACCCACATAGTTTGTCTACATGGAGTCCCGAAGACTATAATATCCGACAGAGGCACTCAGTTCGCCTCTAGATTTTGGGAGCATTTACAACAGGCTCTGGGAACTCAACTAGCCTTCAGTACCGCATACCACCCACAGACCGATGGACAAACGGAACGCGTAAACCAGATTTTAGAAGACATGCTGAGAGCATGTGTCCTCACATATGGAACCAGTTGGGAAGAAAGCCTGCCATACGCCGAATTTGCGTACAACAATAACTACCAGGCCAGCCTGCAAATGGCACCATTTGAGGCTTTATACGGACGGAGATGTCGTACCCCGTTGAATTGGTCAGAGACCGGAGACAGCCGCATCTTCGGACCAGACATGCTCAGAGAAGCCGAGGAAAAAGTCAAGCTAATCAGAGACCGATTTAAGACCGCTCAAAGTCGACAGAAGAGTTATTATGATCAGAAACATCGTAGGGTCAGCTTCGAGCCCGGTGAGTTCGTATACCTGAAAGTATCTCCTATGAAAGGATTGCAACGATTCAAGATAAAAGGGAAGCTAGCACCAAGATTCATTGGACCATTTTGTATAATGGCACGAAGAGGCACGGTAGCCTACCAGCTAGACTTACCCAAGGAATTATTCGATGTCCACAACGTGTTCCACGTCTCGCAATTGAGGAAGTGCGTGAGCAACCCAGAGAAACAAGTATCCCATGAGAGCATTGACGTGCAGCCAGACCTCACTTATCGGGAACGTCCAGTAAGAATATTAGAGGATTCTGAAAGGAGAACCCGACAGAAGACCATAAAATTCTTCAGAGTCCAGTGGAGCAATCACACCGACAGTGAAGCTACTTGGGAAAGAGAGGATTTTCTTCAGACAGAGCATCGACACTTATTTAAGGATCAGCTGAAATCTTGGGGATGAGATTTTTCCTAAGGGGGTAGGTGTTGTGACACTCCAAAATTTTTGATTTGGTTTTAATCAAAAACTTTATTGGATTCTAAAGGAGGGCCTTTAAAAATTTCTTTTTCAGAAAACCCTTCCTCTTCAAAAACTTCCTTTCACCTTTGGCAAGGATTTCCTTTCCTCTTCAATTTTGGTGTTGAATTTTTGGAAGCTTTTCTTCTGGTTGTTCCCCTCTCAAACTTATTTATTTTCATTTAAAAAGAAACCCTAGGAGTTTTGGGACTTCTTTCTTTTTGAAATCACCCTTGATTTCACCATGTCACAGGTGGTAAAACCACTCCAAAACCTCCCCTCCCTCTTGGAGCAACCTAAGTTCTCTGTCCCAACTAATCCAAACAGGTTTTGTATTTTATTTCAAACATTTTTCATCTCAAATCATTTTTGTCAATTATGTGGAGTCTGAGCCATTTACAAAGCAAGTACCTTATTTCCTTTGAGTTTTGATCTCAAACCAACTCCTCTGGATTGTCCTTAGCATCCACAACTCAGAACCATCTTGATCCACTCTCCTTCTTTTCAAATTTTTCAAATTTCAGCCTCTGCAAGTTTGGACCAGATTTGCCAAATTTGGTAAAATTCATATCTACACTCCCCCAAAAATTCTACAAAAATTCAGGCAGCTTACTGGAACAATGAGTAGCCACTCCACCAAAAATCAGCTCTAGGAAAAATCCCTAGAGACCTGAATCATTCTGCCGAACACCTTGCATACACTGAATTTTTGCACTTTCAGTAATTCAGTAAGTTCAGAGTTCGGTGTCGTTTTCTCCTCGCCAGTTTCAGTCACGCGTGGACAGTGCCCTTGGCACGATCCTCGCCGCCTCTCCCACTTGTCTAGAGTGCCGCACGCGCGCTTGGCGCCTTCCGGGCGTCGGTGGCGCCCTGGCCCGCCTGCACCGGCGTGTCCCGCGGCGGCCAATCCACCGTAACGGCCGACCGGAAGCAAAACGGCGGCGCAACGCCGTTCGGCGCCGCCCAACTCTACCTGGCTCTCCGTGTGGCACATGCATGCCAGCGCAGCCCGCTGCACAGTCACCGTGGCCCGGCAACCACGGAACGCGCTCCCTGCCGCCGACGTGCCGCACGGCCGTTCCGTTGGAGCCGGCCGTAAAACTCCCCTCCCGTGCTGAGCTGGACCCCGGAATGGAACCTCTACTCCACCTAGACGATGCCTAAACCCCTAATCCCATTGCCCAACCCCGGCGCCGCCGTAATCGCTCGCCGGACTTATCCCGTACGCGGCAACCGCCTCGGGCCGGCTATATATAGCACCCCCAGGTTCCCTCTCGCCCCCGCACACCTCCACTACCTCTCTGGACCCCGACCAGCAACTAGAAGAGCCTCGAGGGGCCCTTCTTCCTCGACTCCGGCCGCCTCGATCCGCCTCGGCCTCCACCTCGATTCGCTCCGGTGAGGCCGTCCCCGGCGCCCAAACTTCGTCAATAGCTTCCTCGAGCACCCAGTGAGCTAACCCACGCACCAATTTGACCTTCGCAGCTCTCCCCGGTGAAGTCCATCTCCACCCGAGCCGTCGTCCACCGGAGCAAGGCTCGCCGTCGACGTGGTACTCGCCGGCGACCACCACCACCACCAACCGACGCGGAAGGACGTCCTGAGCAAGGAGGTACCCTCCGATCCCCTTGCCTCGCCGTGGATCGCCGCCGGCGACCACCGCGGCTCTCGGGCTCCGTCGAGCTCAGCCGCCCGTTTTGAAATTTCAAACCTAACGGGTGGGACCTGCCCGTCAGCCTCCCTGTCTCTTTCTAAACGAACCGTTTCTGAAAGCGTATTCTGCCAAATGCGTTTTCCTCCTGGGCTGGCGTATTCTCTGCCGAAGCGTTTTCAGTTTTTATGAGCTAGCCCCTGGAAATATTCTGTTTCATTACAGATGAGTCCCTGGACTAAAACCCTTATAACTTTTAAACAGAAAAGTATTTTTGATTGATTCTTTTTCTGTTCTCTTTGAAATTTTGTCTAGTTTTTTATCAGATTTATTTGAAAAAAAATTTGTAATACTTTTTGTGCACTTCTTGGTATTTACGATAGCACCTATATTTTCTGTATACCGTAGATACCGAAGGAGGTGACAGAGCCGCGAACTTCACCGAGCTAGGTTCCGACTACTCTGAACCAGGCAAGCATGTTTGAACTTTTGATATGATGAGTGTCTTGGCATGTTTTGCATTTAGTTAGTTTCATGGCATATTGATGAGCATACCCATGAACGTTATTTTCATGCATGATCAAGGTAAGTGAGCTCGATGATCCATAAGTGGATGGATGTGAGTATGAATGGCCATGGGTTGGCATGAGGATGGGTAAGATGGTAGTGTTGTAGCATGCTAGTCTTATGCCAGACTATTTGACTACTGTGTCAAATCGTATCGGTCCAGTTCCTCCCTTTTCCTTCCTTGTACTACCACATGTTTTCCGCAAGGAATATGGCTTAGTAAGTTGCAAACCGCTTTCCTGGTACACACCAAAAGGAGAGGCCGGGATGATGGTTCCATGGCCCTGGATTAAAGCCAGTCATCCGGTCAGGGGGCATGGGTGTTTCCGGTTGGGACCGAGAGGGGGGCACCCCTTAGAGCGCGCGTATATAAATTTGATCCCATGCTATTCGAGATTGTGATCTCCCCGTCTCAAAGTTTTTCTTGGACGATGTCTAGGGTGAGTCCTGGCATCGAGAGATAGGATGGGTGTGTACTGGTTAGCTGTGTTTACTTCCGAAATACCGTAAACGGAACTAGTCCTTCGGGACTACGGAAATCCGTTAGCTATGGGAAATTTTTGTACAAACTCTGCAGAGTCATAAATCTCCAAATCATCCTATCCATATCCAAATTTTTGCGCTGACTTATCCTGACAAGTGCCAGTTTTTGGTGACAAATACTCTGGTGAATCTGGTGAGCACTAAGCCCGGTTAAAAGTTTATTCCTGTGGATGGACTAACCCGTTTATTATCATGAACTGAATATTTATTATGAGTATTATTTACTTGTGGATTAAAGCCCTTTCTGTGATGTCGCTTAGGCGTCCGACTGTGGCATTTCTTTTTAAGCCCTTTCTGTGATGTCGCTCAGACGTCCGACTGTGGCATTTCTTTTAAAGCCCTTTCTGTGATGTCGCTCAGACGTCCGACTGTGGCATTTCTTTTAAAGCCCTTTCTGTGATGTCGCTCAGACGTCCGACTGTGGCATTTCTTTTAAAGCCCTTTCTGTGATGTCGCTCAGACGTCCGACTGTGGCATGATTTTCTGTTATTATTTGTTCACCTTTCGAGGCGTCGCTTCAGACACCCGATCGGTTCACATTTATAGTTTTGTTGGGATTTCAGGCGGACTACCACCGTTTCCCTCGTACTTACTTCGTTGTGCAAATTTTTAATTGTGCATTGGGAAGATTATTCATGACGCATTCATGCATGTATTTGTTATATCTTACATCCGAACAGTCTTGCGAGTGCTTTCAAAGTACTCACTGGCTTGTTGATTTGGCCAGATGCTAACGAAGGCGATCTCATGGATGAAGAGTTCGATAGCGAGTCCGACGCCTAGAGGAATCCCAGTCAGTCTCGTGCGACCCTGGTCTCGGTGACAGTTTTATACCCGCTTCCGCAACCCGAATAAATTTATCGAGCCTCACCTCGACGCTCGATGAGATGCCAGTTTGAGAGTCGTGTTACCACACTTCCCATTGTGTTATTCCACCACCACTATATCCTCGAGTCAGTAGTATGCCACCATATCATTGTGTTATATTCGCCATTATGTATAATTATTGGCGCGCTTGTAATAATTTGTTGAGCAGCCCTAGCTCAACCCTGTAATATATTCTATGCTACTGGCTTATTGTATCAAGTATTTATCTACCAGTGAGGAGGATTTTCTCTCATACTGGACTCAAAGATTGGTTTCTCAATAAATATTTTTATTGGAAAACCGGTCGTGACAAGCCCCCTGCTATCGGAGCCGACCTCGCCTGCTGTCCCCAATTCGGGCTGGGGCCAGGAGATGCTTGAGAGCCCCCGTCTCGTCTTCGTCTGGCACCGCTTCGCGCTCTTGAGGTTGCTTGGCGTGACAGTGCCCAAGGTGGTGAAGGAGTTCCTGCTATGCCGCGTTGCTCCTCTTCAACGCCACTCTCGCCGGATGTGGGCCTTCCTTGGGCGCGAGGATCGTATGAGGCTCCAGGAAGAGGACCTGGCTCCTGAGGTGCTGAGGACGGCGCTCTTGACCCTGGCTGGGGACCCCAACCCCGGCAGCGTCCGGCAAGGAGGGGCCTTGCTGTACCTCTGCCAGAGCAGGGGCGACTTTGTGAAGCAGATGCCTGTCTTTGATGAGTGTGGGCCGCACCCCGCCGGCCTCCAGGGACCTCGCGAGAATCCAGTGATGGCGACTGCCCTTCCAGTCAGCCAAGGCGACTCTTCCTCAAGTGGCGGAGCACGGAGGCACGAGGCGCCAGAGGCCGAGGGGGTTCCCGGCATGGTGACAGCGCCGGGCGAGGCTCATGAGGAAGCAGTTATGGGGGCCCGTGCTGCTGAGGCTGAGGGTGAAAAATAGCTGCCCTCTGCGCCTGCGACTGGGGCCCCTGAGGCTCCAGCTGCTTCTCTTGGGGAGGCGATTGGCGGCGCACACCAAGCAGGCGCCCCTGACACTGATCGTCTTGATGCTCCATCTTCGTCGCAGGTTGATCCATGCGCCCAACTCTCGAGCCACTTCCGCGTGGACTTTGGGGCTCTCCGGAAGAGAAGGGAGGCCGTGGGTGACGATTACCCTTGTCGCCTGCTGAAGCGTAGGAAGTACTTTGCCACTGATGAGTAAGCCTTCTCCTTTCCCAGCTCCCGATCCTTCTATTGCTCTTACTGACCCTTGCTCCGCAGGCCCCTTCCAACCGAGCTTGCGGAGACGGCTGAGGAGCCGTCCCCTTTGGCTTCGCCCCCTCCACCGTCCTCGAGCGCTCTGAGCAGCGGAGCCCTTATGGTGAGGGCGATCGAAGAGGCGAACCACCCCGAGGCGTATTGTGGCCCTGCGCACCTCGCGATCCTCCTTCGTGGGCCTTCTCGTGGCATAGCCAGCCTGCCATGGGCTTCTCGCCTGGTCGTGGACTGCGATTGGCTGAGGCGCTTCCTGCGCTCTTCTCCTAAGGACGGGCTGGCCCCAGGCCGGGCTTCTGACGCGGCGTGCTTGGCCGTCGCGAGGGTGCCAGCCCCCAGCCCCCAGCCTGGAGGGGGAGTGCTGACTCGCGCCCCCGGCGCTTGCTTGGGGCAGATGATGGTGTGGAAGACATGCTCGAGCGCGCTCGGGAGCGCCGCGCTCTCCGCCAAGGATTCCTTCTAAGGGCGACTGACGCAGTGAGCCTGCTTGGTGAGGAGCTTGCTGATGAAGACGTGCGCCTTGAGGCCGAGGGCCTGCGCCTAGCTGCAGAGAGGCGCGAGCTGGAGGGCGCCATCGCCTGTGCGCGGCGTCAGCGTGATCTTGACGACGCAGAGGCCAAGGCGTCGCTGGTGGCCTCTCGGGAGGCCCGATCTTTGGCCGCTGAGGAGGCTTGGGAAGCTGACTGGCAGCAAACGGCGGTGGAGGAGCGGGCTCGGGAGCTCCTGGCCTGGTGCCACTCGCTGGAGGAGCAAGTGGAGCTGCGCGAGGCAGCCCTTGCATCAATGAAGGTGGCCTCCGGCGACTCAGCAGAGCTCCAGAAGCATGAGGAGGCGCTGACGCTGGAAGCCGTTGAACGTACCCGTGAGTACGAGCGTCTGGAGACGAGGGAGCGCTTGGTGATGCAGGCGGAGGATGATGTCGCTGCACAGGAAGCCCGCATCCTCGAGGAGGTCGGACGTCGAGTGGCGATGGCGCATTTGAACCTTGAGCACGAGTTCAAAGCGAAGCTGGGGTTGATCCGGGTCGAAGCTGAAGGTAGGACTGCCGCCTTGAGGGCCAAGCCGGAGGAGGCGACGCGGCGGTCCGATGCTTCTCGGGCCGCCCTTGAGGTGGCGCAAGGCGAGTTAACCACCTCCCAGGCTGAGGTGCTCCTTCTTCGCCAGCGGGTGGAGGAGGCTGAGGCCGTCGCGCGCCAGAATGCGGACAAGATACGTCAGCGGCGGATCTTGGAGCATGAGCATGGCCCCATGCTCACCACGCTCCGGGAGAGAGCCAATGCGGCCTTGGGCAACATCTGCGAGGAGGCCCTCGACGAGCCGCACGCAGTCAACTACGCGGGCAATCTGCAGTTCTTCACTGACGTGGTGATGCAGCTGGAGGCGCGGTCGATCAGGGCTGGCAGGTTGGTGGAGGAGAGGAGCCGCGCCCTGCTCAGGCACGCCTTTTTTCACATCTTCAGCCACCTCCAGAACATGGATCCCCACTTCGATTTCGATGCCGCCATCGCCCTAGTCCCCCAGGCCGTCCGAGGCGATCTGGCATGCTGGGTGGAAGACAATGTGGAGGCTCTTATCAAGGCCTTCGCCTCAGACAACGACAATGCGATCGTGGCGGCCGACGAGGGCGGCATGATGGACGGCCCTGACGTCGCTGGCGGCGACGCGAACAGCGACGCCAGCAATGGCTCAGGTGGTGCTCCTGAGGACGCATTGGGGGATTCGTCCGACTGATTGTGCATCGTTCCTGCTTCCTTACCCTACATGAATAGAACTCAGGTTTTGGTCTGATGACTGTGAGAGCATTTTGGAGGGGGAGCCCCTCATGTAAAACTTGTGTTCATCGTATTAGTAGATGCTATTCTGCCCTTGCGCCCGCGCCAAGTGGTTGGCCCAAGCGACGTGCTGGTCGGCTAGTTTACCTTTGTTCCGTGCTGGCTCTGAGGCAGCCCGTGGGGGGGTGTCGTGTCTTGAGTGCTCCCTGATTGGGTTCGTAGGATCTGCAGTAAAACACCCTCTTGAGAGGTCACATCAGTAGCAGTCCAGGCTGTGCGCAAGCTAGGCCTGACCCGGCTCGCGAGGGGCTCACGAGGGGAGGCAGCTGAGGCGAAGTGGTAACCAAAACGCGAGAAATTGCTCGAACGAGACTAAGCACCCCTTCCCCGAACACACGCAAATCTCAAATTCGAATCCAACTTGAATCCAGCGGGGGAAAGCGACAACCAAAGGGAAGAGCAACAAAAGCAAACAAAAGGCCGCGTCTGGCACCTAGTCTAGTCTTGGACGTCTTCTCACCAGCGTGGAGCTAAGTGCTGCCACTGGGCATGGGAGGGAGCCCCAGGGCCTGAGGCCGGCACCCCTGAGACTCCGGGGCGTGTACAGCCCCACTCATTATTACGTGAGAGTGTCACGGGGCGGTGAGCTTCACAGGCACTAGGCCTTCTTCATAGGTACCGGCCTTGCTTCATATCGCCAGATGAGGGCCCCGCCTTGCGCCACACTCTAGTGCCATCAACGACGACGGAAACCAGGACGCCGCCGATGGGGTAGAGCGGTCGCTAGCGGTTCCCCCGATGACCATGGGTCCTCCACCGGGGGCAGGCCCCGAGGCACCTCCCCAGCGGAGGGCCTACCTCCTGAGGACACCTTGCTCCGAACGCCGCGGTGGTGATGTCGAATCCCCGCCCCTCTCCTATAGCCCCCTACGCCCTCCTCCCGAGGGGTAGGAGACTGTGGGAGCGGGGCAGCTGCTCGCTGTGGCAACCTGCACCTCCTACGATCCATGGTTAGCGTATGCCTGCTGAAGAATTAGTGGTACCCGATAATCGTTGCCTCCAGCGTGCCCAGTGGGACCGTCCCGGGGCTCCTGGAAGGGCTCAGCTTCTGTCGCCTAGTCCCCCAGCTTGGGCTGAGGAGTGAGCCTTGTTCGCCCTCGTGTGGGTGTCCTTGGTCCATCATGAGGGGCACGTACTCCTCTGGCGCCGTCATCCCAAAGGCCACGCCGTAGTGCTCTGCGTGCCACGTGGTACTGCCTGACGCGCCTACCGTGGGGTGGCAGCGCGGCTGTCCACTGGGGCTGCGGGTCATGTCGAGTCCTTCTTCGCGGACCGGGAGCGGGGGCAGCGCCGCCGCCGGTCCGGTGCTGACAGCCTCGCTGGTGTTGGAGTAGCCTTGGAGCCAGCGGGCGCGCGCGGAGCCCCCGCGCGGGCCTCCCTGGGCTTGAGATGGGAGCTGGGTGCAGAAGGGGTGAGCCCCCGAGGCGGCGAAGCCCAGGAGCTCTGCCACCCGCTCCAGTAGCACATCGCGGCCGCCCTCCTGCAGTCTGCACTGCAGCAGCTCCCGGGCCACCGTGAGCGCGGCCCTCGAGTTCGCCTGCTCCCGGCGGGTGTACAGTGTCGTGGTCGCGGCGTGATTTGAGGCCCTTGCCGCTGACCGCGCCTGCCGCGGTGTGAGAGCTGTTGAAGCTTGTCCGCGTCGCCCGCGGCCTGCAGCGCCCTGCGGACCGCGAGCTGCCTAGGGCACGGGGTTGCCCGAGGCGAGCGGCTCTGCGCGGGCGGGCCACGCCGCCCATGGATCTGGGTTGCCCTCCTGGTCACTGGGCATGGTGATGATGACGCGACGGGGCACGAAGCGGTAGAAGGTGGATTCCGGCGCACCCCTACCTGGCGCGCCAAATGTCGGATTTCGGGTTCCGGCAGACCCTTGAGGTTCGAACACTGGGGTGCGCGTGGAGATTCCGCCTCCTACCTACCTGCACCCCTCTGCCATGCTAGGATCTAAACTACCGATAGAACAACACAAGAGACACAGGGTTTATACTGGTTCGGGCCACCGTTGTGGTGTAATACCCTACTCCAGTGTGTGGTGTGGTGGATTGCCACTTGGGCTGATGAGGATGAACAATACAAGGAAGAATAGCCTCGCGAGGGTCTGTTCTTGGCTGGGGCGATGAACTGCTGGGAGGAGTTCAGTCACCTTTCTCTCTCTCTCTCTCTCTCTCTCTCTCTCTCTCTCTCTCTCTCTCTGCTTCCCGGCTAAAAACTCTCTCCACCAACCGACCTCTCCCCAGACCCCCTTGCTATGTGGGTGGCCGGTCCTATTTATAGAGGCCCTGGTCCTCTTCCCAAATATCGAGCAGGAAGGGAGCCAACAATGGCGGGCTAATTTGAAGGGGGACATCAAGTATCAGCTATCCTGACAAAAGTAGTCTTCGTCCGCGCAAAGCTCTGGTGATGACGCCGTCTTGGGCTCCATGGTGACATCCGTCTCGTAGTCCTCCTGGTCTTGGTCTCGTTGCACCGAAATGGCAACCTTTGCCTGATGCCTCGGTACTCCGCGGCTACGCTTGTCCCCTTTGCACCAAAGAGGAAAGGAGGACGCCGCACGGGCTGGCACCCGCCTGGCGCCCTGAGTCGTCATAGCTTGCGTCACGGGCACCTCGTGAGGTACCCTGCCTTGATCTCTCCGCCTCCTCGTGAGCCAGCCTGACGAGGCCGTGCCTGTGGAAGCTCCGCGTCATCCGCCCCGCGAGGCTTGGCCCCTCGCGAGGGTCTTGGGTTTGTGTTGGTGAAGATGGGCCGTGCTGGGCCCCCTTTTGAGCCAGGGACCCCCGTTCCCAGAATGCCGACAATCCTTCTGCTTAGTTTGCACATTGTAGCTGTGAATATGTCATGCCGTCCTGTTTTCTTGCATATTCCATCCTCATACGGTTGTCTTACATCAAAGTATTGCTTGTCTGTATCATGCATCAATGAGTTCTGAAGAGTGACTTTATTCTTTTGTGTTGTGGGTACAGCTTGACATGGCAAAGTCAAAAAAGTGCAAGGAAAATAATATAGTAGGGAGTGTTGTTACTCGTCCGGTGAAACGGAAAAGGTTCTGCCATCGATATTCTGCTGGTACTTATAGTGCAGTAGAAGGTCCAAGTCCACCGGCTAAATCTACAAACATAGTATCACCTGCTCCACCAGCTGCAGCATCCACTTCAACTGTACCAGCATCTCAACCAGTTACTCATTCGTTTGCTCCGGAACTGGCCAGTTCCCAAGCTGCCTTCACACCTAACACTACTTCCGAAGCACCGCTGACACAACAGGACTTGGCAAGATCAGATGAACCTCATGAGCATCAACACCAAGACGGTACCTGACTGAGTCAAGTTGCATGCTCCTTTATATGTACTCTCACAGTTTGATGTACACTAACACTTTCCATACTCTCACAGTTTGATGTACACTAGCACTGAGTCAACTAGCACCATGGCGCAAGCGGAAACAGACAGCAGGGATAATGCTTGACAGATTAACAAAATCTAAAGCAGGAAGAATGGAGATCCATTTTGAGGCAGGTTTAAAAAGGCCACGTGATGCTACAGAGTCAGCCAAGTTAGTATCAAAGGCAGCCGTTGCCGTTAGGTGTCATGCACGCATCCTCCCAACGTGGATCCAGTACAGGAATGAGAAAGACAATACCCAGTTTAACACCTTCCTTGACCATTTATCCGTAAGTAATGTTATTCATCGCAATTAGTAATATTGTCTTGCTCTGTCCCATACTTTCTAGCTTCCTCCTAATAAGACTCACATTCTTTTTTCAACAGATGAGGTTCAAGTTGGATCCAAAAGATGATGCAACTAGACAAGCATGCACTCATGTTTTTCAGTCTGCTCTGCGACAGTATCGGTACCACCTTAGAAAATCTCACTTTGAAGGCAAGGCTAACAATGAAATCGCCCAAACATCTCCAGTGGAATATATTACAAATGAAGACTGGACATCCCTTGTTAAACACTAGCCCGATCCAAAGTATCAGGTAGGCTATATGTATTTGATCAGACCACATATTGAACTTGTATTTATGTATGTGCCTTACAAGTGTATCTTCTTCTAGGCTAACTATTTGAAGAACAAAACTGTCGGATTTCGGGTTCCGGCAGACCCTTAAGGTTCGAACACTGGGGTGCACGCGGAGATTACGCCTTCTACCTCCCCGCCTCGCAAAGATCTAAGCTACTCAAAGAACTGCACAAGGGCCACAAGATTTATACTGGTTCGGGCCACCGTTGTGGTGTAATACCCTACTCCAGTGTGTGGTTGGTGGATTGCCTCCTGGGGCTGATGATGATGAACAATACAAGGAAGAACAGCCTCGCGAGGGTCTGTTCTTAACTGGGGGATGAACTGCTAGGAGGAGTTCAGCCACCCCTCTCTTTCTCTCTCTCTCTTACTCTTACTAGCCAACCGAACCAAAAGCTCAAACCCCTTGCTACGTGGGCGGCTGGCCCTATTTATAGAGGCCCTGGTCCTCTTCCCAAATATTGAGCGGGAAGGGAGCCAACAATGGTGGGCTAATTTGAAGGGGGACAGCAAGTATCAACTACCCTGACAAAAGCAGTCTTCGCCTGCGCAAAGCTCTGGTGATGACGCCGTCTTGGGCTCCATGGTGACCTCCGTCTCGTAGTCCTCCTGGTCTTAGTCTCGTTGCACCGAAACGGCAACCTTTGCCTGATGCCTCGGTACTCCGCGGCTGCGCTTGCCCCCTTTGCACCGAACAGGAAAGAAGGACGCTGCGCGCGCTGGCACCCGCCTGGCGCCCCGAGTCGTCATGGCTTGCGTCATGGGCACCTCGCGAGGTACCCCGCCTTGATCTCTCCGCCTCCTCGCGAGCCAGCCTGACGAGGCCGTGCCTGAGGAAGCTCCATGTCGTCCGCCTCGCGAGGCTTGGCCCCTCGCGAGGGTCTTGAGTCTTGTGTTGATGAAGATGGGCCATGCTGGGCCTCCTTCGAGCCACGCCGCAGGCCGCAGGCAGGCAAGTCTGGGGACCCCCGTTCCCAGAATGCCGACAGTAGCCCCCGGGCCCAAGGCGCGCCCGGACTTGGCCGCGCCGAGAGGCGAAAGGGCAAGGGCGAAGCGCCGCGGGCCCTAACAGCCTGCGGCCATGGGCGCCGCGTGGCGGTTGATGGGACGCCAGTGCCTCAGCAACCGTGCAGGTTGATAAAGGAGCGGCATCTGCCCAGACTTTGCCTTTTGCTTTCTCCAGTTGCTGCTCAGATCCCCTTTCTTGCGCCTCCCCTTTCTTCCTCCAAAACTCCAGATCTACTCCGGCTGCGTGACCTAGGAAGCCATGGCGCCTCGCCAGCCTCCGGCCGAAGCTTGGTACTCTCCCGCTCTGGACTCGCCGAATGTGTCCAAGGCCGGCCTTGCCCGGCTGCGCCAGATGGTGGAGGCGCAGGGCATCAACGGGATGAAGGTGTTCAAGGCCGGCTCCGCCACCCCTGAGGGCCGAGGGAGCATCTTTTATCCCCTCTTTGTAAGCTCCATTGCTGCGGGCCTGGTGCCTCCCTTCTCCGAGTTCTTCTTCTCTGTCCTCCGCCATTACAACTTGCAGGCTCTGCATCTCCACCCCAACTCCGTTCTTCTTCTGGCGATCTTCGCTTACTACTGCGAGGCCCACGTAGGGGTGCAGCCTTCAGTAGCCTTGCTGCGCCATTATTTCTCCCTCCGGGTCACTCGCAGTTCTCCTTCCGCGTGCGCGGGCTTTGTCGCGTACGGTGGCACCATTGCCATCTCGAATCCCGGGAAGAGGATTGAGGGCTTCCGGAGCAAGTGGGTCTTGATAGATGCCGGGCGCGTCCATCCTAGGCTGATCTTGCCCGCGGAGCCGCCCGCGAGCTCCGGCGACCTGGGCCGAGCGGAGCTCACGGACCCCCGCGCAAAACTGGTGTTGGAGAGGATGGACGCGGACCTGAGGCCGGCCAGCACGGCGGCAGTGAAGTTGACCGTTGCGTCGCTGCTAAGGGAGTTCTTGGAGCACCAGCTGGCTCCACTCCGGCGGTACTCACCTCCGATGTGGAGGAGGGTGACCACGGTGCGTGAGCTTCTCCTGCCCGGTCTGCCTCGCGAGGCCTGGTCGAGCTGGCTGGGGCGAGCTCAGCCCCCGTGGCCCAAGTGACTCCTGTGGTGCCTTTGCCCGCTGTCGCCACCATAGCCGCTGTGGTGCAGCGGGCTCCACCTCATGACGCTGTGGTGTTGACGTCGCCGCCTTCTTCCTCCATTCCGACGGCTGCTGCTTCCCCACCTCCTCCTTCCGTCCTGGAGCGTGCTGTTGCTGGACTGGACCAGTTGCGGCAGGATCTTCTTGGTGCCGACCCTCGCCTGGTGGCCGGGCGCTTGGAGCTGGCTTCGGGATGGATTCGCTCCGACGCCTCAATCCGGGCGGCGCTGGTTCAAGCCTCGACGGCCTGCGACGAGGATAGGTAGGCCCTCCTTGAGACGAAGGCTGCTCGTGATGCAGCCCTGGGGGAGGTGGTTGAAGCCCGCGGTCATTGCAAGGCGCTGGAGGACGAGCTGCAAGGCCTGCGAGACTAGCTCGTGAAGGAGGTTCGTCTTCGCCAGGAGCAAGAAGAAGGCATGAAGGCTCGCGAGGCGGCCATCGAGGACCGGGAGGCCAAGCTCAAGAAGCGCCGCGACCGCCTAGGCGCGCTGGGAGAGGAGCTGGAGGCGACGAAGGTCGAGCTGGCCCGCAAGGTGAAGGTTCTTGCCGAGGATCGCGTGGCCTTCGCGGACATCGAGAAGAAGGCTCGTGCTTCGCTGAAGATGCTCTACGCCAGTGGCCTGGAGAGCCCGCTGGCCGGCGCCGAGGACGGCCCCGCCAAGCTGCTTCCCTTCCTGGTTCATGCCATTGAGGATGTCACCCTTGGCCTTGGCCCCATGGCCGAGGCCGAGGCGCGTGTCCTGTCTTCTGCTACGCTGACGCGGGTCTTCACCCACATCTACCTTCGCGACCCCAGCGCCGACCTCGACAGCCTGCTGGAGCCAGTAAGCGGTGTGGGCACTGCTGCCGCTGCCGAGGCCATGAAGGGTCGCGCGAAAGCTCTGCTGGGGAAATTCCGGGCCTTCAGTACCAAGCCGAAGCAGGGTGCTTCCGGTTCTGCTGCTCCGTGAGGCGGGGCCACCCGTGCTGCTCCACCGCCGCCAAGTCACTCCGCTACTGCTCCCGCCCTGCTTTTAATTCCTGCATCATGCACCATGCCTCAAGGAGGCGTTTAAACTTCCGTTTGGTGTTGAGACAATCAGTATGGACTGTAATATTTGCTTTTTAAGTTCCTTGAATTTTATGCTTTCCCTCCCTACTTGCTTGTGTTCTACGCCGGCAGAGCCCGGCCCCGCGCGTACCTCACCCAGCATTAGCCCCGACCGGAAACCAGGACGGGACCAAAGGAGTGAGGGGCTACGGAGCCAGTTAGGCTCCTGAGTCACGATGCTCAGGATTCCCCCTTGGCGCACGAACAACAAGTAGGGAGGTGTGATGTAGGAGGGTCTTTCGTTCTACGTCTGCGAAGCTTGGCCCCGCACATAGCTCACCCAGCATAGCCTTTCGGAACTAAGGAGTGAGGGGCTACGGGACCAGTTAGGCTCCTGAGTCGCGATGCTCAGGAGTCCCCCTTGACGCGCAAACAGCCGGTGATTAGGTGAGATGCGAGTGGGACCACCATTCTACGTCTGCAGAGCCCGGCCCCGCGCGTGCCTCACCCAGCATAGCCTTTCAGAACTAAGGAGTGAGGGGCTACGGGGCCAGTTAGGCCCCTGAGTCGCGATGCTCAGGGGTCCCCCTTGACGCTCAAACGGCCTTCGTACCTTGGCTCCGCTCGGGAAGAGGCGCGCGACGAACCAGGCCCGAGGGGCCTGGCTGGGTGGCGTACGTCCGGGCATGACCCAGGCGCAGCCCCCGTGCCCAGCCCCCTCACGCGGCGCTCCTGAGGGGAGGCGTTGCGATGAGGCTAGACACTGAGCTCTGGGCTCCCTGAGGTTGACGCGGCCCGGGGGCCACCCTCAGTTGTTTATCACCAGCGCGGAGCATAGCGCTTCCGCATGTGTACGGGCATAGCCGCTCCTCGGCAATGTCGTCAGCCAGCGCGGAGCATGGTGCTTCCACTGGTACATGGGAGGGGGCTCCCCTCCGGGAGGAGCCCCCGGGGCGTGTACAGCCCCACCCAGACACGTGGCCGGCACGGTAGGGCTAGGTGAGGTGTATCTGGGCACCCATGAGCCAGCATGGGACTCACGGGGCCCTACCTCTAGGCGGGTTGCGCCTGGCACTGGGCCTTATCTTGGGATGCGTTCCTGCAAACTTGGTTAGATGCCGGCACTCTACGTCCTCGGGTCCCGGCCCTCGAGCTTGTCTCAGCCGTCGCTGGTATGCCAGGTCGCGATGCCGTGGACATAGCCAGAGGGTGAGGGCTGGAGAGCCAGTAAGAGCCCTGAGTCGCGATGCTCAGGTACCCCCCCCTTTAACGTGCAAGTGGCCGACATGGAGAAGAAGAGGTGCCATGGGCAGGCATCAAGTAATCAAGCATGATGGGCGAATGCACAACCGGAAATAAACGCAAGGGAGATACATGCCGCTGGGCCTGGCCCGAGCGACCTGGGGATGATGTAGCCCGAGGGGCGCCCCCATCAAAGCAAGCTAACGACATGAAATAAAGGGATACACGCCGTAGGGACGGACCCACACGGCCTGGGAATGATGCCCCGGGAGGGCGCTCCTAGCTGAGAATGAAACTGGTAAAATGTCACCTGAGGGCATCGAGGGCGAAGGGGTGTTGGTGCAGCAGACTCGGGAGGCCGTGGAAGCCAATCCTCACGAGCCCCCAGGCCCGGGGGCCTCGGGAGGCTCCGGAGGCACTGATAGCTCTTTGCGAATCACCTCCATCTCCGCCAGGGCTGTGGAACGCCTGTCTTCTTGAGCCTCCATGATGCCCCTCATGAGGCGTTGGCGCGTAGCAACCACGCTCAGCAGGCCGTAAGGCATGCGAACGCAGCTGTGGGCGGACCCCGGCAGCGCCCCACTCGCGAGGGCCAGAGGCGCTCCATTGTAGCGGCTTGGTTGAGCCCTGGTACATCGACGCAGACGCGCAGCCCACCATCCTCGCCTGGATGGGGAGCCGCAGCCAGTAGACGGCAGCAACCTCTCATGACCCTTGATTCCTGTAGTTCTTGAATGGCTTTGTCGACGAACTCCTGCGGGTCTGACCTTCCTTGCCTTGCTCCTTCTTGAGGGAAACGTGCTTCGAAACACGCCTCCACGTGGTGCCCAAGCGCCTCCCTCGTGACCCTGGCCAGGTCGGTGGCCCTCCAGGGGAGAGCCCCCGAGCCCTGCCTGAGGAGGGCGCCGGGCACGCTTTCCTATGTGATGGAAGGAGGCTCCCCCTGGGCAGACGCGGGCCCTGAGGGGCCTGCCTCCCGAGGGACTGGTCCAGACAATGTCTTCTTCTTCTTGGGGGGTGGCCTCGGGAAGCCTCCTGCTCCCGCGATCCGGGTCTTCCAGTGACGTGGCCTGAAAGGTTCGCTCCAGGGAACACACTGCATCCCTCTATTCACAGGGCACCGTGATGACTCCGCCACTCCCATGCATCTTGAGGACGTTGTAGCCATGGTGAGTCACGGCCATGAATTTGGCCAGCGCTAGGTACCCGAGGATGGCGTTGTACGGCAGGCGGATGTGGGCGACGTCGAAGTTGATGAGCTCAGTCCGGTAGTTGTCGCGTGTCCCGAAGGTGACAGGGAGGCGGACCTGCCCAATCGGGACCGTGGAGCCGTCGGTGATTCCGGAGAAGGGCTTGGTTGGCCGAAGCTGGTCGTAGGGCACTTGGAGATTGTTGAATGTTTCCACGGACAGGACGTTGATCCCTGCCCCACCATCGATGAGGGTCTTGGTGACTAGTACATTGCTGATGACTGGGGAGCAGAGCATCAGGAGGACGCCAGCTGTGGCTGCACACTTGAGTTGATCTGCTGAGCTGAATGTGATGGCGCACGCCGACCACTTGAGAGGACGCGTTGCTTCGAGCCTGGGGAGGGTTGTGTTCACCTCGCGAGCAAACTGCTTGAAGATGCGTTGGGAGGCTGGGGCTTGAGCTCCGCCCAGGATGCAGGCGATTGCGCGTGGCTCCTGGAAGCCCCCAGCCCCCTCGTCTTGATGGCGGTCCTCTTTCCTCCTTGGTTGAGGCGGCAGTGGGGGGAGGCCTGCGTTGCCTTGTGGGCGATCCTCACGAGGCTGATCCCTCCAGTCCCCCTCACGAGGCAGGTCTCGCCAGCGGTCCTCGCGAGGCTGATCACGCCACCCTTGGCGCGGGCCACGGTCTTCCCAGCATCCTGCGGTCCTTCCTCCTCCTCGGTCGTAGCCCCGATCGGCGCGGTCGGGACGACGGCCGATCCTTCCTTCTCGCACGGCGCGGAGTTCTTGGCATTCATTGGTGTTGTGGGTGTGGAGGTCGTGGTACACACAGTACCAGCTGCCCCTGGTGGACTCAAGCAGATCTTTGCCCCGCTTGGTGTCTGGTTCTGCTGCGAGCATGGTAGCCCCCTTGCGCTTCACGTCCTTGGTCGTGGGCTTCTTCTCCTCTGGTTCTGCGGCAGGCAGCTCAAGGAGGGAGAGGCGTCCCTCCTCAACCCTGGCGCACTTGGTCGCCAGGTTGAACAGCTCCAGGGAGGTGCACAGGTCTTCATGCATCGCCAGCTCCTCCTTCATCTTGACGTTGCGCACGCCATCGGAGAAGGCTGAGATGATGGCCTCCTCGGACACCTTAGGGATCTTGAGGCGCGCGTTGTTGAAGCACTGGATGTACTTTTGCAGGGTCTCTCCAGGTTGTTGCTTGATGCGGCGCATGTCGCTCACGACGGGCGGCCGGTCGCGAGTACCTTGGAAGTTGGCGATGAAGTGGGTGCGCATCTGGTCCCAGGAAGAGATCGTGCCCGGAGCCAGATTCAAGAGCCAGGTGCGAGCTCCTTCCTTGAGCGCCATGGGGAACCAGTTCGCCATGACCTTTTCGTCCCCGCTGGTAGCTTTGATGCCCAGCTCATAGAGCTGGAGGAACTCTGCAAGGTCAGTCGTTCCGTCGTAACGAGGAGGCAGGTCTGGCTTGAATTTGCCGGGCCACGCGACGCTACGCAGCTCGGTGGTGTAGGCACGGCAGCCTGCGGTTGTCACGGCAGGCCTTGGCTGGTGGAGAGCTTGGTCTTGAGGGTCCCCACGCGCTGCAGCTAGGAGCAGTGCGGGGTCTTGGCGTGCCGGAGCTGGAGCAGGGTCGCGGCGTGCTGGAGCAGGGAGCGCCCGGGCAGCCCCTTGCGGGCGTGGGATCTCTTGGCAGCTCCGTTCTTTCTGCGCTGGCGCCTGACGGGGCGGGTTCCGCCCAGGGGCCACGCGCCTTGGAGCCATGGCGTCTTCTTGGAGAGGAGGCGGCTGGTACGCCTCCGGGGCTTCGTTGCCCGCGCGGGGCGGGGTGCGGCGCAGCGAATGGACGGCGCAGAAGAGCCCCCTGGGGCGCGGACAAGCTCGGCGACGCGGTCGAGCCACTCCTCGTAGACGTCGTCAATGGGACGGTAGCGCAGGAGCTCATTTGCCGCAAGGAGCATAGCTCGAGCCTCCAAGGGTGCGCGGAGCGCGCGGGACGAAGAACCAGCTGGTGCGAGCGATGGAGTAGCGGTGTGGCCGTCCTGCCGCACGGAGGGATGCTGAGACGATGCTTGCTGCTCACGCCTCGCCGGGCCGGTGGCGGCGTTGACGGCGGGCGATGGGGAACGACGAGGGCGTCCGCCAACGGGCGCCATTTGGGCGACGCGAGAGGCGATGGCGGCCCGGCGCTCGGCGCGGGCCCGACGAGCGTCAGACATGGATGCGACGGTCGGAGGAGAACAGGGCGGTGGACGACGAATTCCGGCGCACCCCTACCTAGCGCGCCAAATGTCGGATTTTGGGTTCCGGCAGACCCTTAAGGTTCGAACACTGGGGTGTGCACGGAGATTATGCCTTCTACCTCCCCGCCTCGCAAAGATCTAAGCTACTCAAAGAACTGCACAAGGGACACAAGATTTATACTGGTTCGGGCCACCGTTGTGGTGTAATACCCTACTCCAATGTGTGGTTGGTGGATTGCCTCTTGGGGCTGATGATGATGAACAATACAAGGAAGAACAGCCTCGCGAGGGTCTGTTCTTAACTGGGGCGATGAACTGCTAGGAGGAGTTCAACCACCCCTCTCTTTCTCTCTCTCTCTTACTCTTACTAGCCAACTGAACCAAAAGCTCGAACCCCTTGCTACGTTGGCGGCTGGCCCTATTTATAGAGGCCCTGGTCCTCTTCCCAAATATTGAGCGGGAAGGGAGCCAACAATGGCGGGCTAATTTGAAGGGGGCAGCAAGTATCAACTACCCTGACAAAAGCAGTCTTCGCCTGCGCAAAGCTCTGGTGATGACGCCGTCTTGGGCTCCACGGTGACCTCCGTCTCGTAGTCCTCCTGGTCTTGGTCTCGTTGCACCGAAACGGCAACCTTTGCCTGATGCCTCGGTACTCCGCGGCTGCGCTTGCCCCCTTTGCACCGAAGAGGAAAGAAGGACGCTGCGCGCGCTGGCACCCGCCTGGCGCCCTGAGTCGTCATGGCTTGCGTCATGGGCACCTCGCGAGGTACCCCGCCTTGATCTCTCCGCCTCCTCACGAGCCAGCCTGACGAGGCCGTGCCTGAGGAAGCTCCGTGTCGTCCGCCTCGCGAGGCTTGGCCCCTCGCGAGGGTCTTGAGTCTTGTGTTGATGGAGATGGGCCATGCTGGGCCTCCTTCGAGCCACGCCGCAGGCCGCAGGCAGGCAAGTCTGGGGACCCCCGTTCCCAGAACGCCGACAAAAACCAACCGTTCTAAAGTGAAATTCCAACACACCACATGATCTCGTAGGTATATTGCACACTACGAGGCTCTTGTAAATAGCTGCTACTTCCTTCTTTTTTGTGCCACATTATTGTATCTATATTGACTTGTTCCAAATACAGAGGAAATCCTGTGCGGACCAAAAAGAACCTGAACCGAATGCAGTGCAAATCTTCAAGGATTGCCACACCAGCAAGATGAAGGGCATGAGCACACCAGTTCAAGCCGCTGTTGTAAGTCCTTACTCCTGCTGCCTTGAACTGATTGGTACTATGATGTGTTCATTTAACTACTTGGTTTGCAGCCAATGTCAGTTACTCTGTTCACTTTTATTCACAGTTGTCTTAACATATCATTTCACCTTACATGGTTTAAAAGAGATGAAGGATATTCTTTTGGTCTTGATCTGTAATCTAGTTGTTATGTTCACGTGCGCACACAATGATAAAATAGCCTGTTTGTTTTATATCTGTTTGCCCATGATATGAATGATGTCATACTATGTTCATCCTACTTTAAACCATGTCTCTTTATCCTTAGATGTCAACGAATGTGAGGAAATAGACAATACAGTAGGCATGCTACATGGACATATGTTCCAAAAGTGATTTTATTATGTAGTTGGCAGTACAATACATGCTAATGTATTACAGTAGTTCACCAAAATAAGTTATGTATAAACATTTAACCTACTTTGTTTGTTTTTGTCTCATTAGTAACTTATCTGGTACACTAATCTACAAGTTCAAACTTTCAGGAAGCTATGGAACAAATGATTGAACAGCCACAACCACCTAAAGGTGACGAGGCTACTATAGGCACAATGTCACCTCTTGCTGCAGTGCGTCAGTATCTCTCCACTAACAGTGCAAAAAACACCTTCCTGCGTAATTCTGGGTTGGTTGTCAAGGTAACCTCGTCTAAATCGCCTACTGAAAAAAATCTTCCTGCTAGACAGAGTGATATATCTGTGCTCCAGACACAAGTCCAATGCCTAATGGACGTTGTTTCGGAAACAAGAATAGTGGTTGAGAAATGTCGTCAAGATATGAATGGTTTTGAAACCAGACTATCAGACATTCGCTTCGTTGTTCAAGAGCAATGGCGGAAAAAGGTGGAGATCGTGCTGCTCCATCAGATTCTACAGCCTGAAACATTAGCACTTAGGTCAAATGATCTGTGCTTCTATACATCTGATGGTGCTTTTATCTGGAAGGACTGTAAACTTTATGCCAATAGACCTTTTGTTGTATGGTTGGAATTTATTTTGTTGTGATACAACATTTATGATGCTGCCTCGGGCTGCAGTAATTACGACGCTATTTTTGTATAGTGTAGGTTTATCTTAGTAATGTAATCGGCCAAAAGCTTCGTAGGAGCCCAACAAGCCAACATTCGTCGGGCCCATTCCAATTGGGCTAAAAACGATTACGGGCCCAAATTGGCATGTAGCCCACTAAAAATATCTGGGCCTAAATCTGCATAAGTTTTCATATTTTTCTGGTAGGCTTGTGCCCATAGTGGGCCTTTAACAGGCCTAAACATAATCTGGGCCCTCAAGTAAAAATAGTCCGTTTACAGGTGTAAATATCTCGAGCCCATAAAATACATGGGCCTTTAATAGACCAAAAGTGAGATTGGGCCCTGATTGTGCCAAATAACCCACTGGACTTTAACATGCCGAAATTCGGACGGGCCGTAAATGCGCCGACCTAATACACGGGCCTTTAACAGGCCAGAACTTTGGTCGGGCTAGATTATCATCATTTCTATATGGGCCGTTAATGGGCCCGATATGACGTTGGTGAAGGAAATATGCCCTAGAGGCAATAATAAAGTTATTATTTTATTTCCTTATATCATGATAAATGTTTATTATTCATGCTAGAATTGTATTATCCGGAAACATAATACTTGTGTGAATACATAGACAAACTAAACGTCACTAGTATGCCTCTACTTGACTACCTCGTTAATCAAAGATGGTTATGTTTCCTAACCATAGACATGTGTTGTCATTTGATTAACGGGATCACATTATTAGGAGAATGATGTGATTGACAAGACCCATTCCATTAGCTTAGCACCCGATCGTTTAGTATGTTGCTATTGCTTTCTTCATGGCTTATACATGTTCCTATGACTATGAGATTATGCAACTCCCGTTTGCCCGAGGAACACTTTGTGTGCTACCAAACGTCACAACGTAACTGGGTGATTATAAAGGAGCTCTACAGGTGTCTCCAAAGGTAAATGTTGAGTTGGCGTATTTCAAGATTAGGATTTGCCACTTCGATTGTCGAAGAGGTATCTCTGGGCCCTCTCGGTAATGCACATCACATAAGCCTTGCAAGCATTGTAACTAATGAGTTAGTTGCGAGATGATGTATTACGAAACGAGTAAAGAGACTTGCCGGTAACGAGATTGAACTAGGTATTGAGATACCGACGATCGAATCTCGGGCAAGTAACATACCAATGACAAAGGGAACAACGTATGTTGTTATGCGGTCTAACCGATAAAGATCTTCGTAGAATATGTGGGAGCCAATATGAGCATCCAGGTTCTGCTATTGGTTATTGACCGGAGACGTGTCTCGGTCATGTCTACATTGTTCTCGAACCCGTAGGGTCCGCATGCTTAAGGTTTCGACGACAGTTATATTATGAGTTTATGAGTTTTGATGTACCGAAGTTAGTTCGGAGTCCCGGATGTGATCACGGACATGACGAGGAGTCTCGAAATGGTCGAGACATAAAGATTGATATATTGGAAGCCTATGTTTGGACATCGGAAGTGTTCCGGGTGAAATCGGCATTTTACCGGAGTACCAGGAGGTTACCGGAACCCCCCGGTAACCTAATGGGCCTAATGGGCCTAGTGGAGGAAGAGGAGAGGAGGCCTAGGGGCTGTCGCGCGCCCCTCCCCCCAAGTCCGAATTGGACAAGGCGGGGGGCGGCGCCCCCTTTCCTTTCTTCCCTCTCCTCCTCCCCCCCAAGTCCTAATCCAACTAGGGAAAGGGAGGGGAGTCCTACTCCCGGTAGGGGTAGGAATCCTCCTGCGCGCCTCCTCCTAGGGCCAGCCGCACCCCCCCTTGGCTCCTTTATATACGGGGGCAGGGGCACCCCTAGACACACAAGTTGATCTCTAAGATCGTTCTCTTAGCCGTGTGCGGTGCCCCCTTCCACCATAGTCCTCGATAATATTGTAGTGGTGCTTAGGCGAAGCCCTGCGACAGTTGAACATCAAGATCGTCACCACGCCGTCGTGCTGACGGAACTCTTCCCTGACACTTTGCTGGATCAGAGTCTAGGGATTGTCATCGAGCTGAACGTGTGCTAGAACTTAGAGGTGCCGTAGTTTCAGTGCTTGATCGGTCGGGCCGTGAAGACGTACGACTACATCAACCGCATTGTCATAACGCTTCCGCTGTCGGTCTACGAGGGTACATAGATCACACTCTCCCCTCTCGTTGCTATGCATCACCATGATCTTGTGTGTGCGTAGGAAATTTTTTGAAATTACTACGTTCCCCAATAGTGGCATCAGAGCCTAGGTTTTATGCGCTGATGTTATATGCACGAGTAGAACACAAGTGAGTTGTGGGCGATATAAGTCATACTGCTTACCAGCATGTCATACTTTGGTTCAGCGGTATTGTTGGACGAAGCGGCCCGGACCGACATTACGCGTA
This sequence comes from Triticum monococcum, assembly GCA_034509565.1. Taxonomy (NCBI): domain Eukaryota; kingdom Viridiplantae; phylum Streptophyta; class Magnoliopsida; order Poales; family Poaceae; genus Triticum; species Triticum monococcum. The sequence continues at coordinate 431,528,278 of CM067845.1, forward strand.
CGCTTATGCGAGACCGGTTCTCCCGACGTGCTTTGCACAAAGGTGGCTAGCAGGTGTCAGTTTCTCCAACTTTAGTTGAACCAAGTGTGGCTACGCCCGGTCCTTGCGAAGGTTAAAACAGCACCAACTTGACAAACTATCGTTGTGGTTTTGATGCGTAGGTAAGAACGGTTGTTGCTAAGCCCGTAGCAGCCACATAAAACTTGCAACAACAAAGTAGAGGACGTCTAACTTGTTTTTTGTAGGGCATGTTGTGATGTGATATGGTCAAGACATGATACTAAATTTTATTGTATGGGATGATCATGTTTTGTAACTGAGTTATCGGCAACTGGCAGGAGCCATATGGTTATCACTTTATTGTATGCAATGCAATTGCGCTGTAATGCTTTACTTTATCACTAAGCGGTAGAGATAGTCGTGGAAGCATAAGATTGGCGAGACAACAACGATGCTACGATGATGATCAAGGTGTCGCATCGGTGACGATGGTGATCATGACGGTGCTTCGAAGATGGAGATCACAAGCACAAGATGATGATGGCCATATCATATCACTTATATTGATTGCATGTGATGTTTATCTTTTATACATCTTATCTTGCTTTGATTGACTGTAGCATTTTAAGATGATCTCTCACTAATTATCAAGAAGTGTTCTCCCTGAGTATGCACCGTTGCGAAAGTTCTTCGTGCTGAGACACCACGTGATGATCGGGTGTGATAGGCTCTACGTTCAAATACAACGGGTGCAAAACAGTTGCACACGCGGAATACTCAGGTTATACTTGACGAGCCAAGCATATATAGATATGGCCTCGGAACACGGAGACCGAAAGGTCGAGCGTGAATCATATAGTAGATATGATCAACATAGTGATGTTCACCAATGAAACTACTCCATCTCACGTGATGATCGGACATGGTTTAGTTGATTTGGATCACGTGATCACTTAGAGGATTAGAGGGATGTCTATCTAAGTGGGAGTTCTTTAGTAATACGATTAATTGAACTTAAATTTATCATGAACTTAGTACCTGATAGTATCTTGCTTGTTTATGTTTGATTGTAGATAGATGGCCCGTGCTGTTGTTCCATTGAATTTTAATGCGTTCCTTGAGAAAGCAAAGTTGAAAGATGATGGTAGCAATTACATGGACTGGGACCGTAACCTGAGGATTATCCTCATTGCTGCACAGAAGAATTACGTCCTAGAAGCACCGCTGGGTGCCAGGCCTGCTGCTGGAGCAACACCAGATGTTATGAACGTCTGGCAGAGCAAAGCTGATGACTACTCGATAGTTCAGTGTGCCATGCTTTACGGCTTAGAATCGGGACTTCAACGACGTTTTGAACGTCATGGAGCATATGAGATGTTCCAGGAGTTGAAGTTAATATTTCAAGCAAATGCCCGGATTGAGAGATATGAAGTCTCCAATAAGTTCTATAGCTGCAAGATGGAGGAGAACAGTTCTGTCAGTGAGCATATACTCAAAATGTCTGGGTATAATAATCACTTGATTCAATTGGGAGTTAATCTTCCAGATGATTGCATCATTGACAGAATTCTCCAATCACTGCCACCTAGCTACAAGAGCTTCGTGATGAACTATAATATGCAAGGGATGAATAAGACTATTCCCGAGGTCTTCGCAATGCTGAAAGCTGCGGAGGTAGAAATCAAGAAGGAGCATCAAGTGTTGATGTTCAACAAGACCACTAGTTTCAAGAAAAAGGGCAAAGGGAAGAAGAAGGGGAACTTCAAAAAGAATAGCAAGCAAGTTGCTGCTCAAGAGAAGAAACCCAAATCTGGACCTAAGCCTGAAACTGAGTGCTTCTACTGCAAGCAGACTGGTCACTGGAAGTGGAACTGCCCCAAGTATTTGGCGGATAAGAAGGATGGCAAGGTGAACAAAGGCATATGCGATATACATGTTATTGATGTGTACCTTACTAATGCTCGCAGTAGCACATGGGTATTTGATACTGGTTCTGTTGCTAACATTTGCAACTCGAAACAAGGACTACGAATTAAGCGAAGATTGGCTAAGGACGAGGTGACGATGCGCGTGGGAAATGGTTCCAAAGTCGATGTGATCACGGTCGGCACGCTACTTCTACATCTACCTTCGGGATTAGTATTAGACCTAAATAATTGTTATTTGGTGCTAGCATTGAGCATGAACATTATATCTGGATCTTGTTTGATGCGAGACGGTTATTCATTTAAATCAGAGAATAATGGTTGTTCTATTTATATGAGTAAAATCTTTTATGGTCATGCACCCATGAAGAATGGTCTATTCTTATTAAATCTCGATAGTGGTGACACACACATTCATAATGTCGAAGCCAAAAGATGCAGAGTTGATAATGATAGTGCAACTTATTTGTGGCACTACCGTTTAGGTCATATCGGTGTAAAGCGCATGAAGAAACTCCGTACTGATGGACTTTTGGAACCACTTGATTATGAATCACTTGGTACTTGCGAACCATGCCTTATGGGTAAGATGACAAAAACACCGTTCTCCGGTACTATGGAGAGAGCAACAGATTTGTTGGAAATCATACATACAGATGTATGTGGTCCGATGAATGTTGAGGCTCATGGCGGATATCGTTATTTTCTCACCTTCACAGATGACTTAAGAAGATATGGGTATATCTACTTAATGAAACATAAGTCTGAAACATTTGAAAAGTTCAAAGAATTTCAGAGTGAAGTTGAAAATCATCGTAACAAGAAAATAAAATTCCTACAATCTGATCGTGGAGGAGAATATTTGAGTTACGAGTTTGGTGTACATTTGAAACAATGCGGAATAGTTTCGCAACTCACGCCACCCAGAACACCACAGCGTAATGGTGTGTCCGAACGTCGTAATCATACTTTACTAGATATGGTGCGATCTATGATGTCTCTTACTGATTTACCGCTATCGTTTTGGGGTTATGCTTTAGAGACGGCCGCCTTCACGTTAAATAGGGAACCATCAAAATCCGTTGAGACGACGTCTTATGAACTGTGGTTTGGCAAGAAACCAAAGTTGTCATTTCTGAAAGTTTGAGGCTGCGATGCTTATGTGAAAAAGCTTCAACCTGATAAGCTCGAACCCAAATCGGAGAAATGTGTCTTCATAGGATATCCAAAGGAAACTATTGGATACACCTTCTATCACAGATCCGAAGGCAAGACTTTTGTTGCTAAATTCGGAAACTTTCTAGAGAAGGAGTTTCTCTCGAAAGAAGTGAGTGGGAGGAAAGTAGAACTTGATGAGGTAACTGTACCTACTCCCTTATTGGAAAGTAGTACATCACAGAAACCGGTTTCTATGACACCTACACCAATTAGTGAGGAAGCTAATGATGAAGATCATGAAACTTCAGAACAAGATACTACTGAACCTCGTAGATCAACCAGAGTAAGATCCGCACCAGAGTGGTACGGTAATCCTGTTCTGGAAGTCATGCTACTAGATCATGATGAACCTACGAACTATGGAGAAGCGATGGTGAGCCCAGATTCCGCAAAATGGCTTGAAGCCATGAAATCTGAGATGGGATCCATGTATAAGAACAAAGTGTGGAATTTGGTTGACTTGCCTAAAGATCAGCAAGCAATTGAGAATAAATGGATCTTCAAGAAGAAGACTGACGCTGACGGTAATGTTACTGTCTACAAAGCTCGACTTGTTGCAAAAGGTTTTCGACAAGTTCAAGGGATTGACTATGATGAGACCTTCTCACCCGTAGCGATGCTTAAGCCTGTCCGAATCATGTTAGCAATTGCCGCATTTTATGATTATGAAATTTGGCAGATGGATGTCAAAACTGCATTCCTGAATGGATTTCTGGAAGAAGAGTTGTATATGATGCAGCCGGAAGGTTTTGTCGATCCAAAGGGAGCTAAGAAAGCGTGCAAGCTCCAGCGATCCATTTATGGACTGGTGCAAGCCTCTCGGAGTTGGAATAAACACTTTGATAGTGTGATCAAAGCATTTGGTTTTGTACAGACTTTTGGAGAAGCCTGTATTTACAAGAAAGTGAGTGGGAGCTCTTTAGCATTTCTGATATTATATGTAGATGACATATTACTAATCGGAAATGATACAGAATTTCTGGATAGCATAAAGGGATACTTGAATAAGAGTTTTTCAATGAAAGACCTCGGTGAAGCTGCTTACATATTGGGCATTAAGATCTATAGAGATAGATCAAGGCGCTTAATTGGACTTTCACAAAGCACATACCTTGACAAAGTTTTGAAGAAGTTCAAAATGGATCAAGCAAAGAAAGGATTCTTGCCTGTGTTACAAGGTGTGAAATTGAGTAAGACTCAATGCCCGACCAATGCAGAAGATAGAGAGAAAATGAAAGATGTTCCCTATGCTTCAGCCATAGGCTCTATCATGTATGCAATGCTGTGTACCAGACCTGATGTGTGTCTTGCTATAAGTCTAGCAGGGAGGTACCAAAGTAATCTAGGAGTGGATCACTGGAGAGCGGTCAAGAACATCCTGAAATACCTGAAAAGGACTAAGGATATGTTTCTCATATATGGAGGTGACAAAGATCTCATCGTAAATGGTTACGTTGATGCAAGCTTTGACACTGATCCGGACGATTCTAAATCACAAACCGGATACGTGTTTACATTAAATGGTGGAGCTGTCAGTTGGTGCAGTTCTAAACAAAGCGTTGTGGCGGGATCTACATGTGAAGCGGAGTACATAGCTGCTTCGGAAGCAGCAAAGGAAGGAGTCTGGATGAAGGAGTTCATATCTGATCTAGGTGTCATACCTAGTGCATCGGGTCCGATGAAAATCTTTTGTGACAATACTGGTGCAATTGCCTTGGCAAAGGAATCCAGATCTCACAAGAGAACCAAGCACATCAAGAGACACTTCAATTCCATCCGGGATCTAGTCCAGGTGGGAGACATAGAGATTTGCAAGATACATACGGATCTGAATGTAGCAGACCCATTGACTAAGCCTCTTCCACGAGCAAAACATGATCAGCACCAAAGCTCCATGGGTGTTAGAATCATTATTGTGTAATCTAGATTATTGACTCTAGTGCAAGTGGGAGACTGAAGGAAATATGCCCTAGAGGCAATAATAAAGTTATTATTTTATTTCCTTATATCATGATAAATGTTTATTATTCATGCTAGAATTGTATTATCCGGAAACATAATACTTGTGTGAATACATAGACAAACTAAACGTCACTAGTATGCCTCTACTTGACTATCTTGTTAATCAAAGATGGTTATGTTTCCTAACCATAGACATGTGTTGTCATTTGATTAACGGGATCACATTATTAGGAGAATGATGTGATTGACATGGCCCATTCCATTAGCTTAGCACCCGATTGATTAGTATGTTGCTATTGCTTTCTTCATGACTTATACATGTTCCTATGACTATGAGATTACGCAACTCCCGTTTGTCGGAGGAACACTTTGTGTGCTACCAAACGTCACAACGTAACTGGGTGATTATAAAGGAGCTCTACAGGTGTCTCCAAAGGTAAATGTTGAGTTGGCGTATTTCGAGATTAGGATTTGTCACTCCGATTGTCGAAGAGGTATATATGGGCCCTCTCGGTAATGCACATCACATAAGCCTTGCAAGCATTGTAACTAATGAGTTAGTTGCGAGATGATGTATTACGAAACGAGTAAAGAGACTTGCCGGTAACGAGATTGAACTAGGTATTGAGATACCGACGATCGAATCTCAGGCAAGTAACATACCGATGACAAAGGGAACAACATATGTTGTTATGTAGTCTAACCGATAAAGATCTTCGTAGAATATGTGGGAGCCAATATGAGCATCCAAGTTCCGCTATTGGTTATTGACCGGAGACGTGTCTCGGTCATGTTTACATTGTTCTCGAACCCGTAGGGTCCGCACGCTTAAGGTTTCGATGATAGTTATATTATGAGTTTATGAGTTTTGATGTACTGAAGTTAGTTCGGAGTACCGGATGTGATCATGGACATGACAAGGAGTCTCGAAATGGTCGAGACATAAAGATTGATATATTGGAAGCCTATGTTTGGACATTGGAAGTGTTCCAGGTGAAATCGGCATTTTACCGGAGTACCGGGAGGTTACCGGAACCCCCCGGTAACCTAATGGGCCTTAATGGGCCTAGTGGAGGAAGAGGAGAGGACGCCTAGGGGCTGCCGCGCGCCCCTCCCCCCAAGTACGAATTGGACAAGGAGGGGGGCGGCGCCCCCCCATTCCTTTCTTCCCTCTCCTCCTTCCCCCCCAAGTCCTAATCCAACTAGGGAAAGGGAGGGGAGTCCTACTCCCAGTAGGGGTAGGACTCCTCCTGCGCGCCTCCTCCTAGGGCCGGCCGCACCCCCCCTTGGCTCCTTTATATACGGGGGCAGGGGGCACCCCTAGACACACAAGTTGATCTCTAAGATCATTCTCTTAGCCGTGTGCGGTGCCCCCTTCCACCATAGTCCTCGATAATATTGTAGTGGTGCTTAGGCGAAGCCCTGCGATAGTTGAACATCAAGATCGTCACCACGCCGTCGTGCTGACGGAACTCTTCCCTGACACTTTGCTAGATCAGAGTCTAGGGATCGTCATCGAGCTGAATGTGTGCTAGAACTCGGAGGTGCCGTAGTTTCGGTGCTTGACCGGTCGGGCCGTGAAGACGTACGACTACATCAACCGCGTTGTCATAATGCTTCCGCTGTCGGTCTACGAGGGTACATAGATCACACTCTCCCCTCTCGTTGCTATGCATCACCATGATCTTGTGTGTGCGTAGGAATTTTTTTGAAATTACTACGTTCCCCAACAGTTGGGCCACATATGGCCCATGGTTTACGTCCGGCTTTAACACGCCAAAAATGACAACATGTCGAAAGTGGCCCAAAGCTATAGTGGGCCTCTAACAGGCCGAATGTCAGACATGGCCAAATATGATCCAAATCCTTCACGGTCGTTTATGGGCCGAAAGTTTTGATGGCCTGTAAATGGGCCCAAATGAAGCCGGACCTTTAACAGGCCGGAAATAGACCGGGCCGTAATTCGGCCCAATTACTTAGCGGACTGTTAACGGGCTAGAAGTGACCATGGGCCGCGTTGATGACAAGTTTAGGATAGGCCATTGATGGGCCGATTTGACAGAGAATGTTGGGCCTTTAGCTGGGCCGGCCCATTATGGTCGGCATAATCTTGTGGGCCTTTAGCTGGCCCGACCCATTATGGTATGCAAAATCTTGTGGGCCTTTAGCTGGGCCGGCCCATTTTGGTCTGCAAAATCGTGTGGGCCTTTAGCTGGGCCGGCCCATTATGGTCCGCTAAATTGTGGGGGCCTTTAGCTGGGCCAGCCCATTATGGTCCGCTAAATCTTATGGGCCTTCGGTTGGGCCGGCCCATTTAATCTTTGTGGGCCACTTTTGGGCCGGTCCACGTGTCAACATATCATAGGCCCATCTCGCCCGTAGGATCCGTCAGCCAATGAGAATTTTACACGTGGGAAATCGGCATTGGTCGTGGCTGTTAACGGGTTATCGGATCCAAAATCCGACCCGATAGCTTAACGGCGTTCCGTTACGGTGGATGCCATGTGTCGGTCATCCTTGACGAAAGCACTTCTGTGACGCGTGATTTATCGTCATGGAAGTGGACACTTCCGTGATGATAATTTTGGCAATGTCATGGAACACTTCTACGACAGCACAAGTATGACTATCTTGATTCTGTCATAAATTTGTCATGGATGTACATGCATGACAGAAAATGCGACCTACTGTGACAAACACGTATCATCACGGAAGTGTATTTTTTTGTAGTGGTGGATGGACTCGACCGTCACCCTCGACGACATCACCTACCTCCGCGACACCAGGCGCCCGCCGAGGGCGGAGGAGGTCGAGGCGCGTTGATACGTCTCCGTCGTATCTACTTTTCCAAACACTTTTGCCCTTGTTTTGGACTTTAACTTGCATGATTTGAATGGAACTAACCCGGACTGACGCTGTTTTCAGCAGAATTGCCATGGTGTTATTTATGTGCAGAAACAAAAGTTCTCGAAATGACCTGAAACTTCATGCTACGTCTTAAGCACTATGTTGGTTTTCCCCGAAGAGGAAGGGATGATGCAGCAAAGTAGCGTAAGTATTTCCCTTAGTTTTTGAGAACCAAGGTATCAATCCAGTAGGAGGCTACGTGCGAGTCCCTCGCACCTGCACAAAACAAATAAATCCTCGCAACCAACGCAAATAGGGGTTGTCAATCCCTATAGGGCCACTTACGAGAGTGAGATATGATAGATATGATAAGATAATATTTTTGGTATTTTTATGATAAAAGATGTAAAGTAAAATAAAGGAAAAGTAAATAGCAAAGGAAATAACTAAGTAGTAGGAGATCAATATGATGAAGATAGACCCGGGGGCCATAGGTTTCACTAGTGGCTTCTCTCAAGAGCATAAGTATTCTACGGTGGGTGAACAAATTATTGTTCAGCAATTGACAGAATTGAGCTTAGTTATGAGAATATCTAGGTATGATCATGTATATAGGCATCACGTCCGAGACAAGTAGACCGACTCCTTCCTGCATCTACTACTATTACTCCACTCATCGACCGCTATCCAGCATGCATCTAGAGTATTAAGTTAAAAATAGAGTAACGCCTTAAGCAAGATGACATGATGTAGAGGGATAGACTCATGCAATATGAAGAAAACCCCATCTTGTTATCCTCGATGGCAACAATACAATACGTGCCTTGCTGCCCCTACTGTCACTGGGAAAGGACACCGCAAGATTGAACCCAAAGCTAAGCACTTCTCCCATTGCAAGAAAGATCAATCTAGTAGGCCAAACCAAACTGATAATTCGAAGGGACTTGCAAAGATAACCAATCATACATAAAAGAATTCAGAGAAGATTCAAATATTGTTCATAGATAAACTTGATCATAAACCCACAATTCATCGATCTCAACAAACACACCGCAAAAAGAAGATTACATCAAATAGATCTCCACAAGAGAGGGGGAGAACTTTGTATTGAGATCTAAAAAGAGAGAAGAAGCCATCTAGCTAATAACTATGGACCCGAAGGTTTGAAGTAAACTACTCACACTTCATCGGAGAGGCAATGCTGTCGATATAGAAGTCCTCCGTGATCGATGCCCCCTTTGGCGGAGCTCCGGAAAAGGCCCCAAGATGGTATCTCACGGGTACAGAAAGTTACGACAATGGAATTAGGCTTTTGGCTCCGTATCTGGTAGTTTGGGGGTACGTAGGTATATATAGGAGGAAGAAGTACGTCGGTGGAGCAACATGGGCCCCACGAGGGTGGAGGGCACGCGTGGGGGGTAGGCGCGTCCCCTACCTCGTGCCTTCCTGGTTGATGTCTTGACGTAGGGTCCAAGTCCTCTGGATCATGTTCGTTTTGAAAATCACGTTTCCGAATGTTTCATTCCATTTGGACTCCGTTTGATATTCTTTTTCTGCGAAACTCTAAAATAGGAAAAAAATAGCAATTCTGGGCTGGGCCTCCGGTTAATAGGTTAGTCCCAAAAATAATATAAAAGTGTATAATAAAGCCCAATAATGTCCAACTAGGATATAATATAGCATGGAACAATAAAAAATTATAGATACATTGGAGACGTATCAGGTTTGGCCTACTAGATTGATCTTTCTTGCAATGGGAGAAGTGCTTAGCTTTGGGTTCAATCTTGCGGTGTCCTTTCCCGGTGACAGTAGGGGCAGCAATGCACGTATTATATTGTTGCCATCAAGGATAACAAGATGGGGTTTATATCATGTTGCATGAGTTTATCCATCTACATCATGTCATCTTGATTAAAACGTTACTCTGTTCTTTTAATCTTAATACTCTAGATGCATGCTGGATAGCGGTCGATGTGTGGAGTAATAGTAGTAGATGCAGGCAGGAGTCGGTCTACTTGTCTCGGACGTGATGCATATATACATGATCATACCTAGATATTCTCATAACTATGCTCAATCCTGTCAATTGCTCGACAGTAATTTGTTCACCCACCGTAATACTTATGCTCTCGAGAGAAGCCACTAGTGAAACCTATGGCCCCCGGGTCTATTTTCCATCATATTAATCTCCAAGCTATATCCTTTTCCGTTTATTTTGCTTTCTTTACTTTGCATCTTTATCATAAAAATACCAAAAAAATTATCTTATCATATCTATCAGATCTCACTTTCGTAACTGACCGTGAAGGGATTGACAACCCCTTTATTGCGTTGGTTGGGAGAATTTTATTTGTTTGTGTAGGTGTGAGGGACTCGTGCGTGGCCTCCTACTGGATTGATACCTTGGTTCTCAAAAACTGAGGGAAATACTTATGCTACTTTGTTGCATCACCCTTTCCTCTTCAAGGTAAAACCAACGCAGTGCTCAAGAGGTAGCAGCCCATCAACGACAACTAAGTGAAAGAGAACCACCGAGCAGAATGATCAAGGTGTGGACGAAAATGCTCCGAAGAAAAATAAGTGTGGTCGTCAACCATACGAAAACACCGCTGGATATCTCTCTCATGATAGATATAATGCAGTCCCACAAGAGGAAAAACATGCAAAGGCAAGACGCCTTCAATGGATTCGGTGTCACCGAGTAAGAAATGGTTCAACAACGAGTTTGTCCACCCTCGGTTTGACAAGAACTATGTCTTCCATCCTCCGTGGGATGATTGCCGACCAATATCTCTTCTGATGAAGAAGAATCCAGAAGTCCGTCCTCCTACTCCTGTGAATACTCATGAATCGTCCCTTGCAACCCCTGCCTCATATCCACAAGAGCTGGCTAAAAGGACTCGCAATACCCAAAACATTGTTGAACGCAAGGCGAAGAAGCAAGCACGTGAGGAAGAAAATCTTCGTCTTATCAAGGATGTCCTCGAGAAAAAGAAGGTTGCTGGTCTGTCAAAAGGGCACTCTAAGCGCAAACACAACAAAAATGGGTCTGGATCATCGAAGAAGAAACTAGCCCCAAGGAAGAAACGACAACCAGTTCAGGATGTCGACCCGACTGCTCCATCCGATGATGATGATCCATCACTTCCTGAGGATGAAGTTGCAGCTCTGATGAGCGGCAACGTCAACATCACTATATAAACTATCTTGCCAGATTTGAGGTTGCTAGTTCCTCCGAAAGCCCCTCTGAAGAAAATTAAATTATGCAAGACCCCGGCAACAATAGTCATGATGCAACAACACATCGACACCACACCTCATCCAGATGCTATTAGCTTGAAAGATTTGGTTGTGGATGCACCAGTGTTTTCGGGATCCCTCTCGCACATTTGATGGACCGCAAATTGCTCGACGAGAGTGCATGTTTCGTCCTCAACCTCCTACGCAACATGAAGTCAGTTTGCGCATGCATCAACTTCTTCTGCAACATATCGCAGAAGACAGGAAAGAGAAGAACATCTCGCCTCTGAGCTCAATGCACTCCACAACCGCACATGGCTGCTGCGTCTGATTGCTGATGAGAACAAGAAGCGCCTCTGGAAGCTACTCCAAAAGTTCTTTATTGATAAGAAACCCTCAAACTGCAACCTACAAGAGCTCTATGATTATATTGATCGAGGCTTTAAAATTGAAGACTTTCAGGAGCGCTCCACCCCGCCTCTTACGACTCGAGTTCCATCGACTGATTTTCTTTGGCTCAAGCTGAAGAAGATGCTCCATGAGTCTGGAGCTACCTCGGCAACCGTCAAGCCATCCGAAGGGAATGTTGTGCCTCAAGCTAATTGATACGTCCATTTTGCATCATGCTTTTATATCAATATTTATTGCATTATGGGTTGTTATTACACATTATGTCACAATACTTATGCCTATTCTCTCTTATTTTACAAGGTTTCCACAAAGAGGGAGAATGCCGGTAGCTGGGATTCTGGGATGGAAAAGGAGCAAATATTAGAGACCTACTACGCACAGCTCCAAATGTCCTGAAACTTCATGAAAGACGTTTTCAGAATATATAAAAAATACTGAGCGCAAGAAGTTCACCAGGGGGCCACACCCTGCCCACGAGGGTGGGGGGCGTGCCCTACCCCCTCGTGGGCCCTACCCCCTCGTGGGCCCCCTGGTTGCCCTCCGATGACCATCTTCTGCCATATGAAGTCTTTCGATGAGGAAAAAATCATCAGCCATCTTCACGGACGAAACTCTGCCGCCACGAGGCGGAACCTTGGCGGAACCAATCTAGGGTTCTGGCGGAGCTGTTCTGCTGGGGAAACTTCCCTCTGGGAGGGGGAAATCATCGCCATCGTCATCACCAACGCTCCTCTCATCTATGATAAAAGATGCAAAGTAAAATAAAGGCAAAGTAAATAGCAAAGGAAATAACTAAGTAGTAGGAGATCAATATGATGAAGATAGACTCGGGGGCCATAGGTTTCACTAGTGGCTTCTCTCAAGAGCATAAGTATTCTACGGTGGATGAACAAATTACTGTTGAGCAATTGACAAACTTGAGCATAGTTATGAGAATATCTAGGTATGATCATGTATATATAGGCATCACGTCTGAGACAAGTAGACCGACTCCTGAATGCATCTACTACTATTACTCCACTCATCGACCGCTATCCAGCATGCATCTAGAGTATTAAGTTAAAAACAGAGTAACACCTTAAGCAAGATGACATGATGTAGAGGGATAGACTCATGCAATATGAAGAAAACCCCATCTTGTTATCCTCGATGGCAACAATACAATACGTGCCTTGCTGCCCTTACTGTCACCGGGAAATGACACTGCAAGATTGAACCCAAAGCTAAGCACTTCTCCCATTGCAAGAAAGATCAATCTAGTAGGCCAAACCATACTGATAATTCGAAGAGACTTGCAAAGATAACCAATCATACATAAAAGAATTCAGAGAAGATTCAAATATTATTCATAGATAGACTTGATCATAAACCCACAATTCATCGGCCTCAATAAACACACCGCAAAAAGAAGATTACATCGAATAGATCTCCACAAGAGTGGGGGAGAACATTGTATTGAGATCCAAAAAGAGAGAAGGAGCCATCTAGCTACTAACTATGGACCCGTAGGTCTGAGGTGAACTACTCACACTTCATCGGAGAGGCTATGGTGTTGATGTAGAAGCCCTCCGTGATTGATGCCCCCTCCGTCGGAGCTCCGGAACAGGCCCCAAGATGGGATCTCGTGGATATAGAAAGTTACGGCGGTGGAATTAGGGTTTTGGCTCTTGCTCTGATCGTTTGGGGGTACGTGGATATATATAGGAGGAAGGAGTACGTCGGTGGAGCAACAAGGGGCCCACGAGGGTGGAGGGCGCACCTGGTGGGGGTGGGCATGATGTCTACTACACAACTTCTTCTTGTAGACGTTGTTGGGCCTCCAAGTGCAGAAGTTTGTAGGACAGTAGCAAATTTCCCTCAAGTGGATGACCTAAGGTTTATCAATCCGTAGGAGGCGTAGGATGAAGATGGTCTCTCTCAAGCAACCCTGCAACCAAATAACAAAGAGTCTCTTGTGTCCCCAACACACCCAATACAATGGTAAATTATATAGGTGCACTAGTTTGGTGAAGAGATGTTGATACAAGTGGTATATGGATGATAGATATGAGAATTTGTAATATGATATTATAAAAACAGCAAGGTAACTAATGATAAAAGTGAGCGTAAACGGTATTGCAATGCTAGGAAACAAGGCCTAGGGTTCATACTTTCGCTAGTGTAAGTTCCCTCAACAATACTAACATAACTGGATGACATAACTATCCCTCAACATGCAATAAAGAGTCACTCCAAAGTCACTAATAGCGGAGAAAGAACGAAGAGATTATGGTAGGGTACGAAACCACCTCAAAGTTATTCTTTCCAATCAATCCGTTGGGCCATTCGTATAAGTGTCACAAATAGCCCTAGAGTTCGTACTAGAATAACACCTTAAGACACAAATCAACCAAAACCCTAATGTCACCTAGATACTCCAATGTCGCCTCAAGTATCTATGGGTATGGTTATATGATATGCATCACACAATCTCAGATTCATCTATTCAACCAACACATAGAACCTCAAAGAGTGCCCCAAAGTTCTACCGGAGAATCACGACGTGAACGTGTGCCAACCCCTATGCATAGGTTCATGGGCGGAACCCGCAAGTTGATCACCAAAACATACATCAAGTGAATCACGTGATATCCCATTGTCACCATAGACACGCACGGCAAGACATACATCAAGTGTTCTCCAATCTATAAAGACTCAATCCAATAAGATTACTTCAAAGGGGAAACTCAATTCATTACAAGAGAGTAGAGGGGGGAGAAACATCATAGGATCCAAATATAATAGCAAAGCTCGCGATACATGAAGATCGTATCATCTCAAGAACACGAGAGAGAGAGAGAGATCAAACACATAGCTACTGGTACATACCCTCAGCCCCGAGGGAGAACTACTCCCTCCTCGTCATGGAGAGCACCGGGATGATGAAGATGGCCACCGGAGAAGGATTGCACCCTCCGGCAGGGTGCCGGAACGGGTCTAGATTGGTTTTCGGTGGCTACGGAGGCTTCTAGCGGCGGAACTCCCGATCTATCGTGTTCTCGGATGTTTTTAGGGTATATGGAGATATATAGGCGGAAGAAGTACGTCAGGGGAGCCACGAGGGGCCCACAAGGGTGGAGGGCGCGCCCCCTGCCTCGTGGCCTCCTCGTAAGTCCCCTGGCGTGCACTCCAAGTCTTCTGGGCTTCTTTCCTTCCAAAAATGAGTTCCGTGAAGTTTCAGGTCAATTGGACTCCGGTTGGTTTTCCTTTTCTTCGAAACCCTAAAACAAGGTAAAAACAAAAACTGGCACTGGGCTCTGGGTTAATAGGTTAGTCCCAAAAAATGATATAAAAGTGTATAATAAAGCCCATAAACATCCAAAACAGTAGATAATATAGCATGGAGCAATCAAAAATTATAGATACGTTGGAGACGTATCAGCATCCGCAAGCTTAATTCCTGCTTGTCCTCGAGTAGGTAAATGGTAAAAATAGAATATTTTATGCGGAGTGCTACTTGGCATAATTTCAATGTAATTCTTCTTAATTGTGGTATGAATATTCTGATCCATAAGATTCAAGACAAAAGTTCATATTGACATAGAAATAATAATACTTCAAGCATACTAACTAAGCAATCATGTCTTCTCAAAATAACATGGCCAAAGAAAGCTATCCCTACAAAATCATATAGTCTGGCTATGCTCTATCTTCACCACACAAAATATTTAAATCATGCACAACCCCGATGACAAGCCAAGCAATTGTTTCATACTTTTGACGTTCTCAAACTTTTCCAATCTTCATGCAATACATGAGCGTGAGCCATGGACTTAGCACTATAGGTGGAATAGAATGGTGGTTGTGGAGAAGACAAAAAGGGAGAAGATAGTCTCACATCGACTAGGCGTATCAACGGGCTATGGAGATGCCCATCAATAGATATCAATGTGAGTGAGTAGGGATTGCCATGCAACGGATGCACTAGAGCTATAAATTTATGAAAGCTCAAAAGAAACTAAGTGGGTGTGCATCCAACTTGCTTGCTCACGAAGACCTAGGGCATTTTGAGGAAGCCCATCATTGGAATATACAAGTCAAGTTCTATAATGAAAGATTCCCACTAGTATATGAAAGTGACAACATAGGAGTCTCTCTATCATGAAGATCATGGTGCTACTTTGAAGCACAAGTGTGGTAAAAGGATAGTAGCATTGTCCCTTCTATCTTTTTCTCTCATTTTTATTTTTTTTATTTGGGCCTTTTTCTTTTTTATGGTGTCTTTTTTTATTTGGGCTTCTTTGGCCTCTTTTATTTATTTTTTTCGTACGGAACCTCATCCCGACTTGTGGGGTAATCATAGTCTCCATCATCCTTTCCTCACTGGTACAATGCTCTAATAATGATGATCATCACACTTTTATTTACTTACAACTCGAGAATTACAACTCGATTCTTAGAACAAGATATGACTCTATATGAATGCCTCCAGCGGTGTACCGGGTTGTGCAATGGTACATGAGTGACATGTATGAAAGAATTATGAACGGTGGCTTTGCCACAAATACAATGTCAACTACATGATTATGCATAGCAATATGACAATGATGGAGTGTGTCATAATAAACGGAACGGTGGAAAGTTGCATGGCAATATATCTCAGAATGGCTATGGAAATGCCATAATAGGTAGGTATGGTGGCTGTTTTGAGGAAGGTATATGGTGGGTTTATGATACTCGCGAAAGGTGCGTGGTATTAGAGAGGCTAGCAATGGTGGAAGGGTGAGAGTGCGTATAATCCATGGACTCAACATTAGTCATAA
Organism: Triticum monococcum; assembly: GCA_034509565.1. Classification (NCBI taxonomy): domain Eukaryota; kingdom Viridiplantae; phylum Streptophyta; class Magnoliopsida; order Poales; family Poaceae; genus Triticum; species Triticum monococcum. Next base: position 431,544,683 of record CM067845.1, read on the forward strand.
AGAACTCACATACTTATTGCAAAAATCTATTAGTTATCGAAACAAAGTACTACGCGCATGCTCCTAGGGGGATAGATTGGTAGGAAAAGACCATCGCTCGTCCCCGACCGCCACTCATAAGGAAGACAATCAATAAATAAATCATGCTCCGACTTCATCACATAACGATTCACCATACATGCATGCTACGGGAATCACAAACTTCAACACAAGTATTTCTCAAATTCATAACCACTCAACTAGCATGACTCTAATATCACCATCTCCATATCTCAAAACAATTATCAAGTATCAAACTTCTCATAGTATTCAACACACTCATAAGAGAATTTTATTATTCTTGAATACCTAGCATATTAGGATTTTAAGCAAATTACCATGCTATTTAAGACTCTAAAAATAATCTAAGTGAAGCATGAGAGTTCATCTATTTATTCAAAGTAAAGCTACCACCATGCTCTAAAAGATATAAGTGAAACACTAGAGTAAATGACAAACTACTCTGAAAGATATAAGTGAAGATCAATGAGTAGTCGAATAATTATGCAGCTATGTGAAGACTCTATAATCATTTAATAATTTCAGATCTTGGTATTTTATTCAAACAGCAAGCAAAGCAAAATAAAATGGCATTCTAAAAATAGCAAACATTATGTGAAGAAGCAAAAACTTAGGATCAACCGATACTAACCGATAGTTGTTGAAGAAGAAAGGTGGGATGCCAACCGGGGCATCCCCAAGCTTAGACGCTTGAGACTTTGAAATATTATCTTGGGGTGCCTTGGGCATCCCCAAGCTTGAGATTTTGTGTCTCCTTAATTCCTCTCATATCACGGTCTCCCTAAATCTCAAAAGCTTCATCCACACAAAACTCAACAAGGACTCGTGAGATGAGTTAGTATAAACCATTGCAAAAACCTTATCATACTCTACTGTAGCAAATTACTAAAATTATTATTCAACATTGCATACTAAATGCCTATGCATATTTAATAGTCACATCCTCAAATAGAATCATTAAAGAAGCAAACATATGCAAACAATGCAAACATTACAGCAATCTGCCTAAACAGGATAGTCTGTAAAGAATGCTGCAACATCCATACTTCCCTAGCTCCAAAAATTATGAAAGAAAATTCCCACTGTAGTAAATTTATCAGAGCTTAATATGCAAAATGTTTCAACATTTTATCACATTCTGACTTTTCTAGGGAATTATTGCAACAGCGGTAAACTTTCTGTTTTCAAACAGCAACATGTATACTTGTAACATAGGCATAGTAAAGGCTATCAATGCCAATTTTATTAGAATAAAAGTTGAAAAACACTGTTCTAAATAACAGAAAGCAAATCCTAACAAAATAAATTGATGCTCCAAGCAAAACACATATCATGTGGTGAATAAAAATATAGCTCCAAGTAAAGTTACCGATGAACGAAGACGAAAGAGGGGATGCCTTCCGGGGCATCCCCAAGCTTTGGCTCTTGGATATCCTTGAATATTACCTTGGAGTGCCTTGGGAATCCCCAAGCTTAGGCTCTTGCCACTCCTTATTCCATAGTCCATCGAATCCTTACCCAAAACTTGAAAACTTCACAACACAAAACTTAACAGAAAACTCGTAAGCTCCGTTAGTATAAGAAAATAAATCACCACTTAAAGGTACTGTAATGAACTCATTATTTATTTATATTGGTGTTAAACCTACTGTATTCCAACTTATCTATGGTTTATAAACTATTTTACCAGCCATAGATTCATCAAAATAAGTAAACAACACATGAAAAACAGAATCTGTCAAAAACATAACAGTCTATAGTAATCTGGATGAAACGTATACTTCTGGAACTCATAAAATTCTCAAATAAATTGCTAGACCTGAGAAATTTATCTATTAATAATATGCAAAAATAATTAACTAAATAGCACTCTCCAAATAAAAATGGAAGCAATTCTCGTGAGCGCTAAAGTTTCTGTTTTTTACAGCATGATCATAAGGACTTCCCCCAAGTCTTCCCAAAGGTTCTACTTGGCACAAACACTAATAAAAAAGCATAAAACCACATCTAAACAGAGGCTAGATGAATTATTTATTACTAAACAGGAACAAAAAGCAAGTAACTAAAATAAAATTGGGTTGCCTCCCAACAAGCGCTATCGTTTAACGCCCCTAGCTAGGCATGATAATGACAATGATGCTCACATAAAAGATAAGAATTGAAATATAGAGAGAGCATCATGAAGAATATGACTAGCACATTTAAGTCTAACCCACTTCCTATGCATAGGGATTTTGTGAGCAAACAACTTATGGGAACAAGAATCAAATTGCATAGGAAGGTAGCAAGCAAAACTTCAAAACTTTAAGCACATAGAGAGGAAACTTGATATTATTGCAATTCCTACAAGCATATGTTCCTCCCTCATAATAATTTTCAGTAGAATCATGAATGAATTTAACAACATAACCAGCACCTAAAGCATTCTTTTCATGATCTACAAGCATAGAAAATTTACTACTCTCCACATAGGCAAAATTCTTCTCATTCAGAATAGTGGGAGTATCATAGGAAACTCGAATACTATAAATTGTTTCCACATTAAAAGAGTAATGTTCAGAGAAGGGGTAATCATAATCATGACAAGTTTTATAAATATAATCACTACTTTTTATATCATAAGTATCATCATAATAATCATCATAGGTTGGAGGCATGCTATCATCATTGTAAATTTGCATATCAAAACTTGGGAGACTAAAAATATCATCTTCATTAAACGTAGCATCCCCAAGCTTGGGACAAACATTAATTGCAGCAAATATATTCTCAAAAACATCATATTCATCAAACATAGCATCCCCAAGCTTGGGCCTTTTCATATTATAAGCATAATCACTCTCATCATTAATAGTATGGATAACACCAATAGTATAGCAATTATCATATTCTTCCAAGCAAGTGCCAAAAAGATTTTCAAGATCATAAGAAGTATCATTATCTTCCATAATTATATTTTCATGAGGAACAATAGTAATAGGAGCAGCACTATTTGGGAGAGATATCTTTTTACCTCTCTTCCTTTTTCTTTTCTTCTTCTTCACCACATCATGCGTGGGTTCAATCCTCTTTTTGGAGCTCCTTATTAGTGAGATTGGTTGAATAGGAGGCTCCTCCTCGTTACCTGATTCATCATAGGAAATAATAGGAGGATATTGGGAAGTCTGTTCCCTTTCATTAGTATTCTATTCATCTTCTATTTGTTTTATTTTCTTTATGTAATTGGCAATATAAGGATTTTCAATGCAACTCACCGCACAATACATATAAATTTCCTCTAGATCAAAATCAAGAAGTTTATAACGGGCAAATTCTGGAAGATGCTTAGTTATATGTTTCATTTCTTCGTAACCCATAAGCAAACTAAGTTCATTATAATGTGTAAGGGAAATCAAGTCATCACAATTTTTGGACACGATACGATCATGAAACAATTTTCATTGGGTATTGAAATGATCATGTTCATTGCAAAGCTCACAAGCATGGCCAACATAATTTAAAATTTCAGCACATTCATCTAGCTCTTCTTGCAACAATTTAGTTTCTAAGTACTTATGCCTCTTGCAATATCTATCTTCCCTATTTGATGTGTACTTAGAAACCCAATGTACTCCACAAAATTGACATGTTTATAGGAGACATTTTCATCATAACTAGTGCAATCCTCATTAGTATCATGGATATTCAAAGAATTCGTACTAACAACATTGCAATCATGCTCATCATTCAAAGATTTAGTGCCAAACATTTTATAGATTTCTTCTTCAAGCACTTGAGCACAATTATCCTTTCCATCATACTCACGAAAGATATTAAAAAGGTGAAGCGTATGAGACAAACTCAATTCCATTTTTTATAGTTTTCTTTTATAAACTAAACTAGTGATAAAACAAGAAACTAAAAGACTCGATTGCAAGATCTAAAGATATACCTTCAAGCACTCACCTCCCCGGCAACGACGCCAGAAAAGAGCTTGATGTCTACTACACAACCTTCTTCTTGTAGACGTTGTTGGGCCTCCAAGTGCAGAGGTTTGTAGGACAGTAGCAAGTTTCCCTCAAGTGGATGACCTAAGGTTTATCAATCCGTAGGAGGTGTAGGATGAAGATGGTCTCTCTCAAGCAACCCTACAACCAAATAACAAAGAGTCTCTTGTGTCCCCAACACACCCAATACAATGGTAAATTGTATAGGTGCACTAGTTCGGCGAAGAGATGGTGATACAAGTGGTATATGGATGATACATATGAGAATTTGTAATATGAAATTATAAAAACAGCAAGGTAACTAATGATAAAAGTGAGCGTAAATGGTATTGCAATGCTAGGAAACAAGGCCTAGGGTTCATACTTTCGCTAGTGTAAGTTCCCTCAACGATACTAACATAATTGGATCACATAACTATCCCTCAACATGCAACAAAGAGTCACTCCAAAGTCACTAATAGCGGAGAGCGAATGAAGAGATTACGGTAGGGTACGAAACCACCTCAAAGTTATTTTTTCCAATCAATCTGTTGGGCTATTCCTATAAGTGTCACAAACAGCCCTAGAGTTCGTACTAGAATAACACCTTAAGACACAAATCAACCAAAACCCTAATGTCACCTAGATACTCCAATGTCACCTCAAGTATCCGTGGGTATGGTTATACAATATGCATCACACAATCTTAAATTCATCTATTCAACCAACACATAGGACCTCAAAGAGTGCCCCAAAGTTCTACCGGAGAATCACGACGAGAACGTGTGTCAACCCGGAAAGATCGTGGATGTCGCCTAGAGGGGGGGTGAATAGGCGCTTTAAAATAATTACGGTTTAGGCTTGAACAAATGCGGAATAAACCTAGCGGTTAATTTGTCAAACATAAAACCTACAACAGCTAGGCTCACCTATGTGCACCAACAACTTATGCTAAGCAATATAAGCAACTATGTGATAGAAAGATGTATGACAAAGAACAATATAGCTATCTCAAAGTAAAGTGCATAAGTAAAGGGCTCGGGTAAGAGATAACCGAGACACGCGGAGACGATGATGTATCCCGAAGTTCACACCCTTGCTGATGCTAATCTCTGTTTGGAGCAGTGTGGAGGCACAATGCTCCCCAAGAAGCCACTAGGGCCACCGTAATCTCCTCACGCCCTCGCACAATGCAAGATGATGTGATTCCACTAAGGGACCCTTGAGGGCGGTCACCGAACCCATACAAATGGCAACCCATGGGGGCGGTTACCGAACCCGTACACTTCGGCAACCCTTGGGGGCGGTGACCGGAACCTGCCAAATTGCTCGGGGCAATCTCCACAACCTAATTGGAGACCCTGGCGCTTCCCCGGAGCTTTACACCACAATGATTGAGCTCCGAACACCACAAAGGTTGGGGTTAACTCCCCAACGACACCACGAAACTTCACCACAATGGAATATGGCTCCGAGGTGACCTCAACCGTCTAGGGCGCCCAAGCACCCAAGAGGAACAAGCTCGAGGGTACCAAGCACCCAAGAATAATAAGCTTCTCAACTTGTAACTTCCACGTATCACCGTGGAGAACTCAAACCAATGCACCAAATGCAATGGCAAGGGCACATGGAGTGCCCAAGTCCTTCTCTCTCAAATCCCACCGAAGCAACTAATGCTAGGGAGGAAAATGAGAGGAAGAACAAGAAGGAGAACACCAAGAACTCCAAGATCTAGATCCAAGGGGTTCCCCTCAGCTAGAGGAGAAAGTGATTGGTGGAAACGTGGATCTAGATCTCCTCTCTCTTTTCCCTCAAAAACTAGCAAGAATCCATGGAGGGATTGAGAGTTAGCAAGATCGAAGAAGGTCAACAATGGGGGAAGAACACGAGTTCAAAGGATAAGGTTGAATGGGGAAGAAGACCCCCTTTTATAGGAGCTCCCGAATCCAACTGTTATGTGCTCAGTCCGCGCACGAGCAGTACTACCGCTCAGGGGAGCGGTACTACCGCTCGGGCGGTAGAACACGGAGAGCGAAGCGAACAGAGTGCGAGGCAGATCTGTATGAGCGGCACTACCGCTGGAGCCAACGGTACTACCGTTGGCCGCAACGGTACTGCCGCTTGGGACAGCGGTACTACCGCTTGTGGCGATAAGCGGTACTGCCGCTCCGGCCCAGCGGTACTACCGCTGGGACCACGCACAGTGCCTACCACGACCATAGGGAGAAGGAATAGAGAGGAGGGCCATTGAGCGGCAGTAGGGGTGGTGGTAGCCATGGTACTACTGCACATGAGCGGTACTACCGCTCCTACTACCGCTGAACCCGACACGAGAAAACCATGTCTCGAGTCGAGGCGGTACCGGCGCGGAACCGGAGCCGTACTACCGCTTATGGCCATGGGCGGTACTACCGCTGTGGGACAGCGGTACTACCGCTTGTGGCGATAAGCGGTACTGCCACTCCGGCCCAACGGTACTACTGCTGGCGCCAACCTTATGCCACTTCGACGAAAGCAAGTAAACTCCACGGAAAACCAGAACTGCCATAACTTCTGCATATGAGCTCCGAATTGAGCAAACTCAAGCTTGTTGGATATAAGACGACGAGTAGCATCAAAACATCATGAGACCGCACATAGTAAGAAGAGGTAGGGGAGGTATGCCAACAAAAAGCGGAGTAAATCCTCCAACCGAGAAGAACCGGCAAAACCTCCAACATCAAAAACATCATAGAAGATGCATGTGAACTCCATTTTCGATGAACTCGAGCTTGTCATCAAGATGACCATAAGCTCTAAGACTCACAAAGAAAACCAAACAAGAACCAAGAAATATTATGCAAGGATGCTACGGTTTGAGCTCTCAACGAACGATACGATCAAGCTACTCATCGAGAGCCCCCCTTGATAGTACGACAATCGATCCTATAACCCGGTCTCCCAACTACCATCATGAGACCGGTAAAATAGAAAACCTATCAAGGGCAAACCTTTGCCTTTCACATGGTCCACTTGAGCTAGATGATGACGATCTTGACTTCCTCAAGTTGGACCACCTTGCTTGATTGTGTTGGCTCGATGAAGACTAGTTGATTGCTCCCCCATACTCCACTATGGGTGAGCCACTCTTCCGCACATCTTCACAAGTCCATTGTCACCACAAAGGACGGCAAGCTTCAAGCATTTGATCTCTTCGTGATGCTCCACTTGAACTTGCACACCACAAAGAACCCTCACGAAGACCATGGGTTAGTACACAAAGCGTAATTGACAATGCTTACCATACCATGGGATCACTTGATCCCTCTCGGTACATCTTCTACGCTTTGTGGGTTGATCAGCTTGATTCACTCTTTTGACTTAGTCTTGATCAACCTCTCACAAGACCAATATTTAGGTAATTCCTTGAATAGCACCTTGGTCGACACAAACTCTCCTTGAAACCAACACATGTACTCCAAGAAAAGCCTATGGACAAAACCTTCAAATATAACTCAAGGCAACCATTAGTCCATAGAGATTGTCATCAATTACCAAGACCAAACATGGGGGCACCGCATGTTCTTTCAAACCCTATACATAGGTTCATGGGCGGAACCACAAGTTGATCACCAAAACATACATCAAGTGAATCACGTGATATCCCATTGTCACCACAGATATGCACGGTAAGACATACATCAAGTGTTCTCAAATCTATAAAGACTCAATCCGATAAGATTACTTCAAAGGGGAAACTCAATTCATTACAAGAGAGTAGAGGGGGGAGAAACATCATACGATCCAAATATAATAGCAAAGCTCGTGATACATCAAGATCCTATCATCAAAAGAACACGAGAGAGAGAGAGATCAAACACATAGCTACTGGTACATACCCTCAGCCACGAGGGGGAACTACTCCCTCCTCGTCATGGAGAGCACCAGGATGATGAAGATGGCCACCGGAGAAGGATTGCCCCCTCCGGCAGGGTGCCAGAACGGGTCTAGATTGGTTTTTGGTGGCTACGGAGGCTTCTGGCGGCGGAACTCCCGATCTATCGTGTTCTCGGATGTTTTTAGGGTATATGGAGATATATAGGCGGAAGAAGTACGTCAGGGTAGCCACGAGGGGCCCACGAGGGTGGAGGGCGCGCCCCCTGCCTCGTGGCCTCCTCGTAAGTCCCCTGGCATGCACTCCAAGTCTTCTGGGCTTCTTTCCTTCCAAAAATGAGTTCCATGAAGTTTCAGGTCAATTGGACTCCGTTTGGTTTTCCTTTTCTTCGAAACCCTAAAACAAGGTAAAAACAGAAACTGGCACTAGGCTCTGGGTTAATAGGTTAGTCCCAAAAAATGATATAAAAGTGTATAATAAAGCCCATAAACATCCAAAACAGTAGATAATATAGCATGGAGCAATCAAAAATTATAGATACATTGGAGACGTATCAGGGCGCGCCCCCTACCTCGTGGCCTCCTGTTTTCTTTCTTGACGTAGGGTCCAAGTCTCTCTGGTCTTATTCGTTGAGAAAATCACGTTCCCGAAGGTTTCATTCCATTTGGACTCCGTTTGATATTCCTTTTCTTCGAAACCCTAAAACAGGCAAAAAACAACAATTCTGGGCTGGGCCTCCGGTTAATAGGTTAGTCCCAAAAATAATATAAAAGTGGATAATATAGCCCAATAACGTCAAAACAGTAGATAATATAGCATGGAGGAATCAAAAATTATAGATACGTTGGAGACGTATCACTTCACGGAGCGTATTTTTGGAAATAATAAAAAATACTGGCAAAAGATCAAGGCCAGGGGGCCCACACCCTAGCCACGAGGGTGGGGGGCGCGCCCCCTACATCGTGGGCCCCCTGGAGCTCCTTCGACCTCAACTCCAACTCTATATATTAGTGTTCGGAGAGAGAAAAATCAGGGAGAAAGATTCATCACATTTTACGATACGGAGCCGCCGCCAAGCCCTAAACTCTCTCAGGAGGGCTGATCTGGAGTCCGTTCGGGGCTCCGAAGAGGGGAATCCGTCGCCATCGTCATCATCAACCATCCTCCATCACCAATTTCATGATGCTCACCGCCGTGCGTGAGTAATTCCATCGTAGGCTTGCTCGACGGTGATGGGTTGGATGAGATTTATCATGTAATCGAGTTAGTTTTGTTAGGGTTTGATCCCTAGTATCCACTATGTTCTGAGATTGATGTTGCTATGACTTTGCTATGCTTAATGCTTGTCACTAGGGCCTGAGTGCCATGATTTCAGATCTGAACCTATTATGTTTTCATGAATATATGAGAGTTCTTGATCCTATCTTGCAAGTCTATAGTCACCTACTATCTGTTATGATCTGGCATCCCCGAAGTGACAATAATCGGACCACTTCCGGTGATGACCGTAGTTTGAGGAGTTCATGTATTCACTATGTGTTAATGCTTTGGTCCGGTACTCTATTAAAAGGTCGGAGGCCTTAATATCTCTTAGTTTCCGCTAGGACCCCGCTGCCACGGGAGGGTAGGACAAAAAATGTCATGCAAGTTCTTTTCCATAAGCATGTATGACTATATTCGAAATACATGCCTACATTACGTTGATGAATTGGAGCTAGTTCGGTGTCACCCTAGGTTATGACTATTACATGGTGAGCCGCGTGGGGATGCCAGATCGAAACTCGGGGGCCTCTGCCCATTCAGGGTCACGCGGCTCGGTGATGTAGAACCACCCTGATTGCCACCCCTTTATGGTCTCCACGAAGGAGCCATCGAGCCATGTGACGTTGGGCATCTTGCCCACCATGGTGCCTCCGCACTCCGCCTGGCGGCCGATCACTACCTTCGGCTTGACATTGAAGGTCTTCAGCCATAAGCCAAAGTGGGGCTTGATGCGGAGGAAGGCCTCGCACACGACGATAAACGCCGAGATGTTGAGGGTGAAGTTCGGGGCCAGATCATGGAAATCCAGGCCGTAGTAGAACATGAGCCCCCGGACGAATGGGTGGAGAGGGAATCCCAGTCCGCGGAGGAAATGGGTAAGGAACACTACCCTCTCGTGGGGCCTAGGGGTGGGGATGAGCTGCCCCTCATCTGGGAGCCGGTGCGCGATGTCGTCGGGCAGGTATCCGGCTCTCCTCAGCTTCTTGATGTGTCCCTCCGTGACGGAGGAGACCATCCACATGCCTCCTGCTCCGGACATGGTTGGAGAAGGTTGAGGTGGGAAATGTGGACTTGGGCACTGGAGCTCGAGTGTGCGAAAATGGATGAGCAAAGGAGGAAGAAGGCGTGGATGAAAAGGTGAATCCTTATCCCTTTATATGGGCGGACGAAACTATGCGTCCCCACCATCCTGGTAAAACTCTCTTATCCCCCAAGCGCCATAATCAATGGCATGGTTGGGTTACCCACGCCCGTTGAGGGAGTCCTGGATTAGGGGGTCTCCGGATAGCCGGACTATATCCTTTGGCCGGACTATTAGACTATGAAGTTACAATATTGAAGACTTCGTCTCGTGTCCGGATGGGACTCTACTTGGCATGGAAGGCAAGCTAGGCAGTATGGATATGTATATATCCTCCTTTGTAACTGACCTTGTGTAACCCTAGCCCTTTCCGGTGTCTATATAAACCGGAGGGTTTTAGTCCGTAGGACAACATACAGTCATACCATAGGCTAGCTTCTAGGGTTTAGCCTCTCCGATCTCGTGGTAGATCAACTCTTGTAATACCCATATCATCAAGAATAAATCAAGCAGGACGTAGGGTTTTACCTCCATCAAGAGGGCCCAAACCTGGGTAAAACATCGTGTCCCCTGCCTCCTGTTACCATCCGCCTTAGACACACAGTTCGGGACCCCCTACCCGAGATCCGCCGGTTTTGACACCGACATTGGTGCTTTCATTGAGCGTTCCTCTGTGTCGTCGTCGTTAGGCTTGATGGCTCCTACGATCATCAATAGCGATGCAGTCCAGGGTGAGACTTTTCTCCCCGGACAGATTTTTGTATTCGGCGGGTTCGCACTGCGGGCCAACTCGCTTGGCCATCTGGAGCAGATCGAAAGTTACGCCCCTGGCCACCAGGTCAGGTTTGGAAGCTTAAACTACTCGGCCGATATCCGTGGAGACTTGATCTTCGACGGATTCGAGCCACTGCCTTGTGCGTCACACGGTCACAATGAGTACGATTTAGCTCTACCATCGGATAGTGTTCAGGAGATCGCACCGGCAGCCGCTCCGACCCTCAATTCGGAGCCAGTTGCGCCATCCATGGACGGGGGGATGGACCCCACCACGGAGGCCTTATCCTCAGCCGCGATCGAGCCAAACATCGACCTTACCCTGCACGAGAGCCGTGTTGTCAAACTGCCAGATCCTTCTCCGGCCACGGACTCCGAACCGCCTGCGCCCGTTCCTAGCGAATCCAATTGGGCGCCGATCATGGAGTTTACCTCCGTGGATATTTTTCAGCACTCGCCCTTTGGCGACATACTGAACTCATTAAGGCCTCTCTCCTTGTCAGGAGGATCCTGGCCGAACTATGACCGGCAGGATTGGGATGCGGACGATGAAGAAATTCGACGCCCACTCACCACCCCACTTAGTAGCCACTATCGATGACTTAACCGACATGCTCGACTTCGACTCCGAAGACATCGACGGTATGGACGACGATGCGGGAGACAAAGAGGAACCACTGCCCACAGGGCACTAGACAACCACCTCATCATACGATATATACATGGTGGACACACCCAAAAAAGGCAATGGCGACGAGACAATGGAGGATGACCCCTCCAAGAAGCAACCCAAGCGCCTACGTCAGCGGCGCCGCCCTAAGTCCCGCCAAAGCAAAAGTGGTGATACCGGCACAGGAGATAATAGCACTCCGGGTAGTGCCGAAGATGGCAAGAATCCCCTCCAGCACGATTTAGGGCAGGAGGATGGAGAGGCCAGCCCTCCTAAGAGAGCGGCAGACGAGGATGATGATAATTACACGCCTCCCTCCGAAGACGAGGCAAGCCTCGACGATGACGAATTCATCATGCCAGAGGATCCCGTCGAACAAGAGCGCTTCAAGCGCCGGCTTATAGCCACGACAAATAGCCTCAAGAAAAAGCAGCAGCAGCTTCAAGCTGATCAAGATCTGCTAGCTGACAGATGGACTAAAGTCCTGGCAGCCGAGGAATATAAACTCGAACGCCCCTCCAAGAGTTCCCCAAAATGCAGGTTGCTACCCTGACTGGAGGAAGAAGCATATGACGCGGCTGATCGGCCACCCCGTGGCCGCGACAGAGAGGCATTCGAGCCAAAAGCTCAGCCCACACCCCGACGTCATTCCAATAAGGCATGGGGAAATATGCCAGACCTGCGAGACGTATTGGAGGACAAAGCAAAACATGCAAGATCGATCTACGGATCACGAGGGCGCGCCACTACGCGAGACGATAACTGTCACGCCGGATACAGTAAAAGTAAATCCGGTTGGGCCGAGCACAGCGGGCAAGATTCATTAGAGCTGTGTCGTGATATAGCCTAGTACAAAGGTGCCGCACACCCTTTATGCTTCACAGACGAAGTAATGGATCATCAGATCCCAGAGGGTTTCAATCACGTAAATATAGAATCATACGACGGCACAACAGATCCTGCGGTATGGATCGAGGATTTCCTCCTGCATATCCACATGGCACGCGGTGATGATCTACACGCCATTAAATACCTCCCACTCAAACTCAAAGGACCAACTCGGCATTGGCTCAATAGCTTGCCAGCAGAGTTCATTGGCTGTTGGGAAGATCCGGAAGCCGCATTCCTCGACAACTTTCAGGGCACTTATGTGCGACCACCAGGTGCCGATGACTTGAGCCACATAATTCAGCAGCCATAGGAATCGGCCAGGCAATTCTGGACACGGTTCCTAACAAAGAAAAAATCAAATCGTCGACTGTACGGATGCAGAAGCCCTAGCAACTTTCAAACATAACATCCGCAACGAGTGGCTAGCCCGGCACCTTGGTCAGGAAAAGCCGAAATCTATGGCAGCCCTCACGACACTCATGACCCGCTTTTGTGCGGGAGAAGACAGCTGGCTGGCTCGCAGTAATAACATATCAAAGAACCATGGTACTTCCGATACCAAGGACGGCAATAGAAGGTCACGTTGCAACAAACATAAGCGCCGCATTAACAACGATAATACTGAGGATACGACAGTCAATGCCGGATTCAAAGGCTCTAAACCTGGTCAGCGGAAAAAGCCATTCAAACAAAGCACTTCGGGCCCGTCCAGTTTGGACCGTATACTCGATCGCTCGTGTCAAATACATGGCACCCCAGACAAGCCAGCCAACCACACCAACAGGGATTGTTGGGTGTTCAAGCAGGCCGGCAAGTTAATTGCCAAAAACAAAAATAAGGGGCCACATAGCGATGATGATGAGGAGCCCCGGCAGCCGAATACCGGAGGACAGAAGAGGTTCCCCCCACAAGTGCGGAAGGTGAACATGATATATGCAACCCACATCCCCAAGAGGGAGCGGATGCGTGCACTCAGGGACGTATATGCGTTGGAGCCAGTCGCCCCAAAGTTCAACCCATGGTCCTCCTGTCCGATCACCATCGATCGTAGGGACCACCCCACTAGTATCTGTCATGGCGGATTTGCCGCACTGGTCCTAGACCCAATCATCGACGGATTTCACCTCACTCGAGTCCTTATGGATGGAGGCAGCAGCCTGAACCTGCTTTACCAGGACACAGTGCACAAAATGGGTATAGACCCCTCAAGGATAAAACCCACAAAAACGACCTTTAAAGGTGTCATACCAGGTGTGGAGGCCCATTGCATAGGCTCAGTCACACTGGAAGTGGTCTTCGGATCCCCGGATAACTTCCGAAGTGAAGAGTTGATCTTCGATATAGTCCCGTTCCGCAGTCGTTATCATGCACTACTCGGGCGAACCGCATTTGCGAGATTCAATGCGGTACCATATTATGCATACCTCAAGCTCAAGATGCCAGGACCTCGGGGGGTCATTACAGTTAATGGAAACACAAAGCGCTCTCTTCAAACAGAGGAGCACATTGCGGCCCTCGCAGCGGAAGCGCAAAGCAGCCTCTTAAGGCAATCCACTAGTTCGGCGTTTAAGGACCCGGACACCTTCAAGCGCGCCCGGAGTAATCGGCAACAGGATCGTCTGGCACGTTCCGAGCTCGCATAGCAATGCGGCCCCTACCCCGGTCCCAGCCAAACGGCGAAATCCGTGCCACGCATACATAATTACGCACTAAAAATACCATGGGCACATGCGGGGAGGGGGCACGACTACGGACGCCCCAAGACGCGGCTTAAACCGCACTAGGGACTTCACACTTTGTTATTTTTCTCTCTTTCAGGACATTAATCTCTGGAAACCCTGTCCGGCAGCATGATTGTCGAACACATGATGCAGCAACCAAGGAGGCAGAAAGCTACACCACACCACGGAACTCCCAGGTGGATTACGATAACGAGTGAAATACTTGCTTTAATATTATTCCTCAGCTTGCCCTTGGAGGGGACATAGTCCTACTTTTTGCTTATCGCACTACCTGTATCATTCTGCTTTAATGCACATTTTGAATAAACAATGCATAGCATTAAGACTATTATTGCATTCTTCTTTATATATGACATCCAGCACCCGTACACTCTGGTATGGCCAATACGCCAGGGGCTTAAGCATACCCCATAACACGGCATGAGAAGTCCGAACACTTTCACAAGTGCGGCACTCCGAACTTATAGCATTATATGCGTCAGCTCCAAATCATGTCTTTGGTCAATAGTTGGGTTTGCCCGGCTCCCATGTTTTGGTGCCTTACGTTCCGCTATATCGGCTAAGGTAGCAGTGGGAGAACTACTGCGATTGTGCCCCGGTTCTGCTGGGCTGAGCACCTCAGTAGAGAAAGCTAAAACTGACTGTCATGATAAGGCGAGAGACTGGTCGCTGTTCGAGAGGTTTTCGAGTCCTTAAAGACTTATGACGCTTAGAGCGAGGAGTCGGCCCTATCCGGCTTAAGGCGTGTATCTGTCGGATTTCGGGTTCCGGCAGACCCTTGAGGTTCGAACACTGGGGTGCGTGCGGAGATTTCGCCTCCTACCTGCCTGCACCCCTCCGCCACGCTAGGATCAAAACTATGAGGAGAATAGCACAAGAGACACAGGGTTTATACTGGTTCGGGCCACCGTTGTGGTGTAATACCCTACTCCAGTGTGTGGTGTGGTGGATTGCCTCTCGGGCTGATGATGATGAACAATACAAGGAAGAACAGCCTCGCGAGGGTCTGTTCTTGGCTGAGGCGATGAACCGCTGGGAGGAGTTCAGTCACCTTTCTCTCTCTCTCTCTCTCTCTCTCTCTCTGCTTCCAACCTCTCTACCCCCAGAGACCCTTTCACCCCCAGCTATGTGGGTGGCTGGTCCTATTTATAGAGGCCCTGGTCCTCTTCCCAAATATCGAGCGGGAAGGGAGCCAACAATGGCGGGCTAATTTGAAGGGGGACGACAAGTATCAACTATCCTGACAAAAGTAGTCTTCGTCTGCGCAAAGCTCTGGTGATGACGCCGTCTTGGGCTCCACGGTGACCTTCGTCTCGTAGTCCTTCTGGTCTTGGTCTCGTTGCACCGAAATGGCAACCTTTGCCTGATGCCTTGGTACTCCGCGGCTGCGCTTACCCCCTTTGCACCAAAGAGGAAAGGAGGACGCTGCGCGGGCTGGCACCCGCCTGGCGCCCTGAGTCGTCATGGCTTGCGTCACGGGCACCTCATGAGGTATCCCGCCTTGATGCCTCCTCGCGAGCCATCCTGACGAGGGCGTGCCTGAGGAAGCTCCGCGTCGTCCGCCCCGCAAGGCTTGGCCCCTCGCGAGGGTCTTGAGTTTGTGTTGGTGAAGATGGGCCGTGCTGGGCCCCCCTTTGAGCCACGCTGCAGACAGGCAAGTCTGGGGACCCCCGTTCCCAGAACGCCGATAGTAGCCCCCAGGCCCAAGGCGCGCCTGGACTTGGCCGTGCAGGGAGGCGGAAGGGCAAGAGCGAAGCGCCGCGGGCCCTAACAGCCTGCGGCCTTGGGCGCCGCGTGGCGGTTGATTGGACATGGGCGTCTCCAGTTCCCCATGGCGCCTCGGCAACTGCACGGCTTGGACAAGTCCCTGCATGCAAAACAGGTCATGATTACCTGCGATCATGGAGGTCGGCGGTTGGCCTCCGCCGGCTATAAATACGGAACGTCGCGCGCCCTTCCAGTCCATCCCTCCTTGCTTCTCCTTCTTCCCGATTCTTGCTCCGTCTTGCTGTGATGGCTCCGATCCGCCGGTTCTCGACGGCAGAGAAGGGAAAGGCTCCCCGAGAGGGACCAAACCCACTCCCGCCAAAGAAATGGTTTGTCCACCGTGGCCCGGACGAGGGGGCCCTTCAGGTGGTGTCGAGGCCTTAGGGCGAGTGGGCGCCACCGGGGTTCCCACTTCCATTGTACACCCACGTCGAGGGCCCCGAAGGAGCTGATGCTGACCACCGCGGGCGGCGCCGCCGTCGGCGCCGACAGGTCACGAAGGTGTGGGTCGTCCCCCCTAGGGTCCACACCGAGGGCTCCTCCCAAGAGTTCATGCTCCACGTCGCCATTCCTCTTCAATCTTAGATCCGCCTGCCTCCCTTCTTCGCCTCCATCATCCCGCAGGGGGAGCACCTGGAGCTCTGGCTGCAGCACGCCGGCTGCAGCACCCTCGCGGCCGAGGCAGAGGTCGCGGTCGTCGCCCCGGGCGAGGTCTACATGACTCAAGGCTGGAGAGAGATCGCACGGGTTTGCAGGACAAGGGGCGTCTTCGCGATCCACTTGGACTACGATGGTGCTTCGGTGATGCTCTTCAAAGTCTTCAATGCGAGCGGGCGCCGGCTGGAGTGCTGCCCCGGTGAAGGCGGCCAGGGCCCTGCTGCGATGAGGACTGGGCTCGCGAACCGCTCCCTTGGCGGCTCCTCAGGCGGTGGAGACGTCGGAGGCTCCAGCGACTCCGGCGAGCCATTCGTGACTCCGGAGACGAGCGACGATAGCTACGAGCCCCCGAGCCGGCGCCGCTCCTGGAGCAGGGCGGGCTCGTTAGGCCACCGTCGACTCTGATCTGGATGGGGTTGGCGTCGGTGCTTGACGGCCCACTGTTGATGATGGCGTCTTTTGTAGCGATGCGCGTAGTTTGCGTCTCTTTAGGATCTGTTCCCTGCGAGGAACCAAAAATGCACCCCGCGGGGGCTTGTAAGGTGCCTGCGATCCTATTTTGTTAATATAACCCTTGTCGTAGAATTGCGCGAGTTGCTCATCCCGTCTTAGCTCGGTCCTCCCTTTCGAACCTCACGAGGGCTTGGTGCTCTGCGCCGACAGGTCCCAGTCCCAAGGCGGCTTCAGCCGTCGCTGGTATGCCAGGTCGCGATGCCGTGGTCAAGGCCAGGACGTGAGCGACCCGGAGTCTGGTAAGAGCCCCTGAGTCGCGATGCTCAAGAGGTCCCCTTTGGCGCCCAAGCAGCCGTCATTTGGTGAGAAAGGGGAGCGACGTCGCTAACATGGGATAGCATTAGGTGCGGGGATGGTGCCACGGTAGCTGGCACTTCCAGGCGATAACTTATCTTGAGGATCAGGGGCCGCTCTCTGGTGTGTGGCCGGGTCCGTGCATCGGCAGGTGCGGGGTTGCTTGGCGAGGTCCTCGTGTGTCTCTTCCCTCCCGCCTTTGCTCCCCTTTCTGCTCCACGTCCTCGGGTCCCGGCCCTTGAGCGAATCTCAGCCGTTGCTGGTATGCCAGGTCGCGATGCCGTGGTCAAGGCCAGAGGGTGAGGGCTGGAGAGCTAGTTGGAGCCCTGAGTCGCGATGCTCAGGCACCCCCCCTTTAACGTGAAAGCGGTTCGCGCGGACGAGAGCGAGGGAGGCACAGCAAGAGCCTCGCCTGACGCAACTCCTTCAGGAGGTCCTGCAGGTCCATCATAGAAAAAGCAAGGGGTTGCCATACAATTGACGGTCAGCCGTTGGTTGCTTCCGAGGGGTAGTGAGGCACTGAAGGCTTGACGAGGTGACGCTATGCGGGGCTGCCGTGGCCAGAGCTCAGCCATCCAGGTTTGTCGACGTTGCAGGGACGGACCCATGCGCAAGCGTCATGCCGTTTGGGAGCAGCTCCGTTAGTTGGCGTCAGCTGAGCTGGCAACTAGGTAAAACACATTAGCCGCGAAGGAGTGGATTCGTTCAAATAGATGCTGGGAATGCGGAGATCACTGGGTCAGGCCCGAGCGACTTGGGGGTGATGCAGCTCGAGTGGCGCCGCCAACAAGGTAAGCTAATCGACGCGAAATAAAAGGGATACACGCCGCAAGGACGGACCCACGCGGCCTGGGAATAATGCAGCCCTGGGGGCACTCCCAGCTGGTAGTGAAACTTGAAAGATGTCACCTGATGAACCTGAAGACGAAGGGGTGTTGGTGTAGCCGGCTCGGTGGGCTGCGGAAGCCGATCCTCATGAGCCCCCAGGCCCAGGGCCTCGGGAGGCTCCGGAGGCGTTGGCGTTTCCTCGCGGGCCATCTCCATCTCCGACAGGGCTGCAGAGCGCCTGGCCTCTTGTGCCTCCGTGGTGCCCCTCATGAAGCGCTGGTACGTGTCAGCGGCGGTCGGCAAGCCGTAAGGCATGCGAACGCAGCTGTGGGGTGGACCTCCACAGCGCCCCACTCACGAGTGCCAGAGGCGCTCCAGGGAGGCGACTCGGTTGAGCCCTGGTACGTCGATGCAGACGCGCAGCCTGCCATCCTCGCCTGGATGGGGAGCCACTGCTGGTAGGCGGCGGGCGCCTCTCATGACTCTTGACTCCTGTAACTCCTGAATGGCCTTGCTGACGAACTCCTGTGGGTCTGGATCTCCTTGCCTTGCTCCTTTTTGAGGGAAACGTGCTTCGAAACACGCCTTCATGTGGTGCCCAAGCGCCTCCCTCGTGACCCCAGCTAGGTCGGCGGCCCTCCAGGGGAGAGCCCTCGAGCCCTGCCTGAGGAGGGCGCTAGGCACGCTTTCCTATGCGATGGAAGGAGGTTCCCCCTGGGCAGGCACGGCCCAGAGGGGCCTGCCTCCTGAGGGGCCAGGCCGGACAATGTCTTCTTCTTGGGGGCGGCCTCGGGAAGCCTCCTGCTTCCGCGATCCGGGTCTTCCAGTGATGTGGCCTGAAAGGCCCGCTCCAGGGAACACACCGTGTCCCTCTCCTCGCAGGGTACCGTGATGACCCCGCCGCTTACTGGCATCTTGAGGGCGTTGTAGCCGTGGTGAGTTACGGCCATGAACTTGGCCAGCGCTGGGTACCCAAGGATGGCGTTGTATGGCAGGCGAATATGAGCGACGTCGAAGTCGATGAGCTCGGTGCGATAGTTGTCGCGTGCCCCGAAGGTGACAGGGAGGCGGACCTGCCCGATCGGGACCATGGAGCCGTCGGTGATATCGGAGAAGGGCTTGGTTGGCTGAAGCTGGCTGTAGGGCAGTTGGAGGTTGTTGAATGTCTCCACGGACAGGACGTTGAGCCCTGCCCCGCCATCGATGAGGGTCTTGGTGACCACCACGTTGCTGATGATTGTGGAACAAAGCATCGGGAGGACTCCGGCTGTTGCCGCACACTTGAGCTGATCCGCTGAGCTGAACATGATGGCGCACGCCGACCACCTGAGAGGGCGTGTGGCTTCGAGTCTGGGGAGGACTGCGTTCACTTCGCAGGCGAACTGCTTGAAGATGCATTGAGAGGTTGGGGCTTGAGCTCCGCCCAGGATGCAGGCGATCGTGCACGGCTCCTGGAAGCCCCGAGCCTCCTCGTCCTGGTGGCGGTCCTCGTTTCTCCTTGGCTGCGGTGGCAACGGTAGGAGGCCTGCGTTGCCTTGCGGGTGATCCTCGCGAGGCTGATCCCTCCAGCCTCCCTCGCGAGGCAGGTCTTGCCAGCGATCCTCGCGAGGTTGGTCGCGCCACCCCTGGTGCGGGCCACGGTCTTCCCAGCGTCCTGCGTTCCTTCCTCCTCCTCGACCGTAGCCCCGGTCACCACGGCCGGGACGACGGCCAATCCTTCCTTCTTGCACGGCCCGTAGCTCTTGGCATTCGTTGGTGTTGTGGGTGTGGAGGTCGTGGTACACAGTACCGGCTGCCCTTGGAAGGTTTGGGCTGATCTCTGCCCCGCTTGGTGTCTGGTTCTGCCGCGAGCACTGCAGCCCCCTTGCGCTTCACATCCTTGGCCTTGAGCTTCTTCTCTTCTGGGTCTGCGACAGGCAGCTCGAGGAGGGAGAGATGCCCTTCCTCAGTCCCTGGCGCATTTGTTCGCCAAGTTGAATAGCTCCAAGGAAGTGCACAGGTCTTCATGCATCGCCAGCTCCTCCTTCATCTTGACGTCGCGCACGCCGTCGGAGAAAGCTGAGATGATGGCCTCCTCAGTCACCTTGGGGATCTTGAGGCGTGCGTTGTTGAAGCGCTAGATGTACTTCTGCAGGGTCTCCCCGGGTTGTTGCTTGATGCGGCGCATGTCGCTCACGGTGGGTGGCCGGTCGCGAGTACCTTGGAAGTTGGCGATGAAGCGGGTGCGCATCTCTTCCCAGGAGGAGATTGTGCCTGGAGCCAGGTTCAGGAGCCAGGTGCGGGCCCTGTCCTTGAGCGCCATGGGAAACCAGTTCGCCATGACCTTCTTGTCTCCGTTGGCAGATTCGATGCCCAGCTCGTAGAGCTGGAGGAACTCCGCAGGGTCGGCCGTGCCGTCGTAGCGAGGGGGCAGGTCTGGCTTGAACTTGCCGGGCCATGCGATGCTGCGTAGTTCGGTGGTGTAGGCGCGGCAGCCTGCTGTGGCCACGGGAGGCCTGGGGTGACGGAGAGCCTGGTCTTGCATGTCCCCACGCGCCGGAGCAGGAGGATGGTCGCGACGTACTGGTGCAGGGAGCGCCCGGGCAGCTTCTGGCGGGCGAGGGACTTCTTGGCAGCTCTGTTCTTGCTGCGCTGGCACCTGACGGAGCGGGTTCCGCCCAGGGGCCACGCGCCTTGGAGCCATGGTGTCTTCTTGAGGAGGAGGCAGCCGGGGCGCCGCCGGAGCCTCTTCGCCCGCGCGGGGCGGGGTGCGGTGCAGTGGAACGGATGGCGTGGAAGAGCCGCCTGCGGTGCTGACGAGCTCGGCGACGCGGTCGAGCCATTCTTTATAGACGTCGTTGACGGGACGGTAGCGCAGGAGCTCGTTTGCCGTGATGAGTGCAGCCCGAGCCTCCATGGGCGCGCGGAGCGCGCGGGACGAAGATCCAGCTGGGGCGAGCGAGGGAGTTGCGGTGCGGCCGTCTTGGTGCACGGATGGATGCTGAGACGATGCTTGCTGTTCGTCCCCGCCGGGCCGGTGGCGGCGTTGACGGGAGGTGACAGGGAACGGCGAGGACGCCCGCCGACAGGGGCCGTCTGGGCGACGCGGGAAGCGAGGGTGGCCCGGCGCTCCGCACGGGCCTGACGAGTGTCAGACATGAGCGTGATGGTCGGAGGAGAACGGGGTGGTGGGAGACGAATTCCGGCGCACCCCTACCTGGCGCGCCAAATGTCGGATTTCGGGTTCCAGCGGACCCTTGAGGTTCGAACACTGGGGTGCGCGTGGAGATTTCGCCTCCTACCTGCCTGCACCCCTCCGCCACGCTAGGATCAAAACTATGGGGAGAACAGCACAAGAGACACAGGGTTTATACTGGTTCGGGCCACCGTTGTGGTGTAATACCCTACTCCAGTGTGTGGTGTGGTGGATTGCCTCTTGGGTTGATGATGAACAATACAAGGAAGAACAACCTCGCGAGGGTCTGTTCTTGGCTGAGGCGATGAACCGCTGGGAGGAGTTCAGTCACCTTTCTCTCTCTCTCTCTCTGCTTCCAACCTCTCTACCCCCAGAGACCCTTTCACCCCCCAGCTATGTGGGTGGCTGGTCCTATTTATAGAGGCCCTGGTCCTCTTCCCAAATATCGAGCGGGAAGGGAGCCAACAATGGCGGGCTAATTTGAAGGGGGACAACAAGTATTAGCTATCCTGACAAAAGTAGTCTTCGTCTGCGCAAAGCTCTGGTGATGACGCCGTCTTGGGCTCCTCGGTGACCTCCGTCTCGTAGTCCTTCTGGTCTTGGTATCGTTGCACAGAAATGGCAACCTTTGCCTGATGCCTTGGTACTCCACGGCTGCGCTTGCCCCCTTTGCACCAAAGAGGAAAGGAGGACGCTGCGCGGGCTGGCACCCGCCTGGCGCCCTGAGTCGTCATGGCTTGAGTCACGGGCACCTCATGAGGTACCCCGCCTTGATCTCTCCGCCTCCTCGCGAGCCAGCCTGACGAGGCCGTGCTTGAGGAAGCTCCGCATCGTCCGCCCCGTGAGGCTTGGCCCCTCGCGAGGGTCTTGAGTTTGTGTTGGTGAAGATGGGCCGTGCTGGGCCCCCCTTTGAGCCATGCCGCAGGCCGCAGGTAGGCAAGTCTGGGGACCCCCGTTCGCAGAACACCGACAGTATCGCGCCACAGATTCGGCCTTCCGAATACTAGGGGCTTCGCCGAAATTTAAAAATATAGAATTCTATGGCTAAGTGAGAGTGATAACGCATTACAGTTCGATTGCCTTGTTCGTTGTGCTGATCACCTCCCTCGAAGGACCCAAAAATGGGAACAAGAGTGCTCAGGTTTATCCCGAACACCCCAGCACTCGTGGCATGGGGGAAGAAGCCAACGATTAGCCATCTCTCAGATTTGATAAACAGCCGAACATAAGGTAATATTTTAAATTCAAACAAGCATTGCATAGCGCATATGAACAAGTTTTCATAAATACAGGATTACACGAGCGAATTTACTCGAATATTATATCTTTCGAACACTCGTCCGCTACGAGACGAGCACCTTTCAGGACACCCTCATAGTACATCTCGGGGTGGCAATGCTCCTTGCCCTCCGGCGGCCCTTCCTTGATCAGCTTCACGGCATCTAGCTTGGCCCATTGCACCTTCACACGGGTGAAAGCCCGACGTGCACCTTCGATGCAAACGGACCGCTTGACGACTTCCAGCCATGGGCAGGCATCCACAAGCCGCCTCACCAGGCCGCAGTAGCTGTTCGGAAGGGCGTCGCCAGGCCACAGCCGGACTATAAAGCCCTTCATGGCCTGTTCGGCCGCCTTGTGCAGCTCCACCAGTTGCTTTAGCTAGTCGCTCAGAGGCATCGGGTGTTCGGTCCCAGTATACTGAGACCAGAACAGCTTCTCCGTTGAGCTTCCCTCCTCGGCCTGCTAAAACTGTGCGGCATCCGACACGCTGGGGGGCAAATCCGCGAATGCTCCTGGAGAGCTTCGGATCCGGGTAAGTAACAGGTAATTTACTTTCACATGCTTGCTTTGCATATAGAATGCCTTACTTGCCGCTATCTTCTTCATCGCATCAAACTCCTGGAGGGCCTTTTGGGCCTCGGCCTTGGCATTCTTTGCGCTCTCAAGGGCCGCGGCAAGCTCGGACTCTCGAGTCTTCGAGTCAAGCTCCAACACCTCGTGCTTCGTCACGAGAGCTTGGAGCTCTTGCTGCACCTCGCCCACCCGCGCCTCATGCCTTTCCCGCTCGGTGCGCTCCTTGGCCGCTTTGTCTTCGGCCTTGGATAGCACTTGCTTTAGGGTCACCACCTCATTCGTGGCCCCTGGCAAATTTATGATGATCCTGTCATTTTGCAATCGCATTCTCTTTATACGTATCCATAGACTAGGTACTACTTACCTTTGTTCTCCTCGAGCTGCCTCTTGGCGAGGCCGAGCCCTTCCTTGGACCCTGTCAGGTCCTGCTTCAGTACGGCGACCTCTGCAGTTAGTGCGGCAGAGGCCAGCAGCGAAGCCTGCATACACATACAGACATACTTATATTAGGCTCCTGCAATGTTGTTTGATCCTCTGTTCGGCTTTTCTTTGTGAACATCGAACAGAGCATCAGGGGCTACTGTCTATGCGGTAATATTTTTCGTATATTTTAAATACTCACCTCAAAGCCTGTTAGAAGGCTGGCACAGGCTTCAGTCAGTCCCCTTTTGGCAGACTGAACCTTCTCGATCACCGCACTCATAATAGTGCGGTGCTCTTCGTCGATGGAAGCGCTGCGAAGCGCTCCCCGCAGATTGTCCGATGCCTCTGGATGGACAGAGGTCACCGGCACAGGTGTCTTGCCCCTCTTGGAAGGAGGCCGCCTGCTCGAGTCCGGAACCACTAGAGGTTCCGGCGCTGTGTTCGGCCGAGGGCCGAACTTGGAGCCCTGAGGGGCTTTGCTCCCTCTGTTCCTGGAGTCCGGAAGGTCGCCTTGAGGCGCCTCCGGGACTGTCTCCCCTTGACCCGGTGCCTCTTGAGACAATACCTCGGCCTTGTCCGTAGGGCAAGGGGAGGTGGCGGTCGGAAGTGGATCTCTATCCATATCCGACGAACCCAGGGAGCCATCCGACGATACGTCGATACGGGCTCGTGGCGGTATGCATAGTCATAATTCGGCGTTAGGAGAAGCAGTGCGACAAAGGAACGCTATGAGTTACTCTGGTATCCGACTAATAACAACTTCGCCAGGGGCTTGTCCCTGAGCAGCCACTCATCGTCGCCTTCGGCGGCGGTGATGGAGTAGTCCGGAAGGAGAGTCCTTCCGTTCTTGGACCCTTCGGCCTCCCCAGTTGGGGCGGCCTTCCTTTTCTTGTCTCCCCCGGCTGGAGGGGGAGCATCTTCATCTTCCTCCTTGTCTTCGGGGGAGGAGTGCGTCGCGGAGTTATCGAGCGATGAGTCCGATACCACCTGGCGCCGGGAACTCTTTCGGGTTTCCTTGGCCTTCTTGGTCTTCTCCGGCATGTTGTAAGGAGCCGGAATCGGCATCTTCGTCAAGAGAGTGTCTGTTGGGCCTTCGGGCAAAGAAGCCAGACAGTCGATTTGTCCAGCCGTCTCCTGCCAGTCTTGTCAAAGGTACGGGAGTTTAGATCCTGCATAGAGTCAAACTATGAAAAACAAGTATCCTGTGAGAGGTAAAACAGCTTACCGCGCTGGCTTAGCGCTTCGCGCAGAATCCGCGATCCTCGGTAGTGGGAGGTGGAACCTCGGCACCCTTGAATAGCACCTTCTAGGCATCCTCGTGCGTTGTGTCGAAGAGCCTGTTCAGAGTTTGGTGCTGGGCCGGGTCGAACTCCCACAAGTTGAAAGCCCGTTGTTGGCACGGGAGGATCCGGCGGATGAGCATGACCTGGACTACGTTGACGAGTTTGAGCTTCTTGTTCACCATGTTTTGAATACATGTTTGGAGTCCGATCAGCTCTCCCGAACTACCCCAGGACAGGCCCTTCTCTTGCCAGGAGGTGAGCCGCGTGGGGATGCCAGATCGGAAATCGAGGGCCGCTGCCCATTTAGGGTCACGCGGCTCGGTGATGCAAAACCACCCCGATTGCCACCCCTTTATGGTCTCCACGAAGGAGCCCTCGAGCCATGTGACATTGGGCATCTTGCCCACCATGGCACCTCCGCACTCCGCCTGGCGGCCGCTCACTACCTTCGGCTTGACATTGAGGGTCTTCAGCCATAAGCCGAAGTGGGGCTTGATGCGGAGGAAGGCCTCGCACACGACGATAAATGCCGAGATGTTGAGGATGAAGTTCGGGGCCAGATCATGGAAATCCAGGCCGTAGTAGAACATGAGCCCCCGGACGAATGGGTGGAGAGGGAATCCCAGTCCGCGGAGGAAATGGGTAAGGAACACTACCCTCTCGTGGGGCCTAGGGGTGGGGATGAGCTGCCCCTCATCTGGGAGCCGGTGCGCGATGTCGTCGGGCAGGTATCCGGCTCTCCTCAACTTCTTGATGTGTCCCTCCATGGCGGAGGAGACCATCCACCTGCCTCCCGCTGCGGACATGGTTGGAGAAGGTTGAGGTGGGAAATGCGGACTTGGGTGCTGGAAGGAGGTAGAAGGCGTGGGTAGAGAAAGGTTAAACCTTATCCCTTTATAAGGGCGGACGAAACTATGCGCCCCCACTAGCCTGGTAAAACTCGCTTATCCCCCAAGCGCCGTAATCGATGGCGTGGTTGGGTTACCTGCGCCCGTATTGATGAGAATCCCTTAATAAAGGGGAACACGATCTCTGCTTTGACAAGACGTGTCAAGGAACTGCCTCGCGTTATGTGCGGGGCTAGTTAAAGGAAATGGTTCGAATAATTACCGGGCCATGGCATAATGTCATGTTGCTAAAACAAGTCAGCAGATTAGATTTGCGGAAGTATTATTCTCTCGACGGTGGGATGTGGAACTTATTTTGCAGGGTCGGACACTATCCTTGTATTCAAAATTTTCCATGGTGTATTCGGAGGAGGAACCCGCCTTGCAAAGCCGAAGACAATACTGCGCGCCGGACTCATCGTCATTGAAGCCTGGTTCAGGGGCTACTGAGGGAGTCCTGGATTAGGGGGTCTCCGGACAGCCAGACTATGTCCTTTGGTCGGACTGTTAGACTATGAAGATACAAGATTGAAGACTTCGTCTCGTGTCCGGATGGGACTCTACTTGGCGTGGAAGGCAAGCTAGGCATTACTGATATGTACATCTCCTCCTTTGTAACCGACCTTGTGTAACCCTAGCCCTTTTCGGTGTCTATATAAACCAGAGGGTTTTAGTCTGTAGGACAACATACAGTCATACCATAGGCTAGCTTCTAGGGTTTAGCCTCTCCGATCTCATGTTAGATCAACTCTTGTAATACCCATATCATCAAGAATAAATCAAGCAGGACATAGGGTTTTACCTCCATCAAGAGGGCCCGAACCTGGGTAAAACATCGTGTCCCCTGCCTCCTGTTACCATCCGCCTTAGATGCACAGTTCGGGACCCCCTACCCGAGATCCGCCGGTTTTGACACCGACACCCGTACTGATGAGAATCCCGTGATAAGGGGACACGATATCTGCTTCGACAAGACGTGCCAAGAAAACCGCCTCGCAAAACGCGCTGAGGTGGGACAGTAAAAACGATTCAAATGAAGGCTTGGCTGTGGTGTGATGTCACGGTACAGAATACGTCAGCAGATTAGATTTGTGAAAATGTTACTCTCTCTCTACGATGGTATGTGGAACTTGTTTTGCAGAGCCGGACACAATCCTCGTGTTCAAAATCTTCTATGAAGTATTCGGTGGAGGAACCCGCCTTGCAATGCCGAAGACAATCTACGCGCCGGACTCGTCATCATTGAAGCCTGGTTCAGGGGCTACCGAGGGATTCCTGGATTAGGGGGTGTCCGGACAGCCAGACTATAACCTTTGTCTGGACTGTTGGACTATGAAGATACAAGATTGAAGACTTCGTCCTGTGTCCGGATGGGACTTTCCTTGGCGTGGAAGGCAAGCTTGGCAATACGGATATGTAGATCTCCTCCCATTGTAACCGACTCTGTGTTACCCTAGCCCCCTCCGGTGTCTATATAAACTGGAGGGTTTAGTCCGTAGGACAACATACAATCATACCATAGGCTAGCTTTTAGGGTTTAGCCTCCCCGATCTCGTGGTAGTTCAACTCTTGTAATACCCATATCATCAAGAATAAATCAAGCAGGACGTAGGGTTTTACCTCCATCAAGAGGGCCCGAACCTGGGTAAAACATCATGTCCCCTGCCTCCTGTTACCATCCGCCTTAGACACACAGTTCGGGACCCCCTACCCGAGATCCGCCGGTTTTGACACCGACAGTCTTCTTATCCGGAAGAGGAGTACCTGTAATTGATGGTGTGGTAGCAGCGTCACGACCGATCAATTGTCCTTGGGAGTTGTAGCAAACACGGATACAGAAATCAACTGACGCGTCCAATTGGTCAAATAGTCTGTAGCGGTTCATACAGCTAACACTCGGATGCGTAGAGGAATCTCCAAACTCGATCTCAACGGCTTCCATCTTCCGTTGACCTCAGAGTAGAAAAACACCATAAATAAATCGCTTGTATACTACACCTTGTCTCGGACTCGGCGTATCCAAATGTCGGCGGACCGATCGCATGCAAGAGCAGCAGCACAACGTGTAACATGGTTGATGTGAAATTTTCCACGCCGGTTCTTTGTCGAACCGGAAAATTGCAAACTTCTAAACCCTAAAAAAATCCCTCCAAGAACTCAACACCACCGTGCGTAGCCCCACGGTGGGCGCCAACTGTCGTGGAATTGTCACGGCAGATGTCCTATTGTGAGGACTTAGCCGTGAGGCCAACGCATCTTTGTAGTAGCTTGAGAGTGGTTGAGCGGAATCGAGAGACGCAACACAAACAAGGATTTAGACAGCTCCGGGCCCCGGGAAACATCATCCGGAATAGCCCTACATGCTGTTTGTGGCTAGATCTCATTATGCTCATGAGAGAGTCGGCGCATAAGCCGGTTCCCGCTTTGTGTCTAGCCCTAGAGATTGTTTCTTGCTCCTCCCTCTTGGGGTGCCCTGCCCCTCCTTATATATGTTGAAGGGGCGGGTTACATGTAGAGTCCTATTAGGATTAGGACTAGTGTATTACAAGTGGAGTCCTCGTCTTGCTTCCTATATAAGGGAATATCACTTATTCCTTTCCTCATAAACCGGCCCACCATTAACATGAACCGGACTTCTGGGCCTTGGGCCTTGTCATCCGTCTGACCCGCCCGCCGGGTCACTAGTGAGTCATAATGTTCAAGCGGGTTGCTTGTAAACCACCAGGTCAGGGCGGGTCGCCAGTGAATTGCCAAGTGTTAGCCGGGTCTCAAGTAAACCGCCAAGTCAGGCCAGGTCATACCGCGGGGTATATCCCTGACACAAACCATCCAAGAAAAAGGATGATGAGGATTTTGAGCGCTTTGCTGAAATGATTAGACCCATCTTTTTGCGTATGCGATTAACTGATATGCTCAAAATGAATCCTTATGCTAAGTACATGAAAGAAATTGTTACTAATAAAAGAAAGATACCGGAAGCTGAAATTTCCACCATGCTTGCTAATTATACTTTTAAAGGTGGAATACCAAAGAAACTTGGAGATCCAGGAGTACCCACTATACCATGCTCCATTAGAAGAAACTATGTTAAAACTGCTTTATGTGATCTTGGAGCCGGTGTTAGTATTATGCCTCTCTCTCTATATCATAGACTTGATTTGAATAAGTTGACACCTACTGAAATATCTTTGCAAATGGCTGATAAATCAACTGCTATACCTGTCGGTATTTGTGAGGATGTGCCTGTTGTGGTTGCAAACGTTACTATTTTAACAGACTTTGTTATTCTTGATATTCCCGAGGACGATAGTATGTCTATTATTTTTGGAAGACCTTTTTTGAATACTGTAGGGGCTGTTATTGATTGCACCAAAGGCAATGTCACTTTTCATGTTAATGGTAACGAGCATACAGTACACTTTCTGAGGAAACAACCTCAAGTCCACAGTATCAATTCTATTGGAAAAATTCCGTCGATTATTTTTGGAGGTTTTGAATTTCCTATTCCTACTGTCAAGAAGAAATATGATATTCTTATTGTTGGGGATGTGCATATCCCCATTGAGGTAACCTAGTGTTATTCGAAAATTCTCCGGTTCCATGTTATTCGGAATGAGTTTGTTAAGAAGACTTGATCAACCTTGTTAATGGATTCCTTTTGATGATCATGAGATGGATGAATTTAGAAAACACAACTCTCTGTACCCTCTTTCTACTTTCTGTTATTTATATTAAATAAAGCAAAAATAGTAATTTCTGTTTGTTTTCTGATTATTCGTGCAATATAAAAATACCCCAAAAATAAAAGTTCTCCAAATGCCTTGAAAATTAAATATGATTTTTTCTGGAATATTTGAGAATATTTGGCACTGAGAACATAGCAGGGGGCATCCACCTGGCCACGAGGGTGGAGGGCGCGTCCTACCCCCTGGGCACGCCCCCTGCCTCGTGGGCCCACGGTGGCCCTCCTCCACTTATTCCTGCACCCACACACTCCTTCTTCCTCCCACAAACACCATTATCCAGCTCAAGCACGAGTTCTAGCTCATTTTGCTGAGATTTTTGATCTCCTTGCTCAACGCACCTTTGACAAAACTGCTTTGGGGGATTGTTCCTTGGTATGTGATTCCTCCATTGGTCCAATTAGTTTTTGTTCTAGTGCTTTATTCATTGCATATTTTTGCTGCCTAGGTGACCATGTTCTTGAGCTTGCATGTCAAATTTATGTGGCTCCAAGTAGTTTTGATGCATGATATAGGCTCTAGGCACTTGTAGGAGTAATTGCTATCAATTTTGTTGAGTTTGGTTCACTTTTATTTGAAGTTACTAAAAATTTCAGAAATTTTTCAGAGGAAGAAATATGTTTAGGAAAATGTACCAAGGTGGTTCTTCAAGGAAACAAGGACCCAGGCTTGCAATGCGTGATGCTGATGACGAGCCACCAAGGGACGCTCCAGTGCGGCCTTGTGAATGGCCTTCAGAGGACTTCATGGATCGAGCGGGAATTAAGGAATAATTTAACGCATATTTGCGTAACGCTGATCTTGTTAGCTTCGAGGAAGAAAAATGCCGTCAGTACCACTATCTCACTAGTTCCTTTGTGAGGAGGTTTGAATTTTCATCTTCACGCAATTCTCAGATTGTCCTGTTTGATCTCTATGAAAATTCTTATACTATGGACTTAGAGGATTTTACCACTGCTTGCAAACTTCCACAATGGGGTAGTGCTAGTGAACCTCGCAAATATGAATTTACAGATTTTCTTGCCAATAACCATGGGGGAATCCAGAGATATAACACAAGCTACCATAGGGAGCATTCACTTTCCTGCTATACATTATTTTGCTCTCTTCATAGGTAGATGCATTAATAGTAAAGATGAAGCATGTCACATGTGTGTCCCTGACCTGAGTATTCTTAGGAGTGCTGTGTTAGGAGATAAATCTTATAATTTGGGAGCCATTGTTGCATGTAGGTTGCATCTTAATAGATTTAATGGAGATTTCTTTGGTGGAATTTATGCAACCCGTATAGCTAATTTTCTTGGTATAACCATACGTGAGGACGATATTGAGTTGCCTCCTGCTTATTTGGATTATGAGGCTATGGTTCTTCATCAGTTTGTTGAGAGGAATGATCAGTTCCTCCAGTACCGACTAATCTTTGACAGACGGCGCACCTATCACATCGCTCTCCCTGCTTCTACTTTCTTTGATTTTCAGGCAAAAGGGAGATATTTTATAAGCAGAGAGGAGGCAGAAGAGTATAAGAGGAGGGCTGAGATAGCTCGCCTCCAAGATGTAGCCCATGATGCAATGAGTGCTGCAACTCCGTACGACCCCAACTACAACTTTGGATATCCGCCAGGCCATCCGTGGCATTATACCAACTTAGGCCAAAAGCCTAAGCTTGGGGGAGTATGTATTTCTCACCGACATTACATTCATGTTCACACACTCATTGCTAGATGTCGGTGCTCATACTTTTTCATTGTAATATCCATGCTAGTTTATTTCGTTTCTATGCTTTCTTCTTGTGTATTTAATAAACCTTAAGAAAAACCAAAAAATTAGTTGTAGCCTTTATTTAGTTTACTTTCCATGCTTGTAGTAGTAATTAAAAAGAAAACCCAAAAAGATTTCCTGTTCTTCTTTTGCTGGTTGGGAGCTTTCCCGTGTAAATAGTTTTACTTCTTTTCTTTTCTTTGGGGGTCGATAGGAGAAGACCATAATTAAATTGTTGAAGTGACTCCTATATACATTATTGTTGATTTAACCAAGAGTCCATATTGCCTTGTCTTCTCCTATTTATTGAATGCTTGCAGATTCCAGCTTAGTCCAGTGCACATGCACTGTTATTATTATTCACATCATTCGGTCATGCAAGTGAAAGGCAATTATGACGATATATGATGGACTGATTGAGATGAGAGAAGCTGATATGAACTCGATCTCTCTTGTTTTTGTAAATATGATTAGTTCATCATTCCTGATTCATCCTATTATGAATAAACATGTTTCAATGACAATTAGAGATCATAGTTTCTTATGCCATGCTTAATTAGCTAGGAGCTTATAATGGTTTACCTTGCGTGCGAACATGCTATTAAAATGGTTGTGATGTGGTATGATAGGGTGGTATCCTCTTTCGAACGATTCGAGTGGCTTGACTTGGCACATGTTCACGCATGTAGTTGAAACAAAATCAACATTGTCTCTACGATATTTATGTTCATGGTGCATTATATCCTACTCATGCTTGCATTTAGTGTTGATTAATTTTAACGCATGTTCATGACTGTGTCGCTCTCTAGCTGGTCGCTTCCCAGTCTTTTTCTGGCATTCACTTGTACTAAGCGGGAATACTGCTTGTGCATCCAATCCCATAACCCCAAAGTTATTCCATATGAGTCCACCATACCTACCTATATACGGTATCTACCTGCCGTTCCAAGTAAATTTGTATGTGCCAAACTCTAAACCTTCAAATAAATATCTTGTTTTGTATGCTCGAATAGCTCATGTAGCAACTAGGGTTGTCCGTATCTTCCATGTTAGGCGGGTTATTCTCAAGAGGAGTGGACTCCGCTCCTCACTCACGAGAAAGTGGCTGGTCATTGGGATGCCGAGTCCCATGCTTTATGCAAATCAAATCAAAATAATTGCAAACAAAACTCCCCCTGGGACTCTTTTTAGTTGGAGGCACTGGTTGTTTCGAGAAAGCCATGGATTGATGCTTGTTGGTGGAGGGGGAGTATAAACTTTACCATTCTGTTTGGGAACCGCCTATAATGTGTGTAGCATGGAAGATATCGCCATCTCTTGGTTGTTATGTTGACAATGAAAGTATATCGCTGTATTATTCATCTCTATTTCAAATCCGAGCTCTGGCACCTCTACAAATCCATGCTTCCCTCTGTGAAGGGCCTATCTATTTACTTTTATGCTGAGTCATCCTCCTCTTATTAAAAAGCACCCGCTAGAGAGCACCTCTATCATTTGCATTCATTACTGATTAGTTTACATCGAGTATGACTTGACTGGATCTCTTTTACCATGAATTACAATGTCTAGTCAGTCCTTGATCTTTAAAGGTGCTCTGCATTTATGTTTTGCGGTCTCAGAAAGGGCTAGCGAGATACCATCTTGTTATATCACATTATGATTGTTTTGAGAAAGTGTTATTGTTGCTCGCTAGTTGATTATGCCATTGATATGACTAAACATGAGACCTAAGAGTTATTGTGAATATGGTTTGTTTATAATCTTTGCTGAAAACTTGAATGTTAGCTTTACATATTTACAACAAGAAGAGCAAACAGAGTTTGTAAAAGTTTTTCTTTATCACTTCCAGTTTGTCAACTAAATTGCTTGAGGACAAGCAAAGCTTTAAGCTTGGGGGAGTTGATACGTCTCCGTCGTATCTACTTTTCCAAACACTTTTGCCCTTGTTTTGGACTCTAACTTGCATGATTTGAATGGAACTAACCCGGACTGACGCTGTTTTCAACAGAATTTCCATGGTGTTATTTATGTGCAGAAACAAAAGTTATCGGAATTACCTGAAACTTCACGGAGCGTATTTTTGGAAATAATAAAAAATACTGGCAAAAGATCAAGGCCAGGGGGCCCACACCCTAGCCACGAGGGTGGGGGCGCGCCTGCCCCCTGGGCGCGTCCCCTACCTTGTGGGCCCCCTGGAGCTCCTCCGACCTCAACTCCAACTTTATATATTCGTGTTCGAAGAGAGAAAAAATCAGGGAGAAAGATTCATCACGTTTTATGATACAGAGCCACCGCCAAGCCCTAAACTCTCTCGGGAGGTTTGGTCTGGAGTCCGTTCGGGGCTCCGGGGAGGGGAATCCGTCGCCATCGTCATCATCAACCATCCTCCATCACCAATTTCATGATGCTCACCGCCGTGCATGAGTAATTCCATCGTAGGCTTGCTGGACGGTGATGGGTTGGATGAGATTTATCATGTAATCGAGTTAGTTTTGATAGGGTTTGATCCCTAGTATCCACTATGTTCTGAGATTGATGTTGCTATGACTGTGCTATGCTTAATGCTTGTCACTAGGGCCCGAGTGCCATGATTTCCGATCTGAACCTATTATGTTTTCATGAATATATGAGAGTTCTTGATCCTATCTTGCAATTCTACTGTCACCTACTATGTGTTATTATCTGGCAACCCCGAAGTGACAATAATCGGAACCACTTCCGGTGATGACCGTAGTTTGAGGAGTTCATGTATTCACTATGTGTTAATGCTTTGGTCCAGTACTCTATTAAAAGGAGGCCTTAATATCCCTTAGTTTCCGCTAGGACCCCACTGCCACGGGAGGGTAGGACAAAAGATGTCATGCAAGTTCTTTTCCATAAGCACATATGACTATATTCGAAATACATGCCTACATTACTTTGATGAATTTCTGTGTCTCCCTAGGTTATGACTGTTACATGATGAACCACATCTGGCATAATTCTCTATCACCGATCCATTGCCTACGAGCTTTCCATATATTGTTCTTCGCTTATTTACTTTTCCGTCGCTATTGTTATCATCACTACAAAATACCAAAAACATTACTTTTGCTATCGTTACCACTACTATCATATTACTTTGCTACATTGTTCAAGATATCTTCCGATATTCCGATAAATCGGACGATTTATCGCTTACCGTTGTCTGACCGATAAGATAAATTGGCCGATAAATCAGCCGATATGCCAATAAACTGGCCGATTTACCCCTTATCATGGGTCGACCGATAAGTTCCCGATAAGCGATATCCCCAACATTGCTTTGCTACTAAATACTTTGCTGCAGATATTAAGTTTCCAGGTGTGGTTGAATTGACAACTCAGCTGCTAATACTTGAGAATATTCTTTGGCTCCCCTTGTGTCGAATCAATAAATTTGGATTGAATACTCTACCCTTGAAAACTGTTGCGATCCCCTATACTTGTGGGTTATCACGCGTCTCCCGCAAGGCGAGCAGGAGCCGCGGCCCAAGGGTTCGGAGCGGGTGGTCTTCCTGCTGCACTTCAAGCGCGGGTTCGGGTTGCCCGCGAGCGGCTTCTTCCGCGAGTTTCTGGAGTTCTTCGGGCTCCAGCCCCATCATCTTGGCGCCGGTGCGATCGTGTAGCTGTCCGGCTTCGTCACCCTCTACGAGGGGTACATGGGGGTCGAGCCTTCGATCGACCTCTGGGTGCGCTTCTTCTCTCTGAAGCAGCAGGGGCCGAAGGCCAGAGAGATGTCCGAGTGCGGGGCGGCCGCCATCACCAAGCGGTCGGGCGCCGACTGCCCGAAGGTGCCGCTGGAGGATTCTGCCTAGAAATGGCTGAATTCCTTTTTCTACGTCCGCGGTCTTGGCGAGTACCGCATCAACCTCCCGCCGTTCATCAACTCGCCGCTGTGGGGGAAGCTGAACTGTGGGTACTACCCCAAGCACCCGTCGCAGGAGGTGCTCAACCTGTGCAAGCAGGTGTTGGTGATGAAGGAGCAGGAGGGGCTCACCGGCACCGACCTCATCACCGCCTTCATCGTCCGGCGGGTGCTGCCGCTGCAGCAGCGCAACCGTCTCATCGGCTAGATGGCCAGCCTCCAAGGTCCCAACCGCATGGCGAACATGCGGCTAGCGGCAGACCAAGTCGCGCTCTAGGTCAATGACATCTCCAAGGCCAACTTGGGGGTAGAGGGGGGGTGAATAGGCATTTTTTATGAAAGTCTTCAAAACGTGGAAGTTTCAAAGACAAATGATAGAAATAAACCTATTACCATGCAGCAGAAGGTAGACTACACTAGGCAAGCCATAGTCAAGTATTCAATGAAGTGAAAGCACAATGACTAATAGCAGCTAGGTAGTAAGGATCAGGTAGGAAGATATTATGAAGCCAATCAGAACAAGCAGTCACTCAGTGAAGACAAAAGATAGTGCAATCATATGATGACTTCACAAGGACCAACAGTAAGTAAAGGGAAGGGAAGGATGAAACCAGTGACTCATTGAAGACAATGATTTGTTGGACCAGTTCCAGTTGCTGTGACAACTGTACGTCTGGTTAGGGCGGCTAGGTATTTAAACCTGAGGACACACAGTCCCGGACACCCAGTCCTGAACACGCAGCTCAGGACACCCAGTCCTCACCGTATTCCCCTTGAGCTAAGGTCACACAGACCTCGCCCAATCACTCTGGTAAGTCTTCAAGGTAGACTCCCAAACCTTCACAGACTTCGTTCACCGGTGATCCACAATGGCTCTTGGATGCTCAGAATGCGACGCCTAACCGGCTGGAGGATTCACAGTCCTCAAGTGTAATAAGTCTTCAGATCACACAGACAGGAAGACTTAAGTGATGCCTAACACTCTTTGGCTCTGGGTGGTTAGGGCTTTATCCTCGCAAGGAATTCTCTCTCAAAGGCTTCGAGGTGGGTTGCTCTCAAACGACAAAAGCCGTACTCTAACTTTGAGCAGCCAACCGTTTATGGTTGTAGGGGGTGGGCTATTTATAGCCACTAGGCAACCCGACCTGATTTGTATGAAATGACCCTAGGTCACTAAGGAACTGACACGTGTTCGAATGGTCGGATTTCAAACACACACGGCAACTTTACTTGGGCTACAAGCAAAGCTGACTTGTCCGACTCTGGACAAGATTCGCTCTCATAGTCTTCACTCGAAGACATAGGTTTTGGTTAAGCATCACTTCAGTCATTCTGACTGGTTCTCTTGGACCCCACTTAACAGTACGGTGGGTCCTATGACTCAATAAAGAAGAAAAAGAACTGCGAAAGATCTGAGTCTTCAAGCTTGTAGGACCTTGAAGTAGATGTGTCTAGAGGGGGGTGATTAGACACTTAATGCTAAAGTTGCAATTTTTAAGCCTTTTTGGTTTAAGTGTAGTTTAGGCATAATTTCAGCATTCACAATACATATCAAGCAAGCATGCAAAGAGTGTATAGGCAGCGGAAAGTAAAGCATGCAACTTGCAAGAATGTAAAGGGAAGGGTTTGGAGAATTCAAACGCAATTGGAGACACGGATGTTTTTCCCGTGGTTCGGATAGGAGGTGCTATCCTACATCCACGTTGATGGAGACTTCAACCCACGATGGGTAACGGTTGCGCGAGTCCACGGAGGGCTCCACCCACGAAGGGTCCATGAAGAAGCAACCTTGTCTATCCCACCATGGCCATCGCCCACGAAGGGCTTGCCTCACTAGCGGTAGATCTTCATGAAGTAGGCGATCTCCTTGCCCTTACAAACTCCTTAGTTCAACTCCACAATCTTGTCGGAGGCTCCCAAGTGACACCTAGCCAATCTAGGAGACACCACTCTCCAAGAAGTAACAAATGGTGTGTTGATGATGAACTCCTTGCTCTTGTGCTTCAAATGATAGTCTCCCCAACACTCAACTCTCTCTCATAGGATTTGGATCTGGTAGAAAGAAGATTTGAGTAGAAAGCAACTTGGGGAAGGCTAGAGATCAAGATTCATATGGTAGGAATGGAATATCTTGGCCTCAACACATGAGTAGGTAGTTCTCTCTCAGAAATAGGATGCTGGAAATGTAGGCTTAATCTGATGGCTCTCTCCATGAATGAAGAGGAGGTGGAGGGGTATATATAGCCTCCACACAAAATCCAACCGTTACACACAGTTTACCAATCTCGGTGGGACCGAATCAACAAACTCGGTCAGACCGAAATAGTAAACCTAGTGACCGTTAGAGATTTTCGGTGGGACCGACTAGATCAACTCGGTGGGACCAATGTGCTAGGGTTAGGGTAAATCCAAAACTCGGTTTGACCGATTACTCAAACTCGGTGGGACCGATTTGGGTAATAAGCGAAAAGAGAGTTGGCCAAGCAAACTCGGTGGGGCCGATTGCATATCTCGGTGGGATCGAGGGTATTACAATAGGTAACAGAGAGTTTGTAAGCCCATCTCAGTGAGACCGAGATCCCATTGGTGAGACTGAACTGATTAGGGTTTCTGGCAGTGGCTATGACAAGTGAAACTCGGTGGCGCCAGATAGAAATAATCGGTAGGTCCAAGTTTGGCTTCGGGTTTAGATCATATGTGGAAGTGGGAAAGTAGCTGAGGATTTTGGAGCATATCATTAAGCACTTGAGCAAGAGGCTCATTAAGCAACACCTCATCCCTCCTTGATAGTATTGGCTTTTCCTATGGACTCAATGTGATCTTGGATCACTAAAATGTAAAATGAAGAGTCTTGAGCTTTAAGCTTTAGCCAATCCTTTGTCCTTAGCATCTTGGAGAACTTCCCAGAACCTTTAGTCCATGCCACTCCATTGTTGAACTTATCTGAAACATACTAGATAGAAACGTTAGTCCAACAAGAGATATGTTGTCATTAATTACCAAAACCACCTAGGGAGCACTTGTGCTTTGAGAGCTCCATATTCTTCATACGATGTCTTCTCTTGTCATAGTCTTCAATGTGAATATCTTCACATACCACCTTTGACTTCAATGTCTTCATACATTTTTAGGGGTCATCTCTGGTAGGAAAACCGAATCAATGAGGGACTTCTACCTGTGTTATCCTGCAATTCTCATAAACACATTAGTCCCTCAACTAGGTTTTCGTCAATACTCCAAAACCAACTAGGGGTGGCACTAGATGCACTTACAACTGGGCGTTCGGGAAGGCCCCATACAGCCGTGCGAACTCGGCACCATTGGTGAGTCCCTGGTCTCCACACTTCGCTGCTGCATATCTTCTTGTTCGTCCCGACGCACGCGAGAGGTGCTTCTGAACGCCATCCAGCATCCTTATGACCGGGCGCGGGCGCAGGTGGTGCGGGATGCATCGGAGGAGCCCGAGGCCCATGACAGAGGGGAGGCGGCGGCCGCCGATACGGGCGCAGGGCGTCGAGTAGGTGAGTCTTGTTTACATTCCTTGAGTTGCCAGTCGCGGGATGGCTTCGGAAATGCTGATGCGAGCTGTTGACGCAGCGGCGCCGGGTGGAGGAGGCGGCGGCGCGGCCGGAGCCGGGTCGTCTCGGGGGGCGGGGACGGCGTGGCGCCCGCATGGGAAGGATATCGTCCCGCCACGGGTCCCATCCGGGAAGCGTGCGGCAGACCCGGCCGGAGGCGCGAAGCCGCCTGCCAAGCGGAGGAGCGGTGCTCCGCAGGAGAGGGCGGCAAGGACCGAAATTCCGGTGGTGCCGGGGTAAGTGATTTTTTTGTTCGAGTCGAGTTGCCGAGCGGCCCCGTTCGTCCCGGCGTAATTATTTTTGTCTTGTGCTTCAAGTCGCCGATTTCACTGGTGCTGGCGATGGCGGATGCCGCATCTGCCGAGGGCACCGCGTACCGGAGGAGTCGATCCGACGCTGCCGACCGGGACGAGGATGAGGCAATGGTGGATCCAAACCTTGGTCTGGACCCGGCCGACGCCGAGGGCTTGGCCTCACGGGATCGGAACCGAGCCGAGACGAAGATGGCGGCGGCGTCGACCTAGGCCTGGGTCAGAGTCGCGACGGCGTGGGCGTAAGCCGGCGTAGCCGAAGAGGCCGACAGGGATGGTGGCGGTGATGACGGTCTTCGTGCTGGCGTCGGCAAGGGAGCACGGCCAAGGCGGCCGTGCGGACGCGATGGGCCTCGAACGGGAGGTCATGATTGTCGAGGACGGCACCCCATCGCGGACCGACATGGTCGAGCGGGAGGGGACCGATGGAGGCGGCGGCGATGCCGTCTTGGAGGAGGCGACGTGGGTGGCGCCGGAGGGGGTGTCCTGGGTGCCAACGAGCGAGGCACTGTTGATGGTAGAGCCTCAAGCCGCTCCGCCCACCGAGCCGGGAGGACGATGGAGAAGGCGCCGGCTTTAGGGGAGGCGGCCAGCGGAGGGCACGCCCTGGCGATCAAGGCCGAAGGACGCCAGGCTGCCGAGCCGCGGGCGTCACGGAGCGGGACCAGGGAGGTCCCCTTCGGACCTCTGACCCAGGAGGAGGCGGCGATGGCCGCCGTGACCCGTCGCCTACGAGGGCGGACGGACCGGATCCAGGCCTTCTCCCAGGCTGAGGTCAAGGCGACGCAGGAGCTGGAGCGCGCCGTCTTCATAATTTTCTGTCTGCGCTCTGCCTTTTCTTTTTCCACCATTTTCCTCTTCGCGGGGGCACGTCAGCGCACCCACTGGATGTAGCCCACGAGATTCGGGCCAACTGCATGGCAGTTGGGCCGAATCTTATCTTGCCGGCTTGCGCTGATTGTTTCCTCTTGTAGTAACTTGACTCCTACTGGGTAAACGTCTGCAACCGGCTCCTTGAGACGCATCGGCGTCTCAAGGAGGGGCTCGCCACCAAGGAGGAGGAGCTCCGCGTCGCGACAGGTATTTCTTCTTCATGCTCTTTCCTTGTGGGGGTGCTCAAGCGCACCCACTGGATGTAGCCCCCGAGATTCGGGCCAACTGCGTAGCAGTTGGGTCGAATCTTAAAACAATACTTTGTCGCTGAGTTTTTTCTTCTGCAGCCGAGGTGGTGTCTTGGAGGACCCGGCTGATTCGGGCCAGTTTTCGCTATGACCGGCTCATCGCGGACATCGGCCGGCTCGGGGCCGAGGTGGAGACGGCGAAGGCGGAGGCGACGGGAGCCCGGTAGGCGCTTGATGAAGCCAGCTGGCTGCGGGAGCACCTGGCGGGCGACAAGAGCCGCCTCAAGGCCTGATAACCCACAAGTATAGGGGATCAATTGTAGCCTCTTTCGATAAGTAAGAGTTTTGAACCCAACGAGGAGCTAAAGG
This sequence comes from Triticum monococcum, assembly GCA_034509565.1. Classification (NCBI taxonomy): domain Eukaryota; kingdom Viridiplantae; phylum Streptophyta; class Magnoliopsida; order Poales; family Poaceae; genus Triticum; species Triticum monococcum. Next base: position 431,585,453 of record CM067845.1, read on the forward strand.
TAGAACAAATATTCCCTCAAGTTCTATCGACCACCGATACAACTCTACGCACGCTTAATGTTTGCTTTGCCTAGAAGAAGTGTGAAACTAGAAGTACTTTGTAGGTGTTTTTGGATCGGTTTGCAAGATAATAAAGAGCGCGCAAATAAAAAGTAGGGGCTGTTTAGATAAAGAAACAATAAAGTTAGTATAGCGAGTGTGGAAAAGTGGTGGTAGGAGTTGCGAAATTGTCCCTAAGCAATTGCCTACTTTACTAGACCAATAGCAAGTTTTATGTGAGAGAGGCCACTGCTAGCATGTCATCCCTGACTTGGAATTTTATGCACTTATGATTGGAACTATTAGCAAGCGTCCGCAACTACTAATGTTCATTAAGGTAAAACCCAACCATAGCATTAAGATATATTGGCCCCCCTTCAATCCCGTATGCATCAATTTCTATGCTAGGTTGTAGCTTCTGTCACTCTTGCCCTCCAATACATAGTCCTATCAACATACAACTAACCCTATGGTGTGATCCATGCGCACGCTCATATGATGGGCACCAAAGGACAACAACATAACCACAAGCAAATTAAACCAATCATAGTAATTCACCATCACCGATAGGACAACGAAAATCTACTCAGACATCATAGGATGGCAACACATCATTGGATAATAATATGAAGCATAAAGCACCTTGTTCAAGTAGAGGGTACAGCGGGTTGCAGGAGAGTGAACCGCTGTAGATAGATGGGGGAAGGTGATGGAGACATTGGTGAAGATGATGGAGGTGTTGGTGTAGATCGCGGTGATGATGATGGCCCCGGCGGTGTTCCGGCGCCACCGGAGAGAAGGGGAGATAGCCCCCTCCTTCTTCTTCTTCCTTGACCTTCTCCCTAGATGGGAGAAGGGTTTCCCCTATGGTCCTTGATCTCCATGGCATGGGAGGCGCTAGAGCCCCTTTGAGATTGGATCTGTCTCTCTGTCTCTCTCTGTTTCCCCGTTCTCTGATTCTGCCCTTTAACCGTTTCTTATATATCCGGAGATCCGTAACTCCGATTGGATTGAAACCTTAGCTCCGATTTTTTTCCCGAAAATTAGCTTTCTTGCGGCCGAAGAAGAGCAGTAACCGCCTTACAGGGGGCCCATGAGGGTCAGGGGCGCCCCCCTGCCTCATGGCTCCCTCGGGCAACGTCTCGCATTGATTTTCTTCCCATATTTCACATATATTCCAAAAATATTCTCCGTCCGTTTTTATCCCGTTTGGACTCCGTTTGATATGGATTTTCTGCAAAACAAAAATATGCAACAAATAGGAACTAGCACTGGGCACTGGTTCAATATGTTAATCCCAAAAAATAGTATAAGAAGTTGCCAAAAGTATATGAAATTTGTAGAATATTGGCATGGAACAATCAAAAATTATAGATACGATGGAGACGTATCAGCATCCCCAAGCTTAATTCCTGCTCGTCCTCGAGAAGGTAAATGATAAAAAAGATAATTTTTGATGTGGAATGCTACCTAGCATAATCTTGATCATGTAATCTAATCATGGCATGAATATTAAGACACGAGTGATTCAAAACAATAGTCTATCATTTGACATTAAGACAATAATACTTCAAGCATACTAACCAAGCAATTATGTATTATCAAAATAACATGGCCAAAGAAAGCTCATCCCTACAAAATCATATATTCTGGCTATGCTCCATTTCACCACACAAAGCATTCAAATCATGCACAACCCCGATGACAAGCCGAGCAATTGGTTCATACTTTTTAACACGCTTCAGCCTTTTCAACCCTCACGCAATACATGAGCGCAAGCCATGAACATAGCACTATAGGTGGAATATAATATGATGATGGAGGTTGTGTGGAGAAGACAAAAAGGAAGAAAGTCTCACATCGATGCGGCTAATCAACAGGCTATGGAGATGCCCATCAATTGATGTCAATGCGAGGAGTAGGGATTGCCATGCAACGGATACACTAGAGCTATAAGTGTATGAAAGCTCAAACTAAAACTAAGTGGGGGTGCATCCAACTTGCTTGCTCATGAAGACTCTCTATATGAAGAACATGGTGCTACTCTGAAGCACAAGTGTGGTAAAAGGATAGTAACATTGTCCCTTCTCTCTTTTTCTCTCATTTTTTTGGGCCTCCCTTTTTTGGCCTTTCTTTTTTTTCTTTTTCCCCTTTTTTTTATTTTTTTTATTTTTTCGTCCGGAGTCTCATCCCGACTTGTGGGCGAATCATAGTCTCCATCATCCTTTCCTCACTCGGACAATGCTCTAATAATGATGATCATCACACTTTTATTTACTTACAACTCAATATTACAACTCGATGCTAGAACAAAGGTATGACTCTATATGAATGCCTTCGGCGGTGTACCGGGATGTGCAATGATCTAGCGTAGCAATGACATAAAAAACAAACAAGCCATGAAAACATCATGCTAGCTATCTTGCGATCATGCAAAGCAATATGACAATAAATGCTCAAGTCATGTATATGATGATGATGGAAGTTGCATGGCAATATATCTCAGAATGGCTATGGAAATGCCATGATAGGTAGGTATGGTGGCTTTTTTGAGGAAGATATAAGGAGGTTTATGTGTGATAGAGCGTATCATATCACAGGGTTTGGATGCACCGGCGAAGTTTGCAACAACTCTCAAGGTGAGAAAGGGCAATGCATGGTACCGAAGAGGCTAGCAATGATGGAAGGGTGAGAGTGCGTATAATCCATGGACTCACATTAGTCATAAAGAACTCATATACTTATTTAAAAAGTTTATTAGCCCTCGAAGCAAAGTACTACTACGCATGCTCCTAGGGGGATAGATTGGTAGGAAGAGACCATCGCTCGTCCCTGACCGCCACTCATAAGGAAGACAATCAATAAATACCTCATGCTCCAACTTCGTTACATAACGGTTCACCATACGTGCATGCTACATGACTTGCAAACCTCAACACAAGTATTTCTCAATTTCATAATTACTCAACTAGCATGACTCTAATATCACCACCTTTTATATTGCAAAACTATTGCAAGGAATCAAACATATCATATTCAGTGATCTATAAGTTTTATGTAGGATTTTATGACTAACCATGTGAATGACCAATTCCTGTCAACTCTCTAAATAGATATAAGTGAAGCAAGAGAGTTTAATTCTTTGTAAAAACAAGATATGCCCACGCTCTAACAAATATAAGTGAAGCAAAAGAGCATTCTACAAATGGCGGTTTTCTATATGAAGAGAAACAGGTAATCCAAACTTCAAATGATATAAGCGAAGCACATGAAGCATTCTATAAAGCCATACTCAAAAGATATAAGTGAAGTGCAATGAGAATTCTATAAATAAACCAAGGACTATCTCATACCAGCATGGTGCATAAAAGAGTGGTGAAAACTAAATTCAAAAGACGCTCCAAGATTGCACATATCGCATGAACGAAACGAATCCGAAAACATACTGATACTTGTTGAAGAAAGATGGGATGCCTTCCGGGGCACCCCCAAGCTTAGACGCTTGAGTCTCCTTGAATATTTACTTGGGGTTCCTTGGGCATCCCCAAGCTTGAGCTCTTGTCTCTCCTCCTTATCCTCATATCGAGACCTCCTCGATCTTCGAACACTTCATCCACACAAAACTTCAACAGAAAACTCGGTAAGATCCGTTAGTATAATAAAGCAAATCACTACTCTAAGTACTGTTGCAAACCAATTCATATTTTGTTTTTGCATTATATCCACTGTAATATAACTTTTCCATGGCTTAATCCACTGATATAAATTGATAGTTTCATCAAAACAAGCAAACTATGCATCAAAAACAGAATCTGTCTTAAACAGGACAGTCTGTAGTAATCTGAACATTCACCATACTTATGGTACTCCAAAAATTCTACAAAAATTATGAAAAATAAAAAAAAATTGTATAGAAAGACAGCGCAAAAAGTTTCAGAACCGTTTGACGTTCCAGTAAAAAATGTAAAATCACGCACTACATCCAAAGTTTCTGTCCTGCACCGCACAAACCAACAAGTAATCTAAAACATCCTAAAGGCAAACCTTGGCACATTATTTTTATTTTTAAACTTTATAAAAGCACACAACAGAAATAAATGACTCTCTAAAACTTCCAGGTTGTCTCCCTGGCAGCTCTTTCTTTAAGGCCATTAAGCTAGGCATATAGTGCTCAAATAATGGATCCACCCGGATCCCAAGGTATATCAAAGCCAATTTTAATTAACAATGATTGTAGTTTAGTAGTGAGCACAAAGTAACATGTGTCATGTAGTTACGAAGTCTAACTCTCTTCCTATGCATCGGCATGTCATAAAAGAACAATTCATGCACACAAAGTAAAGGCCAATGCGTAGTATAAATAGTTTCTTGCAATTTTTCGTGTTGGAAACATAAAGAGGCGGAGAAGTAGTTCCTCTCTCATAATAATTTCAAGTAGGAGCAACAAGAACATGCATATTATATCTATCAAAGTCATCATGTGTAATAGTAAAACTCAACCCATCAATATAATCCTTAATAAGGGTAAACTTCTCTGACATAGTGTAGTTCGGAGAATTCAAAAAGATAATAGGACTATCATGCGTGGGTGCAATAGCAACAATTTCATGTTTAACATAAGGATCTATAGCAAGTTCATCTCCATAAGCATAATTCATATTGGCATCTTGGCCACAAGCATATCAAGCATCATCAAAAAGGGATATTTCAAGAGAACCAACGGGATCATAACAATCATCATAGCATTCATCATTCGGTAAGCACGAAGGAAAATTAAACAATGTATGAGTTGAAGAGTTAATCTCATTAGAATGTGGGCAAGGGTGATCAATACGCTCTTCCTCCTTTTGTTCTTCGCTCTCCTCCTCATCTTTTTCATCCAATGAGCTCACAGTTTCATCAATTTCTTCTTCCATAGACTCCTGCAAAATATTAGTCTCTTCTTGGACAGCGGAGGAGTCCTCAATATATGGTTTAACATAGGCATTAGAAGCATAATTATCATAACAATATTTAAGTATGGCAAAATTTTCAGATTTGTGAAGAGTAGCATCATACTTTCCAATCATAGAAGCAATTTCATAAGCACCCTTAAAAGCAACAAATTCTTCAATTTGTTGAACATCGTAGTAATTATAAACATCCTTAGCATATGAAGATACGATTCCATTATCACTAAACTTACATTGGTAGGGAAGGTGTTTCTTAGGGTCTTCAGAACAACAAGTAAAATCATAAATTTCACATAAATTCCAAGAATAGCATTGCAAACGATGAACTTGATCCAATAAAAGTTTCCCTTTTTGAGATAAGCGGTGTCGCACATAACAAGCATGCTCATCTAAAGATTTACCCTCAACTAAGCTAGTTGGGGTTTCAGCACAAGCACATAGGGATCAAAGATGATCCAGGTAAAAAGCTTCAGGAGTGTGATAGATTTTGAGTGGTTCTTCAACCATTGGTGTAGCAGGTACAACTAATTTTTTTGGTATTTTGCGTTTCCTACCCATAAATAAAGATAGAAAACAACTTAGAACAACAAATAAAATTACTTAGTGATAAAGCAAACAAGCACACACGAGAATACTCACCCCACGCTATTGCTCCCCGACAACGGCGCCATAAAAAGGTCTTGATAACCCACAAGTATAGGGGATCAATTGTAGCCTCTTTCGATAAGTAAGAGTGTCGAACCAAACGAGGAGCTAAAGGTAGAACAAATATTCCCTCAAGTTCTATCGACCAGCGATACAACTCTACACACGCTTAACGTTTGCTCTGCCTAGAACAAGTATGAAACTAGAAGTACTTTGTAGGTGTTTTTGGGTAGGTTTGCAAGATAATAAAGAGCGCGTAAATAAAAAGTAGGGGCTGTTTAGATAAAGAAACAATAAAGTTAGTATAGAAAGTGTGGAAAAGGGGTGGTAGGAGTTGCGAAATTGTCCCTAAGCAATTGACTACTTTACTAGACCGATAGCAAGTTTTATGTGGGAGAGGCCACTGCTAGCATGTCATCCCTGACTTGGAATTCTATGCACTTATGATTGGAACTATTAGCAAGCGTCCGCAACTACTAACGTTCATTAAGGTAAAACCCAACCATAGCATTAAGATATATTGGTCCCCCTTCAATCCCGTATGCATCAATTTCTATGCTAGGTTGAAGCTTCTGTCAGTCTTGCCCTCCAATACATAGTCCTATCAACATACAACTATCCCTATGGTGTGATCCACGTGTGTGCTCATATGATGGGCACCAAAGGACAGCAACATAACCACAAGCAAATTAAACCAATCATAGTAATTCACCAATCACCGATAGGACAACGAAAATCTACTCAGACATCATAGGATGGCAACACATCATTGGATAATAATATGATGCATAAAGCGCCATGTTCAAGTAGAGGGTACAGTGGGTTGCGGGAGAGTGGACCACCGTAGATAGATGGGGGAAGGTGATGGAGATGTTGGTGAAGATGATGGAGGTGTTGGTGTAGATCGCGGTGATGATGATGGCCCCGGCGGCGTTCCGGCGCCACCGGGAGAGAGGGGGAGAGAGCCCCCTCCTTCTTCTTCTTCCTTGACCTTCTCCCTAGATAGGAGAAGGCTTTCTCCTCTGGTCCTTTATCTCCATGGCATGGGAGGGGCGAGAGCCCCTTCGAGATTGGATCTGTCTCTCTGTCTCTCTCTATTTTTGCGTTCTCTGATTCTGCTCTTTCACCGTTTCTTATATATCCGGAGATCCCTAACTCCGATTGGATTGAAACCTTTGCTCCGATTTTTTCCCGAAAATTAGCTTTCTTGCGGACGAAGAACAGCAGTAACCGCCTTACGGGGGGCCCACGAGGCTCAGGGGCGCGCCCCCTGCCTCATGGCTCCCTCGGGCAACGTCTCGCATTGATTTTCTTCCCATATTTCACATATATTACAAAAATATTCTCTGTCCGTTTTTATCCCGTTTCGACTCCGTTTCATATGGATTTTCTGCGAAACAAAAAACATGCAACAAACAGGAACTGGCACTGGGCACTAGATCAATATGTTAGTCCCAAAAAATAGTATAAAAAGTTGCCAAAAGTATATGAAAGTTGTAGAATATTGGCATGGAACAATCAAAAATTATAGATACGACTGAGACGTATCAAGGCCGAGGTGGAGCGCCTCGGGGCGGAGGCCTCCTGGGTCGTGGAGGCCCAGCAGGCCCTTGCCGAGGCGGACCAGCAGTGCAGCAAGCTGGCCGACGACAAGGGGTAGCTCCAGGCCGAGGTGGAGTGCCTGGAGGCGCTGGTGGCCACAGCGGAGGAGACCTGGCAGGGGGAGACCCGGCTCCATGAGGAGGCCGAGAAGGCGGCCGAGGATAAGGACGCCGAGCTAAAGGCAGCCCTTGCCAAGGTCTCGGACCTGGAGAAGGCGCTGGAGTAGCGTGACCGCACCATCGCCCAGGAGCGGCGTGGTACGTTGCTCGAAGCGCATCACCTAGAAAGAGTCCATCTCCAGTAAGTGCTTTTCTTTGGTTTTGTTGTTGTTGCCGGGTTGGGACTCCGACCTTTCTTCCTTAGTAGTTTTCTTATGACTTGCTTTTCTTCTTGACAGGGACCTTCCCAGAGACGCTCCCGCTAGCCCGCAAGGAATCGTGGGTTCCGGGACCGACCTGAATGTGGCCTAGACCTTCCCAGAGATTGTGACCACCGCCCAGGCCCGCCCGCGGGTCCTGGGCGACCAGATGGTGCGGCTTTCTCAGGCTAGTGCGACGATGACGGTGGCCCTCTGGCCGGGTTCCGTTGCGCCAGGCTGCTTCACGCGGCTGGCGTGGTGGTTGGAGGCGGGCCTGGACCGTCTTCACGAGTGGTGGGTTTCCGCTGCTCGCACCGGCGCCGAGATGGCGATTCGGTTCGTGGTGTCATGGCATCCGGACTTGGCGTTGGATGCGTTGATGGGCCAGCGAGCCAGCTCGGAGAGCCAGCTGCAGGTGGATGGATCGCCACCCGGGCCAGCTACATCGCTAGGTTCGCCTTCCATGACGAGTTCCAGCCGGAGCGGGCGGAGGATGGCAGAGTTGTGCCCGCTGAGGACTACGGCCTTCTTCTGGATGACCCTGAGGGCAGCTCTGAGGAGACGGGTGTCTACCGCAATGGGGACGCCGAGGAGGAGGATACCGGCACCTCTGCGGACCCGTCGGCTGCACGCTTTGGTGGAGGCGATGCCTGATTTCTTTTAACTTGTAGAAAATTTCTGATAGGTAGCAGGTCCACCCACCCACTGGGGGTTGACTGGGTGTAATGAATTCTGGCCTTGGGCCTGTTAAAATTTATGATGTATGAGCTGTGTGAATGTTTGCGCCTTTGCTTCTCGTCTTTGGAGTTGTTTTCTTGCGACTGCCTCCCTTTGGGTTTCACCCCCGCGGCCAGGGCTCTAGTCTGTGATAAGGGGTTCGGCCTTTGAGAGGGACGCGCAGTACTTGGGCTTTTGAAATGTTGGGCGTGAGCGAAACACCAACTGGGCCGGCTGGCAGCAATCCGGCGGGCCGGGTTGGCGAACAGCCGGTCGTGTGGTAATTTAAAGCAGTGCGGCCGGGTCGACCGATCCGGCGATATGCAGAAACTTCGTAGATGCCTGCGCTTTTGCTTTTCGTTTTTAGGGCCATTTTCTTGTAACTCTCCCTCTTTGGGCCTCCCCCCCCACGGGTCTGACGGCCAAGGCTTTGGTCCGTGACAAGGGGTTCGGCTTTTGAAAGGAGCGTTCAATACTTAGTCTTTCAAAATGCTAAGCGCAAGCGAAACACCCACTGGGCTGGCTGGCGGCCATCCGGCGGGCCGGGTTGGCGAGCAGCCGGTCGTGCGGTAACTTAAAGCGGCGGGACCGGGTTGGATGACCCGACGGTTCTTGACTTAGTGTTCGTGGCGCACTGGTGCTTTTGTTCTCATGCGCTTGCTAGCCCGCAGTCAAATCCAGATCTTCAGCTTAGGGCGACTCGAGAAGCTATGGCGATCCGACGCATTGAGAACCGCTAAGAAAAAACGGCGAGGGGCCAAGCCGTCCAGCCCCCGAGCCCCCGGGTTGAGCGAATTGACCCGGTGGCCGGGTTCGGCTTAAGTTTTTAAAGTGGTGCACAAATGTAGAGACACAATAGCTTAGTCGCAAAAGGGGCAGCCCCCGAGCATCGTTCGAGGACCCCATAGTTTTGAGATGATTACAAAAGATGGTGATACATACGTGTCCACAGCTAACTGTAAAACGGGCGGAGTAGCTCCGCGTTCCATGGCCGGGTTGTTTCTTCGCCGGCTGTGTCTCTCTTGCGCTTGTTCGACTTGCGGGCGTCGATGATGTAGTAGGCATTGCGGTCGCATAGGGCCTTGCTGACGATGAAGGGGCCCTCCCATGGTGAGGACAGCTTGTGCTGGCCATTCTGCTGCTGGACGAGTCGGAGGACGAGGTCTCCCTCTCGAAAAGCGAGGGGCTTGATTTTCTTGCTGTGGTAGTGCCTCAGACCTTGCTGGTAGATGGCTGAGCGACTGAGTGCTAGAAGATGTGCTTCTTCAAGCAAGTCGACGCCATCTTCACGGGCTTCTTTTGCTTCGGCTTCCGTGTACATCGTGACGCGCGGTGAGTCGAACTCGACGTCGGTCGGGATGACGGCTTCTACTCCGTAGACGAGGAAGAACGGGATGAACCCGGTCGACCGGTTAGGCGTGGTGCGGAGACTCCAGAGAATAGTCGGCACTCATCGAGCCAGCTATCGGGGGAACGTACGAGTGGCTCGACGAGCCGCGGCTTGATGCTGGATAGGATGAGGCCGTCGGCCCGCTCTACCTGGCCGTTGGACTGCGGATGTGCAACGGAGGCCAGGTCGAGGCGGATGCCGGAGACGAAGCAGTACTGCACGAGTGCGCCCTTGACGAAGTTGGTGCCATTGTCCGTGATGATGCTGTTCGGCATGCCGTAGCGCACTGCAATGTCCTTGATAAATCGAACGGCCGTTGGACCATCCAACTTCTTGATCGGCCTTGCCTAGATCCACTTGGTGAATTTGTCCACCGCCACCAGCAAGTGCGTCATGCCGCCTCGAGCAGTCTTGAAGGGTCCCACCATGTCGAGTCCCCAGACCGCGAAGGGCCAGGCGATCGGGATGGTCCGGAGTGTCGACGCCAGCTGGTGGCTGCGCTTGCTGAAGCGTTGGCATCCCTCGCACTTGAGGACGAGCGACTCAGCATCTTCGAGGGCCGTGGGCCATTAGAAACCATGGCGGAAAGCCTTGGCCACCAGGGACCGTGAGGCGGCGTTGTGCCCGGACTCGCCCTGGTGTATGTCGAGGAGGATCTCAATGCCCTTGTCCTGTTCGACGCAGCGCTAGAACACGCCGGTGGAGCTGCGCTTGACGAGCTTGTTGTTGATGATGTTGTAGGCGGACGCTCGGTGCTATACTTGCCGAGCTTCGGTCTCGTCCATGGGGAGGACTCCGTTTTCCAGGAACTCTGAAATGGGCAGGGCCCAGGATGGTACCGCGACCCCGGTGAGGACGGCCATCGTGACATGTTCTAGGGTGGCAGCCCCCGAGCCGGGTTCAGCGGCCCCAGGGCCGGGTTGGGGTGTGGCCAGGTTGGCTGGAGCAGTCCCCGGGCCGGGTTGAGGCACGGCCGGGTCGGTCAGAGCAGTCCCCGGGCCGGGTTGAGGTGCGGCCAGGTTGGTCGGAGCAGTCCCCGGGCCGGGTTGAGGTGCGGCCGGGTCGGTCGGAGCAGTCCCCGGGCCGGGTTGAGGTGCGGCCGGTCATCTGGGGCATGGATGGACTCGGAGTCTAGAGACGGCTTGACGGACGGCTTGTGCAGGTGCTCGAGAGAGACGTCGGACGGAATGGACTGCTGGGACGAGGCAATTTTGGCGAGCGTGTCGGCCGCTTCATTCTCCGCGCGCGGGTCGTGGAGGAACTCACAGCCCTCAAAAAATCCGGACAGCTTATGGACGAGGAAACGGTAGCTCGCCATGTTGGAGTCATGGGCGTCCCACTCGCTGGAGCACTGCTGGACTACCAGGTCCGAGTCGCCGAAGCACAGGATTCGCCGGATGCCGAGTTCCTTGGTAAGCCGGAGGCCGTGCACAAGGGCTTCGTACTCAACGATGTTGTTGGAGGCGGCGAAGTGGATCTATAGTGCATACTTGAGCCGGACGCCCTTGGGGGAGGACAAGACGATGTCAGCCCCCAGGCCGAGTCGCATCTTCGAGCCGTCGAAGTGCATGCGCCAGTGCGTCGAGTCCAGCGGCGGCGGCATGTACTGGGTCTCAGTCCAGTCGACGAGGAAGTTGGCCAAAGCCTGGGACTTGATCGTGGTGCGGGGCTCGTAGAAGATGGTGTGGCCGGCTAGCTCGAGCGCCCACTTGGTGACCCGGCCAGAGGCATCCCGGCACCCGATGATCTCGCCGAGAGGGGCTGTGCTGACCACGGTGACAACATGCTCTTGGAAGTATTGCTTCAGCTTCTTGGCGGTGAAGTACACGCCGTAACACATCTTCTGGTAGTGCGGGTAGTTTTGCTTTGAGGTGGAGAGCACCTCACTCAGGTAGTAGACGTTTAGGGTTTGGGGTTTAGGGTTTAGGGTGAGGACGGCCATCGCGACATGTTCTAGGGTGGCAGCCCCCGAGCCGGGTTCAGCGGCCCCAGGGCCGGGTTGGGGTGTGGCCAGGCTGGCTGGAGCAGTTACCGGGCCGGGTTGAGGCACGGCCGGGTCGGTCAGAGCAGTCCCCGGGCCGGGTTGAGGCGCGGCCAGGTTGGTCGAAGCAGTCCCCGGGCCGGGTTGAGGTGCGGCCGGGTCGGTCGGAGCAGTCCCCGGGCCGGGTTGAGGTGCGGCCGGTCATCTGGGGCATGGATGGACTCGGAGTCCAGAGACGGCTTGGCGGACGGCTTGTGCAGGTGCTCGAGAGAGACGTCGGACGGAATGGACTGCTGGGACGAGGCGATTTTGGCGAGCGTGTCGGCCGCTTCATTCTCCGCGCGCGGGTCGTGGAGGAACTCACAGCCCTCAAAAAATCCGGACAGCTTATGGACGAGGAAACGGTAGCTCGCCATGTTGGAGTCGTGGGCGTCCCACTCGCCGGAGCACTGCTGGACTACCAGGTCCGAGTCGCCGAAGCACAGGATTCGCCGGATGCCGAGTTCCTTGGCAAGCCGGAGGCCGTGCACAAGGGCTTCGTACTCAACGATGTTGTTGGAGGCGGCGAAGTGGATCTATAGTGCATACTTGAGCCGGACGCCCTTGGGGGAGGACAACATGATGTCGGCCCCCAGGCCGAGTCGCATCTTCGAGCCGTCGAAGTGCATGCGCCAGTGCGTCGAGTCCAGCGGCGGCGGCATGTACTGGGTCTCAGTCCAGTCGACGAGGAAGTCGGCCAAAGCCTGGGACTTGATCATGGTGCGGGGCTCGTAGAAGATGGTGTGGCCGGCTAGCTCGAGCGCCCACTTGGTGACCCGGCCAGAGGCATCCCGGCACCCGATGATCTCGCCGAGAGGGGCTGTGCTGACCACGGTGACAACATGCTCTTGGAAGTATTGCTTCAGCTTCTTGGCGGTGAAGTACACGCCGTAACACATCTTCTGGTAGTGCGGGTAGTTTTGCTTTGAGGTGGAGAGCACCTCACTCAGGTAGTAGAAGGGACGCTGGATGGCTTGAACCTTGTCCTTCTCTGGTTGCTCGACGACCATCACCGTGCTGACCGACCGCGAGGTCCCGGCGACATAGAGCAACAACGGCTCCTTCTCGGCCGGGGCGGCCAGGACAAGTGTTGTGGAGAGCATGCGTTTGAGATCCCGGAAAGCTTCGTGCGCCTGGTCGTTCCACTCGAATGGTGTTGTCTTCTTCATTAGCTGATACAGGGGCAAGGCCCTCTCCCCAGCCGGCTGAGAAACCGGCTGACCGAGGCCAAGCAGCCAGTGAACTTCTGGACATCGCGCAGCCGAGCCGGCTTGCCCATGTGCTCGATGGCCTTGATCTTCTCCGGGTTCGCCTCAATGACGCGCTCCGAGACGAGGAAGTCGAGTAGCTTTCCGGCCGGGCCGCCGAAAATGGATTTTCCGGGTTGAGCTTGACCTTGTATTCGCGCAAGCTGCCAAAGATTTCCTTCAAATCATCGAGGAGCGTGAGGTGCTGCTTGGTCTTCACCATGATGTCGTCCACGTAGACGTGGATGTTGCGGCCGAGTTGCGGCAGCAAGCATTTCTGCATGCAGCGCTGGAAGGTAGCGCCGGTGTTCTTCAAGCCGAATGACATGGTGATGTTGTAATACGCCCCAAAAGGCGTGATGAAGGACGTCTTCAAGGCATCGGCCGGGTCCAGCTTGATCTGATGATAGCCGGAGTAAGCATCCAGGAAGGACAGGAGCTCGCACCCGGCGGTGGAGTCGATGACTTGGTCGATCCGCGGGAGGGCGAATGGGTCTTTGGGGCAGGCCTTGCTCAGGTTGGTGTAATCGATACACATGCACCAGGTCTTGTCCTTCTTCAGGACGAGGACTGGGTTGGCCAGCCACTCGGGGTGAAATACTTCCATGATGAAGCCGGCCGCCAAGAGCTTGGCGACCTCATCACCGATGGTCCTTCTCTTCTCTTCGGAAAAGCGTCGCAGGGGTTGACGGACAGGCTTGGCGTCCTTGCGGACGTGGAGTTTGTGCTCGGCGTACTTCCTCGGGATACTCGGCATGTCCTTGGGGGTCCATGCAAAAATATCCCGATTCTCACGGAGGAAGTCGACGAGCTCGCCTTCCTATTTGCTGTCGAGGCGGGTGCCCACGACAATGTATTTGCTGCAGCTGGGATCCTCCGGCTTCAGCTTTACCTTCTTGGTCTCTTTGGAGGGCTTGAACGCGGCCTCATCGGCCAGCTCCTCGGTCGGGATCTGGGTGGCCAATGCCTCCTGAGCCAAGGCGACGATCTGGTCGAGTTGGCGCCGCTCCTCGGCTACGACCGGCAACTCAGGTAGCTTGGCACCGTCTCGTGCACAGTCCATGGACTTGCAGTAGTCGCCGGTGATGGTGATGAGGCCCTTTGGACTCGATAGCTTCATCCTCAGGTAGGCGTAGTGGGGGACCGCCATGAACTTGGCGAGTGCGGGCCTGCCCAGCAGCGCGTGGTACGCGCTGGACAGGTCCACCACCTCGAACCAAATCGGCTCACGTCGGAAGTGGCTACTGTTGTCGAACAGGACGTCGAGCCGGATCCAGCCGATCGGGGAGCAGAAGAGGCCGGGAACGATGCCGTGGAAGATCGTCTGGGTTGGTTCCAGGTCCTTGGCCTCGAGGCCGAGCTTGGTCATGGTGCCGCGGTAGAGAATGTTGATGCTGCTGTCGTCGTCGACGAGAACCTGGGAGAGCTTGCACGTGCGTCGGGGCACGACAATGGTGGGGTCGAGTACGAGAGCGTAACCACCCGGGTTCGGCATGACGGCCAGGTGGTCTTCCCGGGTCCAGGTGACCGAGTGCTCTGACCAATGCATGTACTCCGTCTTGGCTGGGACGACGGTGCTCACCTCATGCCGAAGGAGGCGCTCGCTGCACTTGTCGTCGCCGAGGCTTGTGAGGACGACGTAGGTCGCGTTCTGGGCCGGGCAGGGGTCATCATGTATCGCGCCGGCGGCCAGAGGTGGTGGCGGAGGCGGCTGGCCTACTCCCGGAGCCGGAGGCGGTGGGATGTCTCCCCTAGCGATGCGCTTGGTGATGGCCGACTATTGAAGCGTGTGCGTAGACAGCCTCGCGCCGCTGTGGTGCTTGCAGGGAGCATCGAGCATCTCCTCGAAACTCATGGCGGGCTGCCATGCCATTTTGCCGGTGTTCCGTCGTTTGGCGGCCGGGACGGCCGCAGGCGCCTGCTCGGCGGTCGCGACGAGTCGGTTGTCATAGCGCTGAGCCGTTTGAACGGCTTTGCGCTTGTTGTTCTGCTGGTTGTGCTGCTGCTGGCTTCCCTCACCGGCTGGCTTCGGAGGCGGCACCGGCTCTGCCTTGCCGGCTTCGTCCAGCGCCACCTAGATCTTCATGTCAGAGTTGGCGTTGGCCTACTTGTCCGCCGTTACCATGAGCACAGCCATAGTGGCCGGTTCGGAGCGCAAGAGCTTGTGTTTGAGGAGGGTGCCGACTCGGCACCCGTTGACGAAGTACTGGATGGCTTGAACTTCGTGGATGCCCTCGTAGTTGTTCCGGAGCTCGGTCCAGCTTGCGAGGTACTTGAGGCCGGTTTTTGCCGGCCCCTACACGCACATGGCGAGCTGACTCGGGCGGCCGGGTCACTTGTAGGTGCCGATGAAGTTGCGCACGAAAGCCTGCTCCAAGTCGACCCACGTGTTGATGCTATCGGCCGGCAGGCTGTTCAACAAGGTGCGGGCCAACCCTTGGAGCATGAGAGGCACGTAGCGCACGGCGAGGCGGTGGTTGCCGCCGGCGATGCCGATGGCGGCGGTGTAGTCGGTGAGCCAGTCCTCCGGCTTCATAGTGCCGTTGTACTTGGGGGTGTCGGGGGGAGCGTAAATCCTTTGGTGAAGGGCTCGCCCCGGATGCGTGGCCCGAAGCACGCCGGTCCGATGGGGCCGGTATCCTCCAGCTCCTGGGAGAGGGTGAGTTGGTCGAGGCGGTGACGAGCGTCGGTGTTGTCGATGTCGCGTGGGCCCAGCCGGTCAGTGACCGCGCCGCGGGGGGGCGGGTCGCCTGCAGCCGGACGTTGGCCGGGTTGGAGTAGGGGATTGAGGCAGCGCCGGGCCTTGGAGGCCGGCTCGTCCGCCAAGCCGCCAGCGGCCGTCAGGGTGGGGTTGCGCCGGGTCCGGGTGTGGCCGGAGTGCGCCTCGCCGGGTGGCGAAGACGCCGTGTGCTAGAAATCGCCAGGTCCAGCTACACGAGCGGAGCCGGATCCGACCGGCTTAGCGAGTTGGTTGAGGCAGTCCTACTGCACGTTAGCCGCAGCGAGGAGGCTGTTCACCCTCTTGAGGCGATCCTGCAGCTCTTCATCCGCGAGCTGATCCATGCCGGGCGCGGGTGCCTGGCGGCGTGCGTCTTCTTCGCGGGAGTCTCGTAGATAGGAGGGAGGGCGCCGAAAGCACGCCCGATTGCGCCACCCCGGGCTCGCACGTCGGCGACCTGGCTTGGCTCGGGGGCGGCAAGCATGAAGCCGTAGGCGGCGTTGCGCTCCAGCTGGGTGGAGTCGAGGCGACGCTGCATGGCGGCGAGCGTCTTGGTGAGGTCCAGCAGGCGCTGGCGATCGTTGTTGAGGCTAGTCTGGACCTCGGTGATGTTGGAGGCGTCGATGTCCGTGCCTATGGGAACGCGAAGGCTCTGTATTGTGGCGCGCAGCGGGTTGTGCGAGCCGGCCCTATCCGCCGCGGCCTTAGCTTCGGCGGCCTTCCTTGCCGCACTCGACGATGAGGAGGCGTCGATGTCGGTGACGAAAACCTCCACGCAGAGGTCCATCGCGCCGGTGGGAGCGCCGTCGTTGATGAGAGCGGAGAGTCGGTAAAGCTAAGTACCTCGCGGGCATACTCGTCATTCGTAGACGCTTCGGAGATGCGCATCGTGGCGAAGGAGGCGGCGAGCATGTCGATGACGTTGTCCGCCAGCGCGACGGGCTCGTTGGAGTCGGAGAAGATCCCCGTCTGAAGCATGCTCCTGGCCAGGACCTCAAGCTGCCCCAAGGTGGGCGCCAACTATCGTGGTGGGCACACGACAGATGCCAAGGGATGGCTAAAGATAGGAGGAGGCTCGAGGGCACTGGTGGGCTCTAGAGGAGAGGTTGGCATGAGCGAGCGCGGGACGCAAGACATACCCAGGTTCGGGGCTCTCCGGAGAGATAACATCCCTAGTCCTGCTGAGTGTGGTTTATATGTAACAGTACAGAGCTGCTCCTAGAGCTATAGGGAGGAAGAAGGAGGTCCGGCCAAGGCTTAGGCTGCTCCCTCTCCTCGGGTGTCGCTTGCTAGGCATGCGTGGTCGACTGTGTGAATGAAGTGGTTTGCCCGTATGCATGGGGCCTCCTAGGGTTTTATAGGTCAACCCCCCAGGGGTACAAGGGTAATGTTACAAGGCCGTAGGGCCGGGTTGTAAGTGTCCGGGAACCCAGAGCTGGGACCTGCCGGGTACTAGGGCTCGCCGGGTTCTCCTGGCGCGGGCCCCACGCGCCTAGGGGGCACTGTGTGCCATCTTGTCAATCGTCAGGGCGTGGCCGGGTTGAGTCGGCTACAGGGGCGCTCCATCAGGTCGCCGCTTGTTGGCGTCATAGGTCACGCCGGGGCACTGTTGCCACGCCAGACCTAGTCAGCGGGTAGGCGTAGGGCACTGTGGCCACGCCGGCCCTAGTCAGCGGGTAGGTGGAGGGCATTGTTGCCTCGTCCGGCTGACCAGAGGCATGGGCGGGCTACTGTGGCTTTGATCATTAGCTGGCGGAGACTCGTCCCATCATACGGCTGGGATGGGACGGCTGCTGACCCTTGGCTGAGTTTGGAGAACATGCCAAGGGCGGTGCTGGCTTGATGGAGAAGTCTCGAGCTTGGTCGTTGGGGCCGAGTTGAGGAGTCTGGCCGGGTTAGCCTGCTTGGCCGGGTCGAGCGACCTGGCCGAGTTGAGCAACTCGGCCAAGGTTGGGCCGAGTTGCGGGGTGATGCAGGCCCCATTGTTTTTGAAAAGGATCCGGGTTTCGTCGCCTGCCTGGGGTTCATCGCCCCGATAATGTGCTGTTGTGGTTGCAAATGTTACTATCTTAACGGACTTTGTTATTCTTGATATTCCCAAGGACGATAGTATGTCCATTATTCTTGGAAGACCCTTTTTGAATACTGCAGGGGCTGTTATTGATTGCAACAAAGGCAATGTCACTTTTCATGTTAATGGTAATGAGCATATGGTACACTTTCCGACGAAACAACCTCAAGTCCACAGTATCAATTCTATTGGAAAATTTTCAACAATTACTATTGGAGGTTTTGAATTTCCTTTTCCTACTGTCAAGAAGAAATATGATATTGTTATTGTTGGGGACATGCATATCCCCGATGAGGTAACCTAGTGCTATTCGAAATTTCTCCGGTTTTATGCGATTCGGAATGAGTTTGTTAACAAGACTTGATCAACCTTGTTAATGGATTCCTTTTGATGAGCATGAGATGGATGAAGTTAGAAAGCACAACCTTCTGTACCATATTTTTTACTTTCTGTTATTTATATTAAATAAAGCAAAAATAGTATTTTCTGTCTGTTTTCTGAATTATCCTTGCAATAAAAAATACCTCAAAAATAAAAGTTCTCGAAATGCCCTGAAAATGAAATATGATTTTTCCAGAATATTTAAGAATTATTGGCACTAAGAACACACCAGGGGGCTCCACCATGTGCCCACGAGGGTGGAGGGCGCACCCACCCCCCTGGGCGCCCCCTGCCTTGTGGACCCCACATGGGTCCCCTCCACTTATTCTTGCACCCACACACTTCGTCTTGCTCTAGAAAAAATCACCCACCAGCTCAAACCCGAGTTCTAGCTCATCTTGCTGCCATTTTCGATCTCCTTGCTCAAAGCTCCATTCACAAACCTGCTTCGGGGGATTGTTCTTCGGTATGTGACTCCTCCAATGGTCCAATTAGTTTTTGTTCTAGTACTTTATTCATTGCAAATTTTTGCTACTTAGGTGACCCTGTTCTTGAGCTTGCAAGTCAAATTTATATGGTTCTAAGTAGTTCTAATGCATGATATTGCCTCTAGGCACCTGTGGGAGTAGTTGCTATCAATCTTGTTGAATTTGGTTCACTTTTATTTTAAGTTACTAAAAATTTCAGAAAATTTCAGAAAAAGATGAAGAGATTTTTGAGGGGCTCATCGAGCCGAAGCTCGAAGGATAAGCAAAGTGAAGAGAATAAGAAGCCCAAGTATAATCTCCCTCGTACTGTAGAGGTTCGGCCGTGTGAATGGCCTTGTGACGAGTTCTTAAGAGAAGCAGGGATTTATGAAGATTTTTATTATTTGGCTGAGAATGCAGGCCTCACCGACTTCCTCCATGACCAGCGTGAACTGTATCTCTTACTCATCAATATCTTTGTGCAAAATTTTCATTTCCATGCTAGGAGATCACCACCTTCAGTGGAATTTTATTTATATGATGAGCATAAGGAGATGTCACTTTATGATTTTTGCGGGGTTTGTAGGATACCCTTTGAGGGCAGCACAGAGGAACCACATCGTGATGATGTGGAGGGATTTATTGATGTAATTGTTGTAGGGGAAGCGAGGAAAGTTTCCGATGCAAGAATCACTAGCATACATTTTCCTGTTCTACGTTACTTTGCAATATTTGCTAGTAGATACTTAATTGGTCGCAGGAACTGTGGAAATCTTAGTGCCCCTGATATTGTTATTTTGCACCATGCTTTGTTTCGTGATACTACTTTCAGTTTAGGCGCTATCGTTGCTAAACGGTTAAAGCTGAACCGTAGAAAGCGTCATGTCCTAGGAGGCATCTTCGCCTCACGCCTTACTGCACACTTTAACATACCTATTAGGCATTATGAGAAAGAGGAAAAAGTTGCTGCCCCCTATTTTTCTAGATTATAAGAGTATGGTAGCACATGAGTTTTTTTGTTAAAGATAAGAAGAACTTGCTTAAGTATAAGTTGATATTTGATAAAAGTTATTGTGAAGTTATTACCTTGCCTGCTCCCTCTTTGTTTAACATATTTTCAGGTACATACCTCATTTTGCCGGAGGCCATTCATGCATACCGGAGCCAGACATCAGCTCTGAAGCCGGAACCACCACATGATCCTTACCGTCAGTCTGTATATCAGTGGGATCCGGAGGAGATCGCCAACCAGTGGAATCCAGAGGACACTCCTCCATACACCGGAGAGGGCCACTTTGATCCTTGGGCATAGACCAACTTAGTCCAAAAGCCTAAGCTTGGGGGAGTACGTATTTCTCACCAACATTAAATTCATGTTCACACACTCATGCCAGTTGTCGGTGCTCATATTTTTTCATTGTATCATCCATGCATCTTTTTAAGCTTTCTTCTTGTGCGTTTGAAAAACCTTAAGAAAAGAAAAACAAAAAAATTAGTTGTAGCTTTTAACTAGTTTACTTTCCATGCCTGTAGTGGTAGTAATTAAAAGAAAGCCTAAAAAGATTTCTCGTTCTTCTTTTGCTTGTTGGGAGTTTTCCCGTGTAAATAGTTTTATTTCTTTTCTTTGAGGGTCGGCGGGAGAAGACCATGATGAAAATGTTGAGTGGCTCTCATATGCATTATTGTTGATCTAACAAAGAGCCCATATTACGTTGTCTTCTCCCTTGAATTGAATGCTTGCAGATTCCAGCTTAGTCCAATGCACGTGCACTATTATTATTATCCACACTATTCGGTCATGCAAGTGAAAGGCAATAATGACGATATATGATGAACTGATTGAGCTGAGAAAAGCTGGTATGAACTCGACCTCTCTTGTTTTTGTAAATATGATTAGTCCATCGTTCCTGATTCAGCCTATTATGAATGAACCATGTTTGCAATGACAATTAGAGATTATAGTTGCCCATGCCATGCTTAATTTGCTAGGAGTTTATAATGGTTTACCTTGTGTGCCAACATGATATTAAAATGGTTGTGATGGGGTATGATAGGGTGGTATCCTCCTTTGAATGATTCGAGTGGCTTGACTTGGCACATGTTCACGCATGTAGTTGAAACAGAATCAACATAGCCTCTACGATATTTATGCTCATGGTGAATTATATCCTACTCATGCTTGCATTCGGTGTTGATTAATTTTAATGCAAGCTCATGACTATTGTCGCTCTCTAGCTGGTCGCTTCCCAATCTCTTTCCAGCCTTCACTTGTACTAAGCGGGAAAACTTCTTGTGCATCCAATTCCATAAACCCCAAAGTTATTCCATATGAGTCCACCATACCTTCCTATATATGGTATCTGCCCATCGTTGCAAGTAAATTTGTATGTGCCAAACTCTAAATCTTCAAATAAACATTATGTTTTTTATGCTCGAATAGCTCATGTGTCAACTAGGGTTGTCTGTTGTTGGGGAACATAGTAATTTCAAAAATTTCCTACGCACACACAAGATCATGGTGATGCATAGCAACGAGAGGGGAGAGTGTTGTCTACGTACCCTCGTAGACCGACAGCGGAAGTGTTGACACAACGTAGAGGAAGTAGTCGTACGTCTTCCCGATCCGACCGATCCAAGTACCGAACGTACGGCACCTCCGAGTTCTGCACACGTTCAGCTCGATGATGATCCCCGGACTCCGATCCAGCAAAGTGTCGGGGAAGAGTTCTGTCAGCACGACGGCGTGGTGACGATCTTGATGTTCCACCGTCGCAGGGCTTCGCCTAAGCACCGCTACAATATTATCGAGGAGTATGGTGGAGGGGGGCACCGCACATGGCTAAGAGAACGATCACGAAGATCAACTTGTGTGTCTATGGGGTGCCCCCTGCCCCCGTATATAAAGGAGCAAGGGGGGGTGCGGCCGGCCCTAGGAGGAGGCGCGCAGGAGGAGTCCTACTCCTACCGGGAGTAGGACTCCCCCCCTTTCCCTAGTTGGATTAGGACTTGGGGGGGAAGGAAGAGAGGGGGAAAAGGAAAGGGGGGCGCCGCCCACCCTCCTTGTCCAATTCGGACTTGCAGGGGGGAGGGGCGCGCGGCAGCCCCTAGGCCTCCTCTCCTCTTTCTCCACTAGGCCCATTAAGGCCCATTAGGTTACCGGGGGGGTTCCGGTAACCTCCCGGTACTCCGGTAAAATGCCGTTTTCACTCGGGACACTTCCGATGTCCAAACATAGGCTTCCAATATATCAATCTTTATGTCTCGACCATTTCGAGACTCTTCGTCGTGTCCGTCATCACATCCGGGACTCCGAACGAACTTCGGTACATCAAAATATATAAACTCATAATGAAACTGTCATCGTAACGTTAAGCGTGTGGACCCTACAGGTTCGAGAACAATGTAGACATGACCGAGACATGTCTCCAGTCAATAACCAATAGCGGAACCTGGATGCTCATATAGGCTCCTACATATTCTACAAAGATATTTATCGGTCAGACCGCATAACAACATACGTTGTTCGCTTTGTCATCGGTATGTTACTTGCCCGAGATTCGATCGTCGGTATCTCAATACCTAGTTCAATCTCGTTACCGGCAAGTCTCTTTACTCGTTTTGTAATACATCATCTCGCAACTAACTCACTAGTTGTAATGCTTGCAAGGCTTATGTGATGTGCATTACCGAGAGGGCCCAGAGATACCTCTCCGACAATCGGAGTGACAAATCCTAATCTCGAAATACGCCAACCCAACATGTACCTTTGGAGACACCTGTAGAACTCCTTTATAATCACCCAGTTATGTTGTGATGTTTGGTAGCACACAAAGTGTTCCTCCGAAAAACAGGAGTTGCATAATCTCATAGTCATAGGAACATGTATAAGTCATGAAGAAAGCAATAGCAACATACTAAACGATCGGGTGCTAAGCTAATGGAATGGGTCATGTCAATCACATCAAATAACAACTCTTTTGTTCATGGTTAGGAAACATAACCATCTTCAATTAACGAGCTAGTCAAGTAGAGGCATACTAGTGACACTCTGTTTGTCTATGTATTCACAC
This sequence comes from Triticum monococcum, assembly GCA_034509565.1. NCBI lineage: Eukaryota > Viridiplantae > Streptophyta > Magnoliopsida > Poales > Poaceae > Triticum > Triticum monococcum. Next base: position 431,608,131 of record CM067845.1, read on the forward strand.
ATGTATTATGTTTCCGGTTAATACAATTCTAGTATGAATAATAAACATTTATCATGATATAAGGAAATAAATAATAACTTTATTATTGCCTCTAGGGCATATTTCCTTCAGTCTCCCACTTGCACTAGAGTCAATAATCTAGTTCACATCGCCATGTGATTCAACACTAATAGTTCACATCACCATGTGATTAACACCCATAGTTCACATTGTCATGTGACCTATACCCAAAGGGTTTACTAGAGTCAGTAATCTAGTTCAGATCGTTTATGTGATTAACACCCAAAGAGTACTAAGGTGTGATCATGTTTTGATTGTGAGATAATTTTAGTCAACGGGTCTGTCACATACAGATCCGTAAGTATTTTGCGAATTCTATGTCTACAATGCTCTACACGGAGATACTCTAGCTAATTGCTCCCACTTTCAATATGTATCTAGATCGAGACTTAGAGTCATCCAGATCTGTGTCAAAACTTGCATCGACGTAACCTTTTACGACGAACCTTTTTGTCACCTCCATAATTGAGAAATATTTCCTTATTCCACTAAGGATAATTTTGACCGCTGTCCAGTGATCTACTCTTAGATCACTATTGTACTCCCTTGCTTAACACAGTGTAGGGTATACAATAGATCTGGTACGCAGCATGGCATACTTTATAGAACCTATGGCTGAGGCATAGGGAATGACTTTCATTCTCTTTCTATCTTCTGCCGTGGTCAGGCTTTGAGTCTTACTCAATTTCACACCTTGTAACACGGACAAGAACTCTTTCTTTGACTGTTCCAATTTTGAACTACTTCAAAATATTGTCAAGGTATGTACTCATTGAAAAAAACTTATCAAGTGTCTTGATCTATCTCTATAGATCTTGATGCTTAATATGTAAGCAGCTTCACCGAGGTCTTTCTTTGAAAAACTTCTTTCAAAACACTCCTTTATGCTTTGCAAAATAATTCTACAATATTTCTGATCAACAATATGTCATTCACATATACTTATCAGAAATGCTGTAGTGCTCCCACTCACTTTCTTGTAAATACAGGTGAGGGAGTCCTGGATTAGGGGGTGTTCGGGTAGCTGGACTATACCTTCAGCCGGACTCCTGGACTATGAAGATACAAGATTGAAGACTTCGTCCCGTGTCCGGATGGAACTTTCCTTGGCGTGGAAGGCAAGCTTGGCGATGCGGATATTCAAGATCTCCTACCATTGTAACCGACTCTATGTAACCCTAACCCTATTCGGTGTCTATATAAACCGGAGGGTTGTAGTCCGTAGGACATCAACTCCATAGACAACAATCATACCATAGGCTAGCTTCTAGGGTTTAGCCTCCTTGATCTCGTGGTAGATCTACTCTTGTACTACCCATATCATCAATATTAATCAAGCAGGACGTAGGGTTTTACCTCCATCAAGAGGGCCCGAACCTGGGTAAAACATCGTATTCCCTGCCTCTTGTTACCGTCCGGCCTAGACGCATAGTTCGGGACCCCCTACCCGAGATCCACCGGTTTTGACACCGACATTGGTGCTTTCATTGAGAGTTCCTCTGTGTCGTCGCAATCAGGAAGGATGCCTCCTCCCGTCTTTAAAGACGGCGCTGTTGCTAAGGGAGCCTTGGCTGTCGGCCAAACTCTCCGGCTAGGTGGTTTCCTCATGACCGCTTGTTCGGCTGTTGCGCCAACGGTGACCTCTCGGGTCATCAAAAGCAACCTACACGTCAGCTCGGAGCTCGTCAAGAAGCTAGATCCAATGGAGCTCTCTTCCGTAAACGAGCTCTTGGATCGCATCGCTGCCCTGGGGGTCGCTACGGATTACGACCAGGTTGGGCTTAAACCCGATCTAAGAGAAATTAACTCTCCCCAAGTCACCCACCACATTGCCGTGGTAGAGGCGCAGTGCGGCGACCCTTCATCTATTTTAAGGACTGGCTACGTCCGAATTCCCGACCCCTCCAAGCCGGATACCCGCGGAGGGGAGGATGTAACTCAAGACCTGAGCTTAGGATCAGGCAATGGGCCAGATTCATTGGACAACATCCAAGAATCCGAACTTCAGAGTTCAGAAACTCTACGGCCTCTGAATCTTGGATTGGGTGAGGTTTCAGATTCAACGACACCCGCCCACCCGATCATAAGCGATCTCTCCCAAATCAGGCAGAGGCCCGAGGAAACAGTACATCATTACTATGCCAGATTCCTCCTGGTTATGAACAGGATAAAGGATTGCCGCGAGGGAGACGCAATCTCAATTTTCTGCAGTAATTGCACGGGCGAGGGAATCCTTAACGCCGTAAGTCGTCGTGATATTACACGCTTCGCGGACTTGGCGTCCATAGTACAAAAATACTGTGCGATGGAAAGTGCCTGGAAACCCGAAATAAAATTTTGGGATAATCCGGCCTTGAATAGCAATCCCGTCCGAACTAAGAGGGTGCATCATCATAGGACACCCGGGATAAACACCAAAAAGCCAAAACCCTCTACAGGGCATGGAACCGTACTGGAAAGATGGCTTGATGGACCCTGTAGAATTCACAGTACAGAGGACGCCACACCAACTCACAGCCTTAGAGCATGTTGGATACTCCGGCAGGTGGCCAAAATCGGCGAGGACCTCTTAATTCCGGAGGCCGCAGAAAGCCAGCCCAAGGACACCAGTACCGTTCTCACAATCTTCGAGACTTTCGCATCAAACCATGTGCGAAAAAGAACACTCCGCAGCCTCGCCAAAGTCTATCAAGTTGCAACAATAAATCCATGGAGCGACATTGCCATTACCTTCAACGCAAGTGACGAACCTAGATTCCGAACAGCCCGAGCACTAGCCGCATTGGTCCTTAGTCCCATAGTGGACGGTTTTCGCCTCACCAAGGTGCTCATGGATGGAGGCAGCGGACTGAACCTCATTTATGAGGAAACCCTTCAAAAAATAGAAATAGACTGGAACCACATCGAGCGAAGCAGCACAACCTTTAGAGGAATAATCCCCAGTGGGGAAGCGCGCTGCACAGGAAAAATCACACTAGATGTGGTGTTCGACATGCCGGATAATTACAGGTCCGAAGAAGTCATGTTTCAAGTGGCCCCGTTTAAGAGCGGATATCACGCTTTACTAGGGCGGGAAGCATTCACAATCTTCCAAGCAATACCCCACTACGGGTACATGAAGCTTAAGATGCCTGGGCCGAACGGAATTATCACTCTAGCTAGTGATCCGGACATAGCACTCCGCGCCGAAAACAAGACGGCCGCATTAGCCCTTAAGGCACTATCCGAAGCCTTAGCGGTTGAGGAACTGACTGCGCTGCGCTCCATGGTTAACAGGGATGATGTGATACTCGACAAGAGATCCAAATCCACATCCTTCAAGCCAGCTGAACCCTGATGCAGACGCTGCACTATGAGAGTTCCTACGAGAGAACTGGGACATCTTTGCCTGGCACCCTTCAGACATGCCAGGGATCCCACGCAGGTTGGCCGAACACAGCTTAAATGTCCTAAAAGGATTTAAACCTGTCAAACAAGCCCTTCGGCGTTTTTCCGAACCCAAGAGACAGGCTATGGGAGAGGAGCTAGCCAAGCTATTGGAGGCCAGATTCATCAGAGACATAAAACATCTGGACTGGCTAGCAAACCTGGTGATGGTACCAAAGAAGGACAAATCCTGGCGCATGTGTGTCGATTTTAAAGACCTTAACAAGGCTTGCCCAAAGGATCCCTTCCCCCTCCCCCGTATCGATGAAATTATCGATGCCACCACAGGACACGATTCGTTGTCTTTCCTTGACGCATACTCCGGTTACCATCAAATCAAGATGGCAGAATCATACCAAGCTGCAACAGCATTCATCACACCATACGGCCCATTCTGCTTCAACACAATGCCCTTCGGGCTGAAAAACGCCGGCGCAACATATCAGCGCATGATCCAAACATGTCTGGCAAACCAGATCGGCAAAATAGTGGAGGTGTATGTGGAATATGTGGTCGTCAAATCAAGACATGTCGAATCTCTAGTAGACGACTTGAGGCTTACATTCGATAACCTCCGAAAATATGACATCAAGCTCAACCCGGAAAAATGCGTCTTCGGCGTTCCAGCCGGAAAGCTCTTGGGCTTCATTGTATTCGGTAGAGGAATTGAAGCAAATCCAGCCAAGATCCGATCTTTGTCACAATTGGATGTCCCAAAGGACCTTAAACAAATACAAAAATTAACCGGATGCGTGGCGGCTTTAAGCCGCTTCATCTCCCGCTTGGGAGAAAAGGCACTACCCCTCTATCGCCTCCTTCGGCGCACCGAACACTTCGAGTGGACGGATGCCGCCATGGCCGGACTTGATGAAATAAAAGCCATATTGTCAACAAACCCAGTCCTGGCCGCGCCAAACACCGGCGAACCAATGTTATTGTACATTGCAGCAACACACCAAGTTGTCAGCGCAGTGCTCGTTGTCGAGCGGGAAACGGACGGACACAAATTCCCCCTTCAAAGGCCAGTCTACTACGTGTCCACTGTCCTCACTCCATGCAAATCACGGTACCCGCATTATCAAAAGATTGCATACGTGGTATTCATGGCATCCCGGAAGCTACGACACTACTTTCAAGAGTGTTCCATAACAGTAGCCTCGGAAGTGCCACTCAACGATATTATCAAAAACCGCGATGCAACAGGCCGGATTGCAAAATGGGCCATCGAGCTTCTCCCGTTCGATTTAACCTATAAGCCATGGCGAGCTATTAAATCGCAAGTTTTGGCCGACTTCGTCGCAGAATGGACGGAGGCCGAGCTCCCTAAAGAGTACGGCACATATTCAAACTGGATTATGCATTTCGACGGCTCCAAAATGTTGGCCGGACTGGGGGTCGGCGTCGTCCTGATGTCCCCCACAGGAGACACAGTCCAATATGTGCTCCAGATCATGTACACGGATTCCAACAATGCAGCCGAATATGAGGCCCTCCTACATGGCCTCCGGATAGCAGTATCCATGGGTATCCAGCGCCTAGAGGTACGCGGGGATTCAAACCTCGCGATATCCCAAATAAATGGAGACTTCGACGCCAAGGACCCAAAAATGGCAGCTTACCGCAACACCGTCCTAAAAATGTCAGCTCGGTTCGAAGGGCTGGAGTTTCACCATATAGCCCGAGAAAACAATCAAGCGGCGGACGCCCTAGCATGCATCGGTGCAAAACGCGATGCAGTCCCCCCCCCAACATCTTTTTGGAAAGATTGTTCAAGCCATCCGTAGCATGGGAGGGGGAGCCCGCAAATAACAGCCCGAACCCAGCCGCACCACTCGACGCCGAACAATCTGACACAATTGGAGGCTCTACCAACGAAATTACACCTTCAGCCCATGTAATAATGGCGGTTATCGCCCCGTGGACAGAACCATTCCTAGCCTACCTTACTAGGCAGGAACTCCCGGAGGACCAAAACGAGGCCCGCTGCATAGTGCGGCGATCTAAAGCCTATAGAGTCCATGAGGGAGAGCTTTATAAGAAAAGCACTACCGGAGTCCTTCAAAGGTGCATCTCCGAAGAGGAAGGGCGGAACCTTGTGGCTGAAATTCATGCCGGACTTGGTGGTCACCACGCCGCTGCTCGGACCCTTGTTAGCAAGGCTTTCCGTACAGGCTTTTATTGGCCGACGGCCCGGGCAGACGCTCAGGACCTAGTCCAACGATGCGCTGGTTGCCAACTTTTGCCAACCAAAGCCATATGCCACCCACCGCACTCCAAACTATACCCATCACCTGGCCTTTTGCGGTCTGGGGGCTTGACATGGTCGGACCCCTTAAAGGTGGGACCCATAGGAAAAAATACTTACTGGTCATGGTGGATAAGCTCACCAAATGGATAGAAGCCAAGCCTGTTAAAATGGCCGAATCGGGACCTGTGATAGACTTCATATCCGGGGTTGTACACCGTTATGGCGTCCCGCACAGCATCATAACAGACAACGGTACAAACTTTACCGCCGACGAGGTAAAACTCTGGTGCAAAAACATGGGCATCAAGCTCGATTATGCTTCCGTCTATCACCCACAAACCAACGGCCAGGTCGAACATGCAAATGGTCTTATCATGACCGGCATTAAACCCAGACTAGTGCGGTCCCTCAAGGAATCTAACACGCACTGGGTAGAGGAGCTCGACTCCGTGCTATGGGGGCTGCGGACCACGCCAAATCGCACCACCGGATACACACCATTTTTATGGTGTACGGCGCAGAAGCAGTTCTGCCCTGCGACATAATTCATGACTCACCTAGAGTGCACATGTACGAAGAAAGAGAAGCCGAGCTCGATCGGTAGGACAACTTGGACGCCTTGGAGGAGGAGCGTGACGTGGCAAAAGCCCATTCCGCATTTTATCAATAGCAGGCCCGAAGATATCAAAGCAGAGAAGTACGGGCCAAATATTACAATGTTGGCGAACTAGTTCTACGCCTGCCGGATAAGAAAAAGGACAAACTCAAGCCCAAGTGGGAAGGTCCATTCATAATCGACCAAGTCCTGACTGGTGGGGCGTACCGCCTGCGAGATGCGTCGAACAACCGACTCGAGCCGAACCCGTGGAACGCCACACGTCTCTGAAGATTCTATGCCTAGCGCCAGACTCTGTGTTCGTCTCCTTCCTCTGTCCATTCTTTTTTGCATTTTTCTGTCTTACATTTCTCTCCTTCCCATTTTTTCTTTTATAGCCCTTAAAGGCTCATCTAGTGACGCGCCACTCGTGCTCATTAAACCTGGGGGCTTCTTTAATAGAAGCTTATTTATACGGGATTCACGCCCAACACATGCGTCAAACTTCCACATGTACCTTTTTCTTCACCATTATATGCATCGATGTGACTTAAGTTTTGGCCAAGCTGGGTTGCCTGGCTCCTGTGCTTACCCCTACGTTCCCGATTGTTCGGCTAGGCGGTAAAGGGAGCACCTCTGCGATTGTTACTGCTGGGTCAGCCGGATGTGTACCTCAGACTGAGTGAAGCCGAAAGCTAGCGTTCTTAAGGGGATATTCGGACGGTGAAATAAAAGATGATCTTTTTACTCATTTTATGTGCCCCCAGATGCTTTTTTCTGCGTCTTTCACACAGTCCGGACATGCACCTTAGGGCATGCCTCCCAGCGAAAGGAACCCTTAAAGGAACTATTCTCTCTGGAAGATGTTTCTTACTAACCATGTAATATAACATAACTAGTTGGGCACTTGTCTGATAAAGCACTGATGACCCCTACGCCTGGTCTCCACGCATACCCCGGTTCTTATATAACCGCTAGGGTATTCGAACACACTGCGGACTGTCAGGTCCCGAGGTTGAAGCGAAAAGGTCGGCAACGACAAATGATCTACAATCCAGCTAGAAGGCATTACACATGTCAATTCAAAATTACACAGTCATTCTGACTGATTGTATTCCTCTTCTATACCATCTAACAGGCTGTCTAAATTACAGTCCTGCTGGGAATACTTCGCGGCCAACTCTACTTGGCCGTATACTAAGCTTACGGGGATCTCCTTCCCGTCAGGCCCCACTGGTCCGACCTCAGCCATATGGTTTGGGTCAGACTTAGTAAAACGGGTCTTCACCATGGCCCAGGCCTCCCTAGCGCCTTGTCGGCAGGCCGATATCTTCCACAACCGGAAGCGCTGCCGAGCTCCCTTTAGCTTCTCCGCAAGCTCTCCAAGGCCCTCGGGCACGGAGTGGGCAGGCCATAAGGCTTGGGCAACGCCTCGCATCGCCTGCCGAATTCGCTCATGCAGTTGCAAGAGCTCGGGAAGAAGGTCACCCGTAGAACCGGGCATCTCCTCTGCAGGACGACCTGTGAGCATACCTACAGACATTACTCTGTTAGTCGACTTCCTCGCCGAACTCTTTTTTCAAAGTTCGTTCAAGCACTTACTAAATATGCCGCGTCGAAGCTGCTGATTCTCCTTCGTGGAGTCCGACAGCTGGCCACGAACATCTTTAAGTTCGACGTCCAGCTTGGTGTTGGCATCCTGAAGATCATTCTTCTCTCGCCTCACCTTTGTCAACGTACTCTCACCGGCCTTTAGCCGGCGTAAGAGTTGTTGCTTTTCCGGATCAAGTCCGGCACCATCTGCAATATGATTTGTCAGATTTGCACCCACACCGCACAATACTAATCTTTCGAAGTGTATCTTACCTGAGGGGGTCTCTTTGGGCTCCCCTGCTGCGGCTAGTGCGGCCTCTAGTCGGGCCTTGCACTTTTCCAGCTCCTGGGACAGTATGGTATTCTTCTCTGTAAGAACCTACATATTAAATGATCCTTAAATCAATTGCTCTAACTGCTTCAAGTCTCGGGGGCTACTGGCATATATATATATATATATATATATATATGACCAAAATTTTCTTACCCGTATGTCTTTTACATACTGCTCCGTGGCTCTGGCTAAACCATTTTGAGCGGCACGGAGGTACGCATCTCCCAAATTAAAGGCATCTAAAGCCTCTTGGGAGAAACAAGCATCGCGTAGAACTGTCCACGACGCCTGTGGTTCATGGCACTCTCCACTTAAGAATTTGTGGCAGACAACCTGTCCGCGTCCTCTGTCGGAGGAGCGTCCGGTGCACGCCTTGTGCTCGCCTCCGCTTCCTGGCCAGACATTGGAGCCTGGCTGGTGGAGGCGCGATTGGCAACCTCTCTGGATGTAGTCCGGTGAGGTCTCTTCATTCTGAAGATAGCATGAACGTTAATATGCCCCGACAGAATAACTCCAGGGAAACAGAGGGTGCGCTATACCTTTGCGCCGGCATCTCGGTCCGGACTACATTCCTTTTTGCCCCACGGGGCCCTGCGGCCCCTCGTTGGCTAGCCGCCGCAGGTTCGGCCTCCTGCCTCGAAAATCTCCCCTGCAAAGCACGGTTGTCGTCAGAAACACCAGAATACGTGAGAGTGGGATCTCTTTTAAGGGAATAGGACTCCGGTTTCTGTCACCTGGGAGGCCGGGATTAACCCTGGGTAATCCGCCGTAATGGCTACCAAGGTATTGTCCTTGCTTAGCTGATGGAACACCCCGTCGATAAGCTCCACCGATATGTCCGAATCCTCTTCGGAGTCCGGATTGAGGGACCGTTCTGGGTCCTCGGGCTGTGGAGGGTGGCTGTTTATATCCTTTACCTCCTGTCGCAGTTCCTGCATTGAAGTCGTTAAACTACCTATCTAACCGTGGGAGTATAAAACAAACGGGCAAGCGCAATTGTTCACTTACCCAACTTGGAGGATCGTACATACTGAATCCGGCCCGCGGGTTGACGTGGAGGAATTCCTCCTTTTGTCCCTTGTACAAAGAGGATAAGATCTTTACTAAGGCGGCGGCTAAGGCCGGCCCCTTACGACCGTAACGGGTGGCGTCATCCTCCCCATTGAAATCCCACATGGGGTGGCCTCTATATTGAAGCGGTTGCACCCCCCGCATAATGCATGCGGCCATGACTCCAATCATGGTTAGACCGGAATGAGCCAACAGTCTTATCCGGCCCATCAGGTAAAGGACGTCTCTGTCGCTTTCTCTCCGAGAGCTCCGCGGACGCCAACTCAAGCGTTTCTTCAATGGGGCACTGTTGAACTCAGGGAGACCGACCCGGATAGGGTCCGGTAGCGGGACGTCATCTATGTAAAACCATTCCGAAGGCCAGCCCTCGGACGCCTTCTTCGGGGTTCCGGATAGGTATCTAGTCCCGGCGATGCGCCATACTTCGGCTCCGCCCACTTGGTAGATAGACCCCTCTTGAGAACGGGGCACCAGGCAGAATAACCTCTTCCACAGCGTGAAATGAGCCTCAACGCCTAAAAATAACTCGCAAAGGGCGACAAAACCCGCGATATGTAATACGGAGGCGGGCGTGAGATTGTGCAGCTGGAGGCCGTAGAACTCCAGAAGCCCGCGGAGAAATGGATGAATTGGAAATCCCAGTCCCCTTACTAGATAGGGGACGAGGCACACCCGCTCTCCTTCAGAAGGATTGGGGGTGCTCTCCGCTTGTTTTCCGCCATTATAGGTGGCGAGACCGGCTCGGACCGGGACCATGTATGCCTGGGGGAGAAATCCCTTTGCCTGAAGCGACACTAACTTGCTATGCGGGATGGTGCAACTCTCCCAGTCCCCGGGTTTGGGACTGGAGGAGCGAGGGGAGGAGTTGCGACGGCTGGACATGTTGGAATGGACCTTTGGTGGAAGCGCTCTGATGATAACTCGCGGAGAGGAGAAGATGTGGTTTGGACCTGAATCCCCATCCCGTTAAATAGGAGGCTCATTTATATGGCTAGGAGTGTGGATGTAAAAACGCCCCGGCTTTTTGCATTCGTTTGACACGTGGAAGACGGCCATTATTGGGCGTGGAAGCCAAGGAGCATTACATTACAAAAATCAGACATTATTCCTACAGGTACACAGGATTTGGAGAAGAACCCGCCTTGCAATGCCGAACAATCTGCGCGCCGGACTTATCGTCATTGAAGCCTGGTTCGGGGGCTACTGAGGGAGTCCTGGATTAGGGGGTGTTCGGGTAGCCGGACTATACCTTCAGCTGGACTCCTGGACTATGAAGATACAAGATTGAAGACTTCGTCCCATGTCCGAATGGGACTTTCCTTGGCATGGAAGGCAAGCTTGGCGATGCGCATATTCAAGATCTCCTACCATTGTAACCGACTCTATGTAACCCTAACCCTATCCGGTGTCTATATAAACCGGAGGGTTGTAGTCCGTAGGACATCAACTCCATAGACAACAATCATACCATAGGCTAGCTTCTAGGGTTTAGCCTCCTTGATCTCGTGGTAGATCTACTGTTGTACTACCCATATCATCAATATTAATCAAGCAGGACGTAGGGTTTTACCTCCATCAAGAGGGCCCGAACCTGGGTAAAACATGGTGTTCCCTGCCTCCTGTTACCGTCCGGCCTAGACGCACAGTTCGGGACCCCCTACCCGAGATCCGCCGGTTTTGACACCGACAACAGGCTTTACCGCAAGTCTGTATAAAACTATATGCTTTGATCATCTCATCAAAGCGCATATTCCAACACCGAGATGCTTGCACCAGTCCATAGATGGATCGCTGGAGCTTGCACATTTTGTTAGCACCATTAGGATTGACAAAACCTTCTGGTTGTATCATATACAACTCTTCTTTAATAAATCCATTAAGGAATGCAGTTTTGTTTATCCATTTGCCGGATTTCATAAAATGCAGCAATTGCTAACATGATTCGGACAGACTTAAGCATAGATACGAGTGAGAAACTCTCATCGTAGTCAACACCTTGAACTTGTCGAAAACCTTTTTGCGACAATTCTAGCTTTGTAGATAGTAACACTACTATCAGCGTCTGTCTTCCTCTTGAAGATCCATTTAATCTCAATGACTTGCCGAACAACGGGCAAGTCAACCAAAGTCCATACTTTGTTCCCATACATGGATCTCATCTCAGATTTCATGGCCTCAAGCCATTTCGTGGAATCTGGGCTCATCATCGCTTCCTCATAGTTCGTAGGCTCGTCATGGTCAAGTAACATGACTTCCAGAACATGATTACCATACCACTCTGGTGCAGATATCACTCTGGTTTACCTACGAGGTTTGGTAGTAACTTGATCTGAAGTTACATGATCATCATCATTAGCTTCCTTACTAATTGGTGTAGTAGTCATAGGAACAGATTTCTGTGATGAACTACTTTCCAATAAGGGAGAAGGTACAATTACCTTATCAAGTTCTACTTTCCTCCCACTCACTTCTTTCGAGAGAAACTCCTTCTCTAGAAAGGATCCATTCCCAGCAACGAATAGCTTGCCTTCGGATCTGTGATAGAAGGTGTACCCAACATTTTTCTTTTTGGATATCCTATGAAGACGCACTTCTCTGATTTGGGTTTGAGCTTATCAGGATGAAACTTTTTCACATAAGCATTGCAACCTCAAACTTTTAAGAAATGACAACTTAGGTTTCTTGCCAAACCATAGTTCATACGGTGTCGTCTCAACGGATTTAGATGGTGCCCTATTTAACGTGAATGTAGCTGTCTCTAATGCATAACCCCAAAACAATAGCGGTAAATCAGTAAGAGACATCATAGATCGCACCATATCTAATAAAGCGCGGTTACGACGTTCGGACACACCATTACACTGTGGTGTTCCAGGTGGCGTGAGTAGTGAAACTATTTCACATTGTTTTAACTGAAGGCCAAACTCGTAACTCAAATATTTTACTTCTGCGATCATATTGTAGAAACTTTTATTTTGTTACGATGATTCTCCACTTCACTCTGAAATTCTTTGAAATTTTCAGACTTATGTTTCATCAAGTAGATATACTCATATCTGCTCAAATCATCTGTGAAGATCAGAAAATAATGATACCTGCCACGAGCCTCAATATTCATCAGACCACATACATCAGTATGTATGATTTCCAACAAATCTATTGCTCGCTCCATTGTTCCGGAGAACGGAGTATTAGTCATCTTGCCCATGAGGCATGGTTCGCAAGCATCAACTGATTCATAATCAAGTGATTCCAAAATCCCATCAGCATGGATTTTCTTCATGCGCTTTACACCAATATGACCTAAACGGCAGTGCCACAAATAAGTTGCACTATCATTATTAACTTTGCATCTTTTGGTTTCAATATTATGATTATGTGTATTACTATGATCGAGGTCCAACGAACTATTTTCATTGGGTGTGTAACCATATAAGGTTTTATTCATGTAAACAGAACAACAATTTATTCTCTTACTTAAATGAATAATCGTATTGCGATAAACATGATCAAATCATATTCATGCTCAATGCAAACACCAAATAACATTTATTCAGGTTCAACACTAATCCCGAAAGTATAGGGAGTGTGCGATGATGATCATATCAACCATGGAACCACTTCCAACACACATCGTCACATCACCCTTAACTAGTCTCTGTTTATTCTGCAACTCCCGTTTCGAGTTACTAATCTTAGCAACTGAACTAGTATCAAATACTTGAGGGTTGCTAAAAACACTAGTAAAGTACACATCAATAACATGTATATCAAATATACTTATGTTCACTTTGCCATCCTTCTTATCCGCCAATCACTTGGGGTAGTTCCGCTTCTAGTGACCAGTCCCTTTGCAGTAGAAGCACTTAGTCTCAGGCTTAGGACCAGACTTGGGCTTCTTCACTTGAGAAGCAACTTGCTTGCTATTCTTCTTGAAGTTCCCCTTCTTCCCTTTGCCCTTTTCTTGAAACTAGTGGTCTTGTCTACCATCAACACTTGATATTTTTCTAGATTTCTACCTTCGTCAATTTCAACATTACGAAGAGCTTGGGAATCATTTCCGTTATCCCTTGCATATCATAGTTCATCACGAAGTTCTACTAACTTGGTGATGGTGACTAGAGAATTCTGTCAATCACTATTTTATCTAGAAGATTAACTCCCACTTGATTCAAGCGATTGTAGTACCCAGACAATCTGAGCACATGCTCACCAGTTGAGCGATTCTCCTCCATCTTTTAGCTATAGAACTTGTTGGAGACTTCATATCTCTCAACTCGGGTATTTACTTGAAATATTAACTTCAACTCCTGGAACATCTCATATGGTCCATGACGTTCAAAATGTCTTTGAAGTCCCGATTCTAAGCCATTTAAGCATGGTGCACGAAACTATCAAGTAGTCATCATATTGAGCTAGCCAAACGTTCATAACGTCTACATCTGCTCCAGCAATAGGTCTGTCACCTAGCGGTGCATCAAGGACATAATTCTTCTGTGCAGCAATGAGGATAAACCTCAGATCACGGATCCAATCCGCATCATGGCTACTAACATTTTTCAACACAATTTTCTCTAGGAACATATCAAAATAAACACAGGGAAGCAACAACGCGAGCTATTGATATACAACATAATTTGCAAAATACAGGGAAGCAACATATATTGATCTCCATCTCCAAAGTACTGTCATGATCTCTATCGTCACCGGCATGACACCATGATATCCATCATCTTGATCTATATCAATGTGTCATCACGTGGTCGTCTCGCCAACAATTGCTCTTGCAACTATTGCTATCCATAGCAATAAAGTAAATCAATTATTGGGTGCTTGCATCTTATGCAATAGAGACACAACCATAAGGATTTTTGCCAGTTGCCGATAACTTCAACAAAACATGATTATCTCATACAACAACTTATATCTCATCACGTCTTGACCATATCACATCACAACATGCCCTGCAAAAACAAGTTAGATGTCCTCTACTTTGTTTGTTGCAAGTTTTACGTGGCTGCTACGGGCTTAAGCAAGAACCAATCTTACCTACGCATAAAAACCACAATGATAGTTTGTCAAGTTGGTGTTGTTTTAACCTTCGCAAGGACCGGGCGTAGCCACACTCGGTTCAACTAAAGTTCGATAAATTGACACCCGCCAGCCACCTGTGTGCAAAGCACGTCGGTAGAACCAGTCTCGAGTAAGCGTACGCGTAATGTCGGTCCGGGCCGCTTCATCCAACAATACCGCCGAACCAAAGTATGACATGCTGGTAAGCAGTATGACTTATATCGCCCACAACTCACTTGTGTTCTACTCGTGCATATAACATCAACACATAAAACCTAGGCTCGGATGCACTATTGGGGAACGTAGTAATTTCAAAATTTTCCTACGCACACGCAAGATCATGGTGATGCATAGTAACAAGAGGGGAGAGTGTTGTCTACGTACCCTCGTAGACCGACAGCGGAAGTGTTGACACAACATAGAGGAAGTAGTCGTATGTCTTCCCGATCCGACCGATCCAAGTACCGAACGTACGGCACCTCCGAGTTCTGCACATGTTCAGCTCGATGACGATCCCCGGACTCCGATCCAGCAAAGTGTCCAGGAAGAGTTCCGTCAGCACGACGGCGTGGTGACGATCTTGATGTTCTACCGTCGCAGGGCTTCGCCTAAGCACCGCTACAATATTATCGAGGAGTATGGTGGAGGGGGGCACCACACACGGCTAAGAGAACGATCACGAAGATCAACTTGTGTGTCTATGGGGTGCCCCTGCCCCCGTATATAAAGGAGCAAGGGGGGTGCGGCCGGCCCTAGGAGGAGGCGCGCAGGAGGAGTCCTACTCCTACCGGGAGTAGGACTCCCCCCTTTCCCGAGTTGGATTAGGACTTGGGGGGAAGGAAGAGAGGGGGAAAGGAAAGGGGGGCGCCGCCCCCCCCCCCCTCCTTGTCCAATTCGGACTTGGGGGGAGGGGGGCGCGGCAGCCCCTAGGCCTCCTCTCCTCTTTCTCCACTAGGCCCATTAAGGCCCATTAGGATACCGGGGGGTTCCGGTAACCTCCCGGTACTCCGGTAAAATGCCGTTTTCACTCGGAACACTTCCGATGTCCAAACATAGGCTTCCAATATATCAGTCTTTATGTCTCGACCATTTCGAGACTCCTCGTCATGTCTGTGATAACATCCGGGACTCTGAACGAACTTCGGTACATCAAAATATATAAACTCATAATAAAACTGTCATCATAACGTTAAGCGTGCGGACCCTATGGGTTCGAGAACAATGTAGACATGACTGAGACATGTCTCCGGTCAATAACCAATAGCGGAACCTGGATGCTCATATTGGCTCCTACATATTCTACGAAGATCTTTATCGGTCAGACCGCATAACAACATACGTTGTTCCCTTTGTCATCGGTATGTTACTTGCCCGAGATTCGATCGTCGGTATCTCAATACCTAGTTCAATCTCGTTATCGGCAAGTCTCTTTACTCGTTTCGTAATACAACATCTCGCAACTAACTCATTAGTTGTAATGCTTGCAAGGCTTATGTGATGTGCATTACCGAGAGGGCCCAGAGATACCTCTCTGACAATCGGAGTGACAAATCCTAATCTCGAAATACGCCAACCCAACATGTACCTTTGGAGACACCTGCAGAGCTCCTTTATAATCACCCAGTTACGTTGTGACGTTTGGTAGCACACAAAGTGTTCCTCCGGCAAACAGGAGTTGCATAATCTCATAGTCATAGGAACATGTATAAGTCATGAAGAAAGCAATAGCAACATACTAAACGATCGGGTGCTAAGCTAATGGAATGGGTCATGTCAATCACATCATTCTTCTAATGATGTGATCCCGTTAATCAAATAACAACTCTTTTGTTCATGGTTAGGAAACATAACCATCTTCGATTAACGAGCTAGTCAAGTAGAGGCATACTAGTGACACTCTATTTGTCTATGTATTCACACATGTATTATGTTTCCGGTTAATACAATTCTAGCATGAATAATAAACATTTATCATGATATGAGGAAATAAATAATAACTTTATTATTGCCTCTAGAGCATATTTCCTTCATCTGTGTCCTCCATGCTAGGCGGGTTATTCTCAAGAGGAGTGGACTCCGCTCCTCACTCACGAGAAAATGGCTGGTCACCGGGATGCCCAGTCCCATGCTCAAATCAAATCAAAATAATTGCAAACAAAACTCCCCCTGGATTGTTGTTAGTTGGAGGCACACGTTGTTTTGGGCAAGCCATGGATTGATGCTTGTTGGTGGTGGGGGAATATAAACTTTACCATTCTGCTTGGGGACCACCTATAATGTGTGTAGCATGGGAGATATCGAGATCTCTCAGTTGTTATGTTGACAATGGAAGTATACCTCTCAAAATATTATTCATCTCTATTTCAAAATCGAGCTCTGGCACCTCTACAAATCCCTGCTTCCCCCTACAAAGGGCCTATCCATTTACTTTTATGTTGAGTCATCACCCTCTTATTAAAAAGCACCAGTTGGAGAGCACCGTTGTCATTTGCATGTATTATTGTTAGTTTACATTGAGTATGACTTGACTGGATCTTTTTTACCATGAATTACAATTTCCAGTCAGCCCATAATCTTTAAAGGTGCTCTGCATTTATGTTTTGCGGTCTCAGAAAGGGCTAGCGAGATACCGTCTTGTTATATCATATTATTATTGTTTTGAGAAAGTGTTGTCATCCGAGATTTATTATTATTGCTCGCTAGTGGATTATGCCATTGATATGAGTAAACATGAGACCTAAATGTTATTGTGAATATGGTTAGTTCATAATCTTTGCTGGAAACTTGAATATTGGCTTTACATATTTACAACAACAAGAGCAAACAGAGTTTGTAAAAGTTTTTCTTTATGACTTTCAGTTTGTTAACTGAATTGCTTGAGGACAAGCAAAGGTTTAAGCTTGGGGGAGTTGATACGTCTCCAATGTATCTACTTTTCCAAACACTTTTGCCCTTGTTTTGGACTCTAACTTGTATGATTTGAATGGAACTAACCCGGACTGACGTTGTTTTCAGCAGAATTGCCATGGTGTTATTTTTGTGCAGAAACAAAAGTTCTCGGAATGACCTGAAAATCAACGGAGATTATTTTTAGAATATATAAAAAATTCTAGTGAAAGAATCAAGGCCAGGGGGCCACACCCTGTCCACGAGAGTGGGGGCGCACCTACCCCTTGGGCGCGCCCCTGCCTCGTGGGCCCCCTGGTGCTGCACCGACCTCAACTCCAACTCCATATATTTGTGTTCGGGGAGAAAAAAATTAGAGAGAATAATTCATCGCATTTTACGATATGGAGCCACTGTCAAGCCCTAAACTCTCTCAGGAGGGCTGATATGGAGTCTGTTCGGGGCTCCAGAGAGGGGAATCTGTCGCCATCGTCATCACCAACCTTCCTCCACCACAAATTTCATGATGCTCACCACCATGCGCGAGTAATTCCATCGTAGCTTGCTGGACGGTGATGGGTTGGATGATATTTATCATGTAATCGAGTTAGTTTTGTTAGGGTTTGATCCCTAGTATCCATTATGTTCTGAGATTGATGTTGCTATGACTTTGCTATGCTTAATGCTTGTCACTAGGGCCCGAGTGCCATGATTTCAGATCTGAACCTATTATGTTTTCATGAATATATGTGAGTTATTGATCCTATCTTGCAAGTCTATAGTCACCTATTATGTGTTATGATCCATTAACCCCGAAGTGATAATAATCGGGATACTTACCGGTGATGACCGTAGTTTGAGGAGTTCATGTATTCACTATGTGTTAATGCTTTGGTCTGATACTCTATTAAAAGGACGCCTTAATATCCCTTAGTTTCCAATAGGACCCCACTGCCACGGGAGGGTAGGACAAAAGATGCCATGCAAGTTCTTTTCCATAAGCACGTATGACTATATTCGGAATACATGCTTACATTGCATTGATGAACTGGAGCTAGTTCTGTGTCACCCTATGTTATAACTGTTGCATGATTAATCGCATCCGACACAATTATCCATCATTGATCCATTGCCTACGAGCTTTTCATATATTGTTCTTCGCTTATTTACTTTTCTGTTGCTACTGTTACAATCACTATAAAACCAAAGCAGTTACCGTTACTTTTACCACTGTTACCACTACTATCATGTTACTTTGCTACTAAATATCTTGCTGCAGATTGATAACCCACAAGTATAGGGGATCGCAACAGTTTTCGAGGGTAGAGTATTCAACCCAAATTTGTTGATTCGATACAAGGGGAGCCAAAGAATATTCTCAAGTATTAGCAGCTGAGTTGTCAATTCAACCACACCTGGAAACTTAATATCTGCAGCAAAGTATTTAGTAGCAAAGTAATATGATAGTAGTGATAACGGGAACAAAAGGTAACGGTAGTAAAAGCAATGTTTTTGGTATTTTGTAGTGATGATAGCAATAGCAACGGAAAAGTAAATAAGCGAAGAAGAATATATGGAAAGCTCGTAGGCAATGGATCGGTGATGGAAAATTATGCCGGATGTGGTTCATCATGTAACAGTCATAACCTAGGATGACACAGAACTAGCTGCAGTTCGTCAATGTAATGTAGGCATGTATTCCGAGTATAGTCATACATGCTTATGGAAAAGAACTTGCATGACATCTTTTGTCCTACCCTCCCGTGGCAGCGGGGTCCTTACGGAACGAAGGGATATTAAGGCCTCCTTTTAATAGAGTACCGGAACAAAGCATTAACACATAGTGAATACATGAACTCCTCCAACTACGGTCATCACCCGTAAGTATCCCGATTATTGTCACTTCGGGGTTAACGGATCATAACACATAATAGGTGACTATAGACTTGCAAGATAGGATCAAGAACACTCATATATTGATGAAAACATAATAGGTTTAGATCTGAAATCATGGCACTCGGGCCCTAGTGACGAGCATTAAGCATAGCAAAGTCATAGCAACATCAATCTCAGAACATAGTGGATACTAGGGATCAAACCCTAACAAAACTAACTCGGTTACATGATAGATCTCATCCAACCCATCACCGTCCAGCAAGCCTATGATGGAATTACTCACGCACGGTGGTGAGCATCATGAAATTGGTGATGGAGGATGGTTGATGATGATGATGGCGACGGATTCCCCTCTCCGGAGCCACGAACGGACTCCAAATCTGCCCTCCCGAGAGGTTTTAGGGCTTGGCGGCGGCTCCGTATCGTAAAACGCAATGATTTCTTCTCTCTAATTTTTTCTCCCCGAAACACAATATATAGAGTTGGAGTTGGAGTCGTAGAGGCAACAGGGGGCCCACGAGGTAGGGGGCGCGCCCCCCACCCCTGTGGAGAGACGGTGGGCCCCCTGGCCTTCATCTTTGGCAGGTATTTTTCTTATTTTTTGAAAAGTGGCTCCGTCAAGTTTCAGGTCATTCCGAGAACGGTTGCTCCTGCACATAAATAACACCATGGTAATTCTGCTGAAAACAGCGTTAGTCCGGGTTAGTTCCATTCAAATCATGCAAGTTAGAGTCCAAAACAAGGGTGAAAGTGTTTGGAAAAGTAGATACGTTGGAGACGTATCAACTCCCCCAAGCTTAAACCTTTGCTTGTCCTCAAGCAATTCAGTTGATAAACTGAAAGTGATAAAGAAAAACTTTTACAAACTCTGTTTTCTCTTGTTGTTGTAAATATGTAAAGCCAGCATTCAAGTTTTCAGCAAACATTATAACTAACCACATTTGCAATAACGCATATATCTGAAATTTACTCATATCAATAGCATAATCAACTAGCAAGCCATAATAATAAATCTCGGATGACAACACTTTCTCAAAACAATCATAATATGATATAACAAGATGGTATCTCGCTAGCCCTTTCTGAGACCGCAAAACATAAATGTAGAGCACCTTTAAAGACCAAGGACTGACTAGACATTGTAATTCATGGTAAAAGAGATCCAGTCAAGTCATACTCAATGTAAATTAACAGTAATGAATGCAAATGACAGCGGTGCTCTCCAACTAGTCTCTCCCTAATAATAAAGCACGGATTGAGTCTCCGGATTCACCGTCACAATACGCTTCTTCCCGTGATTTTACGCTTTCAGCTTGAATTTAAAACACATTCGAGGTGGTACTAAATTTTTTCTTTTATATTATAATCGATCACAATGATCGGACGCCAGATTTTTTTCGAGACAACGGACGCTAGTTTTAACGGGAGTACACGCAGCCGGGCCAGCCCAATTCATCGAGCATAGCGTTTTCTTTAAGGAATCGAGCACAGCGGTCGGACGCACAAAAGGGCCGGACCAATTCGCAGGCTTCGAACGAAATACGAAAAATATAATTGGTACTATAGGAATCGAACTATAGATCTCATGTTGGATGTTACTCAAGCTAACCAGCCGAGCTACCAACTAAGCACGACTAAGATGGAGCACTAAATCTAAAGTCTAATAACTACTTGCCAACCAGTTCGGAACGCGACGACCAACCGAGCAACCTCATGCTCATGTACTGATGAGAGGATTCATATTTCTATTAAATAGTACCATCTCGCTCCTTAACATATTATTTCATAGGCAAGACCATCGTTGGGTTTAAAAACTATAGGCATGTACGGCGGCTATACGGCCGCTCCTGTCCTGCTCAACTGTGCCCCGTAGCCGTGTTGCATGTGCATGCTGGATGATTAAAACTGATTCTTGAGATATGCATGCTAGATGATTACAAAGGGATTGTGGTTCTATTTGTTTTTTTATGACGAGATAATGGTTAGATCTAATTAAAGACATGATTATGCCTTGAATGGTTAGGTATTTCCACACACAACTACGATAAGATATACTATATATTTTAGGAGTACCATTCAATGAACGAATAAAGTAGCACATTACTTCCCGCTTGAAAAATACGGACGCAGCTAAGTGGTCAGCCCACCTAATAATACTCGACTTATGGAGTATACATAAGCACTGATAATATATGTGAAACCTCGGCTGGGCCTGCATCCATGCTCAATTATATCCATCGTAGGCTGCATATACAATTGAATATATAGTGATACACTGAATAATCCCACCTTGCTCCCGTGAATCGAATCTCACCAATTCAAATATGTCTACGTTATCCCTAGCATCAACCGGCCTCCTCAAGAATCAACAAAAGCACATGAGAAAAGCACAGGCAAAGGCGGGACAAGATCGGCGGGAGGCAAGGGTACGGAGGTGGGTCAGTGGAGGGAAAAAACGTGTCTGCTATAGGAGGCGAGGACGGCGCTCGGGACGGCCGGCCATGCCGGAGGTGTAGGCGGGGAATTGCTCGTCGACTGACACCGCACCTATAGATGGCGGGGATGGGGACACTCCACGGCATCGGTGCTTGGGGTTCCGACGAATGGAGGCGAAAGCAGACAGGAGAAGCTCCGCGGCGACACCCTGAAGGCCATCAGCCATGGCGGGAGCGCTCGGAGCCCGCTCAGAGGCTGCCATGGTCGCCACCGTGGGACGCGCGGGCGGCCACTGGCGTTGTGGAGCAGGGGAGCCGGGGATCCGGCGCGCGAGTATGTAGCCCGCCATGGCCATTGGTGCTGGGTGGTGGAGCACGGGAGCGGGGTATCCAGGCTGGTAGCGTGGGCAGGAAGACGAGTGGCCGAAGCAGGGGAGCGGTGCGGGGGGTAACGGGGTAATGATGGCGATGATGGGGCAGGCGGAAGCGGCGGCATGTCTGGTATCGGGGTGGGGTGGGGGTGGGGGTTGGGAACTTGGGATGGATAACTGACGAGAAAACCGAAGAGATAAGGCGACGAGGTGAGCTCAGGGAAGAACTGACGAGTCCATACCACGCCTGGAGGACCGGCTGATTTTTTTTCTAACTGCGTGCAGGCAATTTGGATGGACCGGTA
This sequence comes from Triticum monococcum, assembly GCA_034509565.1. Taxonomy (NCBI): domain Eukaryota; kingdom Viridiplantae; phylum Streptophyta; class Magnoliopsida; order Poales; family Poaceae; genus Triticum; species Triticum monococcum. The sequence continues at coordinate 431,630,424 of CM067845.1, forward strand.
AATATCTTCCACTTTTTTTAGGAGTGCGCACATGTGTTTGTTCTCCAAAACTATGCACACATTGCAGGATTTAGTGATATTATTATTGAAAGGAGTATGAACAGGTTAAAGCACACACGAGCCAACACACATATGCTTGCATGTCCTATAAAGTAAATATAAAATAAATTGTCTCCGACCGCTATTGTTCTCATTTCATACGAGTGCGCAATAAATTATTGGCGTCAAAACACAGACATTTACGTGTCATGGCAATCGAATCTTTAGTTGATCTCAATTGCGATGAAAAAGCATGCATGTACGCAACAGAATATGATTGGCGCCCCTAAGAATTCTATTGTTAACTGATTCATCATTCTTATCATCATTAAACTTATCCTCTACATGTCTAGCCTAATTAATGATAAATTAACGTTTGCTCGCAGTAAAACACACCACTTTTTTCTCCCGTTGCAACGCACGGGCATGTTTTCTAGTACTTTTTAATAAGAGGATGATTGTCGGTGTCAAAACCGGCGGATCTCGGGTAGGGGGTCCCGAACTGTGCGTCTAGGCCGGATGGTAACAGGAGACAGGGAACACAATGTTTTACCCAGGTTCGGGCCCTCTTGATGGAGGTAAAACCCTACGTCCCGCTTGATTAATATTGATGATATGGGTAGTACAAGAGTAGATCTACCACGAGATCAAGGAGGCTAAACCTTAGAAGCTAGCCTATGGTATGATTGTTGTCTATGGAGTTGACGAAGTTGTCCTACGGACTAAAACCCTCTGGTTTATATAAACACCGGATAGGGTTAGGGTTACATAGAGTCGGTTACAATGGTTGGAGATCTTGAATATCCGCATCGCCAAGCTTGCCTTCCACGCCAAGGAAAGTCCCATCCGAACACGGGACGAAGTCTTCAATCTTGTATCTTCTTAATCCAGGAGTCCGGCTGAAGGTATAGTCCGGCTACCCGAACACCCCCTAATCCAGGACTCCCTTAGTAGCCCCTAAACCAGGCTTCAATGACGACGAGTTCGGCACGCAAATTGTCTTCAGCATTGCAAGGCGGGTTCCTCCTCCAAGTCCTTCATAGAAGATTGTTAACACCAAGAGTAGTGTCCGGCTCTGCAAAATAAGTTTCCACATATTGCCATAGAGAGAATAATATTAACACAAATCCAATCTGCCGACGTACTCCGCAGTGCGCCATCACACTATGGCCAAGACATGTACTCGAATCGTTTTTACTTTTTCACCTCAGCGTGTTTTGCGAGGCGGTTTCCTTGGCACGTCTTGTCAAAGCAGAGATCGTGTACCCCCCCTATTACGGGATTCCCATCAATACGGACGTGGGTAACCCAATCGAGCCCGTTAGCATGTTTTCTCGATTAAAGGTGAGTCCTTAACGGTTACGGGGAGGGCTCCTGGTATTCAGCCTCTTATGAAGAGACCAGGGCCTTATCTTTTCTCCAACAAGTTTGCCCGTCACCTCGAGTTCCAGCACCCTAGGCTCCAGATTCCGGGCGCCTCGGACCTTCGACAATGTCCGATTCCGACCTTCAAGGCCGATGGATGCCACGGAGGAGGACGTGCTAAAGTTGAGAGAGGCTAAGTTCCTGATCGGCGAAATTTGGCATAGGTTGCCTGCTCAAGGGCAGGTCATCCCCAGTCCCCAGCCCGGTGAGAGCGTGGTGTTCATGTCTCACTTCCTTCGAGGGTTAGGCTTCCCAATGGATCCCTTTGTGAGGGGACTCCTGTTTTACTACGGGATGGAATTCCATGACTTAACTCCGGAGTCCATCCTCCATATCTCCCCGTTTATCGTTGTGTGCGAAGCGTTCCTCCATGTTAACCCTCACTTTGGACTATGGCTCAAGACCTTCAAAGTGGAACCGAAGATGATCGAGGGACGGCACGCGGAGTGCGGAGGTGCTGTTATAAGCAAAAATGCTGATGCTCCGTGGCCCGAGGGCTCTTTTCAAGAGGAGCTAGGCTTGTGGCAACGAGAGTGGATTTATATCACCGCTCCCCGGAGCACCAAATCGGTGGCGCCTCCTGCCTTTCGCTCGGGTCCCCCACCACGTCTGGCGTCATGGGTCAACAGAGGGTTGGATTGGGGTTTACCCAAAGACGTGCCCTTGCTACAGGGCCGCATTAAAGATCTCTTGGAAGGAGACCTCAGCCTGGTCAAGGTGACGCAGGTCATGCTGATTCGCCGAATATTGCCCGGCAAACATCACCCCCTTCGCCTGTGGGAATTTAATCTAGAGGGACCGCGAGCTCTCCGCAACGCCCACGGAGATGTATAAACTGTTCTTCGGATCATAGGAGATGTGTCCGGATTCGACCGAGGACGCAGGCCTAAGCAGCAATCGCCTAGATACTCAAGTAAGCAACCTTGTGCCCGGACCTTCTATCCGTATAGTTGTCATAAACTTGCCCCTAAAAGAGCCGTCCTTTTAAACAGGAGTGGATAGCGAAAGCAAAGCTGATCAGGTGTCCGGCTCCCCTTCCTGAAACCAAGCTGGATCCCGTGCTAGTCAGGATGCTGGAGATAATGCCTTTGGAGGGGGAGGACAAGGAAGCTATGGCCCCCTCGAGGGAGGCTGTTCCGAAGGGAGGAACCGACGATTCTTCTCCTAAGGGGAAGAAGAGAGCCACCTCTGACGACCCGGAAACCATGGCCGCGAAGCGAGGGAGAAAATCCTTGTCAGAGGGTCCGACGCCGGGGAGTTCCTCGGCCGGACTACGCCCTCGAGGGGATCAGCCCTCGAGCGAGCCGTAAGTGGAGAAAAGATTTTCCTTTTGAGGGATGAGAGAAATCCGTGATTTTATATCTGAGAAGATTAACCGAAATTTTACCTTGTAGCTCGGACCTCAGCCCTTCGCAGCAGAGCTCGTCTTCGGGGGATCTTCTTCCAGAGATGATGGAGAGCGGATCGCCTCCCCCTGTCGTGCCACCCAGCGAGGCGGGCGAACCTAAGGTGTCATCGCAGAGGGTTTCTCCGAATCCGGCAGGGGCGGAAGATAGCTATGTGGCCCCCTGAGGTTCTCCGTGTCCGGCCTTCGAAAGAGGTCATACGGCAAGTCCGGCACCGTCTGGTGCTCGGTCAGAGGAACTAAGGATTCTGCTGGGGCGAGCTTCTATCTCAAAAGAGCACCGTGCATTGATGGGCACGGTGATTGAAAGGATTTCATCCGCAGAAAGCGGATTGCATGAGGCCGTCAAAAGTTTACTGACGGGTTTTGAGGTACGTTAAATAATGTACACTTTTGTCAGTTGCGCATAAGTAAGATGCGCCCTGTGTAGATAGTAGCCCCTGAGACTCTGCGCGTTGTCAAGAAATGACGGCACGCAGAGGATCATAATCCCAGGTCTAAGATGTCGCCTTTGAATGTAGGCGGCAGGGTGTCCGGAATCGAGCCGAACTGACGATTTTGCCGAACTAAAGCGGCAACTGGATGTGGCAGATGCCGACATCACGCTTCTCAATAAGCGGCTGGATGAAGCTCAAGGTATGTAATTCCTCGGGCAGCATCGGGTAAGAACAGTTTTATGCCTGTGTCTTACGATGTGTGTGCTTGACACAGATGGTGCGGCCGCCGTGGAGAGTCTTAGGGCAGAACTTGCCCGAGCTAAAGAACAAGCCAGCGAAAGTGATGCGGCCGCCAAGAAAGCCCTTGAAGAGCTGAGAGCCGAACGGGCTGCTCATTCCCGAAGCAAGGAAGAGATGGCCGAGATGGCCAAAAAGTTAAAAAGCGCTACAGACCATTGCAGACTTCTTGAAAAAGATGACCAGGCGAGACAGACGGACTTAGAGAAGGCAACTGCTAATGTCATGGACGCACGCTCTGTGATGAGAGCTGCGAAGGAGGAGCTGCATCAGGCCGAACAGATTGCGGCTGGAAAGCCCTTTATGCTGGGAAGGAGATTTTGCGATCCGAAGTTTGCTCCTTTGGACCGAATGTGGAGTGTGGAGGATGCCTATCTGGACTTGGCAGCGAGTGCTGCTGATGCGACCGAACACTTTCGAGATCAGAAGGATCGTGAAGTGGAAAAGCTTTTCTGGTTGCAGTTTCAGAATCCAGAGCGTCCACTGGCAGTGGACGATCGTTTGGCTCAGTGGGCCGAACTGAATAGGTTTTCCGGACTCGCCATGAAGTACGTCATGGGTTATCTGTGGCCGGGGAGATCGGAGCCGAAGAGCTATTTCGGCTTGGTGCAGCAATTCCTTGACGCGGTGCCGCGTATAAATGCAATGAAGAGGTCAGCATGCATAGAGGGCGCACGGATGGCTCTTGCCCGAGTTAAGACATACTAGGTGGAGATGGAGACCACCGTTGTTGCGTCCCGAGATTCGAACAAAAGCCGAGTACCCTCCGAGCACTATTTTCAGGAAGTCCTTGAAGGCGCTCGTGTAATAGAGACGCAGTACTCGAAAGATGCTATGTTATGATAGCATATGTAATTATAAAATAATATTTTGATAGTGGTCTTTTTTATACTTGTGCCTCAAGTATTGTGAACACCTTCTATGCGTCCGTTTTAGGATATATATATATATATATATATATATATATATATATATATATATGTATAGAATCTAAAAGATGGCAGTCGTTGGCTTCAGCCCCCATGCACATAGTGCGGGGGTGCTCGCAGAAAATGCATTTTCACACTTAGCCCAACATCTTGGTCCTACAAAGGAGGTGATAGTGCAGCGGGCCAGGCAACCGGACTATAATGCTTCAACACTTTCACTTAGCCATAGGAGTTTGAAAATGAGACTCTTTAGGTAGCTCCTTGGTGGCAACTGCGCTCGTCCGAATTCGGGGTGCATATGTGCCTAACCGGGAAGCGGCCCTTTGTTAAAGCAGAGGAATCCGATAGATTCCGATAGGTCATCGAGTGGCTGACCAATCTCACGCTACATCATGACAGTTAGTTTTCGGCTTTCTCTACTGAGGTGCTCGCCCTGGCCGAACCGGGGGCACAATCGCAGTAGTTCTCCTGGTGCTACCTTAGCCGATAGAGCGGAACGTAAGGTAGCCGAACTCAGGAGCCGGGCAACCCAACATTTGACCAAAGACATGATTCGGAGCTGATGCATATAATGCCAAAACTCACGACGCCGAACACTCCCTAAGGCGTTCGGTCTTTATGAGTGCGGCCCAAACAACACTCTTCATTTAAAAAAAAGATAAGCCCCTAGTGTCCAGGTACGTGCGAAAATTCTGACGTGGCCACATGCCAAGACGTCAGCCTCCTCCTTGGTTATACCAAAAAAACCAGGGGATGTGTAGCAACAAGAGACAGTAAAAAAGGTTTACGCAGGGTCTTAATCTAAAAAGAATCCTTTAGGACAGGTCCCTACTGCACGTCTGCGCCTGTGTCTCCATTGTGTCGTATCCTGGACGGGCGCCGCACGACGTTCATCTGTAAAAGAGAGGAACTGAGTTGAAAACGGGTCGTGCCGAGAAAGTTTAAAATAAACAAAGTGTAAAGTAAAATATATATAAAATTGAGCTTTATTGTCTCTTATTTTATATGCATGAAGCCCCTAGTGCGGGGGTATATGGCCAATAAGCCTGCATCAATGATGATTTTGTACCGAACTCGTCTATCCGCGTTCATGGTCTTGAATGACCTGTTTTGAAGTTTTTTGGCTGGTGAGGCCATTTTGCTGTGGGGCTGTCAAGGCGGCCACACAGTCCTCCGCTTGGATAGGCGTACTTTAGTGCTTCCCCTTCAAAGAGATGATGCCTCATGGACCGGGCATCTTAAGCGTAAGAGATGCATAATGCGGTATTGCGTTAAAGCGAGCGAAAGCTTCGCGTCCTAGTAGTGCTTGATAGCGACTTGAGAATGGGACGATATGCAAGGTCAGCTTTTCGCGGCGGAAGGTATTGGCAGAGCCAAATACGACTTCGAGCCGGAGACAACCCATACAACGGGTGTCCGGACCAGGTATTACCCCTTGAAAGGAGGTTTTGCTGCGGCGGATTCTTGCTGGGTTTATCCTCATGTGCTGGATTGTATCCTGATATATCAGGTTTAGTCCACTGCCGCCGTCCATAAGGACATTTGAAAACTGGAGTCCATCAATTATTGGATCGAGTATCAGGGTGGTCCAGCCTGCATTCTTAATATTTCTAGAATAATCTTGCTGATCGAAGATGATCGGTTTTGACAACCAGTGGCCGAACCCTTTGGGGATGGGCCATGTGGTGGGTTCCTTTACGGGCGCCGCACGTTTTGTTATGTGAAGTGACTTCACTGTTTTTACTTCTTGTGGGAAGTTCTTTTGTTTCCTGGTACTCTGCTTTTGGGGTTCGTCCTTGTCTTCACTTGGTATGTCGAGCCCCTTGTGTTCGGCATTGAGTCTGTCGGATTGTTTGAAAACCCAACAGTCTCTGTGGGTATGGTTAGCAGGCTTCCCGGATGTACTGTGTATCTGACATATCCTGTCCAGGATTTTGTTTAGGTTGGATGGATCGCCCCTGTGATCCTGGGGGGCGATTTTGCCTCATTTTGTCGTGAGCCTTTGAATCCGGCATTGACTACTGTGCTCTTTGGACTTTTATCCTTAGTCCGGCGACGGTCCTTGTTGCGTCACAGTTTTCCATTTCCGTCCCTAGTTTTGGATGTACTTGGGTCGCTGGGGCTGCACCTTGCCAACCAGATGTCCTCCCCTGCACAAAAGCGGGTCATGAGGTATGTTAGTGCGTCCATTGTTCTTGGCTTTTCTTGGCCGAGGTGTCTGGCGAGCCATTCGTCTCAGATGTTATGCCTGAAAGCTGCTAAGGCTTCGGCGTCCGGACAGTCGACTATCTGATTCTTTTTAGTGAGGAATCTGTTCCAGAGCTGCCGAGCTGATTCTCCGGGCTGTTGAGTTATGTGACTAAGATCGTCTACATCCGGAGGGCGGACATAGGTCCCTTGAAAATTTGCTCGGAAAGCATCCTTGAGCTCTTCCCAGCTTCCAATTGTATTTTCAGGAAGGCTTTTGAGCCAATGCCGGGCTGGCCCTTTAAGCTTAAGGGGTAAATATTTTATGGCGTGGAGATCATCTCCTCTAGCCATGTGTATGTGGAGGATACAATCCTCGATCCAGACTCCAGGGTCTGTTGTTCCATCATATGCCTCTATATTTACGGGTTTGAATCCCTCTGGAAATTCATAGTCCAGAACCTCATCGGTAAAACATAGAGGGTGTGCGGCGCCCCTGTATTTGGGTGTGCCGGATTCTGATGATGGCTTTATTGCCTTGCTTGCGAGAGCTTGCTTTCTTGGCCCATAAATGGACCTGACTGGGCCATGGTGTGAATCCTTAAGTGTGTCGTATGCCGATTTAAGTGCGGCGCCGCTTGCCGCTTTATGGGGTCATCTATCCGGCCGTGTGGCTTTCTCATTTTTTGCATGCGAGGGCTCTAGGGCCTCTTCGTCGAATTCAGGCAGTAGCTTTCTTTTTAGATAGCTTTTAGTGCGGCGACTGTCGTCGTATTTATCTGCGGTATTAATTACTTTGCTCCATCTAATCCGGAGTGCATCTTCCGCTGTTTTTAGCTTCTGCTTCTGCTTTTTCAGGCTACGTGTAGTTGCAACGAGCCTCTCATGGAGATTCTTCTGCTCCATGGGTTTATCTGGCGTGAGGTCGTCTGGAATGCCGTTTTCGCCGGAGGAGGGATGTTCGGCTTCTCCATCCGCGTTGCCATGTTCGGACGGTTGCTCTAAGGCCTGCTCGTCCTGCTCTATGGCTGGGTTTTTATCGAGGCGGGGCTTGGGTCGGCGTTTACGCCGATGCTTTGATTGCTTTTCGGGGGGTCTATCTCCTGTTCCTTCCCCTTTTTCCTCGTTGTCGCTTCCTTTAGGGGTATCCACCATGTACACATCGTGACATGAGGTGGCTGTCCAATGCCCTATGGGAATTGATTCGTCTATATCTCCTGCATCGTTATTCATGCTGTCGATGTCTCCGGAGTCCAAGTTGAGCACGTCGTTTAAATTGTCGACGGTGGCTACCAAGTGGGTGGTGGGTGGGCTTTGAATTTCTTCATCGTCCGTATCCCATCCTCGCTGACCGTAATCCGGCCAGGGCTCTCCTGATAAAGAGAGAGACTTAAGAGAATTCAGGATGATGCCGAAAGGCGAGTGCTGAAAGATGTCTGCGGCGGTGAACTCCATTATCGGCGCCCGATCGGATTCGATTAGCAGGGGCGCGGGGGGTTCGAAGTCCGGGGAGGAGTCCGGATCCTCGGAGTCACGGGTCATGCAGAGTGCGGGGCTAGAGTTTGGCTCGATGGCCTTTGAGATCGCAGCCCCCGAGGTGGCGTTCGACCACTCGTCCTCGATTGGCGCAATAGGCTCCGAGTTAGAGGTCGGAACCGAAGCGTGAGCAGCCTCCAGGACACTGTTCGGAGGCAGAGCTAGATCATGCACCTCGAGATAGTGCGGCGCGCTTGGCTATGGCTCGAACCCGTCGAACATCAAGTCTCCGCGGATGTCAACCATGTAGTTTAAGCTTCCAAACCTGACTTGATGGCCAGGGGCGTAGCCTTCGATTTGCTCCAGGTGGCCAAGAGAATTGGCCCGCAGAGCGAAGCCGCCGAAGACGAAGATCCGTCCGGGGAGAAAAGTCTCACCCTGGACCGCATCGTTGTTGAGGGTCAAAGGAGCCATCGGGCCTAAAGGCGATGACACAGAGGAACTCTCAATGAAAGCACCAATGTCAGTGTCAAAACCGGCGGATCTCGGGTAGGGGGTCCCGAACTATGCGTCTAGGCCGGATGGTAAAAAGGAGACAGGGAACACAATGTTTTACCCAGGTTCGGGCCCTCTTGATGGAGGTAAAACCCTACCCCGCTTGATTAATATTGATGATATGGGTAGTACAAGAGTAGATCTACCACGAGATCAAGGAGGCTAAACCTTAGAAGCTAGCCTATGGTATGATTGTTGTCTATGGAGTTGACGAAGTTGTCCTACGGACTAAAACCCTCCGGTTTATATAGACACCGGATAGGGTTAGGGTTACATAGAGTCGGTTACAATGGTTGGAGATCTTGAATATCCGCATCGCCAAGCTTGCCTTCCACGCCAAGGAAAGTCCCATCCGGACACGGGATGAAGTCTTCAATCTTGTATCTTCTTAATCCAGGAGTTCGGCTGAAGGTATAGTCCGGCTACCCGAACACCCCCTAATCCAGGACTCCCTCAATGATGACTCAGCATAAAAGTAAATAGATAGGCCATTCGCAGAGGGAAGCAGGGATTTGTAGAGGTGTGCCAGAGCTCGATTTTGAAACAGAGGTGAATAATATTTTGAGCGGTATACTTTCATTGTCAACATAACAACCAAGAGATGGCGATATCTTCCATGCTACACACATTATAGGTGGTTCCCAAACAGAATGGTAAAGTTTACACCCCCCCCCCCTTCCACCAACAAGCATCAATCCATGGCTTGCTCGAAACAACGAGTGCCTCCAACTAACAAGAGTCCCAGGGGGAGTTTTGTTTGCAATTATTTTGATTTAGTTTGCATAAAGCATGGGACTGGGCATCCAGGTGACCAGCCATTTATCTCGTGAGTGAGGAGCGGAGTCCACTCCTCTTGAGAATAACCCGCCTAACATGGAAGATACAGACAACCCTAGTTGATACATGAGCTATTCGAGCATACAAAACAAGATATTTATTTGAAGGTTTAGAGTTTGGCACATACAAATTTACTTGGAATGGCAGGTAGATACCGTATATAGGTAGGTATAGTGGACTCATGTGGAATAACTTTGGGGTTTAAGGGATTGGATGCACAAGCAGTATTCCCGCTTAGTACAGGTGAAGGCTAGCAAAAGACTGGGAAGCGACCAGCTAGAGAGCGACAACAGTCATGAACATGCATTAAAATTAATCAACACCGAATGCAAGCATGAGTAGGATATAATCCACCATGAACATAAATATCGTGAAGGCTATGTTGATTTTGTTTCAACTACATGTGTGAACATGTGCCAAGTCAAGTCACTTAAATCATTCAGAGGAGGATACCACCCTATCATACCACATCATAACTATCTCAATAGCATGTTGGCACGCAAGGTAAACCATTATAACTCATAGCTAATCAAGCATGGCATAAGAAACTATGATCTTGAGTTGTCATTGCAAACATGTTTATTCATAATAGGCTGAATCAGGAATGATGAACTAATCATATTTACAAAAACAAAAGAGGTCGAGTTCATACCAGCTTTTCTCATCTCAGCCAGTCCATCATATATCATCATAATTGCCTTTCACTTGCACGACAGAATAGTGTGAATAATAATAATAGTGCACGTGCATTGGACTAAGCTGGAGAAGACAAGGCAATATGGGCTCTTTTGTTAGATAAACAATAATGCATATAAGAGCCACTTCAACAATTTAATTATGGTCTTCTCCTATCGACCCCCAAAGAAAAGAAAAGAAATAAAACTATTTACACGGGAAAGCTCCCAACAAGCAAAAGAAGAACAGGAAATATTCTTGGATTTTCTTTTTAATTACTACTACAAGCATGGAAATTAAACTAACTAAAAGCTATAACTAATTTTTTTGGGTTTTTTCTTAAGGTTTATTAAACACACAAGAAGAAAGCATAAAAAGGAAATTAAACTAGCATGGATGATACAATGAAAAAGTGTGAGCACCGACATCTAGCAATGAGTGTGTGGACATAAATGTAATGTCGGTGGGAAATACGTACACCCCCAAGCTTAGCCTTTTGGCCTAAGTTGGTCTATGGCCACGGCTGGCCTGGCGGATATCCATAATAGTAGTTGGGGTCATACTGCGATGCGGCGGCTATCGCCTGCTGAGCTGCAGCGTGGCGACGAGCGGCCTCCTCTCTCCTCTCATACTCATCTGCCTCCTCTCTGGTAATAGTATATCCTCCTCTTGCCTGATAATCAAAGAAGGCAGGAGCAGGGAG